>OZ024865.1:32412282-32484782 GCA_964017155.1 Oasisia sp. SBJ-2009
CAATAGAAATATGACCAGATTTTCATACACTGTACCACTATCTTGATGGTTGACTTTCCATGTGACCATCCTATGAAGTTAGTACAGCCTATATATACATTTATCCAGTGGTGCTAACTTTGATCAACCACAAATACCAGCTTCCATAAGTCTCTCCAAGGTATTGAAAGAGGAGACTTGTTTTCAAGTATTGATGAAATGTGTGAAACATTTTGTAAAGAAAATATTGGACTTCTATCATCCTGTTTATTATGAATAATATGTTTACTGTGTGTACATACATATTATGTCATACAATTCCCCCCATACAAAACGCGGATCTGTCGCATCTTTATAGGCCTGCATTAAAACTCACAGACGTGGGCGCAAGCACACACACACAAAGTAGAATTGGCAATGTTTTCCCTTTGAATAATGACATAATTCACACTTTCTGACAGACGTCCCGAGAACGATACGTAATTCCCTTTGCCTTCAGTTCCCGAACTATCCCAGGTGGTAATCTTCCCGTCACTGACAATGCGTACACACCCCTTGTAAAGCGGCCTGAAATCAAGAGGAAACAATACGGTTATGACCCATGTTCTTGTCATAAAATATATTTACAAATATAAAAAGATAGCTCACTGTTTCTCACTGCACTATTGCTACAACCACGCAGAATAGTAGATGAATGTTGACCACCAAAATGGGTGACTGGCAATAATTTGGTCCTGCATAAAGCCCTGCCGAATACGATGACTGCATTCATGTTTTCACAGATTTTGTTAGAATGTTCCACTTTAAAGCCATGCCTTGAGAAAACTGCTGATGTTAAAAATGTGAATATAGTTGGAAAGGGTTCCGTTGAATTAACTCTATTAGGTACATGACACCAACATATTGTCTTTATTCCTTTTAAATGACAAGGAGAATGTCAGTACATGAAATACGCATTGTAGCTAGTTACGACCTAAATATATTTTTATCTGACACGCTATGTAATCTATGGGATAACTTATTTGCTGTAGTAAATCCACATCCAGTAAACTGACAGGTAATTATAAACGAATTACACGTGCATAAAACCACAGAAAAAACACTAAATTACATACACATGTGTAGTATACACCTGTATACTGTGTACAGGTAATTTATGTTTCCTTTAAGTTTAAATGACTGCACTTACTGATTCGTTGCCACTTTGACACCCAGCTGTCATCCGGCGTCATCATAGCTATCATACTGCAACAACAAACAACAGCACCTGTACATCTAGTGTCATAGTAGCTATCATAATTCAGTAATAAATAAGTAACAGCATAGTTTTATGCAGGGACCTGTCCACCCGTCATTTGGACAGGTAAAACCTATTCGGGACGGGTATAAATATGGGTGGACGACTGGACGGGTAAAAATGTAAGGAGCAAAAACGATCTACAATCATAGGTATTGTCAGTTATGCCTCAGAAATGAGTGTAAATGGTGTCACGTGTGTTTGTAGTCCATTTCAAGAAAAAAATCACATTTAAAGTTTGTAAACTGGCTACACAGTTGACATCCATGTGTCCACCGAAAATGTGTGACTGGGAATAACTTGGTCCTGCATAAAGCCCTGAATAACAGTATATGTATATCTTGTACCATCATACAGCAACCATACATATAAAATACCATTAGAGATATGGTAGACCCCTGTATAAGTATTTTAGTAGACAGGTAATGTTTTTTATCAGTTCAACATGTCTAGGTAACTTGTGCCTTTACGCATGCATGCACACAACACAGTCTAAACATGCACACAGAGAGAGAGGACTTCTGAAGTTCTTGTTTTTACCTGTCTACCACCTGTCCAGCATAGTTTTTGTAGACTTATCCACCATTTCACCTGTCATTAGGATGGGTAAAACTCATTGTACACAGGTAGACAAAAATAAGGAGCAAACACAGGTCTTCCAAAATCATTATCATTGTAGAAATGGCTGTTTGTACTTGATTTTAGGTCATAATCACTGTCCTATGTGGGAGTTAATATGATCATGTCCACAAATGATGGATGCTGTGTTTCCCTGGGTAAAATGATGGGTGAGATGGTGCCATGGTGGGTGAACTGAGCAAGCACTGAAACCACAGATCCTATGCGATGCATTACGAATGTTTTAACCTAATCCTAAGCGTGTCGTGGGGAAAGAAATTAATAATATACAAAGTTAGCAGGTAAACGTGTTTGTAACATTATATGCACAGTGTAATTGTGTAAATAGCAGGGATACTGGAAATAGCCGAGGTAGTAATTTATATATATATATATGTATATATATATATATATATTAATGTTTGGGGCAAGGTGGCTTAAAAAGCGAGGTAGCCCACCTTGCTTGTCATACAGCAGACTATGTATATTCCTTGTAGCCAAGGAGTAACATGGACTCCTGCAAGGAGACATGGGGAACCAAGGAGTATCTGACTCCCTTCAACAATTAAAAGCTTCTATGAGTATGAGGTAAGTAAGTAGTAAATCCACATCCAGTAAACTGACAGGTGATTGTAATGATTCTTTATGAAATATAAATGTTATAGAGCGATTCAATATATATTCAGTAGCCTGTCATAAATTAATGAATTATTCATACCCGTCAAAACTGGAACTTGTGCACTCATAAACCGCATCTCTGTTCTTTTTCATGTGTAGGTATTCTTCGCAGTTTTCACAGCCATCATACTCAAACTGGTCGAATGTCTGTAAAGAAATACGCCTTAGTAGTTAGATTTCCAACAAACAACTGCAGTAACTTTTGTACACAACACACTACAGAGTACAATACACGTCACAGATTATGCTCTATATTACCAATTATGGGATTTGGGTATTAATTATGGGATATAGCAAAGGAGGCTTTTGGCACAGATGTTACAAAGCTAAATGCGAAATTGAGATATATAATTGATAACTGGACACCACTAACTCACTGCCGAAACACACTAACTCAGTCTCTCACGACACATGTCATCCACAAACAGATGAACAAGTGAAGTCGAATGGGTCCAGTGGGCCGAATTTACTCCTAAAGCTAAACAAAGTCCAAAAGTACGCAGGGGTAATCAAAATTTAAACTTTCAATGGGCGATAATTAGTGTTACAACACGATCTGCGTTTACCGGTACCCATTTATCAATGTATTATGATATCAATCATCTATACTTAGCATCATTGGTATCTACCTTAATTAAAGAACACAATAAACATGCTCGGAGATTCCTCAGATCCTTAGGAATTGTTTCCAGCGACATATCGACTAATTATAAATATTTCCAAATAAAAACGGACTGGATATTCGCTGAGCAGCTCTGCGAAAATGGTTACACTAACCACTATTCGCAGAGCAGTGCAAGGGTGTTTATTGGATAATTAAAGGACAAACAAAGTTAACTTTTACGTGGCATACACCTAATAGAGTTAATATAACGTAACAATTTCCACATATACTCAATTTTTTAACGCCAGCGGTTTACCAGAAAAATATTTTTTAACACCCAGCCATCCAAATTCTATGCGCTACGTACCCCATCTTAGACGAAGAATGACGTCACGACGGTGATCGAGGCGCTCTCCACGTAGATTCCCTCCCTGCATAGGGTTTGGCTGTTGTCATGAAATGGCTGCAACTCGGCAACGCGCGTAACATGCTGATGACGGTAAATATAAAGTTGTCTATTATTGTTATCGCTGAAATCATCCCATCAACTGATGATACATGTCTACATCAAAGCATTTCTCCTCAAAATGGACCGAGCAAAGTGCCAAACAGTACGCCCGCAAATCACCAACGTGAATCCATTGCTTCAATACTACCGGTTGTTTCAACTATTATTGCAACCGTATGCCAAACACGAAGGCATAATTACTAAAGTTTACCATAGATTTAACCACAGATTTAGATATACGTCTATAAGCAGCTGCTAGATGTCACGCCAACTGAACGAACTGTCGAAGACTCGAAGTTGTTGATCCTTAACGACGTCGCCGGAAGCTGACCGAGATATAGAATGCCGCGCGCTGAATGGCCAAGCCAAATTAACCCTTCACCTATGGCGGCGTCTAGACCATCGTGGATTTCGTTAGAATTTTTGACTTTAAAGTCACATTCTGAGTAAACCGCTGACGTTAAAAAATTGAGTATATGTGGAAATTGTTACTTTGTATGAATTCTATTAGGCGTATGACACGAAACCGTAGCCTTTTTTGTCCTTTAAAACCATAGATATAAAACAGATTGATGAAGTAGACATAACGATGGAAATATAATATCACCAAGGATCTTACAGCTATAGAATCCTTGATATTACACTGTTTAATACTATATGAAACAGTACAATAATCAATGTGATTGACCACAAAAATATAATAATTATGTTGTCCAAAATTAATAACTACTAATTTTAGTACACGTGTAATATGCACACACTTGCAGTCGCTATTTCGTGGTGATTTGAACAAAAAACTGTGTGTACTCTAAACTACATGTAGCCCCCCCCCCCCCATAATCTTGAATCTGTCAACTGATGCACGTTCTGACCACAAAGGCCAACATTAATCGCTCCACACAATGCAAATAGGACGCACGGATATTAAGTGCACATGCATATGTCTTTTACGGGATACCCTCTTTTACGTACAATATTTTTTGCCTGTAGCACTTCATTAAAAGCAACTTTCAAACTGTTTATTTACACGCATTTGGCGGAATGTTTATTTATTTAATAGATTTATGGATGAATCAATAAGGAACTTTGTTCAAAATGAGCCGTGCAGATACTAAACATTATGATGCTTGTCAGGGCTGAAGGAATGAAGCTGTCATCGGAACGCCAACATAAACAGTAAATTTGTTCCTTCATGCACCGGTCTCCTTAATTGTCCTTCCCATTCTTTGGAAATGCCACATAACTGATCCCTGTACTTTGAGACTTCTGATTATTGTTGTGGCATCCCTCTACACAACAATGCTTTCCTCCTTTTATAATTTTTTTTGAAACAAACAACGTTTACACCGTGATAATGCGGTCCAACAAAATAAATGTTCTATGCCTTCCGGTGAGGGCGCTGCAGTGCGATGGACATCATCAGGTTTAACTACAGGGTGACGTCACGAGTCGGCGATCCCTCTATCTATGCTAGAACTCACTGCGTAAGTTTTACTAGCTACTTACTAAATACAGTGTTCGTGGGTTCATAGAAGTTTTTTCTAAATACTATTCTGTCCTAACAATGACGAGGCGAGAGGCGCGGACAATGGCGTAAGCGGCGTGGGCAGTATAGTGCATGGTATGGTTAGCATTCCGCCTGTCACGCCGACGGCCCTGGTTCAATTGCCCGTCACGGAAGTAATTTTTTTGCAGTTGCTCTACTCGTATTTTATATATTCGATCTATTTTTTGATTACATTGATAAATCATAACTTGATAAAAAATAATAACAACATTGCCACCTTTGTTGCAAGGAACTGAACTACAGGAGATCAATGATTTAGCTATTCATATGTTAATTTTACTTGTACTTTTATTATATTTATTTCTTATCACTTTTAACTACTACAGCCGATACTACTGAACATATATTTACTTTTTATAAAATATATTATTATTTTATTATAATACTTATTTTTGCATTTCATGTGTTTCACGTGTTCGCCCGTGGAATCGCTACGTTTCGGTGCGTTACTGTTCAGACTCGATGGTTATAATTACGGGGGTGCATGGGCACGAGTATGGCTGCAGTGGACTTGACGATATGTTGTTAAATCATCACCATTACATTAAGGTTGATAATGTTTGCTCAGGTCAGTGTTCAATACTGCATGTTTATAGGGACATCGTTAATTGACCTGACACCACTGAGACGCTAGATCAACGATTAGAGAATGAAAACCGAAACACCGGCCCGTGATCTCTGATCGTCCCTCGTCTTCACCTACGGCAACGGTGCGTCATGGAACCGATGAACGTCACTTGAAGCGTCCTTCGCTTTCAGAGACACCGTAGGCCCTATACGTGCACCGAAACTAGATCTTTCTCAAAGTCGACAGAGAAGCCGACCGAACAACAAAACGAAACTTCTGTCGGACATTCGCGATGCTCCGACAACAAGACGTCAAGTGCGAGAGACATGTCGCTGTTGTCACTGACATTGTCATCTGGGTCTGTCAAGACATGCATGCGCCGATCGGCCAATGGTCGAAAAACTTGAGAAATGTCTAACGATCAGTGATTATGACGACGGGAAATTCACTAAGTGTTGCCATTATATGACGTTCTTTATAGAGATGAACAATACAGTCACGTCATTGTTTACGTACGTGAACAATGCTGTCACATGGGTTCTGAACGCGTCGTTTCTAACGATCGGTGATGATGACGCCGGGAAATCCATTGAGTGTTGCTATGATGCCTGCTGACCACTCTCCTGTATGGTGCTGAGTCACATGGATCACCTATCGTCCTCATCTGCACCTCATCGAGCGTTACCATCAGCGCTGCCTACGTGCCATCCTAAGCATCCACTGGAGTGATTTCGTCACCAACATTGACGTCCTTGAAATGGCTATGGTTACCAGCATCGAGGCCCTGCCCCTCAAAACACAGCTTCGTTGGGCAGGACATCTCTCCAGGACGGAAAACCATCGCCTGCCAAAGATCGTACTGTAATATTTATGGAGAATTATCCACTGGCCATCCTGACAAAGGGACACCTCAGAAAATATACAAAGTCACTTTGAAAAAGTCCCTCGCCACTTGTAACATCGATTACCGTCAGTGGGCAACACAAGCAACCAATCGCATGAACTGGCGACGCACAGTTTACCAGACCACCACTTCCTTTTAAACCAAACGAATTAATAGATCGACGTTTTGGACCGGTTGACGTTCTAGACCGTCACACCGGGTTCGAATCATGTGCGTTGATGAGCCATGGACCGTTTTTTTCACTCTACGTTGCTCCAATTAACTCAGCTGTGTGAATACCTGGCTATAGACAGTGGTGTCCGTTTGTACGAGCAACCCTCGCGCGTTAATTACAGCGTAGCTGAATGCTTCCCAGGGATCCAGGTTGAGATGGTGTTTGATTGAACAGGGGGTAACGTGTAAAGTGCTTTGAGCAGTCCCGAGGATTGGATAGTGCACTATTTAAGAACTTACATTTACCGTTTTAACGTCCAATAACTAATTATAGCTAACGTCAGTGTCTCATGACCGCAACTTCGTCAATTTGACCGCATCCGACGTCTGGTCTCGTTCCATCGAAATTCGCACAATCCCAGCCAGTTCGATTTGTCACCGTCGGTCGCTTGCAACGAGTATTGCACCGGCTATAAGTGTCCGTCGTGTGTTCTCGGGTAACGTAGTAGTCCGATCCCAGATCTTCGTGCAGCAGGAGAAAACAATTCTGGGTCCACATCTAGAAGGCGCGATATAACATGCCCGCGTACATCGAGTTCGACGTCGAACGTTCAACTGGTTGTCACGCAGAAACAATGCACGTCACGTAACGGCAGTCCCGCATTGTTTGAATGGATAACATGTCAACACAACATTCACATAATTAATGGTTTAGCCTTTTAGCACTCTGGAAATACTCCACCATATCGCGCACCATAATATTTACATGCAAGTTCTAGTTGTTCAAAATTATCTGCACTATTTTTATATACCCAAAACCAAGGGGCACTGATTAAAAAGACAAATATCTTTAATGAAAAAAACAACCTTTTATGTTTAGCGCACACAGTGGTCTCAAAATATAAAGCCCGAAACGAATTAAATTAGAAATAATTTGTCAGAATTGATTGATTGATTTTGTTCAATATATATATATATATATATATATATATATATATATATATATATATATATATATATTGAACAAATATATATATATATATATATATATATATATATATATATATATATATATTACAATTGCTTATATGCGTATTTTATATATGTACATATATAAACATATATTTATTGACTACATTAATGCATCATATAAATTACAACAATGCCACCCTTCAGTTCAGTTCCGTACAAAAATGAATTAGCTATACGTATTCAATTTGTACTTTTATTATAATATTTTTTTAAATTATTATTATCAACACTGCTGAACAGAGTTTTACTTTAGATTTTAATGTCTAAACAGTTTATTATTATTATTAATATTATTATTATAACAACATGCACGCATCGGAACTCTTTCTTACCTGCTCTCAGCAAGTCTTTCGGTTTCGCAAGACGCAATGACGCCACTGCTCTGCGAATAGTAGCGAATGTGACCTTAGTCGCACAGCTGCTCTGCGAATAGTAGCGAATGTGACCTTATTCGCATAGCTGCACTGCGAATCGCACATTTGTTGGTGAGCATGTTTCATAAACATGGCATTGGATCTAATACATCTTTCGTCGTATGTCATGTCTATATGGGGCAGTGGCCGCATATTGCATGTCGCCATAACATGAATGTGACTGATTAAAAATAATTTGCCTGATACAATGCTGATGGCGCACTGCACGGCTAAGCCGGGGCGATAATAGGCGGTATATGCGGACCACTGAGCGATGATGAAAGATTTTGCAACATACACATCCACACATCCAGCTTAGTTTCTTTCCTCTTTATCATCTTTCATGCTGCTTGTCGTCATTTTCTCAGAACAGCGCCATTATGATGTGAACACAGGCAGGTGAAGCAGTTGCAATAAATGTCATTTAATAAATGTACTAGAATAGAAATTACCATATCGATTAACAGCGATATGACAGTCTGACAGTCCTCATATGTAAACAAACCCATCAAGACAATTATAATACAATTATTAAATGACAAAATTAGCGAAGATGGGGCATTCATTGTTTCCTAACCCGGCCTCTTGTGGTAGAGACCACACTCCAACATATATTTTTTTATGTGACTGTTCACAATCACATAGTCAGCATATTTGAATTTTGGTTTGTGGTTTGGTTTTAGCACGAATACTGGATGCTCCCTCAGTTGCCTCTACTGTCAGCTAAGTGATGCCGTTGCCTTGAAACATGGCTGCTGCATGGACAGAGATTGGACAAGTCCAAACCTCTGCCTCTGCTGAAGGGTTTTATAGTGCAATTGCTGTACTTGTTAACAAGCCACACGTGATCAACCGTCGACTTTGTGGTGCAAAGATTCTTAGCCAGTGGCATGTACATGTGGATTGTGAAGTCTTTCTCAGAGATATATTGACACTGGATGCTGCAGAAGATCGAGAAGGGATTCTATCTACAGTTTCCGAAGCCTGTCAACGTTGTACTACAACAAGTAGCGATGCTGTTTCATGCGCAGTAGAAATAACTTTGAGGGAATTGCTCCCGAAAGAGATGCACCGTTTCCCTTTGTTAACAGAGGTTGTTCTTATAGGTAAGAAGGTTTCCAGTGTGTTGATGTGACTAAGAATTATTTGTAATTGTAAAACATAAAAAACTATGTATTATTAGGCATAGTGATAGTGGATACATGTCAAAATGGTAGGTCGGTGACACGATAACAGTAAAAAAACAAAATGACGACACGCCAAAATGGCGACATACTTTTTTTACAATTTGTGACCAGGCTATATGCTTATAGTCAAAATAACACTGGGTCACTCTCTGTTAGAGCTTCCCAGCCACTGGCACTGAAGTTAAGCATTGGTACAAGATGCAGTTTTATAACTGTACATCCCGGCAAATTAACATGAATGCAAACATTTTCAGTTGCAGTTTCTTTGGTTGTTATATCACATGTAAGTGTATATATGCTAAAATTAACATTAAAACCAAATTTATATGTTTAGAAACTGTTGCTGATCATGAGGACGTATTTGGGAAAGGTTTGGTATAGTGGACTGTAAGTGTGTCGGACAGTCTGCTTACCATGCCATCTGGTGAGCTGTTAATGACATTTAAAGACTACTATATTGCGCAGTATCCCGCCCTCAGGTGCTTTACCCTCCCCTGACAGATCTGTTCAATCAGACACTATTTCAACTTCTCTGGGAAGCATCCAGCCACGCTGCAATTAATGCTAGAAGGCTGCTTGTACACATATCCACCACTAGCCAGGTACTCAGTCATACAGCTGAGTGAACTGGAGCAATGTAGACTGACCATAACTTGTCCAAGTTTTAACATCGCTGCACAGGATTCAAACCCGGGTCCTCTTAGTTGAGAGTCCGAAGCTCTAACCCTGAGCAATTGCTCTCAAATTAAATATTCCCACTCAATTTGATCTGCAATATAATTGATATTTTACACATTGATCATATGTTTCCATTTGACAATGCCACATGAAAGTACATATATAGGCATGCAAGGGTAGAACTTCGAACTCTCGATTACAAGAACCCGGGTTCGAGCCCTGTGCTACGCTGTTAAAACCTTGGGCAAGTTTTTCCACTCTACATTGCTTCAGTTCACTCAGCTGTATAAATGAGTACCTGGCTATAGACAGTGGTGGATATGTGTATGAGCAGCCTTCGCGCATTAATTTGTAGCATATGGCTGAATGCTTCCCAGAGAAGCCGAGATAGTGTCTGATTGAACAGGTCTGTCATGGAAGTAAAGTGTAAAGTGCTTTGAATGGTCCTGAGGACTGGATACTGCGCTATATAAGAACTTGCCTTTTTTATTTGCCATTGCCAACATTCCTGTTTCAGACCCAGAAAGGTGTACAGCTACCTTTGTGCCTGTGAGAGTGACTGGAGGAGGGCAGACAGGCCCAAGAGAGTCGTGTCTTCCCACAGCCTATCGCCTGCAGCTGAACCCTGGGGAAAGGAGGTAGGGAGGGAGGAGGATAATTCACTTGTCCCGTCAACAAAGGTGTAGAAATCCAATCCAGAAAAGTAGTATCAATTGACGTGGCCATCATATTTTGCCTCCGAACAAAAATGATGTCAAACCATCAATATGTTTTGAAAGATTCCATCATTTGTTTGACTAAAATTTTACATGGAAAAATCCTCTGTCTGTGCCTACTCAAGTTCAACTAAGAACACCTACTGCATTACCCTTGATTCAATATAATTAAATTTTACATATAACTCAATTGTAAAAATTATTTTCAATGACATTTTAGACCTCTTATAATATCTATTTATTTGTTTACTAACTTAACATAATATTTTTAGAAGATATTTTATAATTTAAAAAAACATTTTTTATTTATTTATTAACTAGCTTAACACAATTAATTTTAAATGGATAATCTATTATTTTATATCTGAGATATGTTATTTATTTACACTGTGTATTAGATCAAAATAATATCTTTTTATCATTTTTCAGAACATAGGTATATTATATATTTATTTGCCATATTTAATTTTATTGTATATATATATAGGCACTATGTGAGTCAACGCCAGACTACAGTGTACATTCAAATTTAACATGTAATGCATGTTGAAAATGGCAATAAAGCTTTATTAGTATTATTTATTATTAAAATAATCCAGCTGCAGCCCATTGAAATTAAAACATGCAGTTGGACACCCATCTCGACTGCATCTATCCCTAGATACTCCCATCTTCCGTAGGTTATCTGTCAGTCTTCTCACTGAGTCAGCCCAGGACAAGTCCCAGGGTTTGGGCTGTTCGCCCGAATGGTTGCGGACAACTCTATTGCCCAAACTGGCCCAATGGGGTGAGGAGCCCAAACTGAACACCGAGGTGACTTCACTTAAACTTGTGCCCATTGACAAGTACAATGACAAGTATCAGGACATGAAGGTCAGATATGGACGGCATCTGGTAGAGGTAAGTGAACACTAAGTCTTGGGATCATTTAAAAAAAATTCTTAAGAGTTCCTAAGCTCGATTTTATCCTCTAAAATTGAATTTGCTTCTTACCACTGATCATATATACTGAAACCTGCCAACACTGCAGTTTCATTCTGGAACAGTTTCTCCATTGTGTCACTGAAATCTTGTCTCCATGATATTGCAGTAGCATTTTGGAAAAGATGTATACATTTTTAATTTAACAACATGTTTGTTAATGATGGGATACTACTAAATTATAAATGATGTGAGTTATTAAGGGGTTATATGATATTTCTCCTTGGTAAATAATGTGCAAGATGATATGGTAGCCCATAGACAAATATAATTCCTACTCTATGGAGCATACAAGCGCACATTGTCATTTTAGAAGACACCGTGACAAATGCTCTTAGATATTAGCAGTGAACTTTTAGTAAAAATGATAATTTTGTCCATAAAGATTCATTAAGATGCATCAACTGGACCCAAAATTTGTGGGTTTTTTTCAGACATGGCCTGAAGCAACTGATCCCCGTAAGTTTGTTTATGAAGACATCGCCATCGCAGCTTATCTACTGGTAAGTTATTTATGATACACTGGATTTATCCATTTCACATACTGACCAGTGTAATCACGTAGAGTAGAGCCTGTTTTAGGCAAGCTCTCTTGGGTGACCATCTTGTGATTTTGATAGAAATGCATCGTCAATACTCTCATCTTTCAATGTCCATCTATTTTCCTTAACAGATAATTCTATACAAAATCACACACTCATGCATCGTTTAAAACGTCAGGTGATACGAGTAAAAATGGCTCAGATTTCGCCGAAATCTGAGGCAACACACGTGACACCAGTACGTGAACAAGGCCCGTAGCTGACGGATCGAAATGTCATGCTCATCTTCGACACTAAGCTCCAAAGTAAGCTAAATTATCTACAATCACTGATGATGTCTTCCTTAGGTTCTCTGGGAAGAGGAACAACGTGAAAGAGGGATGAAGATGCAGTCATTTGTGGATCTGGGCTGTGGGAATGGGTTGCTGGTCCACCTGCTGAACTCAGAAGGGGTGAGTCATAGGTGGTCTCTAAGTCACAGGTGGTGTCTAAGTTACTGGTGGTCTCTAAGTCACAGGTGGTCTCACTAAGTCACAGGTGGTGTCTAAGTCACAGGTGGTCTCTAAGTCACAGGTGGTCTCTAAGAAGTCACAGGTGGTCTCTAAGAAGTCACAGGTGGTCTCTAAGAAGTCACAGGTGGTCTCTAAGAAGTCACAGGTGGTCTCACTAAGTCTTATAACTGTACTCAGTTTCATGTTGGTTCAAACCACCATCCCAACCAATGAGTGGCACGGCATAGGTCTCAGATCTTATTACTTGCAGCATATGGCTGGATGCTTCCCAGAGAAGTTGAGATGGTGTCTGAGTGAACAGATCTGTCAGGGAAGTGAAGTGTAAAGCGCTTTGAGCAATCCTGAGGATTGGATACTGCGCTATATAAGAACTTTTAAGAACTTACCTTTTAGACCAGTGTGAACTTACATATCCACCTTTATTTCCGTCATGTGACATCACCATATGTTGCTTGATGACGTTCACAAGACTGGGTGGTTCATATTTACTGTATAATATTATTTCACAGTTTTACACATTTCACGGACAATGAATTTTTTGCCTTTATTTCCTGTAGCCTAATTATTATAAAAAATTATCATCAGACGACTACCACTAAATTACTGCAGTAGTCGTTCTGTGAAGAGACGACTTTTGTTTCTCTCCCTTGTGTGGCTATAAACTTTACTAACACTCTTATTTTAGCAGTCATGGTCAGGGTTGTTTGATTTAAATCATTTGATTTAAATCATTGATTAAAATCATGATTTAAATCACTCCAACAAAATCAAATAAATCATTGTTTTTTGATTTTTTTAAATCTGTTTTGTTGTTGTTGATTTATATGAATCTGCTTGGCTGGGTAGAATGCTTTGTTATGCCTCATGCATCTATAGGTCTCGGTATATAACCCCACACCCATAAAAAGTGATTGGTCAAGAGAGATCACTTTTAATGAACAGGAAGCCTGGCATCATAAAAAGGGCTCTATGGGCAACTGTTATGCAATATCAGCAGATTTAAGCTGATGGGGAGTAGGAGTGCTCCGCAGTTGAAACATCTCCCCAGTTGGAGGGTATAGGCAGGGTATTGATGAACAAAGGCTACCAGGTCCAGCAGGCAATTGTAGCCCACAACAGAGCCATGGATTATGCAAAATAAGCAGACAAGGCTGAGACAGGGCTTTATGCAGGACCAAATTATTGCTAGTCACACATGTTTTGGTGGACACTTGGATGTGAACTGTTAAGGCAGTTTACAAACTTTAAATGTGTCTGATGACTTGAAATGGACTATAAACACACATATGACACCATTTACACTCACTTTTGAAGCACAATTTTTTTGTTTTGTTTTGTTTTTTGGAAACCTTTTTATGCTCCTTCATTTGTTACCCATCCACCACCCGCCCACCCATATTTCTACCTGTCCACAAGGGTTTTTACCTGTTCAAATGATTCGTGGATGGGTCTCTGCATAAAGCTATAGGCTGAGATCACCAGGAAATGGCAGGAATTGCATTAGACACAGGCCAGAGGCAGACCCTAATTAAAGCTGCAGGTCAGCATTAACTGCCTGTTGGATCACTGCTTTGTTGTACGAGTTCTACCACTTCTTTGTGTTTATTCACAATGTCTGGAAGGAAAATAGACTGTTTTTATTTTGAGAAGACTGTGGTGTTTAATAGGAAGCAAGTTTTCAATTCAGAAGCTCCAAGTTTATTTAATAATCAAACAAATCAAATAAATCTGATTTAAATCAAATAAATCCGATTTTTTTTTTTTTTTTAAATAAATCATGATTTTTTTCAACCCTGGTCATGGTACTCTATTTTTATTACCCTGTATGAAAAATGTACAAATTATTGCTTTGATGTTGTATACTGTGTTTTACGTTGTAGTATCCTGGAGTGGGAATTGATGTACGACAGCGGAAGATTTGGGATACGTATGGCCCAGGAACAAACCTGCAGGTATGTGACCCACATACTTGTCTATTTCATTCTACAATAATTCCTGAACCATCAAACTCGCCAGATCTCCCGATTCTACACCAGTGATTCGCTTTCTAACCTTACTCAGTCCCACAATATGTATGTATAGCAATAATATTTTAAATATGTACTGGCTAATTTATGTGGATACAATTCCAAATTCACCCATTTTTACAGTAATTCAGATTCCAACTAACGTTTCGAATAAGATTTAGACAAATAAAATGGAAAGTTACAACTCACTTTAAAGTTACTATAGTAGTAATGCTTTACCTCCTACTTCCAGTGCTAATTATAGAATAATTGTCACTATATATCAATTTTTTTAACCAGACAGTGATTAATTAAAGTTTACCTTGAAACCCTTCATACTGCAAACACTTTTTCAGATGCCCAGAAACTCTATAAAAAATATTTTCTGTAACCTACATCTTTGGACAGCTGAAAATTTAATGATCTATATCTGAATGTCATAATGTTCATATCAGTCATTTTTTTCCATTTCTAGGAACGTACAATCACACCATCAGATTCACATCTATTTCCTGACTATGACTGGATTCTTGGTAACCATAGCGACGAACTGACGCCGTGGATACCAGTGATAGCGGCAAGGTAAGGTCCTGTGGTCCAAGTGATTGACCCTTGTGTCAGCTCCTTCATCTCTTGAAGCTGTCAGTGACGTGATGTCACGAGTTTATGATTTGTACAATAAAATGGAATTAAATATTTTTTATCACTTTCAGTTTGTCTAGTTGTACCTGTAGTTTTGCTGTGTGAAGTGGAGATCTTCTCCAAAGTTTTTTTCTAGTGCAGAATGTTGGTTCAGTTGGGGCATAGCCTCAAATACCGAGGCAACTTGAGGTAGCAACACTTTTAGCCCCTCAAATCCGCATTTGTTTAATTTACGCTCTGCCGATGTTGCTACCAGGGCGGCCTTACCCCAGAACAGGGTAGAGACACTGATTGGTTCTCGGGTCAGTCACGAAATGGAAACTAAAATAGGGATATACTTTTATAAGATAATACAATACTATTAAAAGTATTCAATATTAAACTTATATCCACGCAAAAATAAACACGAATGCAAATTTGCAGTTGTTTATGAAGCAGAAATTATGGCAGGATTACCCAGGCTCCGTGAGGTGGCAGCACTGTTGAGTCCTTCACACAAGTAGCATTCAAAATGACAGCTAAAACTGTCTTCTTGGTGGAGTTTAATGTTTGTGTACTTTTATAGATATTTTATTTAACCTATTTATATATTTATTGTACATGTATACATTTATTCAGCTTCAATAAATGTGTGTTATTATATTTATATTGATATTTCTATTTTTTCTTTTCATTATTTATATATGTTACTATTATTTTTATGTTTTTCTTCTGGTGTGTATTTGTATTTTAGGATTTTAATGTATGTAAAGCGCCACGAACAATTTGAAATTAGATGTGGTGCTATATTAAATAAAAATTATTATGCAGCCGAGGGAGAGTTGGTAAAGCGAGACTAATTGGGGTTTTGCATGATGGGTGTTAGTCATGGATTCGTGAAGGAGCAATGCATGCTGGGATTCTCTTCCCTCCAGGTCCTCCTACGAGTGCTCCTACTTTGTTCTTCCCTGTTGTCACTGGGACTTTGCCGGGAAGTTTTGCCTCAAAGAGGCGGGAACGAGCCAGTATCGGACGTACCTGGAGTTTGTGAGGAGTGTGGGAGAAACCTGTGGCTTCCGAGTGAGGGAAGACACATTGAGGATTCCATCCACCAAACGGGTTAGTCTTGCAGAGAATGGATTCCCTGTGACATTCTGTGACAAAACTAGCTTGCCTGAAATTCTGTGACATTTTATGACATTTTGAGAATGATGTGACAAAATGTGACAAGTGGTCAGTAAAATTTTGCTCAGAAGACATGCACAAGTTGGTCATCATCCATCGAATCAAACACACAAGAGTCGAAGAAGGGGCCATCTTGATGGTAATGGAAAGCTGAAAAAGATCCAAGAGAGTTGATAGGATATCTGTCAATTCATTAAACCGTCGGACAGTACTGAGGATGGGTGGAAAAAACACTCTTTGCAGGACAATGTTGCTTTTGCTGAAGCTATTTGGTGTACTTGCACAGCTGTGAATAACTTGCCATTCTTTGTAGCCAATCCTGTCTCAGATATGATGCCTGTCATGTTTCCCAATTGAGCTATCGCAAAAGATTTTCGCTGTAAACAAAACAAGACATCGTATGCCATATCTGATGGACTAGGCCCCTTGTTCAATGGTCGGATTGAGAATGACATTAGGAATAAACTCCTGTGTATAGCATTCAGGTTGGTGAGGCAACTACTGCCAAGCACTGGCGTCAGTTGGATGTAATATAGTTAGATGGTATGCAGCTAGATGAGAATATTCCGCAGTGGGGGAAGGGGGAGAGACAAAGCAAGTAACTTTGGAAAGAACAAATGTTTGCATCACCCACTAAATGTATACCATTTCTTATTGGTGGTTGCTTTCATTTCCTTCGATGTTCTTTCCCTTCTGTCTGCTCTGTCTTTCCCGCCTGTTCTCCATTCTTGTTCCAATCCATCCAAATATATCTTCAAAGCAGTCGATATGCCAAGATGGACTTTCCAAACAGATATGTTATTTGCTACCATTCCAGCATCCATTGGTCAGTTGTAGGTCTAATGTCAGTTCACCCTCACATCACACTTTATCAGGTAACATTTTCTCACCATGTAGGTGTGCTTCGTGGGCAGTCAACGCACGTACACCAAGGAATCTCAGGTGGAAAAATGTTCACAGATCCAGGCGTATATTGACTCGAGATGCCAGAAGACGGCCTCTCATCTCTGCAAAAGTGATTCCAAGGGTACCAAACATGGTATGTATCATCAGTGAGATTAAAAAGGTGGGATGGCTCTATCGTAACTGTCACACACTGAAAAATGCAATATCTATGACAGCCATCTTCCAGGGCTTCTCTGTCACCATGGCAACTGTTCAGCTTCATCGTTTCCCAAATTTTTTAATTGAACTATTGTATGTCTACTTTTGATAACATTGTGTTATTAGTACTTCTTGTGAAAGATATGTAATTAGTGCCCATTGTTAACATACAGTTTCATGCACTTATTTTTATAATTATTATTTGTGGAACTGAATCAAGTTATATACATGCACTTTGTTATGAACATTGTGTAATTAGTTCACCAAATTGTTATATTATTTCCTCTCACCATTGAGTTGTTATTATTTATTATTACTACTACATTATTTTTTTACTGACATCACTATGTATTGTATTTTAAAAAGGTGTATTCTGCGAAACAACAGGATCTTTTGGTGTTGTTTTGTGAAGTTGAAACAAATGTCTGCCACAGGTGACCTACCCACAATTCCTTGCATGACCCCTGCTGATCCAGATATGGGAGAGAGACAAAGGGAGGTGGGGAAGGAGCAGAACTGGGCTGAAGACTTCCGCGTGAGGAGTGTCGTGGAAACATCGCGGAACTGTGTGGACGTGGACAAGGGCGTCATCGACAGGATTGTGAAGAGAGTCTTTGACGAATTACTCGCTGATCCCGCGGCAGAAAGCAAGACTCTTGCAGATGGATGTTTGTGGAATGCTGGCGGTGAGCGACATATTACCAGTGCTGTGTACCGGGTGTTAGTTTTGAAATATATATATATATATATATTGTTTGGTTCAGTTCAAACCAACATATAACCATAATATTTATTGACCCTAAGTAGGTATAGAATTTTTTGAAAATACATATATTTTGTTAGTACATTTATACAAGCATACATACATACACATTATATCATGTTCACATACTAATATAAGCCTATGCGGTGGGCCGACAATACATACAAATATGTGCACTCATAGTAATTCTTGTGGTACAAAAATCATATAACGTTTACAAACTGGGGTCGGTACTCCTATTAAGACAATAGTGTCGCTGTTATAGGTGCCATCATAATTTCATGGTGTAAAGTAGTATGGTCCTTATATACTGACTCCAACATATATATATATATATGTATATATATATATATATGTTGGAGGGTACTCGTAATTGTTGTCATTTACCTGTTCATATGCAGCACTCAAAAAGTTAGATAAAGCATGTGAATGGCAAACCATGGTGTTTGCAAATAACTGTTTGTAGACATTACAGTAAAGGTTGTCAGTATATAAAGCATATGCTGTGTCATAACACTGCTATAAAGCCACATTAAAAACCAATGTGGAAAATTAACTTTGGCAGGAGGGGAATCTGTTAATAGTATCCCATGTACATATATGTAAATGTAAGCCTCCTATATAGACTCCCAGTTCTTAACCTGTTAAAATTGTTCTTGCAGGTCGCATTCCATTAGCTGACATTGCAGCGTGGTTCGATGGGTCGACTTTACTTCATCTCAAGTCTGAATGCGGAGGTCTACAGACGTTGCTTCGAAACAAGCACCAAATCTTTCAAGGTTTGTGTCTGTCACGTTTCACCTTGTCTTCATGTGCAAGTCCCCAAATTTTAAGATAAGATCAGCTTTATTGCTATGTGTTTTCATTGCAGTTACAATAAAACATTGGAATGTGTTGTAATGTTGGGTCGTCGTACAAGTAAGTTCACACGACAATACACTCACATGCACCAAACGATTATGATAAAATATACTACTTTAAATAAAATAAATAAATAAGAGCAATCACATACAATAGGTCCGAATAAAAAGTTGTTCTTTAAAACATTGATATGATCTAGCATAATTTTTTTTAGTATTATCATAACTCTATATTAGTGGGAAAATTAACCTATTGAGTGTAATATACATCAATGCACAGGCTGTTGTTTTGAAGCCATGTTGGACTATCAAAATTTGCAAATCCCACACTGTGTATTGCTGGGCGACTTAGCTCTTTAGACCTTATGTAAATTATGAGTCCTTGCAATGCATGCAGGCAGTCACAAGATAAAGATGCTCCTAGGTTCTGCATATATTTGTTGTATTTCACTTCTTAACATTGCAAGTTATGCTGATCTTAAAGATGAAGTACTAATACATATCATCGTGATTTTTAAATGTTCTGATTCAATCTACTTATGTTGTATGTGTGATTACCACGTTGTCTTATTATATATAATTTATTATATATAGATATAAAACAAATGTTTTAATATTTCCATTTGATAAACAATAATTTTCTGGAGTTCTAATTATATCTAGATTTTCTGAAACCTTGTCATACACTCAAAAACAACTCTTGGATGGGATGTTACATGATAAATTTACTATCATTATCATCTGTGTTTAATGTGAGACATTGATGTTTTAAGATGACGCAGTTTCCTCATCTTATCATTGGTTGCAGTGTCCGGTGGCTGTGTTCAGCTGCGCGACTGGACACGGGTGAGCGAACACGACAGACACCAGATGGCCAAGAAAAAACGGAAAGGGAACAGGACTAGTAGTGGCAACCCAACCCGAGTGACGAAGACTCAACTGTGTTACTTCCAAGTCCATCATCCCTCGGGGTGTCTGCTGCCAGCAGAACTGTGTCGATTTGCTCATGGCACAGATGAACTTCGACCTGGTACAAGTGACCTTCGACCCCACATAAATAACCATCAACCTGGCACGGATGAAGGTCAGGCCAGTACAGATGAACTTCGACCTGACACAAATGAACTTCGACCCCACATAAATCACCATCGACCGGGCGCCAATGAATGTCAGGCGAGTACAGATGAACTTCGACCTGGTACACATGAAAGTCCACCTGACCCAATTGACTTTAAACCAACCCCTTCATATGCAGACAGGTAGTTAGGTATGTATAATCACAATAAAACGTGTATTGTGGCAATGGTATTTATTTGGTATTTGTGTATAATACTACAGTTGTGTATAGATTTGTAAATTCCTTGCACATAGATGTTTATTAACAATTACATTACAACTGAAAAAATACAGAATAAATACAGGCAACTTGCAGTTAAACTCACCTTAGGACAGTTGCAAATTATTACAGTAGCAATAAAGTACAGAGGAAATTAATAGTGTTCCTGGTAATAAGGTCACCTCATAATTCAGGTCATACCCATGGGTTGTCTTATTAGAGAAGTGCCATTGTGTCAATGACTCAATGTCAACAGAGTCCTATCCTAACTTATCATTCTACATGATGTAATCAACACTTTTTCCACGCTATACAATAAAATCAGTCTAGCAACTACTATTCAAGGCACCTATACTGCCAACAGTAAAGTACTTGTATTGAGCAGCCACCTGCCAAATGCAGCCAGCCAAATCCCACACAAACCAGTCATTTCATTGTTATTTATACCTGAGTGATCAGAATACGTTGTCAAGCAAAATGTTATAATTAATATATGTATCCATCACATGACCTGTTGCCAAGCAACCATTCCATCTAGTCATTAAAATGGATGCCAAGCTTGTGGTGCATTTGTGCATTCCGTCGTATGTTTTGTTTTAATTCTGGCTGCAAAGGTGTTAACAGTTTCTCTATAATAAAGCATTAGGCAAAGTTCAAAGTGACAGCTGTATGCAGGAACGTTTGATTTACGAGATGTCATGCTGCAATTGTAACATATTTCACTTATACATCTGCCATCAACATCGTTGTCAACGGCTACGACAGTGACATGTGTCTCCTTCGACAGTCACTGTTTGACGTGCATAGTCCAGATTGTCTATTAATACTTTCATTACTCAGAATAATGCTATATAAATGACAAAATATGAGCACAGAGCCTGTACACTGAATAACCTGGTAAAGGGTCACACTGCAGTAGTTATCATTAGTCTGGTGAAGAACGTTTCTTGCCGTCTCGGTTTCGAAAATGGTCATCACAGATGATGTACGACTGTAATGACCCGACATCGAACCGGCCAGAGATCTCCGTTGCATACACTGGCTTCCTGTGATACACAATGACCAAAACACAATAACAACAATATCACCAAATGTGAAGAGCATAAAAATTGTAAGTTAATTAATTTAACAACATTAGCTTATTTAGTCCTGATACGTAATTGGGTTTGTTAACAAACATTTCAATAGTGCGCATTTAACTGCATTATAGGGTCGAAAGTAAGACATTTAGCCACTCGCCTGGTAATATGTTAGTCATTCCCATAAATTATGTATATATGCCTAACTCAAAATGCATACGCTATATTGTTATAAAACAAGTGGAAAATAGCTACTTGCTCAGCGGACTAATGCAGCCAAAAAGTTAGTAATCCCCAGGTATGTCTACTTGGCTCATAATAGTATTAAGTTTAATCCCTGACTGGAATATGTCTGCATGTATACCATAAATATTTCCATCTGAATTTGATCACCAAATATTTTATGTGTACAGTGTAAACAGGGTGAATTTAAATGAGGGCAAGACGAACTGAATTTAACACTATAAAAATTACATGGACGGGCAGGCTTGCACAAAAAACACGACAAATAACTACCCGTCCAAAAAAAGCAACTTTCAAATTTTGCCCATCCGAATGACGGGTGGACGGGTCTCTGGGTGAGGCCTTGAGTGTAAAGACTAAAGCACTTTGAGTAATCCTAACGACTGGTTAATTGCATAATTTAAGATCTTGAGATTAATGTACTTACCTCTTATAGAGATACTTTATGAAATTACCTGGCGCATCTCGCTTTGCCAAAGGACTATCCTGAAACCAAGATTGACAAATGTCATGACCTCTATTTCTGCCATGACCTCTATTTCTAATTGATTGTTTATATCATATCTTCTTTATTCGTACTGTACTCTCTGATTAATACAAGATATGCTGTTCTTAACATGCCAGTAGAAAATGTTACAATCACCTTGAATCAAACAATGGTCATCCTCAGGTAGGTAGACGTGCGAAATATTAAGTCCTTATGTAAAATATTATGATTTGTGACACCACACACTGTTTTCAAGACAGTAATTCAACATCAGCATTATTTGATGCTGTAACAAACTGTTTTTCTTTTCAAAAATGTGTAAAAATTGCAAAACAGTATTTTCACTACTGCAAATGTATTTTGGCTTTTACTAAAGTTCTTCGTGTAGTCCTTGGTGGTTTCCTTAGGTGGTTTCCCCCAAACAGCCCAAACTTGAGCTGACGCAGGAGTTGTCCTTCTCTAGGATTAGTCAGTCCACTACAGGTTACACATTTATCCCCGTGTAGGATTTTTTACTTTGCCTGGCATAGACACCAGAGAGAAGGGACAACCGGCTTTTAGTGTCTCTTCACAGGCAAATGTGGGGTGAATGAAATTGCCTAAGTTTTGAAACGGCGGCAGGTGGGATTGAACCACCGTCCCCTCAATTGACAGTCCGGCGCTCTACCGCGCAACCACCGCTCCCCACATTTTGTCCATGTGATACGTACCATGGACAAAATTTTCATTGTAAGTAAATATAGTGACTAAGTGTACAGAAGAAACAGATCATTGAAAAGATGACAAAGAACATAACAGTATGCTACTGATAGTACAGGTGTACCTGCATGTCAAGTAGAAATTGTTGTAACAGCGGCAGGGAATGTTGTGACAGAATGTAGAAGCAAGGACACTGGAAATGAGAAGAGAGATTTAATCATATGCATTTATAATGGTAAGTAATAAACAAACAAAGTAAACATTATATTCACAATACAAACAACAGTACTTTATTGACTGTCACAGAAGGAGAATTTGCTTGCAGCCTTTATAAAATAGTAAACACATAAATAAAGTAGTAAAAAATACATAATTAAAATAGTTTATAAATCTTAATCATATTTTTTATTATTTATAAAAGCCTAATCTATATCATAATTACAATTGTTGTCATCATATCAAAAATAATAAATTAGCATAAACATACATAATGAATTTCATGTCTCTCACAGAAATGTCACAGATATTTGTCACTAAAAAACCATACAGACGTTAGATTTTATATGAGAGATGGTTTTAAGACACTGCTAAGTGATGATGACTCAACTTATGCCATCAATCAAATAACAATTATTTTAGATTTATAATCATTGTTTAGGTGCAAAATCAAATGTTATTTTATATATATATATATATATATATATATATATATATATATATATATATATATAATCACCATAATAAGTACCTCTTTTCTAGAACTTGTTTCAGAAGGTTGTGGCTTTTCAAGGAAACCAGTGAGTCGACTTGTTTCATCAACTTCCAGTATGCCGTATTTGACAACCTCTGTTGGGTGAAATGGTTAAATAATTGTTAGGAATTGCACATTTAGGCAAACAACACTGAACATTCAAACAATAAAAATATTTAGTGTACAAGTATTTTTGCAACTTAGACAATGCCAGAGAACCACCTGATTGATTTGTAAAGAGGAAAAGTAGAAATACTGAAAGTAGAAATACAACTGCTTAACATGAGGTGTTAAGTAGCTTATACATATACTGAGGTATCACGTATTTCAAGCAATGCATAGTTTTACCTTTCTCGTTCTACATGCTCTATCAGAAATAATCTATGTTCTTCACCATGACACCCTTTATATAACTATAAGTTGAGGTCAGTTTGTACTATCCCGGCTGTTCTCTCTTTCTCCCTTTAGACACCCTTAATTTTTAGTCTCCCAATTTTTCATCTCATGTAAGGGATCACCTATAACACGTGCCAACTGGTTCAGAAATGTTTCTTTGTTTGCTGGGTATTGTCAGTTATGCCTTGAAAATGGGTTTTTAATTTATTTCTTAACATCCATGTGTCCGTCAAAACACTATGTGACTGGCAAAAACTTTATCTTGCAAAAAGCCTTGATGATGTCAAACATCGATATTTTATTTTTCAGACTGATACCGTTAATATGTTGACATCATTACATCAATCTTTACAAATGTGTGTATGAGGGCTGGAGGGCTGGGGCAAGACTAAAGCAGTTTTGTCTGATATCAGCCCTTGAAGTACTGAGATGATACCTAATTTATCCACGTATCCAACCTTTTCTGTGACTATCCTTGTCATAAAACTGAGTAAATAATTATATATGTATATTACGCTTACCCTCATCTTTGCATGTGACATACACCACGAGACTAGCTTCTGCATCTAAACTCTGGAATTCGTGAAATTTGTCGATGATTTCGCTGAGGTCAAAATCATCATAAAACAGAGTGTCCCTGTAAATGCCACAAAAGAAACAAAATTATTTCACAAATCCAATTAAATAATAAATAACTACATAATTTTACATATACAAGTTGTTAATATCATATACAAATAGTCAATTATCTATCTATTACTGAGCTTGTTTAAGTGGGAATGTTCAAATTTGGATGTCAAACTTTTATCACTTTCAAGCATTAGTTTATGCCACCATAAAGTAAATCTTATTACAAATTCCATCAGATTTCATGAGTTATTAGTGTAAATCTCATATGTTTACAATGTAACATGTACCAGGTAATCAGACAGTAGACATGCATATAAAGTGACCTCACTAAAACTTACGTCATAACGGTTTTTTCGACCTGTCATATTCTGCCTTTTGATATTTTTGCTGAATGAACTTTGACATGACCCAGCATAGGATTGTGTTAGGATTGCTTGCTTCCTTCCCAATTTTGCATACATAATACAGGAAAACATTACAGCAAAACCTTAATAAACTAAAAAGAGAAAGATACTTATCAAAGTTTGTTTTATCATTATTTAAGTATGATCAGGTAAAGGCAAGTTTTTATATAGCGCAGTATCCAGTCCTCAAAACCATTCAAAGCGCTTTAAACTTTACTTCCCTGACACACCTGTTCACTCAGACAACATCTCGGCTTCTCTGGGAAGCATCCAGCCACATGCTACAATTAATGCATGATGGCTGCTCGTATACATATCCACCACTGCCTATAGCCAGGTACTCATTTATATAGCTGAGTGAACTGGAGCAATGTAGAGTGAAAAAACTTGCCCAAGGTTTTAACACCGCAGAACATGGTTCGAGCCCAGGTTCCCGTAGTTGAGTCCAAAGCTCTACCCGTGAGCCATTGTGCTCTATATTAACTCTACATAACTACATTAGTTATTAAAAAGCACCTCCACTGACCGATATGAAACTGCACAAAGAGAAGATGACTTACCCTGCTATGACGATGAGATCATCATCAATTGTGAAATGTTTAACGATGGCATTCATGCAGGAAACAGCACCCAGTCTTGTCTACAGCAGGCAAAACATACTGTTATATATTCTGACACATCATTTCATCTGTCACACACCATACATAAAAATAAATATATATTTTTCAAAATATGTAAACAATGAATGAATTTTGAGACATAATTTTCATCTCTGTTACATACCATATATAATATACACTGTATATCAATTTTAAAAAAAATCTCAAAATATGTAAACAATGAATGTATTTTGAGACATATTATATATACAGTGTATACATATATATAAAGAAATATTTTTTTCTCAAAATATGTAAACAATGAATGTATTCTGACACATAATTTTCATATCTGTCACATACCATACATATAAATATAATTTGGACTCTCGATAAGCCAAAGGGCTTCCTAGTCCACCTGCCATTTAGAGTTCAATCTCTAGGTGGCAATCTTGTTAAATTTACTCATGGTTTATCACAGTGAATATTACATTGTTCAATGGGCTACCACAGTGAGTACGATACTACTGTACTATGTTTTACCATAAGCAAACTGTGAATACTACAATTCATCATGATTTACATATGAATTTTCATTGTGTTATCACTGTTGTGTTCTCACCTCATTGGTACAGCTTCCATCGGACATTAGCTGGACTTTCGGCCAGGCCTTTGACCACTCCTTAAATTGTGCAATGTTAGCATCATTTACCTGCAAATTGCAGGTTGCATTACCAACTAAACATTATCACTTCCTATGTACAGCGAGGAATCAAGGTAGCCTAGCATATATTTTAAGGCAAGTTTTAAAAATAACTACCCAAAATGTACTCCGGTCCATAACTCAACTCTCTCATTACAAAACAGGTTTTTGATGTGCATAAAATGTTGCTTTCTATGAAAACACTTGAACTTTGCTATTAAGGTCAACTTTGTAGCTGTATCAAGAGCATGGTGATTGCATTAGCCAGACTAATTGCTTGTTACAGAGATAATATAAAGATCTGTATAAAAAAAGAGTCTGACCTATGATATATATATATATATATATATATTATATAGGCAAACATTGCTTATGAATAAAAGCTCGAAAAAAATAAGGTGAGAGTTTTGCAAAATCAGAATCTGACATTTTATTCAAGAATATCAAAATTCAAACTGATGCTGTTATCTGATTGGTCTTTTAGTGTGATTGACTCAGCCAAGTGACTCGCAGTGATTGATAGGCCTGGCATGACACACGATATGATTTTATCGATTACATATGTTAGTCAGACAATTTCAAGCGAGTCACTCGGCTGAGACTATCGCCCATGTATCACCACATCTAGTCCCTCTTTTCAAAAAATTTACTAAAATGGATGGAAAATTATACTAATGGTTACTTCTATCATCAACTGAAAATGTCAGAATTTATTTCATAACATATTTCTAAGCTTCTTTATCTTTACATTCAACATATTTGTGCATGCAAGTAATTTACTGTATAGTTAACTCTCACCTAATCTCACCTAACATTATGACCAGAGACTGGTTTCCAGAATCATGAAAATAATACTATCACAGTATACAAACCACAACATAAACATCATCAATTGAGGGCAACTTTTGTAAGGTCTCCGTCCAGCGAGATATCAAAGGAGTGCCACCTATGGGCAAGAGTGGTTTCGGAACGCCAATCAGATGTTGTTGTGCTGCTTTGTTTTTCAAGTCTCGCTCTAGCCTTGTTCCATACCCAGCCGCAAGAATGAGAGACTTCATGCCAAGGACAGAGTGTCACCTGCAGTGATTGGGGAAATGTGTTCTTTATTTATACATACAAATACAGGAAATATTGTAGAACAGACTTACAGTCGGCTAGTAATTATTCATAACCTATTAACTGAATATGAATGTGTGTGTGTGTATGTGTGTGCGTGCGTGTGTAATTCTGTGTATGTACATGTACATGTGTGTGTGTGTGTATGTGTATGTGTATGTGCACGTGTGCACGTGTGAGTGTGTGTGTGTGTGTGTGTGTGTGTGTGTGTGTGTGTGTGTGTGTGTGTGTGTGTGTGTGTACATGTGTGTGTATGTACATGTGTGTGTATGTGCACGTGTGTGTACGTATGTGTGGGTACATATGATGATAATAAATAGCACCTTATCAAGGTTTCTATTGAAAAAGTCACTGACGTGGGAAGGATTTTCTTCAATGAATGGGAACAACGATGGTGGCGCCACCAAACTGATCATGTTTAATCGAGGCAGTGAGTTTACTAGGTCCAGAACTACGAAGCCAGAACAACTGAGCATGATTGTAAAGTCTAATGTTAATTCAATATCGATCGCACATCCCACGTGTGTCACGGATGGGAAAACTGCATTTTAATAGTTTCGTCACTCGAACACATGTAGGCCTACACAAACACAGTAACACTGTCACAGCCACAGGAATTCGAAGTTCGCGACGCCGACAGGTTTCGCGTTCAGTTGGCCGGCTTTCGTCAACGTCGCTGGTTCTTCTATTCTAGGAACCTGGTTGTTTTAATATAATAATACAGACATCTGTTACGATCGCTAGACAATGCTCACCTCGGATTTAGTGTGAAAGGACGCTGATATACGGAAAGTTTTGAGTGACGAATTGACAGCGAGTGCATTCCGTGAACACATCAAATCTAGAGTAAATTCAGTTTGTCCGCTATGCGGCGCCACTGTCATATATCTTTTTAGCACATTGAATCTCAAATTAATTGCAAAATATGAATTAATTACCTTTCTGAAAGATGTTAAATTAATTAGGAACATATACAATGACCTTCAATTATATGTCGGTGTAATTTGGTGTTATTGTGTTGTGACATTTCCATTGCCTAGTTCAAGTTTCATAGTTTGCGGACATAATTATAATATCTATGAATAGAGTTATAATTTATTATAATTTTCAAACATCGAAAACTATTAAAAACTGCTGTTCCATTTTCAACCATTGTAGCTGCGCACACACAAAGTGGTTTGATTGCCCAGTATTATTGTTTTGTGTATTGATGTAATCTATGCATATGTGAAAGATTCTTTCAGATATCTTTTAAAGGTTGACAATCATTTCGTTTTGCCCATCGCCAATCCTTTTCTTTTATGTCCTGATGTGTAATGTTTCAATAGTTTAACTAGTATGCGCAATCAGTTTAATTTTAAAATGCGTACTTGTCTTTTTTTATTCGGCAAAAAAGAATCGTCGTTACACCGGGTATAACTGACGAAACCATTAGCCGGTGTAGACGTCCTGCCCTTTTTGGGTCACGTGTTTTATACGAGATCGGCATCCTACGGCACAATAACAAACCGCATGTGCTTTTGCGTGTCGTGACGAACGTTCCGAAGTGTTTCTTCTGTGAAGGTATGTATTAAGTGTTTTATTGCAGTTAGCAACCAGGGCGAGTAGTCGTGGGCTAATTCAACAAGAACTGCAACTTGTGAACTTCATTATAGGCCTACTCGACGTGGATTCTCTAACTTGTTAGATTATTTTTAAAGTTTGACAGTCGACATCGGCATCGCTTAGTCTCAGCCAGATACACTCATACAGCCTTTATTTATAAGTTTATATGTATTGTATTTGATAACGCAGCATCTTGTTCATAAGCTGTGTAATTGTAAAAGTACATATCTAGAGAGTGTAGATGACGTTAGGGAAAAAATGATATCTCATTGGCTTCGGAACAGTGTCATTGGCAGTAGCTAGGCTCCGGGTGATGGTCACCGTGGGGAGCATCCGTTATCTCGTGCAACAGAACGTCAAACGAAGAATTATGTTGGTTATCACAATTATTTAAACAGTGTTTTGTGACCCACATTTTACTATGATTGCTGGATGTTGCTGATTTGCATTGTATTTTATGCAACATAATTAAAAAAATTATGACAACCATGATGGTGATGAATTTATTCAATATACAAAAAGGTAAACATGAACATAAAATGCTTGTATAGCTACTAGCCATTGTACACCATATGCAAGTATTACACATAACATTCTTGCACTTGTTTCCATTGTGGTCAGTGATGCCTGGCTGTAGTCTATGTAATACCTGATACCTTTCAACTCACATATGCCAGCTGTTCTAATCTTTATCTTTTCATCACAGCAATATATGAATGCATAATACAACTCAAATTATGATATATTAGTACGGGCCACCCCGCCACCAAATCGTATCGTTTGGCGCGAGCGGTCGGCACGGAGGCGTCTAGTGGCGGACTCGGGCACACGTTCAATCACTCAGTCTAACCAGTCTAACACAACCAATATATATAAGGTTTCTACAGTTTATTATATCAAAATCCTACCAGTACAAATCTAAGACACTCACTAAAATACTTCACTAACTAAACCAATATAAACACAATACAAATGTGACGGTACTGACAGCGTGTTTGACACGCGATCAAGCAAAGAACTCACCCACAGGTGTGGTTCCTCAATCAGGAGAACAATATGCCTCGTACGGCACAACTTCTTTCAGGACAATGTACTGTGACAGTATCTCTGTCACAGGGCGCTCTGGAGCGGCGTGTTTCGGGGTGAACAGCGTATGTGTGTGTTCCCCGACAAATGGCCCCAGTAGTCAACCCGTCAATAACACACAGTATAGCCCGTCAATAACACACAGTATGTGCCTTGACGGCAAGCATGTCGCAGGGCCCTCTGGAGCGGCGCGTCCCGGGGTAAACAGCGTAGGTGTTCCCGGTAATAGGCCCCAGAAGTCTGCCCATGCAATATGACACACACATCGTATATTCTGTGACAGTAAGTCTGTCGCAGTGTGCTCTGGAGCGCGTGTCCCGGGGTGAACAATACATGTTCCCCCGGTAATAGGCCCCAGAAGTCTCCTAGAGTAATTAAAATCCCCCCTATTTATACGGTCTAAACTGTAGCCTTAGGACAGACGCTAGACAGCTTATCTAATATTTTGTCCAGCGCGTCTACCCCTAGAAATCTTGGCAGGGTGCCAGTGACCTCTGCATCCCTGTCGTTTACCTCAAGGGTAGGGTGGTTCACCAGATGGCCCTAGAAGTCAGCATAGACGCTAGCATGCAGTACTATTGGCAATGTGCCAGTGAACTTTTACCCCCTGTTAGAGTACGAAAATACCAGGGTTGGTCCTCCGCCTCGGCCAGATGGCCCTAAAATTACCATATAAATTGCATTGGAAACCTTCCATACTGGTTATAGTCTCTTAACCGGGTAAACACCCTCCTTGTGATTATGTACGTATTTGCACATATGCATGGCATTAGTAGCCCTAAATAGTGATAGATATATCTATATATAATTATAATAGTTATCGCTGAAAAATCCCTACAGTAGCAGGCTGTGCCCATGTAGGAGACGTCTCCTACAGTTAAACCTTGTAGCGCGCCCTTCATAAGATGTCTCACCGGCCCACTTAACGGCAGCGCGTGATGACAGCCGTAACTGGTGGTGTCGGTCTCAGCGACTTGCACACAATCCCGGGTCAGAGTATGGTAGGTGAAGTTTACGGCTGCAGAGGAAAATAAACAACAAGAATTTAAGAAACATAGAAAGAAGTGGATAAGAAATGAAGGAAAGACGAAAGAAATGCCCGAAGAAAAACAACATGACGACGGAAAAAAGAATGAACGAATGGACAATTGGACAAACAGTGGCGAATAAAAGAAGAAAAAACAACTAATTAATTTTATTGGGTGTAATCAAGGAATGTTATTGTTGACACTGAAGAGTAACAATACTACAGTGCAGTCGTCGCTGTACTTGTTTCTTTTGTTTCATTGTTTGTGTGTGTGTGTGTGTGTGTATGTGTGTGTGTGTGTATGTATGTATGTATGTATGTATGTATGTATGTATGTATGCATGCATGCTTGCGTGCTTAAGTATACCGTATATAGAAAATAGACTATTTGGTATTTAGCGAGAGAGATTGTGTGAGGCGGAGAGAGAGAGAGACAGACAGACAGACAGACAGACAGACAGACAGACAGACAGACAGACAGACACAGACAGACAGACAGACAGACATACAGACAGACAGACAGACAGACAGACAGACAGAGAGAGAGAGAGAGAGAGAGAGAAAGAGAGACAGATATAGAGAGATGGAGAGGGAGAGGGAGAGAGATAGAGAGTGGGGGCAGAGAGAGAAAGGATAGAGAGATAGACACACAGAGACAGACAGACAGACAGACAGACAGACAGACAGACAGACAGACATACACAGACAGACAGACATACAGACAGACAGACAGACAGACAGGCAGACAGACAGACAGACAGACATGTAAACAGTCAGACATACATGCAGACAGGCATACAGGCATACAGACACACACAGACACACACAGACACACACAGACACACAGACACACAGACACACAGACACACAGACACACAGACACACAGACACACAGACACACAGACACACAGACACACAGACACACAGACACACAGACACACAGACACACAGACACACAGACACACAGACACACAGACACACAACCACACAGACAGAGACATAGACACACAAGAGTGGTCTGTGTGTACACGTAGAGCAAGCTGCCATGAAAGAACCCACTACTTACGAGGGAGGTCGAACACGTTTATTGACGTAGACACGGTTCCGTTGAGAACAACACACTTGTTAACCTTTCCGTCGTCAGCTGGTGGGCATGTTTTCTTGTTGACGTCAAATAGGTCTTCATCCTTCGATAACTTGCAGTTGTCACTGCTAAGTTTACTGAAAGTAAAGAACAATACGAATGCAGTGATACTTATGAATTATGTCTTTTTTGTTATAACTAATCATAGCTCCGAATCTCTATCCCGCTGGTTATGCCATTTCGGTTGTTACCTTTAACAACATGTTAACAGGCGATAGCTTATGATAATCGGAAAAATGAAATATCCCGAAGAGAATGAGGTCAATATAAGGAAGAACTAATATTACAGTGCTGCTTTCGTCTGCGTCTGCGTCTGCGTCTGCGTCTGCGTCTGCGTCTGCGTCTGCGTCTGCGTCTGCGTCTGCGTCTGCGTCTGCGTCTGCGTCTGCGTCTGCGTCTGCGTCTGCGTCTGCGTCTGCGTCTGCGTCTGCGTCTGCGTCTGCGTCTGCGTCTGCGTCTGCGTCTGCGTCTGCGTCTGCGTCTGCGTCTGCGTCTGCGTCTGCGTCTGCGTCTGCGTCTGCGTCTCCGTCTCCGTCTGCGTCTCCGTCTCCCTCTCTCACATCCTCACCTGAATGTCTTCAGGGCGACGGTAAGTGCCGGATTCTTCAACTCGAATTTGAGATAACTGCAGCTGTAACACTCTAGACCAGTGACTGTAAACACAGAAGAATTAGCATCGTTCAGTGAATTAATCAAATTGACTCATCGGCAATTTAAATGTTGCGTGGAGTGTAGCTTGCGTGTGGTGGACGATTGTTTATAGAATCAAACATTTTGTATACACAATTAATGTTCCCACTGTAAAATAACTACTTCATTCAGATTTAGATATAATTTTGTCGTCATTTAAGTAATTTTCGTTACAAACAATAAGTTGGATTGTTATTAATAATAATAACTTATACGGCGCCATTATCCGTAGAATCCGAGCTCAGGTGTAAAGTCGTCAACAATTAGAAAGGAACATGTGCATCTCACAGGCCACTTCTCAAAGAAAGGCGAGGCATTGTGTTAATTGTTGAATGGTTAAAACAGAATCACGAAAACAGACGCATAAAAACTTGTAAATTTGAAATAAAAATACATCATGATACTTGCGTAACATGGAATCGCCTACAGGGACGTCCTGAAACGTGACACGTAAGAGGAAGTTAAGGTTGATAGCCACATGACGGCAAAAACGAAATTTATTTAATCGGTTATCTCACTGGACAGCTGACATGCTGTGGTATCGTGTTTTGTTAGGTCAAGGATGGGACACTGGTAGAACGGAAGCAAGTTCGGTTGACACAGGGCTCAGCGGTACATACAGGGCAACATAGATCGGGAGAAGAAGAAGAATTTGTTTTTATTTGACCATTATTTAAAAACAATACACACATACACGTTATCCATGTCATACATAAATAATCAGAACAATACAAACATAAACAAATTATAGCAAACATGGTAATAATGCGTATAATTAACAATTACAACCTGGGGTCAGGAGACTCCTCTAAGACCAGGCTAGTCGCTATCGAGGAGCCACCTATCCGAAAATTTAACGTACATAATAATTTCGTCATCTAGAACAAATTCTTCCAGAAACAAACCAACAAAATATCACCAAACATACATAATATGAAGATGCTTGTGCGCAGCTGACAAGATTATTGTATTTCAAGTAGAAAGGCTCTGTTTTTAAATATAAATACTGAATGAAGTTTTTAGGTGGTTTTAGATTCTTAATTTTGCATACAAACATAGCAGTTTTGTCTAGTGCATATTACTTCATAACTTTGTAAGAAATACAGTTTTACATAATTTACAAATGCCTGATTACTATGTGACATAAGTTTTTCTTTCACTATTTCAGGAAGGTTATTTAATAATAGTGGCAAATTATGTCTGAGACATTTGTTTGCAAAATCATGTTTAATTTGATAACTGTATATTTTATTTTTGTCTCTTGTGTCATGACCATGTACCTCATATTTAAACACAAACCTCCAATTTTGTAAATAGCAAGGTAGGTCATTGTGTAGATATTTATAGTAAAATTGTAATTGTTGTAATTTAAGGATGCCATCTACTTTTAATAAGCTAAGTTGTTTGTACAGTGGATCAGTGTGGGAAATGTAGTTACTTAAAGTAATAATTCTCAGGGCTTTTTTTTGTAACTTTATTATTCTATTTGATTCAAAGCCCCATGCCATAATGCAGTAATTAATGTGTGGCACTATTAATGAATTATATAATGTTTTCTTAATATCTAGGGGTAAAATATGTTTCAATTTGTTTAAGATTCCAATTTTCTGCTTTTTCCAGTTAAATTTGTATCTATAATTAAACCCAAGAAATTAAATTCCTTAACTTGATCAATATTTATATTGTCTATCTTCAGATTTAATATCTCTGTATTTTTCTTTTTCTTTTTCTTTTGAAATATCATAAATTTGGATCTTACTACATTTAGTGATAATTTATTAATCTTGAGCCAATCATTTATCTTAACAAGTTCTTCGTTAATTAAAGATTCTAAATTTCGGTCATGCGTGTTATCACTGAACACATTTAGTGTACTTGACAAAGTTGTGTCGTCTGCATAAATGAGAAAGTTAAACATTTGACTTGCTTGTGCAAAATCATTTATGTATATGATGAATAATAGTGGTCCTAAAATTGAACCTTGTGGTACACCTGTTGTTATTGATAACATATTTGATTTGATATTGTCAATTTCCGTGTATTGTTTACGATTTTCTAGGTAGCTGCTGCATAAGTTGAGATTTGTTCCATGTACGCCATAATATTTCAATTTATCAATTAAAATTATATGATCAATGGTATCAAAAGCCTTGGAGAGATCTAAATATATATTAATTGGTATTTTATCTTTATCCAGTTGTGTTATTATTCTATCTATTAATTCTAATGCCGCATATTCTGTTGAATGTTTCGGTCTGAAACCATATTGATGATCAAACAAAAGCCTAGAGTCTCTTAAATAAGATGATAATTGTTCAAAAATTATTTTTTCAAGTATTTTTTAAATAGCTGGTAGAAGTGATATGGGCCTATAATTACTGAAAACAGTTTTCTCACCTTTTTTATAAACAGGAATTACCTTTGCAATGCAATTTTTAGTTTATCAGGGAATATTCCTGTTGTTAATACTTGATTTATTAATAATGTTAAAGATTTGGTTAGTGCTGGTTCAAGAATTGTTAGTAATTTAGTGGAGAGACCATCATATCCACAGCTACTTTTGTTAGGTAAATTGATTATTGTCCTCTTTATAATATCTTCTTCAACATAGCTAAATGTGAAATTTCTCTCTACTATTTTATTTAGATAATATGTATGTTCACGAGTGCCTTTATATTTTATATTACTTGCCAGATTACTACCTATATTAGTAACAAAATCATTAAATTTGTTTACAATTTCTTATTTATCTGTCACAATAGAATCAGAGTCTTTAAAATATTTGGGAAAGGATTTGTTAGTTTTATTTCTAGAAAGGATTTCATTTATAGTTTTCCAAGTGTTTTTTATATCAAATTTAAAATTATGAAAACATTTATCATAGTAGATTTGTTTTGCTTTACGAAAACTTGTTTTTAAAATGCTATTGTACGTTTTTAAATTGACCAATAATATGGCATATTCGGAAGATTCAGGATTAGTGAGTTTTATTTGTTTGTAAAGTTTATCTCTGTATCTTATTGAGGTTAGCAGTCCTTGGGTTATCCATGTAGACTTCTTATGCTTGTATTTGTTAAATTTCACTAATTTGCTAGTCATATATTTATTTTTAGCTTGGTTTATTTCATCTATGATAATATTATAATTATAATTTGGATCAGTATTTGGGTTTGTGTCTAATTTTGTGTATATATATCAGAGGAGTGAAGATCATTTTTTACCTTTAACATAGCCTCTTTATTTTGTACATTAACTTGTATGAATTTTTGTAGTATGATCCTCTTTAAGAGTGGTATTCACAAACATAAAATATGGCTGATGATCAGAAAATTTCTTAATTAGTATTCCTGCTGTACTTTGTAAACTACGTTTTGTTAAATTACAAAAGAAGTTGTCAATAAGAGTACCAGTCCTTGTTGTGAACCTTGTAGGAAGTGTAATTTGGGGGAAGAGACTGAATGAAGTTAACATATCAAAAAAAGTGCTACAGTGTTCTTGTTCATTTATTTTTAACATATTTATGTTATAATCCCCTGCAAGGATAACACTGTTGTTTTGGTGACATGGCAAAGTTGATATTACAGTTGAAAATTCATTTATGAATTTGTTATAATTTTCCATTGAGGGCCTTGGAGGACGGTAAATGTTTCCTATAATGACTGGCTGCGATAATCCTCCTCCAGTTATTTGTATTATTTGACCCTCCCAATGCTCATACATATTCAAATTCATCTTTACTTCATAGTCAAAATGATTATCTATATATATTAACAATCCACCTTTACTACTGCAGCTTTTTCCTTGTGAAATGCAGTCATATCCAGTTAACTGGATTAATGACAAGTCATCATTCTCAGATAACCAACTCTCCTGAAGGCATATTATGCTGAATTTAAAGTTTAACGAGGATACGTCATTTACATATGCCTCAAGTTCACTAAACTTTGCATTTATGGACTGTATATTTGAACTTAAAATACTTAATTGTTTTCCTTGTTTTTTGGCTAATGAATTAAATTTAACAAAGTCATAATATGATGATCGGCGTATTATTGGCAATTCGTTATTTCCGTCAAGAGTATTGCCTGCGTAAAAATTATTATTTAGACAGTTATTTGTAACACCACCTGTAAATTGGAGAAACGGAGAGCAATAATGTGGACGTGTTGGTGGTGGTGGTAACAGTATGGGTGTCCCAGTGCTGGTAAAACTGTAGGTGTGGTTGTGGAGATGACAACAGTGTGGATGTGGCAGTGGTGGCAATAATGTGGGTGTGGCAGTGGTGGCAATAGTGTGGTGTAGGTGTAGTTGGGGTGATGACAATAATGTGCATGCGACAGGGTTTGCAACGTTGTACATGGGTGTGGTTGTGGTTAGGACGGCAGTTTGTAAATGTAAATGCCGTGACTCCGCAGGTGTGACGGTGGCCGAATTGCTGACCGTGGACATTGAATTTTAACATACATATACGACAAAAGATTGTACTAACAACAACCTATTTTATGTACGCTTTTTAGAAAATTGCTTAATCGAGGTGTGCCTGTTGTACTTATACGTATTCTGTTGTACTGGTACAGAACCCAAACATTCTGTGACAAATGGGGTTCAACAACATCAGAGTTTTTTAATGTTTCGAATGGTGTTCGACAAGGTGGGATTTTGTCCCCATATTTATTTATCGTATACATTGATGATCTGAGCAATATGCTAAATAGTGCTGGTATAGGTTGTCACATACACAACTGCTGCACTAACCATGTGTTCTATGCCGATGACATATGTGTTATTGCTCCCAGTCCTAGTGGGCTTCAGGGTTTGCTGAGCATATGTGCAATTTATTGTTGCCAGTTATGGGTTAACTTTAATAAGGGCTCATATATGAAAGCTAGAGTTGCCTACAACAATATGCATAGACGGAGTTTGGGATATAGCCGACGGGACAGTGCGAGTGGCATGTTTGCTGGTAATGCTATTGATACATTTGACGCCGTATTGCGTAAGAACATTTATGGTTTTAAAAGACGCATTTTTAACATAAATAATGGCTTGATTAGGGTTATGTACAATTGCTTTGAAATAGTAAATGGCCCAATGTGGATTAGTTGGGCCAATTCATTGTACACAGTAAATCTGTAAGATAGTCATCATGTCTCGCATATAACTTTATTATTATTTATTATATATATATATATATTTTAAAGTCAGTAAGTTGTTTATATAACTTACTTTTCAAAAGGTGTTTATTTGTATGAATTAATTGCATATTTATTTTACAATCACATCCTGTATATTGCTCATTATCTTATCTGTTTTTCTACAATTTTACATTTATCTAACTTATAACCTTATTGTTTTTTATCTATTCATGTTTTTTTTTTTTTTTAAACATATTGGCTCTTTAATTAGGCTACTTAGATGTTCTAATGTATGTACCGATTGTATATGGGTTTTTACCTGAAATAAATGTATTCGTATTCGTTATTCGTATTCGTACCTGTATGCAGTGCCGTAATGCAGAGAAACGCGGCTACGAATTGAGGTAACATGGCTGATGTAAACAATCTGAAACACAGACATAGGTCAAGTCGTCGTTATTCGTTTACAGAGTGACCTACATGGTGTCATTTTCACGAGGTTGAACCTTGCACTAGCAAACTAGCTTTTTTTGAAAGTTTATTCTCTCCCCCTCAAACCGAGGAACGGAGTGTCGCTGTTGTAAGGAGAACATTGCGGAAGAATATTTGACTTTTGTAGAAAGTTGCGAACGTCATGAAGTTACAACCATTCCGCATCTTCGTCGTTTCTACGACGAATTTACAAACTATGCGAAAAACTAATGTATCCCCCACAATGCGATATTACATGGAGCTGTCAGTTAGTGGAGTATGTGTGGAGTAATACCCATAGAGCATGACTGTCATGTGATCATGTTTGAAATTGCTTTTGAGTGAGAGACAACAACCCTGAGGTGATCCTGTGTCTGTCATGTCAGAGCATTTCCCATTCCCCAAAACACACTGACATGGAGACGACAAGAAATCAATGATCAGGCAAAAAGTTGGTTTCCGAGATAAAAATCATATATGAGTTTATGGGCTAAGGTATGAGGTTGCATCAAAATTAAAAACCGAGTATTAGAGTATTACAACAGGCACTATATTATCTACCTCTTTAAATTCTCTGAGGAAAACACAGCCAATAAACGTACAGAAACATTGATAAATAAAGAACTTTCTAAAATTAATGAATGGCTAAATATAAAAATAAATAATTATTAAATAAAAGCAAAAATACATACATGGTTTTCAAAAGCTTAATACATATGTGCAAACTCTTACACTTAAAATCCATGATGTATAATTATTGAAATAGTAGACGAATGTTACTTTCTAGGATTTACTTTATACACTAATCTAAATTGGAGAAAACACACCGAGAAAATATAAAATAAGTGGTAAAAAATTGGCATATTATATATTATTATTTGCACTTTCGCGTTGCAGACGTGGTTATCTAAATTATGTATGTTTCGCTTGCGCCATTCCTTATCGCGAGCGCTATGGTGAATAAAATAAGGATGTAAATAATATATATATATATATATATATATATATATATTAATAAATAATTCGTGATTGGGCAAATAAATAACTAAATTATTAAACGCATTATTAAAAAATAGAATCAATTAGTTTTCTTAAATGTCCAATATATGTTCAAAACGTTGTTAAATCCATAGGTAAAAGTCCATAAAATAGCATGAAATATACTAAAATGTATTACATATTAAAACATGTATTATATTTAGATATAAAAGTGTTATTACATAACACATTAGTTATTATAAATTAGTGTATCATGATTTGGGGATATCAAAGAAATATAATTACAAGTATCCAAACATTTCCCCCGAATAATAATCTTAACTATATATATCTCACATACGGAATGACTTAAACAGTTAAACTACTGAAGGTATATTATGGTTACAAGAATAGAAATCTTACTTTAAATATATTCATAAACAATTACCTCCATATTTACTAAAGTAGCGAATTATAGTATGTATTAATATACAGTTATAATACACCTGTAAAAGATAACATACATACTTTTAGAATTAAGCATGAATTTGTAATGAAATGTCTTTTATGGTAAATGAAAACATGTTTGATACATAACTACATTGATATATGTACTTCACCAAATTGTTATACATGTCAACTGAATCAATAAATACAATATATTTTGATGTTCGTTACGATTACCACACCTCCACGCCACCACAAACTTTCTCACTTCTAACAAACACTTCCATTACTGTCTTAATAGGAGCTACCGACCCCAGTTTGTAAACAGTTATATGGTTGTGTTTTTGTTTTGGTACAACAATAATTACTGTAAGTACACACGTTTCAATGTATTGTATGTGAACATGGAATGATATGTGTGTATGTATATTTGAATAAATGTATAAAAGAAATTGATGTACCTTCAACAGATATTGTACCTACTTTGGGTCAAAAAACCGTTTTGCTTATGGTTATGGAGTGGTGTACGTACGAATATATAGAGAGAAGTTGACCTAGGTCCATTCAAGTACTATTTATAGCAGACCGCCTATGCACTGAAGTCCTAAAGAATGTCACAGCTGCAATTGTTTTTAATTAGTGGGCATATATGCTGGATCAACCACTCATGTAATGAGAAAACAAGTTATAGCCGATGCCTAGCTCGACTTTGAATTTAAAGATATTGGGGGCATGTTCTAAGTGTTACTACTTGCCGCGAGATGAAAGTTACAACTTGTCCCGACACCGTCTCGCTCGCAAAATACTTTAAATCCCGTTTAGTGGTTTATGCAATATTTATAAAACTATGCACATAAGCACACCTGTCAACGATAATGCATTAAAATATGAATTATGAAACACACCCTTAATTTTTAGATATAGAGTAAGTCGAGAATAGTATCTTGTTTCTTTATAATGGCGTAACTCCATGGCGTGTCGAGAGATTCCTGTGATATTATACGTGACCTGCTCAAATATATTGGTGAATATACAGTTGCCTTGCTGATTAGTTTGCATTAATAGTTTTGTCTGCAATTCAAGCCCTCTGTTACAACTTAACCATGTTACAAATAAGCCCAGTCTCTCCTACTGTGATATACAAGAACTTACCTTTCCCTTTTGCTTAAATCACAGATGTAGAAAGAACCCTGTGTACCTATGGCTAAACGGAGCGTCGATGTCACTTCTGCCAAACACTGTAGCGATTGTTTATTTCGACGGATGCGTCACCCCTTTTATGCGCGGAAATGGCTTTGCACTTTGTCACTGTGACCTGATTCTAAAAAGTAATCTCCATTGCCACACGCACCATTATAAGGGTGATTTCCTTTAAGACTCTAGCAATTGCAAATACACGGAACCTAACGTTCATACTTATAGTTCATTATTTTGCTTAATGCCCCCTCCTCGATTAAATACTGAGGCGTATATGACTTAACATATATATATAATTGTCATATATAATTCGTTTTTTTTTATTATGGTTGACATTAGCAAATAACTACGATTCACGGCTATGAATCGAGAATTTGCTTAACAATCAATATTTCATTTACACTTATCCATATATTTTAAAAGTGGGGTTTTAAGCCACCCCATAACGAACGTGTCAGAAATAAACAAGAACCAATACAATGTATCAGAAATATTTGTCTCAAAACGAACCGATCTTCTAAAGCAACAAACAGACCCAGAGAAACCAGATTCGTAAAGGACACACGCTTTGCACAACTCGCTTTCTCGAACGCCACACTGCCATTCTGGCGTTACAAGAATGTTCGTCTACACTGATGAGGCTCCGGCATCAATGAAGGACAGGAACCAGCGTTTCAAGTCATCGACAGCTACACGCCTGAATGCCCCAATTCAACAGTCTGAATTTCCCGTTTCGCTTGTCACTTTGGAATATATTTCAGGATTAACGCTGCCCATTTCCCGATCTCTGCGTGTAGAAAGTCAGTCCAAACGTCTCGATGTTCTGAGGAAGTCAGGAAGAACATCTCAGAAAGTAAGTTCCATGGGTTCTTCATCCCAGACTTGCCACATTTTTGGGATGGCAATCCGTATTTTTGACCTCAAATTAGAATCCGTATCAATCCGTATCACTAATCAGATCATTCAGTTAACTGGCCTAAGTTATTAAGGCCTTTCCAAAACGATTTTTGACGGGTTTATGCAACGGTTTTTCGATGTGAATGTGTTTCCAGTGTCATAATTTTTTTAAATTGTGTTTTAAATCAATTTAATGCCGTCGGCGTCGAATCGACGTAAATAAGCCGATGTCACAAGGCGCGAGCAGTTAGCGCAGCCCAGACGCACCGGTTTATTTAGTCACTAACAGTAACCGATTACTCCATTGTTGCCTGGTTTTGTGACGCATACAAGGCATAATGTGGTTAAAAATAATTTCTCCATAAATTTAATTAAATTCCGTATCAAAATGGAGTACGGCCGCATCTCTTAAAAAACCGCCAAAATATGTATCGGATACGGGTAATCCGTATTATATGGCATGTATGTCATCCACGAAGAATAATTGTCAAGAAGCGTTAGCTTCGAACTTCACGCTTCCCGAACGGCGAAGGGATCCGTATACCGTTGGGCATGGGTGGAATACGAAAACATAGAAGATTACATCCACTGTCATGTTGTTGACGCCATCACATTCAACCTCGAACTTCGATTCAGAGAACAACAGAAGTATACTTGTAATCTGGGCGTACTTATTCCGGCGATTCTGTGATCGGGAGAGGAGGAAGCGTCCGATCAAAGGCAATTACTGGCGCTTGTCATTTCGATGTATGCGTCGTGAATTCCAGTTTCATCTGTCGTCATGAACGGTAAATGTGAGCTGTGGCGCATGAAAGGGATCAACACTGAGGTATATAAACGGCCAGACACAGCTATCACGACGCTGGACGATGTTGGAAATTTCTTCCCAAACACCAGCTTCTGGCTCCAGATTCTGGCCACTTTATCGATCTCAACTGCACAAAACGAACGCATGTTTTCGATGGTTGTCCGCACGCTGAAGTCAAGTCGTTCCAAAATGACAGAACTACGACTTGAAGATAAGACTTGAAGACAGTAATGTGAAGTCCATCCTACTGTATGGCTCAGAGTGCTGGCGAGTGGTTAAAGGGGACATGACAAAGATCGATGCGTTCCACAATGGATGTCTGAGAAAGATCCGCCGAATATTCTGGCTAAATATAATTTCCAACGTGGACCTCTATAAGAAGACGGGTTGCAACAGTGCTGTCCTCGAAATCAAACGCCGACGACTGAGATGTCTAGGACACGTCCTGCGAATGTCCAAAGACAGCATCCCCAAAGTGGCACTGAGATGAACACCACCTGGAAAAAGGAAGCGAGGACGGGCAAATATGACGTGGCGACAAACAGTGATGGCCGAGCTGAGAGAGATGGGGCTGACGTGGGGTGAGGCTCAGGCCTCAGCTAAAGACAGGACCTTGTGGTGAAACATTGTTGTGGCCTTATGTCCCACTGGGGACGAAGATGTTACGTAAGTAAGTAACGACTTGAAGCACTAGTTCTTCTCCAGGCACATTGGAATAACTACCCAACCGTCGACCAGGTCATCAACAAGTCTGCTGCCATGAGCGCACGTCGACCGGCTTTCAATATAATGATTGCATTGACTGCACTGTAGGCCTACATACGTAGGTAAGTTTCCAGTTACATTCACAAATGGAATTGATTATGCAAATTAGTTTGACATACGTCTTGCCCCCTTCAACAATCCCGGATACACCTGTAATATCTAATGACCTTATGGTTTTTGCCAATTATCATAGTTATAGATATAAACACATTACACTACATAGAACAGTAACGAAACTAACATCTAACAACATTCTTGCGGCCTGCTAAAATACATCTTTTAGGAGCAAACTAGAAGCGTTAACCTGAACGCAATGCGTATTCCCATTCATGTGTTGTCTATAATGGGAACCTATGAGTTATTTACTAAGACAAGACAAGACAAGACAAGACAAGACAAGACAAGACAAGACAAGACAAGACAAGACAAGACAAGACAAGACAAGACAAGACAAGATGGTAGGCCTAGGATATCAATGAAAAAAGCTTTGTTGTGTTATATCGACGTGTGCTTGGTCGAACTCGAGCGGAAATTACACCATCGCACGACTTCCGTGCTTTACGTATATGACGTCACAACCAGTTATAAGCATAATACGTAAGACATTGGAGTGCTATTTGGACGCAGAACCCTGATTTGGACGTGTCAGTGTGCACGTAGGTCTCGCTTCCTGAAACCAGATGGACATAATCACACTCAAGTTGATCGTTTAGAATATATCTCTATTAATAGGGATATTGCATATATGAGCGCATATGGATATCACGATACGATTTTTGAGGTACATTACATCGTGATAGGAGCGTCATTGTAGATTTGTCTCACGAATCTGGTCGAATTTTTGAAGAAATAAATATACCTTGAAACCTCTTTGTGACCTAAAAGCATTTTAATAATGACCACTTTTAACAACAGAATGGAGAAGCGCTGTGAAATTGATCAATTTGGACGTAATGTCCTGGTCGGGGAATTTGTACAAGTTTGGCGACACTTTGCCATGTAGGTTTGTCTCACGAATGTGGTCGAGCATCTGTGACCCTATCTGGCCGCCATTGTTGTGGTGACGTCATTCTTGTATACCATGCACAGTAACTCATGCAGAAGTGATTACTCGAACAATCACTGCTTCAAACTTGCAGAAGACACTGCTATTGTCGGTCTGCTATCTAACGACGAAACAGACAACAGAAGTGATATATACGTTGTATCATGGTGTGTGGTCAACTGCCTCGAGTTAAATGTTATAAAAACCAACGAAATTGTAATAGACTTCCGACCATGTGTACGTGTCCAACCCTGTCTACATCAATGGGCAAAATATAGAAACCGTGCATTCTTATAAATATCTGTGTACAACAATCCATGACAATTAAGGTGGGAGAATAACACAATGAATCTATACAAGAAAGACCAGCAACGACTGTATTTCCTGACAAAACTCAATGCCTTGCACATAGATAACACCACTTTATTTGTGTTCCACGATTCATTTGTGAAAGGTGTTTTGACTTTCGGTCTCATTTGCTGGTGGGGTAACCTCTCAGTCAAAAACAGAGAAAAATAAAGAGAATATATGCCATTTCCTGCAAGATCGGTGAATGCTGTACACTAAAACCAGTCAGGAGCAATTGTACAAGTCTGCACACTGCAAATGGCAACGACAATCTTATCTGACCCCACCCACTTCTTACACGACCATTACAGTTGCATTCTGACATAATGTCCCCTTTTTAACGTATTTTAGAAAAGTCAATGTACACCATGACCGATATTTGCTTATTAGTATACTTCCTACCACATGTCTCACGTTGTGGTTTTATACGTCATTTGATCAAATATAAGTTTGCAACAAACAATGGCTCTGGAGTTTCCCAAAAGTCGATCTATTTTTACCATCGGAACTCTCCGGTCAACGTAAGTAAACGATGGGGCAAACTAAAAGGCGGTTCCACATATCCACGTTAGTAGCTAGAGGCGCCACTAGGCAACAATACCCTAGTTATTTAAATCATCCTCAATTAACCATTGACCGTATAGGCGCGTAGCCAGCGATAGTTTGTATGTGGGCAACTGGAGATGCCGTAATTATGGAGCGTATCGAGCGGTGGCATCTTTGTGAATGGTATGTCGTTTCCGTGCGGTCTGCCAATTGTGGTCCGCCTTTTAGTGTGGCCCTAGTGTGGTTTCCTGACAGCGCTTTTCACTGGAATTCCCTTCTTCGAGGTCTAAACCAATCAGTGAATTTTAACTGGTGAAGGTCACCAGGACAATTTTTCGTCTTTTGCTCCTTTTTATCTTAAAATGGCATATTATGTGAAAATAAGTTGATAGGTAGTTGAGGAAAACAATATATAGTGTATGTGGAATGCTGGTTTACTGGAAAAATTTATTTTAAACATGGCGGATGTCAGAATGCAACTTTAAGACCATCTCCCGTCTGGAAGAAGCTACAGAATGCCAAATGTAACAATCCAACGTGCCCTCAAATCATTCATTCCATCCTCCATCAAGTAATTGAACCAGTTTTATCACATATATTAAGGCCATATAAGTCTCGCGCGCGAAAACGAAGCTGGGGGCAGGAAGTCCATATTTTCCATGTTAACATATAGGATTTATTTTGTTTTTGGTTGTAATAATCGAAGTGTTCCCAAATAGCGTCTTTCAGTGATATTGTCCGAACGATTATTACAAGCAGAAACAATGGAATACTTTGCCGGTGACAATGATCACGGAAATCATAAATTTTAATCGATTATTAAGGTGGTTGCCATGGCATTAGCGGCAAGTACTTGTGTTTGGCGATCTTGACTAATTATGAAGAGTGCCATTTTTCGCGCAGTACAACCTGTTTGGGGCAAACATATATACATGTGTTATGATTATGTGCATTTAGACACAAATTATCAGATATAAGTGCTTACCGAAACCACAACGTACAGCAATGTAAAATGCAAATCCCGTAAAAGACACATGCGGCCTAAAATCGTGTCTATTATCTGCACTACGTAAATCGCTATGTGTCTATGATAGTGTGGTAAACTCAATATTAAATCGGACATTTAAGATAAGAAAGGTATAACACAAGATATTTATGATCTGATTTTCCTAGTATTCATCAGTCGGAAGCTACAACTGTCATCCATCGTTAGAATATTTTATTCTTGTGTCCAGTCCCCAATCAGATCCAGTCGCGCAGTCTCGCCATGTATCGTGACTCACTTACAGGCCCTTTTTATACATTTTATTCCAATATAGGGCCTGTCAGTCTCGCGCGCGAAAACGAGGCTGGGGACAATTGGGGGCAGGAAGTCCATATTCTCCATGTTAACGTATAGGACTTCGTTTTGTTTTTGGTTGTAATAATCGAACTGCTCCAGTATAACCATTTCAGTTACACTGTCCGAAGGATTATTACAAGCAGAAGCAGTGGAATACTTTGCCGGTGACAATGCTCACGGAAATCATGAATTGTAATCGATTGTTATGATGGTTGCCATGGCATCGCCGGCTTGTACTTGTGTTTGGCGATCTTGACTAATAATGAAAAGTGCCATTTTTCGCGCAGTACTACCTGTTTGGGGCAAACGTATACATGTGTTATGATTATGTGCATTTAGACAACTTGTCAGATATAAGTGCTTATCGAAACCACAACGACATTGTCAACGTACAGCTATGTAAAATGCAAAACCCGTAAAAAAACATACGTTTTAAATTTGTGGGCAGTGTCTATTATCTGCACTACATAAATCGCTATGTCTATGATAGTGTGGTAAACTCAATATTAAATGGGACATTTAAAATAAGAAAGGTATAACACAATATAATTATGTCCTGATTTTCCTAATATTCATCAGTCGGAAGTTACAACTGTCATCCATCGAATATTATTCTAATGACCAGTCCCCAAATCAGCTCCAATCGCGCGGAGTCTCGCCATGTATTTTGACCCACTTCTATTGGATCTATTTTACAGCTATCGTTTACATGTTTGTATACATGCTTTTACTGTATCCATGCATTACTATGTGATGCGATTTATATATTGTGTTATTTTTATGCATCCTCTAAAGTGCAAGATGTTTATCCATTCTATGACTGGATAATGAAGTTATTATTATTAAATCGAGGATTCCCCAAAATAGTTTGGCAGCATTATGCAAACGAATATTCGACGTATTTTGATTATCACGTGAACCAATGAAAGATCGATCTAGTCATCTACGTCATAGCAAAATTCCCGGATTTGTTTTCGATTTACGCTAGCCTATAAGCGAGGTGAGTGGGTGATTATTTTTACCTTGTGAGAAATCGTTTAAAAATACTATCAATATTGTGCGCAAAACTTTTATACTTAACGCAGAGAATGTTGTGTATATAATCGTATTAAAATGGGGCACTTATGACATGTAGAACTCGGGCCCACCTGAAATGTGCCGTTATAACTGTACATTTGCCAGGCTACATCATTAGATAACATGAAAAGTCATGATAGTGATAGCATATTGGATACCTCACACTAACTCTAAGTCTAATCCTAATCCTAACCAGATCAGCATTCCCAGGTATATTTGTGTTTTACAAATATTGCGTGTTTGATACACAAATACCGCTCCGATTTGGCCCCGATATGTGTCAGCCGCAAGCGCAGCGGCCGTGTCACCGTGTGTTACTGCTCCGTGCACATGGAATGAGCGATAAACAGTTTGTTTATGCCGACCGCACCGTCTTGTCGACCTCAAAAGTCCGCTAAAACGCGCTGTTTATAAAACACAAAAATGTGTGAGATGATGTTGAATGAGTAAATTAACAAAGTGAAGAATCAAATGTTGGGAAAGATAGGAGTGTCCGAATTCTACAGTCCTAAGTGCCTAAAATGGTATTTTGTCCCTATCTCAACAAAGAAAAGGAACAGAAAGCCGAGATGGACGTCACTCAAAGAGAGCTGAACTAGCAAGAAGGAAAAACACCACATGTGAAAGAGATACAGGGAAACCAGAGCGTACCATCTATGTGAGGGATACAAACGTCACCGCAATAAAACCCAGAATGAAGTGAAAAAGGCCAAACGGTACTTTGAGAAAAAAACTTGCTGATAATGTAAAAAAGTGATCACAGACTCAATTGAGGCAGCAAACTTACTTAATGACTATTTTGCTTCAGTATACACTGACGCGGAAATGGGTAATTTACCTGATCCTGTGAATATTTTCACAAAGACATTAGAGGAATCACTCCAAAACATTGAGTTTACAACAGCAGTAGTGAAAGAAAAACTTTCAAAAATGAAACCTGAAAAGGCTCCTGGTGTAGACAATTTTAATTCCTCAATGTTAAGAGAAGTAGCTTCATCTGTCGCCTGCCCATTGTGTGAGATCCTTAAAGGCAGTATAGAAATGGGAGAAGTCCCTCTGGATAGGAAAAAGCAAATGTTACACCTATATACAAAAACAAAGGAAAACAAATCACAGCCATGTAATTATAGACCAGTGAGCCTGACATCCCACATATCTAAGACCATGGAATCCATCATAAGAGATGAGATTATCGGGCATCTCCAAACAAATAAGTTAATTAAACCATCACAACATGGTTTTTGGAAAGGTCGTTCCTGCTTGACCAACCTTCTAGTCTACCTTGACAAAGTAACAATGTATATATACCAAGGATTACCAGTGGATACCATTTATTTGGACTGTAGTAAAGCTTTCGATAGAGTCTCCCATTCCAGGTTAGAGAAGAAACCTAAGTCACTTGGCATAGGAGGAATTGTAAGTGACTGGATAACTAAATGGCTGACAGACAGAGAACAACGTGTTGTTGTCAATGGGCAAAATTCTGAATAGTCACAAGTAAAGAGTGGAGTTCCACAGAGGTCTGTTTGGGGGTCCAGTTTTAATTGTAATATACATCAATGATTTAGATGAGGGTGTTAGAAATCATATTCTTAAATTTGCTGATGACACTAAGCTCTTTAGTCAAGTTTCAACGTGTGAGGACGCGGAAAAATTACAAAAAGATCTAAGTACCCTAAATGAATGAAGCACTGAATGGGCAATGTTGTTCAATGCTCAAAAATGTATACATTACGGATTCAACAATAAAAAGTATGATTATTTTATAAGAAATGTATGCATTGAAACAACATGCAAGGATTGAGACTATGGGGTCATCATCACTGAAACATTGGATGTAAATAAGCAATGTGTCAAGGCAGCTAATAAGGCAAATGCAATGATAGGCATGATAAATAGAACCTTTAAATATAAAACCAAGGAAGTAGTTTTAAAACTATATAAATCCTTAGTGAGACCTCATCTGGATTATTGTATTCAGGCATGGCGCCAATATAAAGATAAGATAAGATAAGATAGCTTTATTGCCATGTGTTCACATTGTAGTTACAATAAAACATTGGAATGTGTAATGATATTGGTCGTCGTAATAGTACATTCACATGACAATACATTCACATGCACCAAACAATGATGTTAAAATATACTACTACATTAAATAAAATAAATAAGAACAATCACATAAAAAGGTCCGAATAAAAAATTGCTCACTATAACATCGATAAATAATTGATACGATCTAGTAGAAATAGCTTAAAATGTAAAATATGAAATAAAAAAATAAAAATATAAAATATCATAAATTATGATAAAATATACATACTAAAACTCATCGGAAAGTGGACTATGTGTTTGCTGCGGGTGGGAGAAAATCACTTCTGTTTTGACAGGGCTTGAACGGCTAAGGGGAAAAAGCTAGTACTAAAGCGGTTGGTCCTGGTTTTTATGGATCTGAATCGGCGACTAGATGGGAGAGGTTCAAATAGGTCATGGGCAGGATGGGATGTATCTTGAGAGATGAGAGTCGCTCTTCCTAACAGACGCTGCTCATACAGTATTTCAAGACTGGGAAGGTCTCTGCCAATGATTCGGGAAGCAGTTTTCACAACTCTGTTTAATCTGAGCGTTTCCTTCTGTGTAATCGATCCAAACCATACTGAGATAGAAAATGTCAGAACACTCTCGATTACAGCTCTTTAAAAGTTGAGCATGACCTGTGTGGTCAAACCAAACGATCGTAACCTTCTTAAAAAGTACAGCCGCTGCTGGGCCTTTTTGACAATATTTACAACATTTAGTTCCCATTTAAGATTACTGGAGATTGTTGAACCGAGAAATTTGAAATGTTGGACGATTTCAACTGTCCTGCCATCGATCACTAGAGGCGAGGGTGGAGAAGATTTCTTTCTCCTAAAATCCACAATCATTTCTTTCGTTTTATTTACATTAAGTTCCAGATTGTTATCGCTGCACCAACTGATGAGTTTGTTTACTTGGTCCCGATATTCAGATTCATCAGAATTTGTTATAAGCCCTATCACTGTAGTGTCATCGGCAAATTTCAGTATTTTAGTACCTACGTGACAAGATAAACAATCATGTGTAAAAAGAGAGTATAACATTGGTGACAGAACACAGCCCTGAGGCGTGCCAGTAGATAACGTAACTGATGATGATAAGTTGTCGCCTATTTTTACAACCTGCGGCCTATTTAAAAGAAAATCGAGGATCCACAGACACATGGATTGAGGAACACCGAGACTCTGTATCTTATCGAACAGTTTTGATGGGATAATCGTGTTAAAAGCAGAGCTAAAATCAACAAAAAGGATCCTAGCGTAAGTATTTGGGCTGTCGAGATGTTTAAGAACGTGAAACAATCCTATGGCGACAGCGTCGTCAACGGATCTATTGTTGCGATATGCAAATTGAAATTGGTCAAGCAATGGATCGATAATTGATTTCAGAAACTGCAGGACCAAGCGCTCGAGTGTCTTCATGACTACAGAAGTCAAGGCAACAGGCCTGTAATCGTTTAAACAAGAGGCTGTAGATTTCTTGGGAACAGGAATGATAGTTGATTTTTTGAAGCAATGAGGGATTTTACATTGGGAAAGAGACACATTGAATATGTCTGTGAATACACTCGACAGCTGGTCGGCACACAGTTTAAGTAGACATGGAGAGATGTTGTCCGGACCGGCAGCTCTATATAAATATATAGATTTATTAGAATCTATACAACGAAGGATGAGCAGGATTATTCTTGAATTAAGGCATTTAGACTATCCAAGTCGACTAAGAATACTAAAAATAACAACTTTGGAAACAAGAAGGGTGAGACCCGATTTATTGGAAATTTATAAAATAATAAATGGGTTGGATAGTATTTTTCCTGCCGACTTCGTTATTATGGAAAATGAGCATGCCAAAACAAGAGGGCACCCTTACAAAATAAGCAAATTACACTCTAGGCTTGAGTATACGAAAGTATTTTTTCACTCAAAGGATAGTAAACGATTGGAATAAACTTCCGGGAAGTGCTGTTAGTGTTATGTATGCAAGCGTCAACCAATTTAAGGGTCACATTGACAAGTATCTGCGAAATAGGGCGGAGGATTACACGAGTCAGCGATTGACTCCCTTTCTCGTCAACTCCTCGACTACGTAGTAGAAGAGGATTCAAGGTAAATTCAAGGTAAATTAATGTTATGTATGTGCACCTGCGTGCAAGAACGCTGCTTGACGTTGACAATTTAAAAGTGAACTTTTCTAGCGGCGCGTGCGGTTGTACGCACGGTGTTCGCGGCACGTACGCCACGTTGCGTAACGATGTTCGACCGCCGCGCTGTGCGAATTAAAATAAGGATTGGAGCCATTGCAAATCTCCAAATATCGTAATTTGACGCTTGTCAAAATCCGTGCGTCCTAGACCTATCTGTTCTTTGGTAAGCGTTTACGGAAGAACGTGAATCAGTGCGAGATCATGATGCTGAGAGCACGATATTTTAGTGACCCGATTGTCGGCGTGACCGTGGCGTAACGTTTCTAGTGCCATGGTGCCACGGAATTAAGACACTCCAGTATTAACTAGTAGTGCATTTCAGTTGTTTTCATATACGGATAATGAAAACAATCATGTGATCAAAAATAGTTTAACAAGAACACTCAATAGATTTTCAGCGAGATCATTAACTCTAGATGGTAAGTTGGCAACGAGCACACGTAAAGTCAAGAAAGCTATTAGATAGGAGCTGGGACACTCTCCCTGAATGCACAATTTCAAATATATTTAAATATTTTTCAGAGCCAAACAGTATTTTAAACATACTACAACGACCTGCCCTCAAGTGTTATTAAACCAATTATTAAGTGTATTTTATATATAAGTCGCATTTTTTGTATACGTTTAGTCGCCCTTCAGAGTGTAGTCTTTGTAACATAAAATTATATAATGCCTTTTAAAACAAGACAGTAAACACGCTTCAAAGATGAATGACACAGGCAGGACACATTCAGGGAAAAATGTAATTCTGCAAATATTGTTTTCTTCAAATTAAATGAATACTGTAGGATGGGGGACTACACTATGCCAATGACACATGGACTATGGTGGTGATACGTACGCACACACGCATGCACGCACGCACACACGCACGCAGCAACACACACACACACACGCACACGCACACACACACACACACACACACTCAGACATAGATCATCCAACATCATTGGATTTTTCCAATTAGAAAACAGAAACAGAAAGGGAAACACACAGAAACAGACGGCATGTTGAATTAAATAAAATACGTAATTGTGTAGACCTCGATTCCAAATGCTCTTCCTGAATATCCATTGCATTCAGTGGAGGGAGAAGATAGGCACCATTTGTATCGCTTCATAATCCACCCAGGGGTTGACAGCTGCAGTAATCTCCTCTGTGTGACAGTAGCGTTCTCTCAGTGGTCCAAAGGCAGAGCGAGTCGAACTGTGCCACCAGCAAAACACCTGCTGACGAATATATGATGCGTGATAATAAATATGTTCGAGCATGCATGGGAAAATAACTAGTGTTCAAATTCGCGTATTAATCATTGATAGCAGCTGCAATGAGGTTTAATTTATATTTCGCAGGGTAACAACGGAAAGAAGTTCGAAGATGGGAATCTTGCTGCCAAGATGGAGAAGAGAAAGAAAAAAGCGAATTTGCCTATGCTCTCTGATAGTTTATCTTACTGTTGTCCTGGCCATCTTCATCCTGGCTGCACATAGGATACAGGACATGGCAACACATTCAGTACACAATCACAGACTGCAGAATTGGGTGTGTGTGTGTGTGTGTGTGTGTGTGTGTGTGTGTGTGTGTGTGCGTGTGTGTGTGTGCGTGCGTGCGGGCGTGTGGGCGTATGTGTGTGTATATATATATGTGTGTGTGTGTGTGTGTGTGTGTGTGTGTGTGTGTGTGTGTGTGTGTGTGTGTGCGTGTGTGCGTGTGATTGCGTATATATGCGAAATGCTAGAAGAAATATTCGCCAACTTTGACACTTGATTTATTTTTCTGGTATAGACCCTATATATATAAATTACAGTCCAATAAACACATTCTTGTGCTACGAAATTACTTGAAAAACTAAAAGCACTATGTGCATGTGAGTGTACTGGTGTTATATATATATATATATATATATATATATATATATATATATATATATATATATATATATATATATATATATTAAATAGGCCCTATATATAAGCCCTATATATAAATGCGCCATTCCGTGCGACCGCTGTCAAAATCCTAGAAACGTGTTGCTCACATATCTTCAATTTATAAAGGATTCGTTTCATTAAAACATACGGCAAGATAAGCAAGAAACAAAACTTTGGCCGTTTGGAACACACAGAAGACACACACAGATATATTTACAACGTTATATGTATGTATGTCACTCAAATGTGCATTCACGCACGCACGCACACACGCACGCACGCAGCACACATACGCACACGTACACACACACACACACACACACACACACACACACACACACACACACACACACACACACACACACACACACTACTGCTGCTGCTGCTCATAACGGCATGGATCAAACCACCTTTCTTGCAGCACAATGTGCAACAATCCACTATGGCTGTTGACGAGAACGTGACGTCTCCCAGAGTTTCCAATGACAGTACATCATATCAGGCACGTATTACATTAACAGGCGATTATTACAGTATGGGTTGTTACAACCTTTATTACTCTCAGCAAGATGCGACGCTGTCTTCTTAATAACCAGTGACTCTTGACGTGAGACAAGTAGAGCCAGATCTCCAAATCTGGGTAAAGGGTACATTTTTAGAAGAAGAGTTTTTCGATAGGATGGAAAATATGTGATAACATCGCAGGATTCACAGTTTTATGTAAGAAAAATCACTCTTATAACACTGACCCCATTTTTGCGACAACACGTTTTCCGTGAAATTAGGAACTGGGTGACAAAATGCATATTTTTTCACAACACTTACTTCGTGGCGTCCATCTTTTGCTGATCGGTCGGCGTTGGCTCAGGGCTGAAAAGTTCTGCGAATTAGAATCCGTTTCTTATTCGCAGAGCAAATACCCAGTCCCTATTAATTATCCTAGCGTAGTCCTATAAGCTCTGTTACCCAGCAATTATTGGGGAAAAGGCATTCACCTGTGTTAAAATGTTTGACAATTTTAATTCTTGAGGTCCCATCCCTGGGTAAATATTCTGGTTGAGTCCCTCGGCTTATATTCACTGAAAAAAATCAATTGTCCACATAAACGCATGCTTATGCTAATAATATATATATATATATATATATATATATATAGAAACTACACAATCTTGTGCACTGGAATGTATGAATATATCTGGGCTGTGGTAACATAATTATGGACACTGAAACATTTAATCCCTTTAAGTTCTCCAATTCCCCGGAGTATTTTTTTAGTCTTAATTGATTAACCTCTCAATGACTGCTAGATCACAAGCAATACTGACGGAGAAGTGTGTCCATGCACTGATACACATTACTTTATAATTATAGGTGCAGACATACACATATACACAGGCAAAGCAAGCCCACAGCATTACGTACCCATGCATATACGCATGTGGACACATCCCTTCACACCACACCTACACAACAACAAAATGCTTGCAGACACACACAAACACACACACACACACACACACACACAACACGCACCACACGCCACATACACACACCCACACACCCAACCACCCACGCATGCACACACACACTCACATAAACACACCACACCATACACCACACCCCACACCCCACACCCCACACACCACACACACACACACACACACACACACACACACACACACACACACACACACACACACACACACACACACACACACACACACAAACAAACAAACAAACACACAAACACACACCACACACACACACAAACACACAAACACACACCACACACACCACACACACCACACACACCACACACACCACAGACACACACCACAGACACACACACACACACACACACACACACACACACACACACACACCACACACACACACACCACACACACCACAAACACCACAAACACAACACACACACCACACACCACACACACACACACACACCACACACACCACACACACCACAAACACCACAAACACAACACACACACACACACACACACACACACACACACACACACACACACACACACACACACACACACACACACACACACACTACTGCTGCTCATAACGGCATGGAACAAACCACCTTCTTCCTTCCTTGCAGGACGATGTGCAACAATCCACTACGGAGTCTCCCGTAGTTTTCAATCACAGTAAATGGATCGTAACGACTACAGTAAACCTACCAACCAAGGCACTGAAAGACGTCAGTAAACTGAAAGACTGGAAGATGGTGGTTGTTGGCGATAAGAAGAGTCCAAAAAACTGGACGTAAGTTTAAGTTGTTCGGTTGCAAATACAATGCCACAATCAGTTTCATAAACTTGTAAATATAGCGGACAAGCAACTAGTAACAGATGTATTGTTCAGAGAGGTATGAAACCAAGGCGGGGCCTACATGTTATATATATATATATATATATATATATATATATATATATATATATATATATATATATAATATACATTTATATATATATATATATATTATATATATTATTACATGTCTTGTTCTGTATCACGCCCTGTATCATGCCCCTCGTACCTGTATCACCCGAGTCCGAAGGACGAGGTCTGATACAGGTACGAGGGGCATGATACACGGCGTGATACAGAACAAGACATGTAATCATTTATTTATCACATATATACAACAAAAACTGTCTCATACATGCAACTGGGCACACATAAAGATAAGATAAGATGAGATAAACTATGTTTATTCTAGTTTAAAGTCAGAAACCGACAAGGTGCCGTGTCCCGATAAATCAGTGATAATAATGTCCCAAATTGTGTGGATCATGGATTACAAGAGTGATGGATACTAATTAATAAGGTATTTAATGGAGACATGTATCTTGATGTAGCGAAAAGGTGATTCAATCAATTAATACTTCTCATTCGAGCGTGGAAAAAACAACGTAGAGCTTAGTTGGCAAGATGCCAATATCGACAAGCGCCATGAACTCGGTCAAGGCCGCTCCTGTCAAACGCTCAAGAATCAAAACAAATAAAGTGATCTTCGCCACAGATTTACAAAGTGGATGCATACTTTTGAAGCAAAGTGATAACATATAAATAACCATGCACACCTAGAAATAATTCCTTGCTTGCCTCATGCCAGGAGTTGCCATGGCAATATCACATGTCTTTTTCTCATTGGCTTAGACACTGCAGGGAGCCTTCTTATTGGCTCTCAGAACAGGGCGATATTTTTCCTGTATCGCCCTGTAAATATGTTTGTATTGCCCTAGAAATCTAGTAAATGACTTATTCTCAAATGACACGTATGTAAAAGCAATATTTTATCAGCCCTGCGAAAATTTGTATCACACATGTGCTCAGTTGCATGTATGGGGCAGCTTTTGTTGTGTGTGTGTGTGTATATATATATATATATATATATATATATATATATATATATATATATATATATATATATATATTATGTCCACCTCAATAATGGCGTGGTATTATGGTATATACTTGTCGCCTGCAGTTTCGTCTAATGCAATTGGAAATAGTTTTAACAGAAGCCCTTGGCAAACAGTTTCATAAGACATTCAAATTCAAAAACTCTACACTTCCATGATGTGTTCAGATTTTTACATATCTACCATATATTGAATCATATCAGTGCACCAAACTATTGTGAAAAGCTGGTTTTGGTTAAATTAAAAAGGGCGAAAATGCGTGACACGCTAGCGCAAATATTGCGTTATGTCATCATCATGCGGTCGGTCGCGAAGCGACAAAGACTGCTTCCATCACTTGACTCTTGCTCTCCATTTATCTCTCTGCTGTGAGAGTGATGTCCAGGAGTCGATCTTTATGTCTCTCAGCTTCAGGTTTCTCTTGATGGTATCCTTGAACCGGAGGCGAGGGCGCCCTCTCTTTCTCTGACCAGAAGACAGTTGGGAGTAGAGAACCTGCTTTGGTAGCCTGTCTGGTGACATCCTCATGAGGTGTCCAGTCCACCGGAGATTCTTTCTGATCAGAAGATCTTCCATAGATGGTAGCCCTGTCCGTTCGAGTATTTCCTTGTTTGTCACTTTGTCCATCCAGGTTATCCTCATGATCGATCGCAGATGTCGCATCATGAAGGCATGCAGCTTTTTCACCTGTCGTCTGTACACTGTCCATGCCTCGGCTCCGTATAGGAGGGTGGACAGCACGATTGCACGGTATATCTTGCCTTTAACCCGCATGGACACATGGTGGTTGTTCCAGAGTCTCTGGCGTAGTCGGCCGAAAGATGCACTAGCCTTGGCCATCCTCCTCTGTATTTCATCGTCAATGCATCCATCACTTGATATAGTGCTTCCGAGGTAGGTGAATTCCAGAACAGAGTTCAACTTGTTTCCATCAACCATGATATCCTCCTCTCGGGTTCTTGTAGAGTTGGGTTGGTACAGCACCTCGGTCTTCTTGATGTTAATCTTCAGGCCAAACTTCTTTGACGCATTGGAGAAAGCATCCACTATATTCTGCATCTCTTCAGCAGAGTGTGCAACCAGTGCACTGTCATCTGCGAATAGCAGCTCTCTCATCAGTATCCGAATAGTCTTGGTCTTCGCTCTGAAGTGTGCGACGTTGAATAGGTCAGCGCTCTGTCTGGACTGTATGTAGACACCATCCCCCATGTCTCGGAAAGCATCATCGAGCATTGCTGATAGGAAGATGGAGAACAGCGTGGGGGCCAGTACACATCCTTGCTTGACCCCATTTGTGACACTGAACGATTCCGAGACTTCCCCTCCAACACTAACATTTGCCATCATTCCGGTATGTAGTGCCTCGATCATTGTTGTGAACTTCTCTGGGCATCCATACTTCCTCAGTAGCTGCCATAGCCCGGTTCTCCCAACTGTATCGAACGCCTTACTGAAGTCAACAAATACCATGTACAGTGGTCGGTCTTGCTCAATGCACTTTTCTTGTAGTTGTCGGAGACAAAATATCATATCCACGGTGCTCCGGTTACCTCTGAAGCCACATTGAGTCTCTGGAACTACCTCTGGTGTTATGTGGGTAGATAGTCTGTTGAGTAGGATCCTGGCGAAGATCTTGCCTGCTATGGAAAGAAGAGAGATTCCTCTATAGTTCCCACAGTCTGTTCGATCACCTTTCTTGTAGATGGTTACAATGCTGGCATCCTTCCATGCTTGTGGTACAGAACCCACCTCCCAGGCATTGGTGATTAGTTGGTGCAGTCTGCTGAACAGATTGTCTCCTCCGTGCTTCCATACTTCTGCAGGAATTTCATCTCCTCCAGGTGCTTTGCCATCTTTCAGGCCGGCAATTGCTTTAGCCATCTCATCCATAGTTGGAATCTCATCTAGGCTTGTCTTGGTAATGCGCTGCGGGATGTTGTCCAAAGCTTCGTGATCTATATCTCCAGGGACGTTGAGTAGCTTCTGGAAGTGTTCACTCCATCTTGCCACAACTCTCTTGCTGTCAGAGAAGGTCTCCATTCCATCTGCTGATTTCAGTTGAACAGGTCCCTTCTTTTTGGGTCCCCACACTTCCTTCAGTCCATTGTAGAAGCCCTTCATGTTGTTACTGTCAGCAGCTCTCTGCAGCTCCACTGCCTTCCTTTCCCACCAGTCTGACTTCAGTGCACGGGTGTGTTTTTGTAGCAGTCTGCAGGCGTCTTTATATGCTGCAGAGGTGGATCTAGTGCTCCTGGTTTGCAACACTCTCTGGTGGGCTTGGTCTCTTCTGCTCATAAGAGTTTGTAGCTCCTGATCGTTGGGGTCGAACCAGTCCTGGTGTTTTCTGTCTGGCTTGCCAAGATATGTCTTGGCTGTGTTGTACACGACCTGCTGCAGAGCTTCCCATTCCTCGTCTGGTGTTGAGTTTTCCTTCTCGTCCCATTGGGCGAGAGCACTGTCCATCTCCTGCTCAAAACTCTCCCTATGGCTGGTGGTACTTAGTTTTGCTGTGTTGAGCTTGGTCGGCTGACTTGTTCCTTGCCTGCTGTGCTTTTGTCGTATTCTGAAAGTCACTTTTGACCTCAGCATCTGGTGATCGGTCCAACAGTTTGCTCCACGCATGGCTCGGGTACTGTGGATGTCCATCTTATCCCGACACTTCGTGATGATGAAGTCGATCATATGCCAGTGTCTGGAACGAGGATGCATCCAGGTGGTCTTGCGTTCATCCTTCTGCTTGAACATGGTGTTCGTCACTATCAGTTCGAACTCAGAGCACAGAGCCAGTAGAAGCTCGCCATTGGAGTTGCATTTCCCAATCCCATGTTTGCCCATGACCAAGGGCCACTTGTCATTGTCTCTTCCTATCCTCGCATTGAAGTCTCCTATCAGCAGTAGCTTATCTGTACGGGGGATGCCACTGAGCACACTTGCCAGCTGGTTGTAGAAGGCCTCCTTGTTTTCGTCTGGGTTTGACATTGTCGGAGCATACACGCTGATAATTGTAGCAAAGTTGTCCTTACTCAGAGGTAGTCTCATCGTCATGATTCTGTCACTGCAGTTTCGTCTAATGCAATTGGAAATAGTTTTAACAGAAGCCCTTGGCAAACAGTTTCATAAGACATTCAAATTCAAAAACTCTACACTTCCATGATGTGTTCAGATTTTTACATATCTACCATATATTGAATCATATCAGTGCACCAAACTATTGTGAAAAGCTGGTTTTGGTTAAATTAAACAGGGCGAAAATGCGTGACACGCTAGCGCAAATATTGCGTTATGTACGGTAATAATAATGTCACAGGCACTTAACGTTTATTATATTTTTTTGTAACTTCTACAAATGTTACATGTTGTATTATTATTCACTTATATGTTACCAGCTTGATTATTCATAGCTTGGTTTGTAACTTATATAGATGTGTTTATTTGTTGTGCGTCAAATTCATTGCTGCGTGATGACTTGTAATGTAGATTGTTGTACCTTATATATGATATGTTTCTAATTATTAATTGATCACAAGTAAATGAACTGTAATAAGGATACTGAATAATAATAAAATAAAAGCACTGTTGTTTTCGGCAAGCATGTCGTTTATTATTGTTTTGTAATATTGGGTGAATATCCATTACCTGCCGAATAATGTTGCAGTATTCCTGGAGTTGTATTTCTTGACGTGGCTGCCCAAGAAACCATGGAATACAGTGTCATCCGCCTGTTACCTGATGACAGCTACGCCAGGAAAACAGTTGGCTACCTCTATGCAATTGAGGTAATCGCCTCATTGAACATGACTAGTAATTGTGCAGCATAAACACTTGCAATTTTACCTTTTTAAGACGTACCATCATGTCAGCAAGCCGCGCAGTAATTTAACTTCATTCTTATTCCGGTAAATCCTTCCACACAAAATGTTGTATTGTATCATCAAACAAATAGTTTACGTTAGTTGGTATCGACGGCTGCATTGCTTTTTCAAAACGATCCTCGTCTCTGAAATATCAGTATATAATTTCGTACTCCAGCTCGTAAGAAATGAAATTTGTACTAAATCGCATTAGTCTGATTTGCAATTAGATGACTACGCTGTAGTCATCTAATTGCAAATCAGACGGAGAGACGAGGAGAGACGAGAGGAGTGGAAGGAGCTGGTTGCCAAGTCATCTGTGGTGCCCCAACGGTCCACTGGGACTACGGGATAGGCAAGGCAAGGCAAGGACTACGCTGTTTGGTAATTGTGACTGTTGACTTTCTGAAATACGTTAACGACGGATAAAATTGGAAAGGTTATCTACATCACGCAAGAAAACACATCTGAATTGAGTAAGCATATTACGCAGTGATCCTATGGAAAATGATTCGAGATAAAAGCGTTAACTATCTAGTGTTAACATAGCCAACATAACGAGGGATTGCTAAGCTAATAAGAGTTTAATTTCATTTCATAGTTTGTTGATGTGTAATCATTATTTGCACGCACACACGCACGCACACACACACACACGCGCGCGCGCACACGCACGCACGCACGAACACACACACAGAGGTTTATATGCACAATTGTGTTCGCATTATGAGAACTGCCATGAACGTCACCGGAATCCTGTCATTCTGTATTTCCCGTTAGGACATTTTTTAAACAAAAGTTACTAGTGGACCAAGATAATCTGTGATAGTAATCATATTTTGCAAAGTATATTTCAGGTCCTACCACAGGACAGACGCTATAGAATTAATTCCTCGGTGCAGGCTAAATAGATACAAATAGTCAATCATACCACTTTCCATCAAGCAACTCAACTCGTAATGTCTGCTGCCACGATGACACTGGGCGTCTTATAATTAGTAATGTGTATGAATGTATTAGTTATTATTTATGTGACATTGTTATCTAATGGGTTTATTGTTTCGTGTACGTGTCGGAGTGATGTCTGTTCTCACTCCAGACGAATCTCACCTCACCTCACATTACCTCAAGTCACCTTACCTCACCTCACGTCATCTCACCTCATCTCTCATCTTATCTAAGTTTTAATAATATCCGACTTCTGCATAAACAGTGCATTTCCCCGAGTTCATGTATTGTCATTTAATTTCCTCCAAATCGCCACTAGCTGTTTATAAAAGAAGTCGTTCTTCTCATTGGCTAAATACCACTGTTGATTTGTTTTGACCGATTACATTATGGCATATCGCATTGTTAATGTTTGCCGTAACGTTTATTATGATAATCACGAATTATTTTCCTATGTTTGAATATAAATACACTGTGTTTCTATGGCATGTTGAATTGTTTAATTGAAACCTATTTCAACAACAACAGTTACTTCATTATACATACAATACAAATTGTTGAAAAAAGGTAAAAGAAGTACAATACGTATCATGTTTACCCTTATAATTGTGTAAATTACATACATAAGACATCTGAACAGTGCAATAGAAGGTGCGACAACACTATTTACATGTATAACCATACGACATTTAATCCACAAAAACACATTGTGACATTTATTGAAGAACAACCTTTATAACAATAAACAATCTGAATCTTTAATTTAGTTATATAATTTATGTTGTCAAAATAGTCTAGGACTCTAACACTCAACAGTCTATCTGTATAACACTTTTTGAAATGACGAACATTTTGACAACTAATCAGTGATATTTGTATTGTCGTTCTGTTGACAGCATGGCGCTCAGTACATCTACGAGACCGATGATGATAACACTCTCCTCGACGGCCTTCGCGGTTTCCAAATCGACGCGGCTGTCTCACGCGGTCTCATGCCGACGACCGAGAACCTCACGTTCAACCCGTACCCACACTTTGGCCAGGAGTTCCTCTGGCCACGTGGCTACCCTTTTGAGGATTGGGAACATGAACATGACGACACATCACACGACTACCAGCTCTGTTCCGTCCGCCAGGCGTCCATACGACAGGGTTTAGCCAACGGCGATCCAGATATCGATGCGATATCACGTCTGACGCTGAGACGCATTCGTTACGACGGCAAGGTGATGTTCGACGCAATGGCCCCGCGCATTGTGATTCCTCATGGCACGTTCGTACCGTTCAATTCGCGGAATACAGTTTTTGCGCAGGACGCATTGTGGGCGTTGATATTGCCAGTTACGCCATCGGACGGTGTCTGTGATATATATCGGTCCTACTGGGCCCAGGCTCTGTTGTGGCTGGTGGATGGACATCTTGGATTCTACCCTCCTAATGTGATGCGCGTTCGTGACGCACGCTCTGTTCTGAAGGATTTGTCACATAAGGCTGGAATGTATGAAGATATGGGACCGCTTGTCCAGTTCCTGCACAATTGGACGTGTAAACCTCACCTATCATTATTTGGCTGCATGATCACATTGGCAGACGATATGGCGTTGAATAGGTTCTGGTTGAAACGTGATGCAGACGTCATTCGTGCGTGGGTTGCTGATCTGACTGTACTTGGTTATACACCCCCTGCCTTAAGACAGACGACCGTTTGTACAGAAGGCGTACCCGTTCAGTACTTCCCACAAGAACAGAACACACCGTTTGCTCATGTTGCTAGCATGTCAGCCGTCGAACCAGATCGAGTTCACAAAGACGCCAGATTAGTTTCCATGCAACGCGTGTGCAGCGCAAAAGTCTACAGCAAAACTAGAATACAACCCTTGCCGAGCAGACTCAATGTCTTACTAGTTGTGACTGTGCAAGATCCTACCGCTACAGTTCCTCTTATAGATGCTTACTATAAAAGGTGTTACTCGCACATTATCTACTGCACCGCGTCAATGCCAGGCAACATTTTCCTGAGCAAAAGCAAGGTATCATATTTGAACATTTCTAATACTGCTGATGCAGTGTCGTGCACGAAAGTTGCCTCCGAAATAGGCTACAACGTAGATGGTGTGATGCATGTCTCGGACAGAACGGTGCTTCTGTCTGGAAAGAAATTACACACACACGGAAGAGATCATATTTTGGTAGCGCAGAATATTCATGCTATGCATATGTGGTGTAAAGCGAAATCTCAAATCAACTGCTTTGTTCTGACTGAGGCTGTGATCAAGGAGGTTAGCGCGGAACTGGACACATTGAAGATCGCAGATGGTGTAAATGCCATTCTGAAACGCTATCTCAGGAGTCTATTACCCATTACTGAAATGGAACAGGATGCGTATTTTGTCGAAGATGTCGCATTCTACGTGCCGGAAAAATACATGCAGCTGTTCCGGGCACTTGCAGATTTGAACTTAGGGATATACAGTCATGCTGTTGTGCTACTGCTAGGGCAAATTGACACACAGCTGTTGTATTTCGGCCATGATTTTATATTTCCATTTTTATTCAGTGATTTTGACAAATATAAGGCAGTGCAGAAGGTATATTGCTCAACAATGCAATACTGTTGATGTGATGTGGCTAAGTGTGTGTGTGTGTGTGTGTGTGTGTGTGTGTGTGTGTGTGCGTGCGTGCGTGCGTGTGTGTGTGTGTGTGTGTGTGTGTGTGTGTGTGTGTGTGTGTGTGTGTGTGTGTGTGTGTGTGTGTGTGTGCATGGACACACTTCTCCGTCAGTAGTGCTTGTGATCTAGCCATGTCATTGAGAAGTTAATAAATTAAGACTAGACAATTACTCCGGGGAATTGGCGAATTTTAGGGGATTACATATTTAAGTGTCCATAAATATGTTACCTACACCTTAATTATAATTCAGCCCAGATATATTGATGTTTGGACACATTTCAGTGCACAAGATTGTGTAGTTTATATATATCATTAGCGTAAGCATGCGTTCATATGGACAATGTATCTTGTTCAGTGCAGTAAGCAACTAGAATATTTATCCAAAGGTAGGACCTCAAGAAACAAAAAATTCGAACATTTTAACAAAGGTGAATGCTTTCCCCCCAATCATCGCTGGGTAACAGAGCTTATAGGACTACGATAGGATAAGTAATAGGGACTGGGTATTTGCTCTGCGATTAAGAAACGGATTCTAATTCGTAGAGGCTTTCAGCGCTGAACCAATGCCGACCGATCAGCAAAAGATGGACGCCACGAAGTAAGTGTTGTGAAAAAATATACGTATTGTGCCATTCGGTGACACTACTGTGCATTTGTCAATTTTATGTGATCATTGTAACTGCATGCAAACTGTCAGCAAGCGGGTCCACCAGCCCCCCCCCCCCCAGCGGGACCGATTCGTCATTTACGGTATTAAATTAATTGACAGATTGCCTGCGTGCATTTATTTTATCCCTGCCCTTATTTTATATAAGCAACTATACTCTAACCATATTCTCAGTTTTATAATAACACTGCATGGTACAGTCGAAAGCAATAGCAATGGCGTGACAATCTATTGTATTTTACCAAAAATATATATTATTTTTTATAATATGCAGCCATACTGCAATTAATGCGTAAAGACCATTCGTACACAAATATGCACCACTATCAATAGCCATGTACTCATCGTATACATTTGAGTGAACTGGAGAAATGTTTAGTGAAAAAGAACTTGCACAAGATTTGACATGGCAGCACATGTTTCAGCACCGGCGGGCGGGGGCGGGCGGGCGGGCGGGCGTGCGGGCGGGCGGGCGGGCGGACGGACGGGCGGACGGGCGGGCGGGCGGGCGGGCGGGCGGGCGGGCGGACGGGCGGGCGGGCCGGCAGGCAGGCAGGTAGGCAGTACAGACACACAGGCAGGCGGGCAGCACATACAGACATAAAGACAGACAGACATACAAACAGACAGCGAGAGAGACGGACAGACGGACAGACAAACGGATTGCTGGTATGACAAACGATTTTCACAAAACATATTCTTCCGTTTTTACCCCATTTTCAGTTAGTTCGGTTTTCTATGTAGCCAATGTGCTCTTCAAGCTTATACAGTTTTATTTCCACTGATCTACGCCCATAGCACTAAGTTGTGTGTCAACGTTTTTGAGCTCATGCTGGAGTTCGCCCACGTCATGTTGAATATACCGCAACGATATTGTGGAAAGTGCACAATGTGCATTTCTACTTTCTCATTTCCGTCCTTGTCCCCCGCCCCCCCCCCCGCCAACCCAGGTCCGTGCCAGAGCCCGTGCCCTCCACGAACCCCCCATATACACTGTAATGTGTAGAGTTACCGAAACAAATCATACGAAATGACTGATATCTGCCGGACATTGCTACAGACGGAAACAAAATGGCGTATGGGACAATCTTTTGGCAACCGACACATGGAACGACAAAGAGAGGTAGACCAGCAGAAATATACTTAGACTGCTTTTAGTAGGATGTAGGTGTAGAGGCGGAAGACCTGGAAATGGACAGAGGGACTTGGAAATGGACAGAGGGACCTGGAAATGAATAGAGGGATCTGGAAATGGATAGTTTAAACCACATAAACCATGACCCTAGTGGCCGAAATGAATGAGTGAGTGAGTGAGTGAGTGATGAGTGAGTGATGAGAGTGAGTGATGAGTGAGTAAATGAGTGAGTGAGTGAGTTATGAGAGTGAATGGTGAGTGAGTGAGTGAGAACAATGTGAGTTATAACAAAAACTCACGCTTAACTAGGCCTGGAGCTAGGGGCACAACGACACATATCCAAGTTACAAATTTCGTCTTAGCAGACATTTATTACGTTACGCAACAGTTCTATTCCATATATCCTGCCAGTGAGTACAGCACTTTCTGCCTAGCAAGTGAATGACAGCCAGTGGTCCACAGCGGCTTCAGTGCAGCGGGCCAGCTTGTCACTCTAGTCTATACGGGACAGATTAATGATCTAACTCTGTGCGTCACGCACATTTAGAATGATGAAATTGTCGTTGCTCTGTAACGTCTTGTAGTGCAGCGGCCGAAGCTGAAAAGGGCTCTATTTAAGGAGATACCCCTACCGGAGGTATAACAAGCTGGGACCGGTCTCATTTTGACCGTATGAATCGCTAGTTTCTGAAAAACGACGTTGTAGTTGCAGCAAACTTGTACAACATCTTGAATTAACCCTTTGTGTGCAGCAAAATATGAAAAAAATACGTTTTCACTTACTTGCTTATTTTATGGAATTAGCCCAGTTAATTTTTAGAATTGGTAGATATATCAATTTATTTCATTGAAATGGACATGTATCAATATATTTTAGGCAGTTTTATGCCGATAATGGGGTTAAGGGTCCAAAAATATACCCCAAATATGGCGATGTTTGGTGATTTTGACCGAACTGAAGCACATTTTCTTGCACCCTACTACCAATACATGTTATAACAGTGTCAGACCTGACTCTTTTCATCACCCAGGATATGTCATTGATAAAAATATAAGTTTGAGCATGGTGAAGTGGGCATAACATGGTCCATTAACCCTTTGTTTGCGACAACGCACAAACTACGTTTTTGAATTTTTGCTTTTGCTTTATCTTAATAAATACGGCATGCAGAGCAATTATTGTGGTATGTGAGTATATATGTTTTAGGGTATTCTGATTTCAAATATATAATTTGTTTGCTCCTCCGGCATTAATTTCCGCCATTTTTAAAGATGGCGGTCGTCAATACAAATGTTACAATATATCAAACACTACTTCACCTAGAGCAATTATTTTGACGTATTTGGACAGCTTGGTGGATAGCGATACCAACCATGTTATTTGTCACCTTCAACAACATAATAATTCGCGCCATTTTTAAAGATGGCGTCTGCCAAAGTTTATTATTTCCGTATTTAAGAAATACGGTATTTAGATCCATCTTTCACCACATTTTAAGTGCTTCATATCGTCGAAGGACGTAGCTAATGTACTGTGGATACCTGTTTAACCCACTGTTAACATTAGTTATAAGTTTGAGACAAGTTCAACGTCGTATATAATATGTTCCCTATTATCGCTCAATATACATGAGATCGAGCCCTTGCAGATGAGGAGTCGAGCATTCCGGCGAGGAGTGGTTTCAATGCTCTTGTGAGTACTAAGACTGTCCCAGTTGCAAAGATACGATACCTTCCCTTTATCAACGCCTCGCCATCTGATATGTCTACCATTTTTACAACTTTGTTGAAGCTAATGCGCATATCTGAGGAGTTTGGGTAGCACCACATACTCGTTAAAGCAGACCTTGCAATCTACAGCAAGGCACAACGGATTCTGTGGAGCAGACCGGGACCACTGGTGGGCAAAGTGATGATGAGGCTGGGAGCAATGCATCTGATAATGGCTTTCCTGGCAAGCATTGGTAAAATATTCGGAGATGGCGGACTTCAGAACATCCTAACTTCATCAGATGTATATGCAGCTGCCACGGTTAACCAAATGCTACAAGGAAAGCAGTATGCCCGTGCAATCCGATGTGTCCGTCTGGCACACGAAGCTCTGTCGCAGATGTTAATTCCTGACTTCAGCTGAAGCCTTTGCCATCAAAAACAGTTTGCCGTGGCTGACCAATGAAACCAAGCATCTAGTATGAGATCTGGAGCAGTCCTTCGGATCAAAAGATGCAACTGCCTGTGCTACCGTTTGCCAGAAAGCTGAGGACGCAATTCCCCAGTCCGTATTGGATACAATCACTCGCTTTCAAAAAGAAGGGTGACAGTACTCAGCAACATTTACATACTGGGATAGCTTCCTTGAGTCTGGTAACATACTACTTCGACTCTTACGAGCAGACAGGGAGGCAAATTTCCTAATGCACATACAAGCTGTGATAGAAACTGTCCCTATTTCGTCCTGACTGGGCGAATTAACTATTCCCGATACACCCCAGTGTACATCGCAGAGATGAAGCAACTGGAAGAAAGAGAACCACTGATGTATCGCCACATGATGGAGGGGGGAAGTTTGTTGTTCGTAGGTCAGCGAGTCGGATTTTCAATTGTGTCCCTACAGATCAAGCCCTGGAACAAACAATCAATCGTGAAGCAAAGAGCCAGGGATGTGTTATAGGTTTCACACTGCGCAAAGGCGCACTGCTACGCTGGCTAAAGACACGTCACATCACGGGCGAATATGCGGAGGCTTTCAAAGAACTTTGTAACTCTGAGACCAATGGAAAAATGCATGAAGAGCTGGGGACTTCTCGTTCGAACAAGGACAGAAAGGATGTGAAGGACATGAAGGAATACCTTTACAGTCAGTGCCAAGAACCATTTGACCTGGATGATGTTCCAGACCATCTAATGAACATCACCACAGGTAAAATAGCATCACGTGAAGTTGAGGATTCTACGAAGGGCATCCCAGAGAGGGGCTAAGTGGTCTTCGGTGACTTTGTCAAGCAAACGACTTGGGGACTAGCCCACGAAAGGTTTCTGGGAACCAATGCAGAAATTCACCATGTCAACATTTGTGGACATGAAGAAAACCCTCCGAAACGACAAGGATCGAAAGCTGATAATTGACAGTGAAGTATTGTTTCGGCGGCTACTGGGAGTCTCCAAGAGTCGTGATGTTGACCTGAGGAAAATTCTCCAGTACGAACTGGCTGCAGTACCACCGGCCCTCTTCCATGGCGATGGAACGATGAGAAAGACCAATAAGGCCGACTTAGCCAAGAAGCTTGAATCAAATTGTCCGGACGTTTTAACAGAGCTGCCACAGATACCAACGTCCACTTCATCCGCATATATATCGTCGATGGCATGGCAATGGTTAAATCGCTAAACGAGAACCATTTCAGAACGTTCAAGGATTTTGCAGAAGTGGTTCAGAAACGTACAGTTCGACTTATCAGCAACCCGTCCTTGGAGTTGAGCTGTGTGACCATTGTTTTCGATCGCTATGATAATGGGTCATCAATCTAGACAACAGAACGAGAGCGACGGGGTTCTTCTGCACTGTTACCTATGTATCATATCCAGGGGAGCAGACAAGTTCCTAACTACCGCAAGTTTCTGAAAGGAGCAGGCAACAAGGCAAGCCTAGCGAATTATATCTCGCGTATATCTTGGAGCATGCAACTGAATACATTCCAAATGGGAAATCCATCATCTTGGCAGGTGGATCCAGTGAGGGAATGCTTGTGAAAGAAGCTACCCAATCTGTGGTGTCATCCATTGAAAGACTGTACAGTAACCAGGAGGAAGCCGATACACGCATGATCCTACACGCTTCCAGTCTGTCAAGGGACCACGAGAAGATCATAATTCAGTGTGATGATACAGACGTCTTAGTCTTGTTAGTCTACTATTTCAGCAGAGAACACTTAAGTAAACATGTGTATATGTATGCTGGACATTCCGGAAAGGAGCGATGCATTCCTGTACACAGGATTGCGAATGAACTTGGCCAAACAGTGTGTGAGTGTTCCATGAACAGAATAGGTAAGAAAACAGCCTATTCTAAACTGCTGAAAAATGTAGACAGTCTGTCGAACTTAAAGACATTCCATGAAGATGACCTAGAGCACAACGTCGCCGTTGCTCGCAGCTATGCACTACTTCTATACGGAAAGAAGGGAAGTGACATGGACCCGTTTGACGAGTTGCGCTACATCATGGCTACGACAACAGACAAGTCCGCACCCATGCTTCCCCCGACGGAGGATGCCTTCAAAAAGCACGTCCTTCGAGCAAAATACCAAACACGGATTTGGTGCAATAGCTACATGCCTAACAAAGAAGTGATCGAACCAGCTGTCCATGGATGGACTACTTGTGATGATGGAGGTATTACACAGATAATGTTCACTCAGGCATATGCTCCAGTTGAGATTCAAGACCTGACTCACCTCTACTGCACCGATAAAGAATGTTTGAGTGCGAGGAAGTGTCCTTGTCTCCTTGTCGGACTAGAGTGCATCGATGCTTGTTCTTATAGAGGCTGTGGTAATCAGAACAACAAACCTGAAGGAGATGATGGAAAGGAGATGGACACAAACGTGTGATTGAATAAATGGGGACTTCGTTTCACTTCATGTGTGGTATCTGTTATGTTACGAGTAGGCAACAGTTGGCATTTGTTAGCTGCTTTGTGATGATTATGGCTGGGACTTTCCACATGCCTACCCGCATTCGTCAAAAAAGCCAAATTTAAAAATAAATAATTTGAGCATTGTCGCAGACTGAGGGTTAATGGACCATGTTATACCCACTTCATCATGCTCAAACTTATGTTTCTATTAATGACACATCCTGGGTGATGAATAAAGTCAGGTATGACACTGTTATAACATGTATTGGTAGTAGCGTGCAATAAACTATGCTTCAGTTTGGTCAAAATCACCAACAATCGCCATATTTTGGGTATATGTTTTTACCCTTAACACCCTTATCAGCATAAAACTGATCTCGTGTATATTGAGC
>OZ024865.1:32489782-32562282 GCA_964017155.1 Oasisia sp. SBJ-2009
CTGGGGCACTCCCGCTGTGGGTTGAAGAGCCCCCAGCTCGGATGTGCTAGCTCTGGTTTACATAACTTCGTAGTGATACGACATAGTTTAAAGAAGCGTCACCAAGGAGACCGCCATCACTGTGCAGCTGCAGTGTCCCGTGTTTGGGCAAAGGTAACGAATCGCTGTTGTTATCGACAGCCAAATTCCTAATAGGCCGGACGCACATTCGGCTAACTTGCATTTAAACAGCATTAGCCGAAATGCACGTGTTTATGTGCGTGTGTGTGTGTGTGTGTGTGTGTGTGTGTGCGTGTGTGCGCGTGTGTGCGTGTGTGCGTGTGCATGTGTGTGCGTGCGTGCGTGTGTGTGCGTGCATGTGCGTGTGTTGTGTGTATGTGTGTGCATGTGCGTGTGTCTATGTGTGCGTGTGAGCGTGCGTGTGGTGTATGTGTATTGGAGTGTGTGTGTGTGTGTGTGTGTGTGTGTGTGTGTGTGTGTGTGTGTGTGTGTGTGTGTGTGTGTGTGTGTGTGTGTGCAATGCGACTGAATGACAACATATTCATTGTATTGCACGATGCCCCACGGACACGACTCGCCAAGGAAGTAGTGATGGAGTTGTCTATGTGGCCAAGGAGAAAGAGTTCAACACACCATTACAACAAAATAAGCCACTATTTCAAATTCCGTTCTCGAACATGTACCACTATTTTACCAATGTTTTCTACACCGACAACTGTGACTCTGAAAAGCAAAACCTTGTCCATGGAAATAACCTTTCGACTTTATTGTGTCTACCAAATTGACGCTATAAATGCTGGCTGATACCAAATGCTATCTTGAGCAAGATGGAATGGAGAGTCATGGCAAGGAGACAGGTCGGAAGGAGCAACGCAGTGACAAGAAGGATGAGGAAAGGGAATTTAGAGGAGGGGAGGTGATTGCAAGGAAAACAAATGGAGCAAGAACACACAAAAACATGACATACAGGTGACAGTGGAGAAAATAATAGAAGAGAAGGATGGAGGGACAATGGGACACGAGATGAGAGAAGTAGATACGACAGGAGGAAAGATGAAGTGAAGAAAGGAAGTGAGAGTAGATGTGACCAAACGGAAGTTAATAACAGGGATGTTGACAGGAAGAAAAGTGGCAGGAAAGAATGAAACAACAGAGAAAGTGGCAGGAGAAAGGTCAGCAACCAGGGAGATGCAAAACGGAGGAGCTAGTCTGAGGCAGTGATAGAGGGGGCATTGAGAACAGAAACGGTTTTTATGGGAGACTCCACTTTGCGAAAGACAGACAAGACATTATGCAACGGAGAAGATGTTGTTTGTCTTCCGGGGGCTAGGATAGAGAATGGGTAGAGAACGTATTGGGGCATGCCAGGGAGGATCTGTAGGTAGGGAAGAACAATGCAGACATGGAAGGAACAACCAGGATAGTGCAGAGACACAGACAGCTGGTAGGGAAACTGAAGAAGACAAGAGTTAAACAGATTATTCTCTCAGGAATCTTACCAGTAATGAGAGGAAGGGGAGCATCATTTAGAAACTGCAAGAGGATGGTAATCAACGCGCTAGTAGAGCAGATGTGCGAAGAAGAAGGAGTTGGATTCATAGATTTGTGGAGAAATGTTGTTGGGGAAGAAGACAGCAACGTGAGAGATGGCCTTCATCTTAGCTGAAAGGGCGCAGCATTGTTTTCCGAGAACTTGCTTCGACATATGGACAGTGGAATGGGTTGCAACTACTTAAACTAGCAGGGGGAACACACAGAGACGCCAAATACTAGAGGCATAGATAAAGACAGCACAAAGAAATAAGCAAAGAACAGTCTGGAAAGTTCTACTGAATTTGGTTATAACTGTGTTTGTTTAAATGCAAGGAGCTTAGTTAACAAAATAAACGAACTAAACATTATGGTCGAAGATATTGACCCTCACACAATATGTATAACCGAATCTTAGGCCGCCACCGATATATCAGATGCCGAATTAGAAATGTTAGGATATGTAATGTTTAGGAAAGATAGAATAGGATGAAGGGGAGATATTTTATTAAAAAATCCTTCTAGACTTATGAAATAAAATTTGAAAAAAAAACAGAATGTCAAGAGGCTCTCTGGTGTAACATAGTGACAAACAAAAAAACTAAAAAACTATACATGAACTGTTTGGTTAGTTTATCAGAGTCCAAATATAAGCATAGAAGAGAATGAGAAAGTACATAATGCTATGAAAGAAGTGCGTTAACTGGGCTGTATTATTATGGGGGATTTTAACCATGGGCATATACAGTGGACGTCTCTACAGAAGAGCATTGGGAGAGAGGATCAAGAGTTTTTTAAATTTAGTACAAGGTAGTTTACTTTCTTGATATGTGTTATAAGCATCCAGGGGCAAGAACGTATTAGACATAGTTTTGGGCTCACGTAAGGATTTGTTGATAAAATCAAGATATGTGATGAGATGTGAAGGATATAGTGAGGGCTCTTAATGTCAGAAAAGGCCATACATTTTCACTGCTGGACAAAAGCATGAAATTTGCCACAGATGACCTCCATGCCATACTATTTCAGAATTTTGATGGAAGCAACCTGAGATTTTGATGCTTCCACCATTTTTTGCAATATTCAAAATGGCTGCCATCGAAAATAAAAAACATGCTTTTCCATATTTCAAGAACAGTTTCACATCAAACATTAACATGAGGCTTAATGTATACATATCCGGGTATTATAATTTCAAATATGGTATATTTTGACTTATCTGACATTCATATCCGCCATTTTTAAAGATGGCGGCCGTATTAACTAATGTTGCTATATCTGATAAAATATGATACATAGAGTCGTTATTTTGGCATCAATGTATAGACAAGTGGATAGCGATTTCAAATTTATCAAACATTTCACATCTGACCTTAATTTGACCTTCACAACCGCCATTTAATAAAATGGCGGCTGTAAAATCGAATTGTTTATATATCTTTAAAACGAGATATTTGGAAGGATGCTATAGGGACACTTTTTCAATATATACATATATTGGGGTAGATATTTTAAATATTTTACTTCTTGACCTTGACCGACATTCACATCCGCCATTTTTCAAGATGGCGGCCATATTAATTAATGTTGCTATATCTGATCAAATATGGCACCTAGAGTCTTGATTTTGGTATCAATATATAGGTACCTGGATAGCGATTTAAAATTCGTCAAACATTTTACACCTGACCTTAATGTGACCTTCACAACCGCCATTTAATAAAATGGCGCATGTAAAATCGAATTGCTTACATCTTTTTTAAACAATTTATTTGGAGGGATGTTATATGGACAGTTTTGTCAAAATATACGTATGTTGGGGTAGCTATTTTAAATATTTTACTTTTTGACCTTGACCGACATTTACATTCGCCATTTTCCAAGATGGTGGCCCTCAAAGATAATGTCGCTATATCCTGTGAACTTTACCATCTAGAATCGATATCAAAGCTACATGTACAGCGCAAGTGGTGCTGACTCTGTCATGGAATATGATGTAGGCAATGCATATCACATTATGATAATTATAAAGTTAAAACATAAATATGTTGTGGTAGAAAACATGAAATTTAATTCAAATCGGTGAAAAGAATATCCTTCAGATCATGACGTAGGGCGTAACATCAGTCACAGATGTCCGTATTTGTAGCATCACATTGTTTCTCCATCGTTGTTGATGCACCCGCCTTCACAGTTACACAAAATAGGGCACTTGATTCCTGCTCTGGCGCATATGCAGTTTCCTCTTAACGCCTTTCCACATCCACAGTGGTGGAGGAGAGCACACGCTTTGCTGGCGTCGTCTAGAACAGTCCAGAATGTCACCCAGAGTTTCGTGTTCACCGTCTTGCGTCCAACCCCATGCTGAAGCATCCGGGACATCTTGGTGTCGCTGCCTTGTTTGTCTCCAGATGTAACCTGCCTGGTACAGAGCTCGCTTTGCATGTTGAAGCAGCGCTTCCTCTGTGGGGGATGTGGTCGAGCGTCCTAGTACCATGGGTGAAGAGTTGACGTCTCACATCATTCACCCTTGAGCTGCCACTGCTCTAGATGTGCATGACAACAGTCCAGCGTTCAAGGCGTGCCATGTGGATGGATTCGAGTGTTAAGAGCGTAGGGTCATCGGAAACAGTGAGTAGTGTTTCCGTAAGGTCAGGGTATGCCTGCCATGCTGCCTAGGCTGTCTTCTTCCCGATACCAAGGAACGATGATGTCATATCACACCCCGTGAACGAATGGAACAGTGGACATGACAGCGATTTATCAGGACCAAGTGTTTGGGTGATTTCATGAACTGGGATGTGTTGGAAGGCTTTTCCAGTTCAAAAGCCTATCCACAACTCCATCACACCCAGGCTGCCAAAATGTCCAACAGCAATGATGACAACATCACTGTCGACTGTGCGGATGAAAGCTTTCGAATGACCTTGTTGTACGGCGTGAGAAAGATGCAGAAATATCCTGCTATCAGCCTCCTGGTGATTGCATGGCATGATCGGTATTCACCAATGGAGGTATTCACCAATACATGATCGTCATACGTGGAGCAAACCACAACATCGCTTGTTCCAGTCACGAGGTACAGGCGTAGGGCCTTCGACGATGGTTGTCACGCCGGGGCTGCCTCGTTTTGCCTAAGCCTGGGCTTTGAGGTTGTGATCAGGGTAGTTGTCCCAAATGATGTCGAGTCGCGATGTCGAATTTGTGAGAGAGTTGGTAATGAATGGCATGAAGTGACGCACAACATATTGCTGGTAGTTAGTTCCGTAGGTTGGGCGAACCATGTGAACCACAGCTGGGCCATCCAACACCTTCACCATAACATCATCAGGAGGTGTGAGTTTTGGGATAGTCAGACATTGTAGGACATCAGACATTGTGCCGGATCTGAGCTTTCCCTGGTCAGACAACGATGGTGGCTCTTTCTGGTTTTCATACTTGAATAAGTTGTCCAAGTCGAAATCTGGCCGGGACTGCAGTGACAGGAAAAGAGTGCACACGAGCAATGACTTTGCTTCTGTTCTTTGTATCATCTGTACGTCTTGCGAACGCCTGGGGAGCTGACCTCTTGATGGTGTCTGTGATGGCAACACGACCGTTCCTCAGACGGTCACTAACGAAGGCGTCATGGAGATCCTTGCCTCTGTTGTACGCATTGCAGAGTGCCTGCGCAATAGCAGATGCCATGACCTCTCGAGTATGGAGCGTTACCAAATCCGGACGATTGTGTGGTAAGAAAGGGTTTCTCGGTCGCAGAACACTAATAACTGAGAGGACATCCTTGGCGAATCTCATTTGGAGGCTGTGACCCTCTTCGTGATGACCAAGATGTTGTGCAGTGGCACCGATATCAGCAGCATCCTGGATTGGATGCAAGACGTGAACACGAAACTCTGGGTGCCATTTTGGACTGTTCTAGACGACGCCTGCAAAGCGTGTGCTCTCCTCCACCACTGTGAATGTGGAAAGGTGTGCAGAGGAAACTGCATATGTGCTACAGCAGGAATAAAGTGCACTATTCTGTGTAACTGTGAAGGCGGGTGCATCAACAACGATGGAGTGTAAGCTATGCGATGCTACAAATACGGACATCTGTGACTGATGTCACACCCTACGTCATGATCTGAAGGATATTCTTCTCACCGATTTGAATTAAACTTCATGTTTTCTACCACAACATATTTATGTTTTAATTTTATAATTATCATAATGTGATATGCGTTGCCTACATCATATTCCATGACAGAGTCAGCACCACTTGCACTGTACATGTAGCTTTGGTATCGGTTCTACGTGGTAACGTTCGCAGGATATAGCGACATTAGCTTTGAGGGCCACCATCTTGGAAAATGGCGAATGTAAATGTCGGTCAAGGTCAAAAAGTAAAATATTTAAATTAGCTACCCCAACATACATATATTTTGACAAAACTGTCCATATAACATCCCTCCAAATAAATTGTTTAAAAAATATGTAAGCAATTCGATTTTACATGCGCCATTTTATTAAATGGCGGTTGTGAAGGTCACATTAAGGTCAGGTGTAAAATATTTGACGAATTTGAAATCGCTATCCAGACACCTATACAATGATAAAAAAATCAAGACTCTAGGTGCCATATTTGATCAGATATAGCAACATTAATGAATACGGCCGCCATCTTGAAAAATGGCGGATGTGAGTGTCGGTCAAGGTCAAGAAGTAAAATATTTAAAATATCTGCCCCAATATATGTATATATTGAAAAAGTGTCCCTATAGCATCCCTCCAAATATCTCGTTTTAAACATATATAAACAATTCGATTTTACAGCCGCCATTTTATTAAGTGGTGGTTGTGAAGGTCAAATTAAGGTCAGATGTGAAATGTTTGATATATTTGAAATCGCTATCCACTTATCTATACATTGATGCCAAAATAACGACTCTAGGTATCATACTTTATGAGACATAGCAACATTAATGAATACGGCCGCCATCTTTAAAAATGGCGGATGTGAACGTCGGATAAGTCCAAATATACCATATTTGTAATTATAATATCCGGATATGTATACATTAAGCCTAATATTAATGTTTTATGTAAAACTGTTCATGAAATATGGAAAAGCAAGTTTTTTATTTTCGATGGCAGCCATTTTGAATATTGCAAAAAATGGTGGAAGCATCAAAATCTCAGGTTGCTTCCATCAAAATTCTGAAATAGTATGGCATCGAGGTCATCTGTGCCCAATTTCATGCTTTTGTCCAGATGTGAAAATTTATTTCATTAAGAGCCCTCACTAATAATAAATCACCTGGAGTGGATGGGATTCCTCCCAAATTACTATTGAACATTGTAGAACAAATTAGCATACCGCTTGCGACAGTGTTCAATTTGTCATTAGAGGAGGGAATATTTCCGCTAGAATGAAAAGAATCAAACATTTAAAAAAAGGTTCGAGAAACAAGTCCCAGAACTATAGACCAGTGACTTTGACATCGGTGATTTGCAAACTATTAGAAAGAATAATTAAAAATCACTTGGTTGATTGTCTTGTTAACAATAATTTGATAAACCCATCTCAATATGGGTTTCTTAAAGCAAGGTCATGCTTAACAAATATGTTCTGTTTTTTTGGAAGATGTCACAAAGTGGATAGATGAAGGATCACCAGTAGATATAATCTACTTGTATTTAAAAACATCCTTTGACAAAGTGCCACATCAAAGACTTTCTACTTAAACTATAGGCCCAAGATGATCTTAATAAGTTAACCGAATGGTTTGAGAAGTGGCGAATCCTGATTAATTTTGGGAAGTGTAAGTGCCTCCAGACAGGACATTGGAATGAAGATGCACAATATGAAAAAGGACTTAATATGACAATATGCACAATATGAAGATGCACAAAAGGAAAAGGCCTTATGGTTAACTATTAGTGCTGACACGAATGTACTCAGAGCAGTGTGGAATTGCAGCAGCGAAGGGAAACCACATTCTTGGATTAATTAGGCGAAATATAGTGTACAAGGAAACATAAGTAATAATACCGCTGCATAAAACAATAGTTAGCCCTCATTTAGAATATTGTTTACAAGCATGGAGGCCATATCGCAAGAAGGATATTGATATGCTAGAAAGAGACAAAGGAGAGCAATCAAAACAGTACAAAAACTCAGGAATATTAGTTATGAAATGCGTCTAATATAATGTGATTTAATAAAACTAGAAACCAGAAGATTGAGAGATCACATTGAGGTGTCTACAATATTGAATGGGTATGAAAATATTGACAGAAATATTTTTTCTCGGGTAAGGAAGAGAGATGGACTAGAGGACATGGCGTTGTATTTGCAAAGAAGCCGTGTAGGCTAGATATTAGAACATTTTTATTTTCACAAAGAACAGTAAATGAATGGAAGAAAGTATCAGCTGCTTGTGTAGGTGCTAGTTGTGTTAATATATTTAAAAATAAAATTGGCATATACCTAAGGAGGGCGAGGTATACTTAGATAGATAGTTTGGACTCTCAATAAGCCAAAGGCTTTCTAGTCCACCTGCCATCAACAGTTGAATTCTCTAGGTGGCAATCTGGTTAAATCTTGTTATTTTTGGTTAAAGATGTTGGCTTCCAGTAATTGGATATGTTGTATAACAGGTATGTCGGCAACTTTCTGCGTTGATCGCAATCAACCTCACTCTATTCACAACTGGCAGCGACCGGTCCCTCTCACACGATATGATAACGGCTGAATTGATGTTGCCTATAACCAAACGTTATCGTCGTGTCATTAAGGGCCAACTCAAGCCCATGTGTATGCGACAAGGACAAATGCACGATCCTGTCAAATATGCGTCCTGAGGGTATGCTTGAAAACACGCTATGTACAGCTCCATGGTAGTGTGGTCAACTGGTCATATGATAGTGTTTAAATAAATATGCCGTTCCCATAATTGTTAAGAAAAATGCGATTTGATAATTAATTAACTAACACTGGGTCGCACAAATTTGACGTGATGAAGCTTTATGTGACGTGGGGATGGACACATGTCCAAACATCCATTGAATCGCATTCATGGGTGCCTGGATTGTTTTGTTTAAATGTTAAACACGATACACGATGATCATTCAGTGTGTCCCGCGCCGTGTCAGACATGCACGCGTAGCGATGTAGGCGCGGCGTGGACTAGACGCTTCAACTACGCACCAGCCTCACGACACATACGTGTAATCTACCCGAGTGGGTGAGTGCGTCACAGTCGAAACGTCACTGCGTCTGTGGACAACTGGCTGTGTGCAGGTGTGTGCGTGCATGGGTTCGAGCATGAAAATGATTCAGTAGACTGATAAAGGAAGCCATTGTATCTAAACGCCGAGCGGTCGTGCAAGAAGAACAAGTTCGCCCAACATAACCCGTTACGATTAATATCAGGCTATAAAACGTCGTTTTATAGCTGGGAACACGATCAAGATATAAAACGTCGTTTTGTATACATAATATATCAACTAATGACGGTTCTGATAAAATCAGTGAATAGTATTAAACGACTGGCTTAGGATGCGTGTAATTAACCCAGCGTATCCTATAATCAAAATATCAAGTTCCTGAAAGGTTACGTTCACATGACACGGCGGATTCAAACCCATTTTTCGAACCCATTTCAGTAATTGTCACTATCGCAATTCCTTTTCATCCCGAAAACATGCACAACAACACTTAACATACAGCACGGTTAGCGTGACCGGAGTCACGCCGAACTACACAAGTAGTGTGTGTAGTGCGTAGTAGTGCTAGCCTACTCAAGCTTGTAATCCATTAATGCAAACCGACCAAGTCCACTGAACAATATTCCATAACAAGATCCAAAAATTATTCTACTATTTTATGGCCACATCCTATGTAAGACATTGGTGTCGGGTGATCAGAGTAGATTTTATTCATAATCAGTTAAATCAGTCACGTGATATCCTGAGTACGTCCGACAACTCTCTCGAAGGCGTGATCAACAGACCGCTAAACTAAATGTTTAAGGACATTTGTTTTTCGTTAAGTTCTTTACTGCACAGCAACATCTTTCAGATTGCAAACAGATGTGCAACTTCCCGTTAAGCAAACTCAGCCAAAGCGTCTTCTTCCATGCGTCGTCAACTGCACAACGCCTACTGATGTCGTCCGGTTGCAACGTGTCTCACGACGCCATCAACTTGAGGAGGATGACGGGCAGGACGGACATCCAACTGGTCTTGCTCGCTGACCCGACCGAGCGCTGTCGATAATAAACAGGATCGACTTCAGAATCCTTGGTGGGCCTTGCGGTGACAGTCGTCGGCAGCGCTGGAGTAGTCTCGGAACAGTCGTCAACTGGTTTGACGTCACTTCCGCACGGCGGCTTCTTGCCGGATGTGGACAGTTTCTTGAAATAGTCCGCCACACTTTGCGATCTAGTTCCTTCGCATATAAATCCGGCTGTGATCTGCATCTCCGCGTAAGTACCGTTCCATTTCTTCCACAGCCAATTTAGCCGACAATCGCAAACGATGCTGTTGTCGTTGATTCCATACACAGTGCTCCGCGGGTAATCCGCGCCGTTCGCCTCGCACTTGATGGTTTTCACGTGGTTTCCGGTGAACGCAACCTGCGCCTGATTCGGTAAGTGGAACGAGAAGAATCGAATAACGATAGAAGGAATGGTGTTGCCGACAATAGTCAACATCCGCGCAGTGATACCTCTGAAGACGTTTCCTTCGGTAGCCCTCACGCTGTTTTGTGCTATGGTGACACTGCCAGCGTTGAGTCCGCAGAATACGCAATTTTGCAACACGTCGATTTTGCCATCTACAATAGTGATGGCGTCGACGTGGTCCGTTGTCATGAAATGAGGTCCCAAGTGGCCAACTCTCATCCCGAACAAGTTGATCTTATTAACGTGAGTGAAGTGTGAAAATGCGTCGTACTTGATCGCAGTAAAGGCAGAATATTCAATAGTGAACGTTGTGACGTTGCTAATCCTTGTAAATGTGTCCGAAACCACTACGGGCATGGTGGCATTGCTTATGACAAAATCGGTGATGTTGTTGAAATTGGTGAACGAATAACGAGACATATTGTCGAAGTTCACTCGCATCATGTATATCAGGCTGAAATCGTGAAGCTCTTCGAATGCTCCGTAAGCCGTCTCCTTGATAGATACCTTTACAAAGCTAAGTTCTTTATTGTATAATCCCCGTCCAATTCGATAAAATGCCCGAGGTCGGACATGTGTAATTACTGTTTCCTCGAAATTGACGGACCGCAAGTGTTGAAGTTTGACGAAAGCTTCGGTCGGAATTTCGTTGAGATTACATCCATAGAATGTCAGCGTCTTTGTTGCTTTGGGAAGATTTTTTGGGATGTGAGCAACAGTTGTGCATTTTACTGTTCTCTTGCCCATATCACAGCTGCATCCATCCGGGCATTCGCTTGACGCCGCTGTCAACCCGAATAACAAAACAACCACCAGAAGCGCCGTCTGTATGACGTCACGCGAGGCACTCAACGCTACCGCCATTTCTCTTGAAACCTGCAACAGCAAAAGCAACACAATATTTATAAACCGAAACTGCAAAGATGCATTGCAGCTAACGACCAGGGGCCGGTTTCATAGCGGCTACTTACGACGTCGTAGCGGGCGATAACCCGTTGTAAGCCTAAGACGTCGTCAAGTTACACTAGTTGCGTTTAATGAGTCTGCTCCATAGTTGCACTTAGCTGCACCATGTATTTAGTAGGCGTAACTTTACGCTGGTTGAAATATTTACGGTATGCTCCCGAAGTTGAAAATGTACGGTATGCTCCCGACACGCCCACTCTCAACATTATTATTTTTAATGTATACACTGGATATCCTTTACATTCATCATAGCTTCCCATTTGCTACACGAACGACAAAGGCACAGCTAGAAAGAAAAAAGGATGCTCAGACACATCACAAATACAGGGATTCCCCACCGCGACGTAAGGGGGGTCAATGCTACTGGCGCGAATGCTAAATTGGTCTCATGAAACCGGCCGTACGCTGTATTGTCTATTCGCTGTTAGCTACGACCAGTAGACCGCGTAATTGCACGTAAAGTTACACGGCTTCATGAAACTGGCCCCAGGCTGTTCTTTAAACTTTGCTTCCAGGCGTACGACAAATCTGTAGTATTGCTACGAATTGCAATAATAAATTGACTTGCACATGCGCAGAAATATCACCCGGATGTTATTGAATGCCCGCCGGGAAACATTTAAGCGCTACATCGTTGTAACTTCTTCGCACCCCCCTAACGAGCGTCTGACGTCACGACGGCATTAAGTTTAAGTATACAATCAAAGTATGGTACCTGTCGAAATCTCTGATTTTGCTAAACGTTTTTAGCAACGGTACGTCAATACTGACATACGCATCAATAGCAGTAAGACACAAAAATTATGATATGTTTCAGATAGATAGAACATCTGTAGAACCTCCGTATGTTTATATAAATGGAATAGCTACTGAAAGAGTCATTAATATAGATGAAAATAAGTTCCAATGCAAAGCAAGTTTGAAAACTTTTAAAAAGCAACTTTTGGCCCGTATTTCTAGAGGATTACAACACACAAAACTGTGAAACATCATTCGTTTAGAATTTTCCTAGAATAGCCAATTGTAAGTATAACATTTATGATGCGACATTTCGCATTGCCTACGGTAAATGATTATAGAAGTGACGCCACTAAGCGATCAAAATAATCTGGCTATCTAGCGGGCTTTTTAATATGATCTGCGAAAAGTACTGTCACCTCGCGGAGCTTGTGTAATTGAGACAAACCCTGCCATAACTCCAGCTTCATAAACAACTGCAAGTTTGTATTTTTGTTTGTTTGTGTAAATATGAGTTTAAATTTGTATAGTGTTTATGATCAAATGTATATCCTTATTTAATTTGTTACTTCAAATTCGGCCTGAGAGCCAATCAGCGTCGCTAACCTATCTTCGGCCGGGTAGAGCCGCCCTGCCGACATCGACAGCCCATACATATACCTAGTCTCGCTTAACCGACTGTCGGTCGGCTGTGGAACTATGCCGAGAAGACAGTCTGGTTACTTAGTCGGCTTTTGTTTGTTTATCCGCGTGATCTACACAATGCTGCCACCTCACGTAATTTTTTTCTTATAAACACCTGCAAATTTGAATTTTTATTTATTTTGTGTTAATATAAGTTTATTTTTTTATTTTTTTATTATACAGCATTATATGATAAAATGATATCCTTATTTAATTTGTGTGTTATTCGTGTGTGGCTATATCGTTATTTTAATTTTTATGCCATAGTTGGCCTGAGAGCCAATCAACGTTTCTACCCTAATCTGGGGTAAGGCCGCCCTGGCGGGTCGAAAATGCAGAACGTCACTTTCCCCAGGCGGAGGTGAGGGGCTTAAAAGTGCTGCCACCTCACGGAGCCTGGGTCACCGAGGCTAACATATACCAGGCGGAGTATGATCAGTGCTGCCACCTCACGGAGTCTGGTTAATCGAGGCTACTGATCTTTCGGGTCATGACTGAACTTACCATCGGTGCTTACCCAGACGAATGTTCGGCCAGTAAAGATTGTATTTGTTTAAAGTCCCCGGTTACCCGCGCTACAGACAGACGGGCACTCCGATTGGATCATCTGGTCTCTGAGCCTGTAGAGGGAGGATCATAGCGTTACACGTACACGAGCTGAGCTACCCATGTGATTCTGTCATATATGCAGTCACTTTACATTTTCACACAGTCACTCGATCGTGCAGATAACAAAACTGTTATGTATGTATGTATGTATGTATGTATGTATGTATGTATGTATGTATATATGTATGTATGTATGTATGCAAAGTTAAAAAAAAACACCTATACAACTTTATGCAGTATGTATATTTAAACAGTGCCTAAAGATACTATAACCACGTCAGCTGCGCACATGCATATTTAAAAATAAAGATAACTACAAAATATTGGAGGCATCTAAAATGTTTAATTATGTGTAATGTTTTGGTCAGTTTTCACACTGAGACTAGAAGGCCAATGAGGAACCTATACAAGATCGCTAGGCGGCGCTGATATGCAACTCGGGTCTGTGATGTATTCGCGTTCTTTATGCGATCGCGCGCTGTTTAATTTTGTTTCAGTTCGTCTTTGATGTGTCATAAATGTAAGGCGTATCTACAACGTATGTTACAAATGCTGGAAATAATGAAGGAATGCGATGTAACGTAACGCTGCGATTAACAGTTAGTTCAAAGTATATTACATATTTTAAAATAATCGTAAAAATGCGCCACGTATTGCATACGTAACACGTAACCTATTGCTACTTGCTGACGTAATCTCTAATTTATCTTTCTCACTCATAAGCAAATGATAATTTCCTTGCTGGAATTGTATCTTTTTATATTAGATAACATTTACTTACCTTATTCGCACAAACATTACAATAGCCATGTCATAAGCACATTTAGCTAGCATGTATAAACTTTACAAAGTTTGAATGATGTTAAAAAAAACGTCACGCATTCAAGTTTGTTCGGACAAATGGTAGGGGCCTACTTACTTTGAATTGTCCGCATGTGAATGTTTTTTTGCTGCGGAATAATCACCGGTTTCATCGTCACGGGCGCAGTCAGTTACAGATGGAAAATGCAGCTAGGAAGAAACATTACGGGGAAGAATGCCCCCGGCCATTGCCCATCGCTGCTTTTCTGATTGCGGGCGCCATGATGGATCAGTATGACGTCACACAGCTCGAGCGATAACGTCATTCCCGGGATGGCGATTAATTTTATTCAGGAGCGTGCTAATAAATTATTACAGGTCAAAACAAACATAGAGTTTGTTCAGGGGATGTTAAAGGATGCTAGTAGTTAAGCCGTAATGGAATGCCTACGATCTTCAGTGGTGCCGTATCTTAATAAATAAAATAATAAAATACGATATTTATATAGCGCCATCTGTGATACTTTACAATATATTAGTACAACATAGACAGGCACATATACAGCTAAATAATATTTAAAACAAAAAACAAATAGTCTTAAAATTAATTAATCGGTTAAAATACAATTTAAATATAAGGGTAGTAAACTTAACACGTATATATACATGCAATAAATCACTTACGTAATAAATTACATAAAGAACCATCAAATAAAAGTAATAGTAAAAATATAACATTAGGTGGGAATAAAATACCAAGATGTCGGATAAAATGTACATGCATGGCATTAAATAAAATAAACTAGTAGGAATAAATATCGCGGCGTCGACTCCACAGAGTAGATCACTCAAGTACTCTGGTGAATTACCGTGTATCATGCGATAGGTATGTGGCAAGATCTTATATTGTATTCGGCGGTGAACTGGAAGCCAGTGAAGTTCCTTAAGTGATGTGTGAGCGGCAACCGGTTCTTGTGATAACACGCGCAGATACATTCTGCAGGCATTGCATTTTCGCAAGATGATTCGCTTGCAAGCGGTGCAGTAGGGAGTTACAGTAATCTAGTTTTGATGTTACCAAAGCATGGAAAAGTGTCACCGTTGCATCTGTGGAGAGATACCATCTGATTCTCCCAATATTTCTCATTTGGTTATACTCAGTTCGACATGCCGAATGTTCATGCTGATTCATATTCAGGTCTCGAACATAGATAAGTCAAAGATCACAGACGAAAAACGATTGTAGTTGTTGTTCTCCGGTAATGTTAAGGTAGTGATCTAAGTCCATGTTTTGATGTGAACAAGATCATTTCCGTCTTCTCGTCATTCAACTTGAGCATAGTTTTTCTTCAGCCAAATACGAACGTCTCTGGTGCAATCGTTCAAACGGGCAACAGCTGCGGTTCGGTCTTCAAGATCACTGTTTATAAATTAAACATAGAGTTGTTTGATATCAGCATAGAAGGGCATGTCTAAACGTCCCCGAGTGGCCGAGTGCATAGAGAGAATAGTTTTGAGCCAAACAGCGATCCATGTGTGACGCCATGTCCAAATAAGACATCGGCCAAAGCGTTGTCACCGATGATGCCTTGTTGGTATCGTTGGAGCAAGTAAGATGCCATCCACATAAGAGCATCGCCAGAAATGATATGTGTTTGTTCCAAACGCTCGACGAGAATGGAGTGATCGATAGTATCGAACGCTGCCGACAAATCTGATTATATATATTTTGGACATATATATATATATATATATATATATATATATATATATATATATATATATATATATATATATATATATATATATATTATAATACATATATATGACTGAAATACATATAAATGGTTTTAGTAAATATCAAACACAATTGATTGTTGGTATGGTGCTAATTCTAAAATAAACATAGGCCTTTATGTTATGTGAGATAGTTATGTTGGCTACATGTATTTGAATAAGGGCCATGGCCCGCCCCAATCACTGAAGATTTGGAGGTTACCCTTATTACAAAAACCGTTCAAATACCATTGAATTGTACGTGGGGGCGTTATGGCCAAGGGCATTTGAATGGTATCTGAATGCTATTTTGATGATATTTTGGATTCATTGTACCGTTCAATGGTATTGAATGGTATTTTAAATTACCACTGAGAGTACCAATGACACCTTGAAATATCACTTAGTGGTCCAAAGGTACTGAATGATACTGAATTGCATTCAAATGATATTCACTGGTATGCCACTGGCTCTTTTTTGTAAGGGCAATGAGAACAAAACAGCCGATTACGATCAAAGTAAATCACGCTTTCTCTTATCGTGAAACTTTATTCCAGCGTATACATTCGACACTCTCGAATCATGAATCAAGAAATGCAAAACATTTCTATGCAACGTGCGTGTGGACATGACATGATTTAAAGCACCAGCAAGGAGTCCAGGGTAGAGAACACATCAGTCACCGCAGCCTTCCATGTGAGGTGGTCAAAGGTGCCCGTTGTTATGTAGACGCCGTGCAAATAGTCGTTTGTGAACAGTTTATCATACCCGGTACATGTCAAATGTCAAATGTCAACTATCAAATGACGTCATAATATGGTCGAGAGAATGACGTTCTGACAAACATGTGATGTTCTTATGTTTAGCACTGTTGAAGACAAATGTACCAATCTGATTTATTTTCTTTGTTGCTGCTGTTGGCGCGACCCGGTGATTGTGTGCCCGCGTTACCGTGTCGTGGGAATCTCACTACTGCTTTATGCAGTCCATGTAGAGTTTAAATTCACTATCGACACATTTCTGCATCGTGGCCGTCATGGAGAGAAATGGCAATCTTGAACACGTGCGCGCATGAAACTGTAGTGTGCAACGTAGAGAAAAAGTAGGTCGCCGCTACAGAGCGCAGAAATAATTTATTATGTAACATAGTCGCCGCGGAGGTCATGAACTCAGTGTCGACGGCATTGGCGTGACGGTTATCTGACACGAGACGTAGTTTGCGTCAGAAAGAGTTATATCTTTACCCGACGAATTTGACCCCACATCAATCAACATCATTTCCTTTGATGTCGCTGGTTTAGATTTATAAGTGCACACCGTATTAGGCGAAAGCTAAATTTGGTTTCTCGACAAAGGAGAGGGTTGAATATGGCCCAAGGTCGATATGACTGGCACATTTGAGCTGGGTGGGAGGATGATCGACCAGCCCAGTGAACATTAATCTAAGTACTCAATAGAAGGTGTGACTCTTCTTCGAAGTGTAAACAAAAGGACTGTGACCTGTGTGGGTGCATCGGCTCCTCACATTGACCGTTAATTCACTGATTACCTTATCATTTATATAACTATATCTATACGCTGTAGGCATATACTACATAATAATACTAATAATTTTATATATTTTATTTGCTGATGATACAAATCTATTATATTGTGATAGAGACTTAAATGAACTTGTTCGGATGATAAATGGTGGTTTAGAACAACTGCAGACATGGTTTTCTGTTAATAGATTGTCTCTTAATATATCAAAAACTAATTACATGATTTTTGGTAATCGCAGAATAACTGCAGATATTTGTGTTAGACTAAATAAAGAAAAAATCAATAGAGTAAATTGCACGCAATTTTTAGGTGTAGTAATTGATGACAAATTAAACTGGAAAAGTCACATTTTATCAATAAGATCTAAACTGTCAAAATGTTGTGCTATTATCTATAGAGCCAGTTCCTTGATTAACAAACATGGTATGCATATTTTGTACTATTCTCTGTTCATGCCTTGTATTATATATTGTGCTGAAGTATGGGGTAACACATATGCTACAAATATTCATTGTTTACAGAAAAGGGTTATAAGATTAATTTGTGGTGCCAAAAGACTTGATCACACAAACTTACTCTTTCACAATGTACATATTCTTAAAATACCAGATCTTGTAAAACTAAAAACTGCTATAATTATGTTTAAGGCATATCGTTATATATTACCAATGAATGTACAAAAATTATTCAGAATACATGAATCACGATATTAATCCAGGCAAGTAAGTTCAAGCAAATCTATGTACGTACTAACTTAAAACATATGTGTATTTCTGTTACTGGGGTTAAACTTTGGAACACCCTCGATAATTCATTGATTAGTTGTAAAAATGTTCATCATTTCAAAAAGTGTTCTACAGATAGACTGTTGAATAGTTATGTGTTAGAGTCCTAGACTATTTTGCCAACATAAATTAGATAACTAAATTAAACCTTCAGATTGTTTTCTTCAATAAATATCACAATGTCTTTTTCTCGATTAAATGTTGTATGGTTATACATGTAAATAATGTTGTCGCACCTTCTATTGCACTGTTCAGAAGCTTTATGTGTGTAATTAAGCAAATTATATAGGTAAACATGATAAGTATTGTACTTCTTTTACCCTTTTTTCCAACAAATGGTATTGTATGCACTGTCTGTATAACGTAGTAATTGCTGTTGTTGTTGAAAATAAATTTCAATTCGATTCAATTCAATAATTATGTATACTAATTAACTACACGGTGGCTGTACGTTACAGACCGAGGGTGAGCGTGAACTTAGTGAGTTGTGTAATTTGTCACAGGCTAATCCTCTGATCTGTCGAGTAGTGACGTTGTAGCGCTTACGTTTTTCCTGCATTATAAAAGTTCCTATTAACGATTCTGCGCATGCGCAATAAATGTAACATCATCAATGTGCAGTGAAAGAACAAAGCATTTATGGTATAAATAGTACGGGGTGTTCGTTAGGATCTATTATAACATCTCAGCAAAGTTATTTGTCGCAAATTAACACGAGGCAAACCGGTCTTGAGGCATGTTTTGATAATAAGCGTAAATCACGTCCCCTGCTGGTCGTCTTGTACACACTTACGACAAACATTTCCTTTGATGTCGCTGGTTTAGATTTATAAGTGCACACCGTATTATGCGAAAGCTAAGTTTGGTTTCTGGACAAAGGAGAGGTTTGAATATCGACCAAGGTCGAGATGACAGGAATATTTGAACTGGGTGTGAGGAGGATCGACCAGTGCGCCATAATCCGTAACAGTGATTTAAACAAACGTAATGTTTTATTCTATTGAACATGTTAAGCAACTCTTCACAGTAGTCGTCACAGGGGTGTTAACGAACAGCTCATGGCATTTATACAAACAATTCTTTGTCGGTTCGCTGCACATCGATTTTACATTTATCGCGCAAGCGCATAAACGTCAATCGGAAAGTTTATAACGACCATTATCCATATATAACAATAATTACAAACACCAAGATATTACACCGAACATGCACAGAAACGTTACACAAGGAATCGTGGGAACGTTTGTTCCGCATGTGAACATATTTGAACAGAGAGGTAATTTTACTGCAGACTTGCATTTGTCTACCTGAGACGACATACCTCATGCACGTATAACCTTTGACATTCATGTTTTACCACATTAAGGCTCATTGCCCTAGTCTACCCTGTATTCTTAGTCATTTCGCTGCAGTAGGGCAGCCAAAGGTGTGGGATCTGCCCATGAGTAAGGAGCGGTATTGAGAGTATGACCCCAAGGGTGTGTGGTATGAATGCTGTCTTTTGTAGTCAACCCGTATCTTTCACTTGGGTATAGTAGTAAATAAATGCGCCGCTCGTTGGAGTAGTCAACTGTTGGTTGAACTCAACATACGGTGTCTGGAGGAAGGAGAAAACACAGAGGAAGTATATTGGTAATTACTACTCTGACAAGATCGCGAGTTGTGTGAGTAACCAAAAGCAGCTCTTTAATATCACGAAAAGCCTCATAGGAGTAAGTTGCCACGCACATCTGCGGTCAAATGTGTCTTCAAATGATCTGGCCCAACGGTTCAGCAACCATTTCGAGACGAAAGTGAGTGACACATTCGACAAAGCATAGCTCACCGTAGCGGTGATCGTTCATATGGTATTGCCGCTGCAATTAGTGGTGACACCGCTTTCCGCGGTGTTCAGTTGACACGCTTCACAGGAGTTGGTGATTCAGACGTTTTAAAGTTGATCACAGACTCACCGTGCAAGTCATGCGGACTAGACGGACTAGACCCACTACCTAAATGGCTGTGACGTGATCATGTGGACTTTAACTACATGCATTTACCCATAAGTTATACAATTTATATCATATAATTATTACGCAATTAGTATCATTATTAGCATTTTAATATGATACATTTTATGATAGAATAGCTATGCTATTTTTTAATCATATAATTTTTTAATCATATACCTTTGTTTGTTTAATCATAAACTGTTTTTACTTTTTATTGCTTCAAGCTTAGCAGGTGCTGTTGGTCGTGCAGACACAACTACACATATCGGTCGTTGTTTGCGTTAAACCCCACGACAGCCTCGATGGGTGGGCCTATGGGGTGCCACCCCCGCTTCACAAGCAGCTCTCCAGGCAGCACTGTTAAGCCTAAAGTGACTGTGACCGCTGGGCCGTAGCCGATACAGGTCAAGGTGGGCGTGTAAGCAATGTCCATGATTGAGAAGAAAATGTAAATTCCCTCGCTTATTTTAACTATCCTCCGTTTATGCAACGTTAATGACAAATGTAGCAACACTTGCACATATCCATTATCCATATATAACAATAATTACAAATACCAAGATACTACCCCGAACATGCACAGAAACGTTACACAAGGAATCGTGTGAACGTTTGTTCCGCATGTGAACATATTTGAACAGAGAAGTAATTTTACTGCAGACTTGCATTTGTCTACCTGAGACGACATACCTCATGCACGTATAACCTTTGACATTCATGTTTTACCCCATTAAGGCTCACTGCCCTAGCCTACCCTGTATTCTTAGTCATTTCGCTGCAGTAGGGCAGCCAAAGGAGTGGGATCTGCCCATGAGTAAGGAGCGGTACTGAGAGTATGACCCCAAGGGTGTATGGTATGAATGCTGTCTTTTGTAGTCAACCCGTATCGTTCACTTGGGCATAGCAGTAAATAAATGCGCCGCTCGTTGGAGTAGTCAACTGTTGGCTGAACTGAACATACGGTAGTAGTAACGTAGGGTCTTATCGTGATACGGTTGCCGCGCCGCGGGGGAATTCGGTGGAATTCCTCCGGAGGAAGGTCAAGGTCACCATGTTAAAAGATAGGAAAAAAGGTCAAAGGTCAAATTTTGGCTCCGCTCCGGCTCCGGTGGAAAATTCAGAAAAAAAATTCTGGCGCTTTTTTGGTGGAATTCCTCCCGTCAAGTGGCGCCATCTGGCAGATAGTTCATGAACTAGTGGTGCCGCCTGGTGGACAAGTCACGACCTAATACTACACAAATTCGTGCGTCTTATTATTTAAAGTGGCGCCATCTGGCAGATAGTTCATGAACTAGTGGTGCCGCCTGGTGGACAAGTCATGAACTAATACTACACAAATTCGTGCGTCTTATTATTTAAAGTGGCGCCTCCTGGCGGATAGATCGTGCATTAGTGTCGCCCCCTTAACATAACATAATGTAACACAACATAATAAAATAAAATAATATAACACAACATAAAGCAACATAATAAAATAAAATAACAATAAAAATAAAGTAAAATAAAATAATATGAACTGAAATAAATTAATATTGCAAAATTACACCTTCGACCATAACGTTAAAAACTAGTGCCATTTAATGTTTTCAACACGATAACCTTGACAAGTTTTCTTATTTGCCTGAGTCAGTGTGCTATCTGCATAGCATTTCGTAACGTTTCACCGTGTCATTGCGTTAGACATGTGCTGTTTTAACAAATTTAACTAAGTTAGTCGTGTAATTTGTAGTAAATAGAATATTTTTCTATTCTACGTCATAACTTTGTCAAGTTATTTCATATTTTACTAACTCGGTGTGTCAACTTTGTACCATTTCACAACTTTTTCAGCGTTTCACCGCCATCACTTTGTCAATTTTACGTGTTTCTAGTGTTTACATGCCATAACTTTGTCATGTTTTTCATATTTTACTAACTCGGGGTACCAACCTTTGCACCATTTCACAACTTTTCAGCGTTGCACCGCTATGACTTTGTCAATTTCACGTATTTTTTTGTGTTTACATGCTATAACTTTGGCAAGTTTCTCATATTCTGCTAAGTCGGTTTTCTAACCTCGTTCCATTTCGTACCGTTTCACCCGTTTCATTGTGTTACACAGGTAGTGTTTTTTTTACTAATTTAACTAACTTATTCTTGTAACTTGTAGTAAAATGGAATATTTTTCTGTTTCAACACTATAACTTTGTCAAGTTTTTCATATTTTACCAAACCGGTGCACCAACTTTGTATCATTCACAACTTTTTCAGCGTTTCACCGCCATCACTTTGTCAATTTCACTTATTTTTAGGGTTTACATACCATAACTTTGTCAAGCTTGTCATATTTTACTCACACGGTGCACCAACTTTATACCATTTCACATATTTTTAGCGTTTCACCGTCTTGAATTTGTCAATTTCATGTATTTTTAGTGTTTACATGCTATAACTTGTCGTTGCCCAATCCATACACACGAGACTAGGACAGTTTTATGTCATGCGCAGACCATAACTTCCGTAAAAATGTCGGGTCACATCAGGGCCATAACACAATTTCTTGCAAAATTATACATTCAATCATAGTGATAACGTTAAAAACTAGTGCTATTTAAAGTTTCCACGCAATAACCCTGCCAACTTTCTTATTTCACTGAGCCAGTGTGCTCATATCGTTCCATTTCGTAACGTTTCACCGTTTCATTGCGTTACACAGGTGGTGTTTTCACAAATTTAAGTAAGTTATTCTTGTAACTTGAAGTAAAATAGTATATTTTTCTATTCTACGCCAAACTTTGTCATGTTTTTCATATTTTACTAACTCGGTGTGCCAACGTTGTACCACTTCACAACTTTTTCAGCGTTTCACCGCCATCACTTTGTCAATTTTACGTGTTTTTAGTGTTTACATGCCATAACTTTGTCATGTTTTTCATATTTTATTAACTCCATGTGCCAACTTTGTACCATTTCGCCACTCTTTCAGCGTTTCACCGCCATCACTTTGTCAAGTATACCTGTTTCTACACATACACACATACGCACATATACACACATACGCACATACGAACATACGCACATACGCACCTACGCACACACGCACACACGCACACGCACACACACACGCACAGACGCGCAAACGCGCAGACGCGCAGACGCGCAGACGCGCAGACGCGCAGACGCGCAGACGCGCAGACGCGCAGACGCGCAGACGCCCAGACGCGAAGACACGAAGACACGCAGACACGCAGACACGCAGACAGACAAGCAGACAGGCAGACAGGCAAACAGGCAGACACGCAGACACGCAGACACGAAGACACGCAGACACGCAGACACGAAGACACGAAGACACGCAGACACGAAGACACGCAGACACGCAGACACGAAGACACGCAGACACGCAGACACGCAGACACGACACGACACGCAGACACGCAGACACGAAGACACGCATACACGCAGACAAGACACGACACGCACACGCATGCGTACGCATAGACACACACACACACACACACACACACACACACACACAGACACACACACACAGACGCGCAGACGCGAAGACATGCAGACATGAAAACTCTTCTTCGTGTGCAACAGCCAATGAAAACGCTCACCAGGTTAGCGTCCTGACATCTTGACTATTCACGTGGACGGGTCGAAGCGTTACAACCAATGACAACTCGACAAATATGGACGCTGACACGATGATACATTGTTACAAGAATGCTATTTCTGGTATAAGCGCACCGTTTTATTGCAACATTGTATCGAGTGGAATGAAAAAAACAGCGCAGTCATAGAGTACAATATTAAGTCACGTGATCGATTAGCCGAATACGTATCCGTCAGATGACGACACCTGTTCTTTCACGGAGTTAGTAATTCGTCATTTATCCGCGAGGGGACGTTATATAACCCGTCACGCCATTTTGACGTAGGAAATAAGACACACGAATTTTGGACAGTACTAGTTCGGGAACTGGCCTTAAGGGGGCGACACTAATGCACGACCTATCCGCCAGGAGGCGCCACTTTAAATAATAAGACGCACGAATTTGTGTAGTATTAGTTCGTGACTTGTCCACCAGGCGGCACCACTAGTTCATGAACAATCTGCCAGATGGCGCCACTTTAAATAATAAGACGCACGAATTTATGTAGTATTAGTTCGTGACTTGTCCATCAGGCGGCACCACTAGTTCATGAACTATCTGCCAGATGGCGCCACTTGACGGGAGGAATTCCACCAAAAAAGCGCCAGAATTTTTTTTCTGAATTTTTTACCGGAGCAGGAGCTAAGCCAAAATTTGAACTTTGACCTTTGTTCCTCTCTTTTAACATGGTGACCTTCCTCCGGAGGAATTCCACCGAATTCCCCCGCGGCGCGGCAACCGGATCACGATAAGACCCTACATTACTACTTACGGTGTCTGTTGTCAACAATCGAACCGTCTAAGAATGTTTAAAAAAGTCATGGTTCGTGAATGTTCAACTAAATGTATCGTTTGAAACAAAATGCTACACTGTCTATTGAGGCATGTTACGCACCTACAAATATATAAGCCCATAGTTCTAATTGGAACAAAACATTAGCTCACAAACATTAAAAGGTAAGTTCTTATATAGCGCAGGTTCCAGTCTTCAGGATTGCTCAAAGTGTGTGTGGTGTGTGTGTGTGTGTGTGTGTGTGTGTGTGTGTGTGTGTGCGTGTGTGTGTGTGTGGTGTGTGCGCGTGCTTGCGTGCATGCTTGCGTGCGTGCGTGCGTGCGTGCGTTTATGCGTGTGTGTGTGTGTGTGTGTGTGTGTGTGTGTGTGTGTGTGTATGGTGTGGTGTGGTGTGGTGTGGTGTGTGTGTGTGTGTGTGTGTGGTGTGTGCGCGTGCTTGCGTGCGTGCTTGCGTGCGTGCGTGCGTGCGTGCGTTTATGCGTGTGTGTGTGTGTGTGTGTGTGTATGGTGTGGTGTGGTATGTGTGTGTGTGTGTGTGTGTGTGTGTGTGTGTGTGTGTGTGTGGTGTGTGTGTGTATGTGTGTGTGGTGTGTGTGTGTTGTGTCGTGTGTGTGTGTGTGTGTGTGTGTGTGTGTGGGGTGGTGTGGTGTGGTGTGCGTGTGCGTGTGCGTGTGCGTGTGCGTGTGCGTGTGCGTGTGCGTGTGCGTGGTGTGCGTGATGTGCGTGGTGTGCGTTGTGTGCGTGTGCGTGGTGTGCGTGGTGTATATGTGGCGTGTGTGTGTACACATAAATTACCATTTCTACTCAACCCGGATCGTCACTTCTACAGAAAACGCATTCGTGACTGTTTGATGTTGCTGCGTAGCGCAGACAATGGGGCAGGCCCATGCCACACGTAGCGTGTCCAGTTTTTAAAATGGACCCAGTCTCAAAGCCGGTCAGTGAACTCGGACATTTCAATGGACCCAGACGAGTGTCTCAAAGACGGTCAGTGAATTCGGACATTATAATGACGCCTTTTATAGTTTATAGTTGGTCTTGTAAAGAAAGCGTCGTTCGCTGGCGCCGTTCTACTCAACTACTCAACCGCGCTTTTCAGCCTCAGGTGCAGGGTAATTACTCACGTCCAGTGCGGTATTTTGTGTTGGGCCCTACTGTGAAGGTGTGTCATTGTGAGTCACCCCGTATCTTTCATCGGACGCGTAGCCTTAACGCGCTGCTCGTTGAAGCAGTCAACAGTTGGTTGGCTTCATCGTACGGTGCCTGTCGTGAACCGCCGAATCGTCTACTGAACGTTGCGGCATTGTGTGTTTAAGCATAGGAAAGAACGACCAGATTTCTACAGTTTCAAGCCAAGGTGCGTTTTACTTGTATGCTCGATTTAGATATATGTTAGCGGTTTGTGAATGTTCGTCTAATTGTAATGTTTGCCAACACTATCTGTACATGTTGCACACGTAAATGTAAGGCCTTCATAGGCATATATATTAAACTTGGATGCATGAATATACAACATGGGTCAACATGAAAACACGTGGACATATATCTGGACACGAATTTAGCAAACTGTTAATGTATGTGCATTCCACCTACGCAACATTACCCAAATCAGGAGATTAAGTTCCCACAAACCACGAAAGAGCGCATAGTCAGTGCCATGGAAACATATCGAAGCTGGACTACTCGAGTGGTATTATATACGGAACATACAGACCGACTTCGATTGAGCTACGCGAGTAACCCGAGTAATGCGGTGTGCCAATCGAACACACAAGATCACTTGCTCACGTGACCCTTCTTGACATAGATAAACAAGGTGAATCTTCAAGGCCGTTACCCGAGGCAATCGCGGTTTGGGGAGGATCATTAACTGCCCCTACTACACACGAAATTAATTTAACATTACACGACACACAACCAATATTTACAAAAGACGTTTATCTCCGCAATGTAAATTACCATAAATTACGACGCCCACACAATGACAATGCTACCCCTCTGTTGTATGCCGCGGTCGACTATGCCGATAAGACAGTCTGGTCACTTTGGCGGCTTTTGAATAGTATCCGTGTGGACTAAGCAATGCTGGTTAATCCTCCCGAAATTCCCATTTAATAAATAACTGCATTTTTGTTTTATGTTTATATAAGCTAGGTCTTAAATAGTGTTTTTTTATAATCAGCGTTATCTGATCAAACTGTATCCTAATAGAATGTGCTATTTCAAATTCGGCCTGTGAACCAATCAGCGTCTCTACTCTAATCTGGGGTAAAGCCGCCCTGGCAGTTGCGGAAGACCGTAAATGCTAACCAGCCCACCTTTGGTTGCTCTTATATGGAATAAGGTTTAGATTTAGGTGTGATTTTAGGGCTAGGGTTTGGGTTAGGGTTAGCATTAGGTGAAGGTTAGGGTTAGGGATACGTTGAAGGTTAGGGTTAGGGCTACATGCATTTGATAGACACTTGTACACAGCTGGTTAGCATTTACGGTCTTCCGTTACATCGGCAGCGCATTAATTCCCCAGGCGGAGATGAGGGGTTGAAAAGTGCTGCCACCCCACGGAGTCTACTTGCGTGATTTCGTATGTCCTTGCAGACCTGATAGATCACTGTGGTCTGTTGACAAACACGTGTTGTTCGTGACACGTAACCGCGTCAAAGTTGGTGACAGCTTGAGTTTCTTCGCTGCTGCACTCTGGCAGTGTTAAGTGTCAGTTAAAAACAATTTATTTAGAACATCTTTGTAAGCGAACACTAGTCGCCAGGTTGGCGACTTTCCTCAATGATCAGGTGGACTTAGTTATATGTCAGTAATATTTTAGTATTCATTTATTTATTTGATTTAAAAATTGCTATATTTTAGTGAGTAATTTAATTATGCGTTACATTTTATTTGTTAACTGTGTTATATTGTACTGTTTTCATATTAAGGTAATTTCGTGTCATCTTATTTCAATTAGTTTATTTCATTTTACAAAATAAATAAATTACATTTATTTATTAGTATTTCAAAAGTAAATGAAATTAATAAAAAAAAAAAGTTTAACTATTGATATCATTGTTAGTTTAAATGTCCGTCTTAGTAATGCTAATTTAATCATGATGTATTATATATTGTAAACTGCAACGAACATATGGCGATACAGACAAGTTCACAATGGTGCTTGTTCGACATGCGTTTGTTGACGGTGTGACAGAGCTATTGCTACCAACAAGTCAATTGAATGATAGATCAGTTCGGATATGGCGAGTTCTACAGTAACGTTTAGAAATGAAGCCAATTGTTATAACATAAATTAATCTGTATTATATACATTCTTGTTCTCTTTGCAGTCGCAAATGATGTGGTGTCAAAACACTATTAATTTTATATAATATTCTATTCCGAACGTTGGTAAACAGTTTTAAGCAAATTACCATTACCAGAGCTATTGCTATGCAACAAGTCAATTGAATGATTGATCAGTTCGGATATGGCAAGTTCTACAGTAACGTTTGGATATGAAGCGAAATATTGTAACATATATTAGTCTGCATAACATTAATTGTTGTTCTCTTTGCAGTACCAAATGATGGCGTGTCAAAACACTATTAATTGTGTATAATATTCTATTCCGAAAGTTGGTAAACAGTTTTAAACAAATTACCGTTATTATCCATGTTTTACTCGTATTTGCAAGTTTGGTTTATAAACCTTACGCTGTTTTGTTGTTGCAGGTTTATCGAGAGATGACGCTAGTAATGGGTGCCTCACGTGACGTCATACAAATGGTGCTTCTGATGACTGTGTTGGTATGCGGGTTGACAGCGGCGTCAAGTGAATGCCCGGATGGATGCATCTGTGACACGGACAAGGGAACTGTATTCTGCGTCAATATTGGTTCCTTCGCAACAGAACTTCCCGCAGCGACAAAGCAGATTACAATAACAGGAAGTTATCTAAAAGAAATTCCAGCTGGAGCTTTCGATAATCTTCAACAATTAGAATTAATCGTTTTCACGAACATCGCAATTGGAACCATCCGACGTCGGGCATTTTATCGAATCGGACGAGACGTACACAATAAAACGTTGGTGTTTAATGAGGTCACTATAGAGAACATTGAACAGGAAGCGTTTGAAGAGCTCGAAGATTTTAAATCGATATCCATACAGAGTGCAACATTGTTGAATGTTTCAAGTGGTGCATTCAGTAAATTAAGCAACATTGGACATATTTTGTTATACGCAATCACGGTACACACTTTACGTTCGAATACGTTCACAACTTTCAACAACGTCTCATCCGTCGTCATCGGGACTTGTACTATCGACCTTATCGAAGAAGAAGCATTTTCAAATTTCACCCACGTTGAAGCGTTTACGTTGGTCAAGGTGAGAGTTGGCACATTAGGCAGCCGCTTCATAACATCGTACGAGACAGGAACTCTCAACATTGTACAAAGCACATTCGGGATGTGGCAAGGGTGCTCATTTTGTGGAATCAGTGCAACGTCTGTCATAGTAGTCCAAAACATCGTAAACGGTACCGAAGGAAAGGTCTTCAAAAGCATACGTGTTGTGGAATCGTTGTATATTGTCAGCAACAGCCTTCCGTTTGTTGTTGCCCGATTCTTCCCATTTGATCTGCCGGACCGGGCCGTGATTGTTTTCTCAAATAACAATCTGACGACCATCAGGTGCGAGGGGCTTGGCACGGACTACCCGACGAACATTCTACACAGCATCACTGATAACGAGGTCACGTGCGATTGTCGACTAAATTGGATGTGGAAGAAATGGAGCAAGACGCATGCTGCGCAGATCCTCACGCCCGGCTTTGTCTGCGCAGGAGCGGAAAGGCAACGTTTGTCGGACTACTTCAGGAAAGTGTCCGCGTCTGAGATCACGCCGCCGTGCGATGGAGTCGAACCTGTTGACGACTGTGCTGCGGCTACTGCGGTGTCTGTTTCCGAACCTGTCACGGATAGCGTTGGGACTACTTCGGAGCTTGAATCCCAGACGACTTCGGAGTTTGAATCCCAGACGACATCTAAGGATAGTGCAGCAGCCGTTACGAGCAAGGCTAGTGGGATGTCCGTCCTGGCCGTCATCCTGCTCACTTTGATGGCGTCGTAAGAGACGTTGGTACCGGACGAGGTTAGGAGGCGTTGTTCTTTTGATGCCGCATAGCAGAAGACGCTTTGACTGTTTACAATATATCACTTGCTTCGATCATTTATTATGTAATTAAGTGTGTTCATATATTCAACAAGGATGCATGTTGTTGCTTACAAATTATATACTGAAGATTAATCACGCTTATAAATATATATATATATATATATATATATATATATATATATATATATATATATATATATATATATATATATATATATATATATATATATATATATATATATATATATATATATATATATATATATATATATATATATATATATATATATATATATATATATATATACGCTGGTGATATATCACAATAAAACAATTCCATACAGCCTTTCCATGTTGTAAATGAGATATATAATATCCAGAAACGTATTATTTTACCATACGCTTCTGTAGTCTGGCTTCCCTAACCCAACCTTAAGATGGAAATAAATATTTCGAATTATATTTCCTGAATTAGCGTCTTCTGTATATGAAAAATAACCTAGTATTTAGCACAGGTGGAAAACAAATGTAAAACCGATAATTAGGTATTTATCATCACCGTGTTAGAAATGTGCCGCGCAATATTCTGATCTAAAACATCTGCCTTAAGCATGCTATCTTCTAGCAGTTATTGTCGAGACCGTGTGTCCTAGCAGTGCAATGTTAGTTCCTTTGGAGACCGTGTGTCGTATCAATGCACTCAATACTAGTTCCATTGGAGACCGTGTGTCACTTCAAGTCCACTGCTAGTCCTTTGGAGAATGCGTGTCGTATCAGTTCATTATTTCTACCTGTCACATGTACGATACCAACTTTCCCCAAAACATGTTTGTTACATATCAGATAAAATCACAAACATCTGGTGACACATTACATTACGAAATAGAGCATTTCACTGATATGACACCAACCAGCTGTCATGGTCCACGAATGGCTATGTTAGGAACTCGTGCATCTCGTGTCGTCCTGTTGTTATTGATTTTTTCCACATCCGTCCAAGAAAAGTTTGTTTGTCCAGTACATAAAATACTGTACCAGTAAACCTTAGTTTGGAGGCGAGTTCATTCCCAATTCAACTTCACCGTGTGTCTTGTCAGGTAATTTTTTAATTTTGCAGTATAGCAATAGAAACATTATAACCAGTTGATGAATGTTGCTATGGAAAATCGCAGTTTTTTATTTTGTAAATGTGTACATATGGAAAACTCCGTTTGCACCAGCGTGGGAATTGAGCCGACATTATGACTAGTTGTCGACAACTTCTCTTCCGCGTTATTACGCAATCATAATTACAAATCGATGTCATACATCGTTGTATGATCTCGTAGTTGACAGTTCAGTGTATCACACTGAAAAACATTTGCAATGCCTTCGTCTTACTGGTTTCAACGATAGCGCTGTAGACCCGACAGTCGTCTGAAATAACCACAAGTGGGGTGGCTGAATATGGCCCTTGTTGTTGTGTGGTTAATTTGCCAACACAATTGAGTGATACCGCGACATGATGGCGCAATTCTCGTAACTTTATCACATCGCACCATCGCTCCACCTCATCGCTCCACCTCATCGCTGCACACCATCGCTCCACCTCGTCGCTCCACCTCATCGCTCCACCTTATCGCTCCACCTCATCGTTCCACCTCATCGCTCCACCTCGTCGCTCCACCTCGTCGCTCCACCTCATCGCTCCACCTTATCGCTCCACCTAATCGCTCCACCTCATCACTCCACCTCCTCGCTCCACCTCGTTGCTCCACCTCATCGCTTTATGCCCCACGGAACCGTGCCTCCGCTGCAAGGCATCACAGCACCTCATCATCGCCACATCCTATTTCCGAAACTCACCAAGCCGACTATTCAGTCGCCGTTAGGTGGCAGCACTGTGTCCCGGATGACAACAGCCCGGGTTTGAAATGATTGTCCGGTAGACGACTTTACCTCAAATACGAATAAGATCCTGATTGTCTAACAAAATCTTTATTATAAAAACATTGTAGTGTGTGTGTGTGTGTGTGTGTGTGTGTGTGTGTGTGTGTGTGCGTGCGTGCGTGCGTGCGTGCGTGCGTGCGTGCATTTGTGTGTGTGTGTGTGTGTGTGTGTGTGTGTGTGTGTGTGTGTGTGTGTGTGTGTGTGTGTGTGTGTGTGTGTGTGTGTGTGTGTGTGTGTGTGTGTTTATGTGAACTGGAGTGTATGTGTAATGGGGGGGGGGGTGAGTATGTGAGATGCATGAGTTAGTACGTGTGCATATGACGTGGTAACTTATATTTATTATTGTAAACCTAAATATGTTCTGATAAATTATATATGTAATATTTATATGTATTAACAAATGTTTTTGTACGCCCTGATTAATAAAATTACGAAACGCGCTCGCAGTTACATAAAACACGCGAAAAATCAATCATGACATTTGGTTCTAATTTCACCAGATATTGTAAATTGAATTCAGTATTTACGACTGGGGATGTCGCAAAAACGATGAGAATGAATCTAGATAGGCTATTGTATAATTGAATATTTCTTATGTTGTACTTTTATATGTTGTACATGTATGATGCAGTTGTATTCGTGGCTATTGCACTGTCGCGATGAATGCTCATAATTAAAGAATAACTGTAGGTAATTGTTATAATTATTACAAACATCACAATTTTAACAAGTGTTTTATTGCCAGTTTACTCCCATACAACATAACTGGAAAAATATCCGTTGAACTCATTGTTATATTGTTGTGTTTCTAGGATTATCCAGTCACAATGTACGGTCGATTTTAGCTATTTTCATTTGAAATTGCATCCTTTTTGAATTTGTGTCACGTGGGCATAGTCGTACATCATTTAAAATGACTGTATTGAATTCCTCATATGTTGAAGCATTGTATGTATTTATTTCACGTATAATGAAGGCTGTACAAGTGTGTACCAGTACTGTTTTCTTGCCCGTATGCTAAAACATAGGAATGGGCACAAAATCGTGGCTCTTGCATAGTATCAATTAATATGGCGGCCATTTGTTAATAGGCCTACTGGTCGGTTTTCATATGCGGGCATCATAGGAAATTATCATTGAAACTCCCGATATGGCAACAAATAAATAATGGGTGAAGAAAATCATATCTATATAGCATAAGTCAATCCAGTTATGCTCGATTTGTTTTATTTTTTTTGAAAATGGCGGTCATCTTTAATTTTGGACACGTGAACATAGTCGGACATTAGCACAAATGATTCCATTGAATTCCTCTTAAGCCAAAGCATGCGTGTAGTATCAAACTTATGTCGATAGCATGTCGTAGTGTAAATATGAACACGTTTTTGTAATTTACCAGGATTAGGGCAACCATCTTGAATGTGTCTGGTTCCCACGAGTTATCCAAGGATGGCCCATTGCCATCCCACGGATTTGAGTTCAGGGACATATAATCTATGTGATTCATCAAAGACACCTTACACTACCAACCATTTCTACGTGCACTGCAGTACATACTAGGGCGGCAACTCGACTAAGACTGGGCCTGACACGCTGAGAGCTCTGTCACCCCAGTGACGCATTGTGCGTGGCACACACTATAACTTGTGTTCGCTGGAGCGCAGAGACCTAACCGGTTGGCGTCGGCTTACACAATTTTCAAAGTGCATGGCCAGTCAGTGTTCAATGCGTAAATAGTTGGATCTTGAATTCCATTCGCACTGCTATCGGCAGTAAGTGCAACTTAATCAGCAGTGGTGTAGCATGGCTATGTTTCATGGCGCCGTCGATCAAGCAGGTTGCCCAGTTCTGTACTTTCTGAAGCCGTTGTGTTTGCTTCAGAGGCAGTCGATACAGCAGAGCATTGCCAACTTTGCCTATATGATATATGATATGATACGTTATATTCGTGCAATCCGTTGTGTAGTTTGCTGACATTTGAACCACAAATGTTTCTTTACGAAAAACAAAACCGCACGTTTCTGTAGTAAAAACTGTACGTAGGAATACGTGATTTATATAATGCAGTGGGGCAATGGTAATTAACTGACTTAACTTATTAGAAATTGGTACTGGTGGAAGATACATGGTTTGACGCAGGAAAATGTTCCGTGTGGCTTCATGATACTTCGACTGAATGATAACCTAAATGAGAGAGCTGCTGCGGCATGCTATCTTCGAGACCAAACACGCGTGCACCAACACGTGTCACGTCTGTAATTTTGCCTCACGTTTTAGACTGAAAGAAAACGTGATGAGTCACAATGGTAAACAGAATATAGAAGCTAAAACGGTACTCGTGTTCAGCATCCATTTGTTGTTGACTTGACTAAGCTTTTGCTACGCAACAAATTAAGTGAATGATACATCAGTACGGATGTACACTTATTAAGATGACAAATCTCATGCTTATAGCTTATTGACTAAAGCTATATTTTATCTATTGTTATATATGTAATTTGTTGTGACATACCTACAATGACTTTACTACATTATTACTTAATGCAAGAATTTACTATGAGAAAAATGATTTTAGCAATATACACTGTGTGTAACATGTGTGACTACGTGTTTCAAATGGTTTTAATTATGGCTGGATGCTCTTTTCTCAAGAACAAATGTGTCAAATATATAAGTATACCCATTTATATTCATGAATAAACTAAAATATAACTTCATAGACGTTTCTTTTCATTTATTGTCCACCGCGAAGTCACCTTTGACCAAAACCTTGACCTTCAGCATCTGATCTACAAATTGAACTGAAAATGTAACATTTAAATGGATTCTACATACCCATTAAATACCTCTAAAAAGGTATTACACATAATTGTAAGACAAGTGGTTCTAAAGTACCACCATTATGTGTGTGTGTGTGTGTGTGTGTGTGTGTGTGTGTGTGTGTGTGTGTGTGTGTGTGTGTGTGTGTGTGTGTGTGTGTGTGTGTGTGTGTGTGTGTGTGTGTGTGTGTGTGTGTGTGTGTGTGTGTGTGTGTGTGTGTGTGTGTGTGTGTGTGTGTGTGTGTGTGTGTGTGTGTGTGTGTGTGTGTGTGTGTGTGTGTGTGTGTGTGTGTGTGTGTGTGTGTGTGTGTGTGTGTGTGTGTGTGTGTGTGTGTGTGTGCTTGCGTGCATGTGTTTGTTCTGTAGGAAACAACAGTGTCTCTGCTGTATCCGGTAGCAGTTGTTTCCCTCTTACACAAATGACCAGTTCTACTCAACCCGGATCGTCCACTCCTACAGAAAACACATTAATGACTGTCATGTTGCTGCGTAGCGCTGTAGCGAAATATCTGGTCGTTGAAAAATCTGGTCATGTTTGACCTATATCGGACTAGAATGACCAGATTTTTCGTTACATACGCGATAAATGTGTTCGTTGAAAAAATGGGTTTTCAATGTGCACGTGACTACGTAGCACGTGACTATTCGGTCGTCGACGACACTGCCTAGGATACGGGAACGACTGTTCGTGTTCATTATAAAATATGTTGATAGTTAACTGTAATTATATATTATTGGCATAGTTTTTATTGTAATGTATTCAGATTTGTATCCGGGTATAACGGAAAAAAAATAGGCGCTTTATTTAATTACCATGTCCGTGATAAAAATTATAATAATTGTTTTATTTATGCCTTTATTGTTATACACGGATGTTTACACAACATTACTATTTTATTTATTTATTTATTTATTTATTTATTTACATAAAGCCGTAAACAGCAGCGGCGCTAAGCCGGGGAGTGCTGTGTTATGTTGGTTAGTCGTTCGTTTTGTGGCTGTTATAACTGCTTTTAATTAGTTCTTTTTGTGCATGGACATATGTGAGTAATGGCACACTTAGCTGACCAAATAAACCATCTTGATAGTGTGTCGTTCAATCGCTATAGCACAGAAACTTTCATTATCGGGATAGATGTCCCAGACCCGTACAGCTTGGAGGCTTGACACTGTGTCACTGACACTGGCAGGACCGAATGGGTAGATGATGTGTCAAAGTGGCCCTCTGTAGATTATGGCTGCATTTACACATAGTTCATCAACACTCCGGGTATGTAAACTGCAGAAGCCCTGAAGTCATTCAGAAGTCACGATTCGTACGCACCGTATCACGCAGCACATGTGCAGACTGTGGAGTATCATGCATGCATGGGGTCACATTGTGGTGTATCGTACATGTTACAGCTGACATTTTAAATATGGATCGTTTAAATATCCCATAACATTTCTAGACAGTGATCTAAATATTTTACCTTGCCTTATTTTTATACATAAAATTATGTATTGTTTTTGTCGGTATTTATTTATTTATGCGAATGTTTAATTAACTTTAGTATGTGTTTCACATGTAAATAGTGTAATCATTAGTTTTAGGTTTTTCTAGTCATCGACTTTACTTATTTACTATGGTTAATAAATTATTAACAGTTTTAATAAAAATTATGATTAATTTAATGTGTATCCTTATTTATCTGATCGTAATTTTGACGGTTATATTTATTATTATTATTATTATTTAATAACACATAATGAGTAATTTGATATGTTATTATACAGCACTTTGAACATGCTGGCTATTGTGCTTTATAAATAATGAATATTATGATTATCACAGAGTCCTGTTTTTGTACTGAGAGCGAAAGTCACAAACTCATGATAAGTGTTAGATCATTCTGTGATTTTAATCATGTGTGGTTTATACGAATCAACATGTCCTATACGTATTCTGGTTCGTGACAATGTGAAGAATTAAACGTCAATAGACAGTCAATATAATATTTTCTATAGTTTTCTAAACACTTTTTTTTACAATTCTAAAAAAAATGTTCTGTAGGATATTCCCTGTAGGAAGTATTCCATAGAAAACCACGAAATATCCTATGGTTTTCTATAGAATATTATTGTATATAGGACTTATATCTTTTGGTTTTCTATAGTAAAAATCCTATAGACTATTCTATATAATTCTATGGAAACTAAATGCAAACATCCTATAAAATATTGTATAAAAATAAATAGTTTTGTTTTGCAAAGGGAATATTTATCAGAATAATGAAAGCCTAAAGTTATATTATCAAAACACTATATATTATGACTGCATTATCATAGCAAAACAATAAACTAAAATCACTATGTGTGGATGTGTTGTGGTGTCAATATACTGTACATAACAACACCAATTTACAAACATGTGCTGAGACGATGCAGCAAATCCTGGTGTGCTCTTTGACTTTGGGCATCCATGCAATGCATACGATGGATAGCTGCCTAGTTGACACAACGACTTCACGCAATGACCTTTAGGCTTATCTGCCCCAATATTCCGGCATATGGGAAGTATCCACACTGACAGGCCATCTACCTAAAGTATAACAAGTGAAAAATTGCATTTTCATGGGCATGACCACCGGGTAAGAATTTGTGGACAACGACACACCGCCCTGTTTACATGTGAGCGCCTGCTGCAGCAGCCGCTTTCTGCCCTACAAACAAACCGCCATGTGCGTTTAATTTATTCATGACGTCAAAACGCAACCCCGAATATACATTCGACGACCGAATATTTCAGCGAAGTTTGCCCGGTAATTTGCACGTGACCCATATGTGGTCACGTGCAACTTGTGCGCATGCGCACAATTGAAAAATGACCATATTTTTCAAGACCCGGTTTTTCGCTACAGCGCAGACAATGGGATAGGGTCCGTGTATATACCGTTTTTTCCTTTTTCGTTTTCAAATTTGCGAACGAAAAACGGATAACGAATTCCTTTTTCGTTTTTCGTTTTCAAATTTGCGAACGAAAAACAAAAAACGAATTCCTTTTTTGTTTTTCGTTTTCAAAAGTGAAGTAAGAAAAACGAAAAACGAATTAGTTTTTCGTTTTTCGTTTTCAAAAGTGAAGTAAGAAAAACGAAAAAGGAATTCGTTTTTCGTTTTTCGTTTTCAAAAGTGAAGTAAGAAATATGAAAAACGAATTCGTTTTTCGTTTTTCGTTTTTAGTTTTTGCATTTAGGATGGTTCGGTCGCACTGCCACTTCGGGTGGCCGGTAAAAATTGGTAGTTTCGGCGGGATACTTCGGTCGCACTGGCAGCGTTTTGAAAACAAACTCGCAGAAATTGCATCGGCGAAGTGGTACATCTACGACAATTTAATAAACTTTACTCAACCTTATATATAATAGATCGAAAGATGGATAAATCGAGAGTAGGTGTATTTATTTTGTAACTGCAACTATGTGATGCAATAGTTATTTAAAATTTAGTTTGTAAAATATTTGACTTAGGAGGCCCCTATTATGACTAATAAATAGTCGCTATCGTAGGGGCCACTTTGGGTTTTTAAATTAGCTTTTTTTATGTAATTATTGAATTCCATTGACGGACCATTACGGATAGCCCATTTGTATGTAGGAGCATGTATATTCCTGAGTATTGTTTATTAACATTTGCTACTTTACGCATATTGTAAGTAGAGGATATGTGGTAAAAATATAATACGTTTATGGCTTAAAGTGTTCCTAGAGTTAGTGTTAATTAATTATTATTTTGCATATGTAGTAATTTACAACAGTAGAAGTATGTTTGCATATGTGTGTAATATGCTGCTTTACATAATGTATCAGTCTTTTTAAAATTGTGATTGGTTATGTTTTGATTAAACAAATATAGGTATTGTATATTGTGTGAGGCATACTATTTTAATACTCTTTTTTTTACAAATGTATATTATGTCCTGAATGTATGTATTCTGCTGTGTGAAATGATTGTGCATATTTCTGGTTTGTGTTATCTGCCTATCTTGAAAGTATGCGGGTAATGTTTTATGTCTATATTTATAATAAAATTGTAATATAATTAAAATAAGTTGGTATTCAACTTTTGCTTAAACATTAATTCTATGTGGGAGCTATATTTATTTGAAAATATTATTCTTACAAGTTTTTTGCAATTTGTTTATTCAATTACATGTGTGTCCCTAGATCAGTAGATGGTAATTAGTGTGAGGCAATATTATAGAATAATAGAGTGAAATGTTTATTCTAGTTTGAATAATATGCTTTAACCTAGTTATAGGTCCAATTTTTTCGAGAACATCTGTTTGTTATTTTATCGATATGTTTAATGCAGTTTAAATGCGAGATTAATGTAAAGCCCAGAATGTTAAACTGGTTAAATCTCTCTATATATACACTGTCATTTGTTAATGTTACTTCATCAACCTATTTATTAGGCATTTGAAAAAAAACTTTCTTTTATAAATATTTTAATGATAATGTATAATAATAACACAAGTTTTATTGGCAACTCAACTTTATTAATCAAATATTCAATATTCACTGTGCTTCTGTCATCTGTGAAGGTTTTAATTGTACTTTTGTCATCAAGTATCATGAGCACAAGTTATGCTGGCTTTTGGAAATCATTGATATAATTATAATAAATAATAGTCAGTGGCCCTGAAATTGATCCTTGGGGGACACCTCGTTTTATAGGTAAAGTATATCATTGTACCTATTCTAGTCTTACAGACTGCTTACAGTTAGTTGCATATTATTGTGTTAGATGTATTGCTGTGAGCTCCATTCCAATGGCTCCTGGCTACCTCACTGATCCGTTCGCGTTAAACAATAGTGTATATGATTGTCACACTTGCAACTGCACAAATATTCCTGTCAAGAAGTACAACTTGTCTTTAGGCCAGTGTAAATTTGCTTACAAGTTTGGAAAACTTTGGGACACTATCCCGGTATGTATTCAGAATGCATGCAGTGCAGAGATCTTTAAAACACACATTACAACAGTTTCTCATGATAGATGTACACACTTGCAAACATTTCATGATATATATATGGCTGAGGGATTGTTTGCATTTGGCTGGTAGATTGTTTAGATTAATAAATATTTGTGTGGTGGTGGTGGTGGTAGTCATAGTAAGGACTTTATCTCAGACAATCAGATATTTATTATTGTTATTACTATTATTGTTATGTAGAAGTGGATGAGTTTGAGCAGTTTGCCAGTCGAATGTGGACTGTCGTTTAGTCATGCCTTTTGGGATGTCTATGAAATGCACATAATCTTATGTCATTATAATTAAAGATTTAACTATAAGCCTAATGATTTTTTAAATTATTTGTAATCTTTTTTATTCATGTTTCCAGTATAATATGAAACAGTGTCACCTGACTGTTTTTTAACAACTGAAATGGAATATGTATGGAGTTGCAAGAGTGACAAACATGCATTCTATTTTTAACGCAAACCGATCAGTGAGATAGCCAGGAGCCATTGGAATGGAGCTCACAGCAATAATATTCAACTACCTGTAAGCAGTCTGCAAGACTAGAAGAGGTACAATGATATACTTTACCTATAAAATGAGGCGTCCCCCAAGGATCAATTTTAGGGCCACTGACATTGTTATTTACTATAATTATATCAATGATTTCCAAAAGCCAGCATAACTATAAAATAATTAGAGACCTCATTGTACAAGTTCAGTGGCGGGCAACATGACTTGTGCCGGAAACAAAGGGACTACCATACAACAACAGACTAATAGAATTACGGCTTCCTACCTTCAACTTCAGAAGACAGAGAACAGACATAATCCAGACATTCAAAATTATCAAAAGAATAGGCTCGTGAAAACCAGGATTGCAGATGTCCACAGTGCCCATCAAAGCTGATGTTCAAAAATGCCAGTGGTACAACAAGAGGGCACAGCAAAAAACTCCAAACACAGAGAGCAACTGGCTACAGACACCACTTCTTCTCGACCAGAGTGGTTAAAATGTGGAACTCCCTTTCAGAAGACACAGTCCAGGCCAGAACATTAAACGAACTGAAGTCACGCCTCTGAAGAGATTGGAGAGGTCAACCAGACCTGTATAATTACAATTTTTCAAATTAACCAGCCTTGAAAAACCGGATATAAAAACAAAACATGAAAGAAATACATAAATAGAGAACTACAACATCAGAAAACAAATCTTGAGATGGTGTCAGTGCTCAGTTTGGGCAACTACTGACCGGTCTTGAGGTGAGATCTTGAGGTAAGATAACTTATGCTCATGATACTTGATGATACAAGTACAATTAAAACCTTCACGGATGACAGAAACACAGTGAATATTGAATATTTGATTAATAAAGACCTATAATAAACATATAGCTAAAACTACATACAGATGCGTTAATTGTATTTTATTGTATAATGTCAATCCAACTCAGTTGAGTTGCCAATAAAACTTGTATTATTATTATACATTATCATTAAAATATTAATAAAACAAAACAAATTGTCAAATGCCTAACAAATAGGTTTGATGAAGTAACATTAACAATTGACAGTGTAGATATCGAGAGATTTAACCAGTTTAACATTCTGGGCTTTACATTAATCTCATATTTAAACTGGATTATACATATTGATAAAATAGCAAACAGATGTTCTCGAACATTTGGACCTATAACTAGGCTAAAGGAAATTTTATCCAAACTAGAATAACAATTTCACTCTATAATTCTATAATATTGCCTCACACTAATTACCATCTACTGATCTGTAGGGACACAAATGTAATTGAATAAACAAATTGCAAAACAAATAATATAATATTTTCAAATAAATATAGAACCCACATAGAATTAATGCTTAAGCAAAAGTTGAATACCAACTTATTTTAATTATATTATAATTGTATTATAAATATAAACATAAAACATTACCCGCATACTTTCAAAATTGGCAGATAACACAAACCAGAAATATGCATAATCATTTCACACCAGCACACAGCAGAATACATATATTCAGGCCATAACATACATTTGCAATTTTTGTTTTAAAGACTGATACATTATGTAAAGCAGCATATTACACACATATGCAAACATACTTCTACTGTTGTAAATTACCACATATGCAAAATAAAAATGAATTAACACTAACGCTAGCAACACATTAAGCAATAAACTTATTATATTTTTACCACATATCATCTACTTACAATATGCGTAAAGTAGCAAATGTTAATAAACAATACTCAGAAATATACATGCTCCTAGATACAATTGGGCTATCCGTAATGGTCCGTCAATGGAATTCTATAATTACATAAAAAATAGCTAATTTAAAAACCCAAAGTGGCCCCTAAGATGGCGACTATTTATTAATCAAAATAGGGGCCTCCTAAGTCAAATATTTTACAAACTAAATTTAAAATAACTATTGCATCACATAGTTGCAGTTACAAAATAAACCCACCTACTCTCGATTTATCCATCTTTCGACCTATTATATATAAGGTTGAGTAAAGTTTATTAAATTGTCGAAACATAGAAAACAGCGCCGAAACGACCAATATTCACCTGTAGGCACTTAGATGTACCATTTCGCCGATGCAATTTCTGCGAGTTTGTTTTCAAAACGCTGCCAGTGTGACCGAAGTATCCCGCCGAAACTACCAATTTTTACCGGCCACCCGAAGTGGCAGTGCGGTCGAAGCATCCTATATGCAAAAACGAAAAACGAAAAACGAATTCGTTTTTCATATTTCTTACTTCACTTTTGAAAACGAAAAACGAAAAACGAATTCCTTTTTCGTTTTTCTTACTTCACTTTTGAAAACGAAAAACGAAAAAGGAATTCGTTTTTCGTTTTTCGTTCGCAAATTTGAAAACCAAAAACGAAAAAGGAATTCGTTATCCGTTTTTCGTCCGCAAATTTGAAAACGAAAAAGGAAAAAACGGTATATACACGGACCGATAGGCCCATGACACACCTAGCGGGTCGTGTTTTAAAATGACTGTCTCAAAGCCAGTTAGTGAACTCGGATATTTCAATGACGCAGGCCTGTCTATATATATAGTCGGCCGTGTAAAGAAAGCGTCGTCGCTGACGCCGTTCTACGGTTTTACTACATACTTTGTCTTGTTGCTGCCAAGCCCATCCACACGTACGGTGCTGTATTTTACGTTGGACCCTACAAGGTGTGTCATTGTGAGTCATCCCGGATCTTTCGTCGAACGCGTAGCCTTAAAGCCCTGCTGGTTGAAGCAGTCAACAGTTGGTTGGCTTCATCATACGGTGCCTGTTGTGAACCCCCGAATCGTCTACTGCACTTTGCAGCATTGTGTGTTTAATCGTTTGAAAGAACGACCAGATTTCTGCAGTTTCAAGCCAAGGTTCGTTTTACTTTTAAGCTCGATTCAGACACATGTGAGCGGTTTATGAATGTTCGTCTAATTAAGAATGTAACCTTTTCCATCAACATAAGTACTACATGGTTTATTAACGCATGTTGCACACTTAGATGTAGGGCGTATATAGGTATATATTTAGCTGGGATGCAAGAATATTTTATTTATTTATTTACCTATTTACATGTATGTACACACCCGTGAATGGGACATACGTCCCAGATTTAATGGTGTCAAAATCAAATCAAGTTTTATTATTAATAATTTTGTCCTTTCGCTGCTCATTGATGAGGTTACATTTATCAGAAAGGTCAATCGGAACGTTTATAACGCCGGGAAAATGTAAGCGCTACAACGTAGCTCAACGACCCTTTGCTTGCAACGATAGGCGTATAATTCAAACTTACTCTTAGATGCTGCTCAGTTTCAGCCAGCGAGCAGCTACAGCTTATTCGTATAGTCTAGTAGTCCAGGCATGAAACACTGGGTTGTGACGAAGGAGAAGGGATAAAACGCAATAGATATAGACCCCGGTACTACCATTTTCGTTGCCATATAGCTCACTTTGTCTTGTTAATAATAATACTAATGTTTATTTTCCTCCAACACAACCATACATGTTATGTTAAAAAAGAGTAAAGCGAAGATAAATCTAATGATTGTATACCACTGTAAAAATAAATCAAACAGATTACATAATTTCCCATTAAGTGCATGCAGCAAAAACATTATTAATATATAAACTTGTAAAACGTAAATTATATTCAAGTGTAGTACATTATAATTCAATCATACATTCACTAATTTTCACTTGGGTATTTCGTAATCCAGTTATTATATATTATTGTTTTATAATTGCCAAATTTCAACATTTGTTACATATATGATAGTAAACACCATCACCTAACGCAATTATGCGCCGCGACCGTGTAGACAGTGTAGAGCATATGTGTGATTACGTAGAGGGCCATTGATTTGTCGGAAAATAGCTCAGATGAGCTAATGTTGCCTAATTATCATGTAACCGACGTTAAATAAAGCTTCTTGTATCTTGTATCTTGTATCTTGTATCTTGATGTGGGAAAGTTTGTGAAATTTTGAGGTACAATGGACAAGCAGTTATAATCTATAGTTCACTGTAGAACAGTAGGTGGCGCTCAACTGCAAGGAATGATTGAATCATCCATTCACCATTAGGGTAATTTTGTGCGTGATGTACTTGAAATGCATTTCTCTCTTTATCGGCAGGGATGTGTTGTTGGCAACTTTTAAAATGTACCAATTTATATTTTGGGGTATATTTGGGCTAGTTTTGGGCCAGTTTTCGAGGGCGATTGGGCTTGACATTTTATTTTGACCTGGCAACACTGGTCGGCTGAGTAACTACGCCGAGTACACAGTCTTGAGACTTTGTTTTGGTTTGTGACTTTCCTCAATGATCAGGTGAACCTATTTATATAAGATAAGATAAGATAGCTTTATTGCCATGTGTTCACATTGTAGTTACAATAAAACATTGGAATGTGTAATGATATTGGTCGTCGCAATAGTACATTCACATGACAATACATTCACATGCACCAAACAATGATGTTAAAATATACTACTACATTAAATAAAATAAATAAGAACAACACATAAAAAGGTCCGAATAAAAAAATTGCTCATTATAACATCGATAAATAATTGATACGATCTAGTAGAAATATAGTAGCTTAAAATGTAAAATATGAAATAAAAAAATAAAAATATAAAATATAATAAATTATGATAAAATATACATACTAAAACTCATCGGAATGTGGACTATGTGTTTGCTGCGGGTGGGAGAAAATCACTTCTGTTTTGACAGGGCTTGAACGGCTAAGGGGAAAAAGCTAGTACTAAAGCGGTTGGTCCTGGTTTTTATGGATCTGAATCGGCGACTAGATGGGAGAGGTTCAAATAGGTCATGGGCAGGATGGGATGTATCTTGAGAGATGAGAGTCGCTCTTCCTAACAGACGCTGCTGATACAGTATTTCAAGACTGGGAAGGTCTCTGCCAATGATTCGGGAAGCAGTTTTCACAACTCTGTTTAATCTGAGCGTTTCCTTCTGTGTAATCGATCCAAACCATACTGAGATAGAAAATGTCAGAACACTCTCGATTACAGCTCTGTAAAAGTTGAGCATGACCTGTGTGGTCAAACCAAACGATCTTAACCTTCTTAAAAAGTACAGCCGCTGCTGGGCCTTTTTGACAATATTTACAACATTTAGTTCCCATTTAAGATTACTGGAGATTGTTGAACCGAGAAATTTGAAATGTTGGACGATTTCAACTGTCCTGCCATCGATCACTAGAGGCGAGGGTGGAGAAGATTTCTTTCTCCTAAAATCCACAATCATTTCTTTCGTTTTATTTACATTAAGTTCCAGATTGTTATCGCTGCACCAACTGATGAGTTTGTTTACTTGGTCCCGATATTCAGATTCATCAGAATTTGTTATAAGCCCTATCACTGTAGTGTCATCGGCAAATTTCAGTATTTTAGTACCTACGTGACAAGATAAACAATCATGTGTAAAAAGAGAGTATAACATTGGTGACAGAACACAGCCCTGAGGCGTGCCAGTAGATAACGTAACTGATGATGATAAGTTGTCGCCTATTTTTACAACCTGCGGCCTATTTAAAAGAAAATCGAGGATCCACAGACACATGGATTGAGGAACACCGAGACTCTGTATCTTATCGAAAAGTTTTGATGGGATAATCGTGTTAAAAGCAGAGCTAAAATCAACAAAAAGGATCCTAGCGTAAGTATTTGGGCTGTCGAGATGTTTAAGAACGTGAAACAATCCTATGGCGACAGCGTCGTCAACGGATCTATTGTTGCGATATGCAAATTGAAATTGGTAAAGCAATGGATCGATAATTGATTTCAGAAACTGCAGGACCAAGCGCTCGAGTGTCTTCATGACTACAGAAGTCAAGGCAACAGGCCTGTAATCGTTTAAACAAGAGGCTGTAGATTTCTTGGGAACAGGAATGATAGTTGATTTTTTGAAGCAATGAGGGATTTTACATTGGGAAAGAGACATATTGAATACGTCTGTGAATACACTCGACAGCTGGTCGGCACACAGTTTAAGTAGACATGGAGAGATGTTGTCCGGACCGGCAGCTTTTCTGCTATTTAAACGTTGAAACATGCTTCTAACAACATATTCATCCACTGCGAAAGGAGGGAGGGATGAGGAGGGAGTGATACAGGAAGGAGAAGTAGTGTTCAGTTTATCAAACCGGCTATAAAAGTCATTCAATCTGTCAGGAAGATTAGTGTCGGTAGCCGTAGTGTTCTTGGGAGACGGCTTGTAGTTCGTTATGGCCTTCAGTCCCTGCCAAATGTTCTTGGAGTTGTTGGTGGACAGATTCTCTTCAAGTTTGTCACGGTATTTCGCCTTGCCGGTCTTGATGGCATTTTCCGCTTCATATCTCGCTTTCTTGTATTTATCTTTATCATTGGCTTTGAATGCATCATGTTTCACCTGAAGCTTGTGTTTAATAGACGTATTGAACCACGGTTTGTCGTTGGGGTATATTGTTATTGTTTTAGTAGGTATACAGAGGCCCTCGCAGAAGGTGATGTAATCACTGACTGTTTCGGTGTACTCGTCAATGTCGGCTGCGGCCTCTTTGAATACTCCCCAATCGGTGCATTCAAAACAGCCGCGAAGTGTCTCCATTGCATTCACTGACCACTGTTTCACAGTTTTCACGGTTGGCTTAACACGTTTCAATTGCTGTTTGTAAGTCGGCACCAGGTAAACCATGGCGTGGTCCGAGCGGCCGAGTGGTGCGCGACGGATGGAACGGTACGCACCCTTGATGGTTGTGTAACAATGGTCAAGAGTTCTACCATCCCTAGTTGCACATGTCACCTGCTGTATGAACTTCGGCATCTCTTTCTTTGGATTGGCTTTATTAAAATCACCCGTCACAATAACAAACGAGTCTGGTTGAGAAAGTTCAGCCTGCGTGACGATGTCAGACAGTTGAATCACGGCGGCATCTGTGTTAGCTTGGGGGGGTATATACACAGCAGTCAGAATTATGCTGGAAAACTCCCTGGGCAGGTAGAAAGGCCGACAGACAATTGTAAGGGTTTCTATGTCAACAGAGCACGTTTTTGACAAAATCTTGACATCGGTAGCCCAACGATCATTAATTAGGAAGCAGACACCCCCTCCGCGAGTCTTCCCAGTCTCGTCGCGAGACCGGTCACTTCGATAGATAGTTAGTCCGGGGGGCTGCACGACAGAATCGGGAATGGTGGCGTCCAGCCATGTCTCGGTGAAGCAGAATATGGAGCAATGTTTATAGTCTCTGTTAGTTTGAAGGTTGCATAGAAATTCCTCCGTCTTGTTACGTAAAGATCGCACATTCGACAGGAACATGGACGGTAGTGGGGGTCGTAAATTTCGACGGCGTAGCCTCAACAGGGCTCCGCCTCGTCTACCCCTTTTACGCACGCGCTGACCACGGGCGTTGGCCGGCTGGTCTGTGACCCAGTTTTGACCGGGTAAAACAATGTCATTAAAACGATAGTTTGGTTGCATGTCACACTCACTCATGGTATCCCTGATGTGCAGCAGAACGTCCCGATCGTATTGGTGCACGCACAATGTCCTTCCAACCAGGAATACCGTCACAACACACACTAAAAACACGACGCCCAACATCCTGTCGCCATAGATCGGCGCCATTTTGTCAATAATCAATAATATTCTAGAAGTATTTATTTATTTACTTGATATTAAGTTGCTATATTTGTTTGAGTAAATTAGTTATGCATTATACATTATTACTACTGCTAATTTATCTTAATGATAAGGATGTATTGTTTATTGTAAAACGCAACGAACAATTATACATCTGGCGATACAGAAAATTAAATTGTTATTATTATTATTGTTATTATTAACATTTTTGATTGGCTCAGCTTAAACGTATAGTACGGCCCACATTGAACTATTTAAGAATTCGTGTTTTGTTCTAAAAGCAATAGTTGACTTGTACTAACTTGATATTCAATATTTGTGACACAAAATAAATGTTCAATGTTGTTTGTGACATAAATAAACCGCGACTTAATGGATACACAAATGGCATCACTATTACGGTATGAAGTATCCTTGATCAAACATGCATAGATCTACAGATGACACTTTTAAACATTTGTCTTAATAGTACGGGTGGGTTTTTGGGGATGTCATAACAGTCAACAGCATTTCGAGGACGCAAGTTGACAATGTTATATGGGTTCGACATGCGTTTGTTGACGGCGTGACAGAGCTATTGCTATGCAACATGTCAGTTGAATGATAGATCAGTTCGGATATGGCGAATTTTAGAGTAACGTTTGAATACGAAGCCAAATGTTATAACATAACTTAATCTGTATTATATACATTCTTGTTATCTTTGCAGTCGCAAATGATGGGGTGTCAAAACACTATTAATTTTATATAATATTCTATTCAGAAAGTTGGTAAGCAGCTTTAAACATATTACCGTTATTATCCATGTTTTACTCGTATTTGCAAGTTTGGTTTACAAACGTTACGCTGTTTTGTTGTTGCAGGTTTATCGAGAGATGGCGCTAGTAATGGGTGCCTCACGTGACATCATACAGATGGTGCTTCTGATGACTGTGTTGATATGCGGGTTGACAGCGGCGTCAAGTGACTGCCCGCGGGGATGCCACTGTATCATGGACAAGGGAGTTGTAGTATGCAACAATATTGGTTCCTTCCCAACAGAACTTCCCGCAGCTACAAAGCAGATTTCAATAACCGGTAACTATCTAAAAGAAATTCCAGCTGGAGCTTTCGATAATCTTCAACAATTAGAGTCGATGACTTTCTTAGAAACGACAATTGGAACCATCCGACGTCCGGCATTTTATCGAATCGGACGAGACGTACACAATAAAAAGTTGGTGTTTGCTAAGGTCACTATCGAGAACATTGAACAGGAAGCGTTTGAAGATCTCGAAGATTTTCAATTGATAGGCATGTCCAGTGCAAAATTGACCAATGTTTCAAGTGGTGCATTCTGTAATTTAAGCAACATTGGACATTTTTTGTTAAGGTTAGTCACGGTACACACGTTACGGTCGGATACGTTCACAACTTTCAGCAACATCACATCCGTCTTCATCGGGACTTCTACTATCGACCTTATCGAAGAAGAAGCATTTTCAAATTTCACCTACGTGAAATCGTTTATGTTGGTCAAGGTGAGAGTTGGCACATTAGGCAGCCGCTTCATAACATCGTACGAGACAGGAACTCTCAAAATTGTTAAAAGCACATTCGGGTTGTGGCAAGAGTGCTCATTTTGTGGAATCCGTGCAACATCTGTCAACGTGCTCCAAAACACCGTAAAGGGTACAGAAGGAAATGTCTTCAAAGGCATAAGTGTTTTGAAGTCGTTGACTATTCTCCGCAACAGCCTTCCCTTTGTTGTTGCCCGATTCTTCCCATTTGATCTGCCGGACCGGGCCAGGATTGTTTTCTTAAATAACAATCTGAAAACCATCAGGTGTGAGGGGCTTGGCACGGACTACCCGACGAACATTGTATACGGCATCGTTTATAACGAGGTCACGTGCGATTGTCGGCTAAATTGGATGTGGAAGAAATGGAGCAAGACGCATGCTGCGCAGATACTCACGCCCGGCTTTGTCTGCGCAGGACCGGAAAGGCAAAGTTTGTCGGACTACTTCAAGAAAGTGTCCGCGTCTGAGATCACGCCGCCGTGCGATGGAGTCGAACCTGTTGACGACTGTGCTGCGACTACTGCGGTGTCTGTTTCCGAACCTGTCACGGATAGCGTTGGGACTACTTCGGAGCTTGAATCCCAGACGACTTCTAAGGATAGTGCGGCAGCCGCTAGGAGAAAGGCTAGTGGGATGTCCGTCCTCGCCGTCATCCTGCTCATTTTGATGGCGTCGTAAGAGACGATGGAACCGAACGAGGTTAGGAGGCGTTGTTCTCTTGACGCCGCAGAGCAGAAGACGCTTTGACTGTTTGCAACATATCACTTGCTTCGATCATTTACTACGTAATAACGTGTGTGCGTGTGCGTGTGCGTGTGCGTGTGCGTGTGTAATGTGTGTACTGTGTACTGTGTATGTATGTATGTATGTATGTATGTATGTATGCATATATGTATGCATGCACGTATGTATGTATATATATATATATATATATATATATATATATATATATATACATATACATATACACACACACATATATATATATATATATATATATATATATATATATATATATATATATATATATATATATATATACATATATGGGACAATGCGCATATATATATATATATATATATATATATATATATATATATATATATATATATATATATATATATATATATATATATATATATCCATCTGTATATCTACGTATCTATGTACGTGTGAGTGTGCATATATATGTTTGTGTGTGTGTGTGTGTATGTGCTCGCGCTCCTGCCACCATGTGATATAATATTGTTTTAGAAATATAATATGCAATGGTAACACAATGTTACATGTTTTTATTAATATCACCATAATTCCTAATTATGATGTCATTAATTAACCATGTCTGTAGACTATCTCGAAATGTTGTTACTACCAATTGGTAACAAAGATTCAAGAAGGATGCATGTTGTTGCTTATAACTTATATACTGAAGATTAAATATGCTTATAAATACATACATATTCGCCTCTGTTGCTGATATATCACAATAAATACAATTCCATACGTTCTTTCTATGTCGTAAATCAGATATCTAATATTCAGAAAAGTATTATTGTACCATGCGCTGCTGTGCACTGGCTTCCCTTACCCAACCTTAAGATGGAAGTAAATATTTCTAATTATATTTCTTGAATTAGCGTCTTCTGTATATTTAAAAAAAAAACTAGTATTTAGCGCAGGTGGAAAACGGATGTAAAATCGATATTTAGGTATTCATCATCAAGTGTTAGAAATCTGCCGCGCAATATTCTGATCTAAAACATATGCCTTAAGCATGCTATCTTCTAGCAGTTATCGTGGAGACCGTGTGTCCTAGCAGTGCAATGTTAGTTCTATTGGAGACCGTTTATCGTAAGAGTCCATTGGTAATTTCCTTGCAGACCGCGTGTCGTATCAGTGCACTGCTAGTTCCCTTGGAGACCGTGTGTCGTATCAGTGCAATATTAGTTCCCTAGGAAACCATGTGTCGTATCAGTGCACTGTTAGTCCCCTTGGAGACCGTGTGTCGTATCAGTGCACTGTTAGTCCTCTTGGAGACCGCCTGTCGTATCAGTGCATTGATAGTTACCTTGGAGACCGCGTGTCGTATCAGTGCATTGCTAGTTCCCTTGGAGACCATGTGTCGTATCAGTGCACTGTTAGTCCCCTTGGAGACCGTGTGTCGTATCAGTGCACTGTTAGTCCCCTTGGAGACCGCCTGTCGTATCAGTGCATTGCTAGTTCCCTTGGAGACCGCGTGTCGTATCAGTGCATTGCTAGTTCCCTTGGAGACCATGTGTCGTATCAGTGCACTGTTAGTCCCCTTGGAGACCGTGTGTCGTATCAGTGCATTGCTAGTTCGCTTGGAGACCGCGTGTCTATCAGTTCACTGCTAGTTCCCTTGGAGACCGTGTGTCGTATCAGTGCATTGCTAGTTCCCTTGGAGACCGCGTGTCGTATCAGTGCACTGCTAGTTACCTTGGAGACCGTGTGTCGTATCAGTGCAATATTAGTTCCCTAGGAGACCGTGTGTCGTATCAGTTCACTGCTAGTTCCCTTGGAGACCGCGTGTCGTATCAGTGCACTGCTAGTTCCCTTGGAGACCGTGTGTCGTATCAGTGCAATATTAGTTCCCTAGGAGACCATGTGTCGTATCAGATCAGTGCACTGTTAGTCCCCTTGGAGACCGTGTGTCGTATCAGTTCACTGTTAGTCCTCTTGGAGACCGTGTGTCGTATCAGTGCACTGTTAGTCACCTTGGAGACCGCGTGTCGTATCAGTGCACTGTTAGTCCCCTTGGAGACCGTGTGTCGTATCAGTGCACTGTTAGTCACCTTGGAGACCGCGTGTCGTATCAGTGCACTGTTAGTCCCCTTGGAGACCGCGTGTCGTATCAGTGCACTGTTAGTCCCCTTGGAGACCGTGTGTCGTATCAGTGCACTGTTAGTCCTCTTGGAGACCGTGTGTCGTATCAGTGCACTGTTAGTCACCTTGGAGACCGCGTGTCGTATCAGTGCACTGTTAGTCCCCTTGGAGGCCGCGTGTCGTATCAGTGCACTGTTAGTCCCCTTGGAGACCGTGTGTCGTATCAGTGCACTGTTAGTCCTCTTGGAGACCGTGTGTCGTATTAGTGCACTGTTAGTCACCTTGGAGACCGCGTGTCGTATCAGTGCACTGTTAGTCCCCTTGGAGACCGTGTGTCGTATCAGTGCATTGCTAGTTCCCTTGGAGACCGTGTGTCGTATTAATGCAATATTAGTTCCCTTGGAGACCGTGTGTCGTATTAATGCAATATTAGTTCCCTTGGAGACCGTATGTCGTCTCAATGCACTGCTCGTTCCCGCGGAGACCGTTTTTCGTCTCAGTGCCCTGCAAATTCCCTTGGAGAATGTGTGTCGTCATAGTTCACTGTTGGACCCCTTGGAGACCCTGTGTCGTATCATTACACACCTATTCCCTTTGTATTAATACCGCTGTTCGTCAGAACAAGTCTATTTCATGTGGAGACATCGAATAGCAAACAAATTACAACTCACAAAGAGGCGATTGCTATACAGAGGCGCCATGGCGTAAGAACATTCATTCTAATATGCATAATAAGACTCACTCTGCACTTTTCTAAAATGGTGAGTTAAAACGTCTGAAAATCGTCCAAAAGACTTGTTATCGTTCACTGACAATCTAAAATTGCCGGGAACGGTTGACGAATTTGCCAGGCAATCAGTCACGCTCATTACATCAATAATGACCTACGAAATGTTTTCAGAAATTAAAGAAGAAATATTAAGAAATATCAGTGCACTGCTAGTTCCCTTGGAAATTGTGTGTCGTCTCGATGCACTGCTAGTCCCCTTGGAGAATGCGTTTCGTATCAGTCCATTATTTCTGCCTGTCACATGATACGAACTGTCACCAAAACATGTGGGGTACATATCAGCTAAAATCACCAACATCTTGTGAAGCATTATGTACAAAGGTGTGTAGAGTTTTGTTACCAAAGTGTAATAGTGTATTTCGTTGTAATAAGAGATGACCTTAGTAATTACGAAATAGAACATTTCACTGATATGACATCAACCATCTAGCGTTTTCACGGTCCATGAATGTCTGTGTTAGGATCTCGTGCATTTCGTGTCGTCCGATCGTTATTTGGGTAGATAAAATACTGTACCAGTAAATTTTTGTTTGGAGGCAATGTGTCGTACGAGATAATTTCTAATCTAATTTCACCGTGTGTCTTATACGTTCATTACAAAATTGTGCAGGCTTCACGTGCAGTAACACATCTTCGTAGTTAGATTGCCAAAGAAGTCTGGGACTTGGCGAAGTATAACAAAATTGTAACCAGTTGATAAACGTTGCTATGGAACATCGCAGTTTTTTATTTTGTAAATCTGTACGTGTGAAATTCCCCATATAGTGACGTTTGCATCATTCGATATCATGACTAATTGTCTGCTACTTCTCTTCCGCGTGGTTACGCTATCATAATTACAAATCGATGTCATACATCCTTGTACGATCTTGTAGTTGACAGTTCAGTGTATCATACTGAAAGCATTCGCAATGCCTGCGTCTTACTCGTTCCAACGATAGCGCTGTAGATCCGACAGTCACCTGCAATAACCACAAGTGGGGTGGCAAAAATAGCCCTAGTTGTTGTGTAGTTAATTTGTCAACATAATTGAGTGATGCCGCGATAAGATGGCGCAATTCTCGTAATTTTATCGTATCCCGCCATCGCTCCACCTCATCGCTCCACCTCATCGCTTCATGTAACCCTGGTGGATACTGATAGTCGCCAGAGGGCCCTGTAGTATAAGGCCACGCCCAGCTGGTCGAGCTGGACAACTGCTGAAGCGCAGTTTGCCCTGGGCCAGCGACTGGTCAACAACTACATCTAGCGACCGGTCAACACTTGTACCCAGTAACCCAGTATATAACCAGCGGCCTGGTAAGATTGGTTTGTTATATTTATATATTCGTTTTATGTATGTATTAGATTCTTGTTACACATGATATTGCATGTAAGTATATTGGTTTGAATCATGCGGCTATATTCGTTATTCGTTATACTTTATACATTAGTAAAATAGGCGTGGCCGGTTAGGGCGTGGCAGTCCAATTCTAAAGCTGCGCTCATGTAAGAACGTAAGACAATCGTGTTTAACTATTATTACGTCGTATACTGTGTGCATTGTTGCAACTATGTAACTCGAGTTTCTAGACTATATTACGTTTATATATTACCACCTTTGGTTGTTCGATTGCAGATAAGCGGGCTTGCCAGAAATAGGCGCCGGCTCTGCCAAGTGGTGCGAGAGCGAGTTATTAGAGTTACAGGGTGTGTATTACGTTAATTGTTTGTTCATTATAACCAACAAGTATTCCATTATTGTTGGTAATGCTTTATATCTAGTGCTTAATTATAACGTGTACAAGTTAGATTGTTCTATATTATTAATACTGTTACAACAGGTGTAATAATGTGTAGTGATGTAATAATATATTGATTTATAGAACAACACAAGAATATATGGTGTATATAATATGTTGATAGATACGTACTTGGATTTGTATTATATTTATGTAGTGTACGATATTATATATCTATTACAAAGCGTGCCGCCCTCTGGGAGCGTATTCTTTATCAATAAACGCATTGAATACCAAACGACCGTCGTTCAACTTGCTTACATTCACTTCATCGCTCCACCTTATCGCTTCATCCCCTACGGCATCCCCTTACAAAAAAATACCATTCAAATACCATTGAATGGTACTAGGGGGTATAATGGCCAATGGTATTTGAATGGTATTTGAATGGTACTTCAATGGTACTTTGGTGGTCTGTGTATATAAACAGTTGAATGGTATTTGAATGGTATTTGAATGGTCCTAGGGGGTATAATGGCCAATGGTATTTGAATGGTACTTCAATGGTACTTTGGTGGTATGTGTATATAAATATTTGAATGGTATTTGAATGGTATTTGAATGGTCCTAGGGGGTATAATGGCAAATGGTATTTGAATGGTACTTCAATGGTACTTCGGTGGTCTGTGTATATAAACAGTTGAATGGTATTTGAATGGTACTAGGAATACTGTTCATTGGTATCTGAATGGTACTTGACTGAATGGTATTCTGAATGGTCCAATGGTATTCTGAATGGTACTTATAAGAAGCTTTTCAGCTTCTTCGTCAATGAATGGTATACCATTCAGAATACCATTGATGAAGAAGCTGAAAGATTCTTATAAGTACCATTCAGCATATCATTGGACCATTCAGTATACCATTCAGTCAAGTATCATTCAGATACCACTGAACAGTATTCCTAGTACAGTTCAAAATACCATTGACAAATACCATTCAATGATAAACCAATCAATATATACCTAGCTTTATAGAGATCATATGCACATATAGATCAAACTGAAAACATAGTCAAGATAAATTAACAATGTTTTAATATGTTAAGTGTGCTGCTCTCGAACGTACATAATTATATACATGCACATCAAATCTGAAATATCATAAAATATTATGTCCGTCGATCAATCTTCAAATTTGTCTTGATTTGTGTTCACTTTGGACAGCTTTGTCCTACGCGTCCAAGGTAACCTCAAAGCCTTTCTTCTGGTCTTCGCCCAAAAGTGGGTATACTTCTCGAACATATTCTGGGAAAAAAGATTTATCAATCACTAGCTCGAATGAAATGTTTGTGTTTTTTAAACAATGTACAATTAATGCAGCTATGAAGTTGTTTTCCATGAAATTATATTATACATGTTATGATAATCGTATAATACAAATACAATAATGGAACTTGGTTTGATCTTTACTATGGCCATAATTCACTTCTAGCTAGATCTTTGTCTTTATAAAATCTTTATACAATTCCAAAAGTACATTAATTCTAAATTGTTTGAGCCATAATAATAAAGCAAAGAAGTAAAAAAAAAAAAGCAAACTATGTTTTTCAATCTATGTTAACCAAAATATGTTATTGTGTGCTTGGAATATATTACAAAATATTAGCAGTTTTTGGATATATATAACAAATAAATATATTTTGTTATTTGATTAATCAGGCATTGAGAGTAAATTTAAAGAAAACGTTTTACTAAACAATTCCAGAAATTGGTTGCTGTCATCTCTTAAATTTTTTAATAGATCAGTATGGCGAGAGCCTTTGGTAAGATTATCAAGAATCCAAAATTTGAGCGTTCTAGCTTAAATAGTTTTCATGTTACAGCAGGTTGAAATTTGGGACGTTTTTCGACAGGTTGTTAAAAATAAATAATGTTATTCACATTCCACTAGTCAATATCTTCTGCACTTTTTAGCCTGTATTAGTGAAATTGTGTGGAGTTGTTCTCTATAATACAAAGATTACATAACTACAATTAGAATATAAATATGGTGTATGGTTAATGTACAGCAAGTTGATAAACATCATGATTTATTCAAAATATCACATGCGGGAGGGTTTTCAGACCCTGATTGTGAGTACACACACTTTAGACCCAGATTGTACATATTTGATACCAAAACATAAATATGTGCAAAACTGAGAAATATGGTAGGTTTAGCTGCCGTAATTATGAATCTATACATGTGCAAAGATGATACGTTATTATATTTCTTAAAAAATTACTAACTTCCGACACAAAAATGTTGATGAGGCGTAGCTTGTATTATCACAACACTTGTTCTAGGTGTTAGTTCATTTCTAGAACTCAAATAACTATTAAGTCTCAATATCCTTCCGAGCTTCCTTCACACACAAAATGGCATACGTCTGGGTGCCCCAACTGGTAAAATAAATTGCTTGTGATATACGAAAGGGTTTTCAGAAATTGATTGCAAGCTAAATGTAGATGGTTAAATGAACTGTTGTGTCTATTTGATATATATATATATATATATATATATATATATATATATATATATATATATATATATATATATATATATATTAATATATATATATATATATTAATATATATATATATATATATATATATATTAATATATATATATATATATATATATATGCATAATACTGCATATTATCAGAGCAAATATTGCATGCTTGACTGTCTTAATTATGAATCTACACATACCCAAATATCATATATTTTATATTTCATTAAAATAAGCAAACTTCCGACCCTAAAAGGTCAATGTGGATTAGAAGGTATTGTTATCAAATTTTTACCAGGCATAAACCAGTTCAAAGTCAAATTAACCAGTAACTCTCAATATCTTTCCATGCTTCCTTCTCAAGAAGAATGGGAACCCATTGATACAACTTTTTAAATAAATTGCTTGTAATATACGAGAGGGTTTTCAGACATTGATTGCAAGCTAAATATGGATGGTTAAATGAAATGTTGTGTGTATTGGACATATATGCATATCATTGTGTATTATCCGAGTAATATGACTTGTTTGGCTGTCTTAATTATGAATCTATACATACCCAAATGTCGTACATTTCTTTTAAAATGAGCAAACTTCCAACGCTAATAGGTCAATGTGGATTAGAAGGTATTGTTATCAAACATTTACCAGGCATAAACCAGTTCAAACACTAAATAATAAATAACTCTCGATATAATTCCATGCTTCTTTGTCAAGAAGAATGGGGACCCATAGATACAGAAAAAGTATCAATAAATCATTTACCAGCGGGTTTTCAAGCACTGATCTTGAGTTAAACATAATAATTATGTTATTGGTAATATTTGTAAATATTGCATATCTATGCATATCAGTAAACATTCTTAGGGAGTTTTGCATGAACATGGGGCTGGTTTATGCCTGGTAAAAGTTTGATAACAAAAATAGCTTCTAATCCACATTGACCTTGTAGGGTCGGAAGTTTGCTACTTTTAAAGAAATATCAAATGTAGGACATTTGGAAATGTGTAGATTCATAATTAAAACCATCAGGCATGCCATATTGCTCTAATAATACAATGTTATGCATATATTTATCAAATACACACAATAGTTCACTAAACCATTTATATTTAGTTTGCAATCAATGTATGAAAACCCTCTCGTATATCACAAGCAATTTATTTAAAAAGTTGTATCAACGGGTCCCCATTCTTCTTGAGAATGAATCATGGAAGGATATTGAGAGTTACTTGTTATTTTGTCTTAGAATTGGTTTATGCCTGGTAAAAGTTTGATAAACAATACCTTCTAAGTTCTAATCCCCATTGACCTTTTAGGGTTGGAAGTTTGCTAATTTTAAATATAAAATGTAGGATATTTGTGTATGTGTAGATTCATAATTAACACCGACAGGCATGAATTATTGCTCTGATAATGTACAATGTTATGCATATATATCAATTACACACAACAGTTCATTTAACCATCTATATTTATCTTGCTATTAATGTCTGAAAACCCTTTCGTATATCACAAGCAATTTATTTTAAAAGTTGGGGCACCCAGACCTATGCCATTTTTGTTGTGAAGGAAGCTCGGAAGGATATTGAGACTTAATAGTTATTTGAGTTCTAGAAATGAACTAACACCTTGAAAAAGTGTTGTGGTAATACAACCTACGCCTGATTGACATTTTTGGGTCGGAAGTTGTTCATTTTTAAAGAAATATAATAACGTACCATCTTTGCATTCGTACAGAATCATAACTAAGGCATCCAGACCTGCCATATTTCTTAGATTAGCACATATTTATGTTTTGGTACCAAATATATACAATTTGGGTCTAAGGTGTGTGTATTTTGCTCACAATCAGGGCCTGAAAACCCTCCCGCGTGTGATATTTTGAATAAATCATGATGTTTATCAACTAGCTGCACATTAACCATACACCTTATTTATGTTATAATTGTAGTTATGTAATCTTTATATTATAGAGAACAACTCCACACCGGCTAAAGAGTGCAGAAGAAATTGACTAGTCGAAAAACGTCTAAGTCCCAAATTTCAAACAACTGTAACTTAAAAACTAGTTAAGCTAGAACGCTCAAATGTTGGATTCTTACTAATCTTACCAAAGGCTCTCACCATACTGATCTATTCAAAAATCTAAGAGATGACAGCAACCTCATTGGTTGCGTTCACACGGAATGACCCAGCATGCAGTCAAATTTAATTTAAATTATTTAGAAAAACACATATAGAAGGCAAACAAGTATGCAATTTTTTTCAAGATATACATACACGCTTTCGTTAATTCGTTTTCAAACAATCCCTCATAGATTAAATAGTTATGCCGTCGAGTCAACGTAAACAAGCCGATGGCACAGTCACAGGGCGTGAACAGTTAGCGCACCACAGGGCCAGGCGCATATCAAGACCGCAAAGGCGATGTCTTGCGATTTATGGATAAATCCTCAAAACTAAGGCCACATCATTAATGGTTATTCTCTGTCACGCAGATTTATTATTTAAATATTAAATGTATAAAAGGTTCCTAATTGTTTCTATTTCGACTTCGCAATGCACACGCAAGACGTCGCCTTTGCGGCTCTGATGCATCTGGGATACGTTAACTGCCGGGAGTGAATGGCATTGCCATCGGCTTGTTTACGTCGACTCGATCGTCATAACTTTAATTTAAAACACAATTTAACAAATAATATCTTACTTCTTTTTACCGGAAATGATATAGAATGCCATTCGATCCGAATACATACACATTGAAAACAGGTGATAAAACCATTTAGAAAAGGCCGTCATAATTTAGGCCAGTTAACATGGAAGATTACCGAGCTTTCCGTCAGTTTCAGAATTCCGACGTCGAAAGTGGTCACTTCTTCAATATTGACAATCTGTGTCGTGTTGTCACCCTCAAAATGTACCCAGGCATAACACTGTACCTCCATTCTGCATCGATGGCGATTTGAGATGTAGATTTCTAAGATGCTTAACGTCCGAATTATGTGATCGACGGAACATTGCGAACACAAGTTCATTTCATACAGATTCAAATATCCCACGATGAGACCCGCAGAAATCAGCTGTCGTATTCTGATTGGTTTATTATTTGTAGACTTAAATACGATTAAACATTCAATAAGATAGGGTAGTCAGTTATAATAGAAAATAAAAAATAAGAATAATGTATCCCAATTGATAATGAAGAATACATAAAATATATAACTATGTAACAACAATTGATTAATCAAGTGAGCTGCTGCGAACTCGAAGTCACGTGTGGTTCAATGGTATTGAATGGTATTATTAAATACCATTGACAGTACCATTGAAGCCTGATTATATCATTGAACGGTTCAATGGTATTGAATGGTACTTTTATATACCATTGAGGGTACCGCTAAAATGCTTTAACACTGAATGGTCCAATGGTACGTACTGAGTGATATTCTCAAATACCATTTAGAATACTACTAAAGTCTGATTTATTATTGAACAGTATGTTATTGATAGAATCATTGAAACAAGATGTTATTATTGAATGACCCAATGGTACTGAATGGTATTTTCAAATACCCTTTAAAATACCACTGAAGTCACATTTATTGTTGCACAGTATGTTCAAATACCATTGAGAGAACAACTGAAACAAGATTTTATCACTGAATGGTCTGATTTATTATTGAAAGGAATGTTCCAATAGCGTTGCGAGTACCATTGATGCCTGATTTTATCATTGAATGGTCCAATGGTACTGAATGGTATTGAATGGTATTACAAATTACCAGAGTCCTACTGAAATACCATTGAATGGTCCAACGGTACTAAATGGTATTCAATGGTATACCATTGTCTCTTTTTTGTCAGGGCCATTGGTAGCAATATTGTAATGGTATATTTTGTAACATGTCAAAATTAGTCTATGACACGTACTTGAGAATACCACTGAGACATAGATATATTATTTTAAAAGTTATATTCAGATACCATTCAGAGTATTATTGAAACTTGATTTATCATTGATCTGCACGGTCCAGTGGTACTGAATGGTATATTCAAATACTATTACTTGAGATTACCACTGAGACATCAATATACATTATACCTTTAAATATTAATTGTATGTACCACCGAAACAATATGTATCATACATGATTACATTTCAAATACCACTGAAACAAGATGTTAATTATCATTGAATGATCCAATGGTATTCCCAAATACCGTTGAGAAAACCACTGAAGTCTGATTTATTGTTGAAAAGTATGTTCAGATACCATTGAGAGTACCATTGAAACATGTTTTACCATTGAGTAGTCCAATGGTATTGTACGGTATTCTCAAGTATCATTGAGAATACCACTGAAGTCTGATTTATTGTTGAAAAATATGTTCAGATACCATTGGCAGTACCATTGAAACATGATTTATCATTGAGTAGTCCAATGGTATTCAATGGTATTCTGAAATACCATTGAGAATACCACTGAAGTCTGATTTATTGTTGAAAAATATGTTCCGATACCATTGAGAGTACCATTGAAACAAGCTTTATCATTGAGTAGTCCAATGGTATTCAATGGTATTCTGAAATACCATTGAGAATAATATATACCACTGGATAGTCCAATGGTCCTGAATGGTATTACGAATTACCATTCACAGTACCATTGAGTGCTACAGAAATACCATTGAATAGCCCAAAGTACCATTGAGTCTACTGAAATACCATTGAATGGTCCAATGGTACTGAATGGTATTACAAATTACCATTGGGAATACCATTGAGTCCTGCTGAAATACCATTGAATGGTCCAATGGTACTGAATGGTACTGAATGGTATTCAATGGTATTCAAAGGTATTTGAATGGTATTTTTTTGTAAGGGTCGTGCCATCGCTACATGACATCACAGCACCTCATCATCGCCCCATCCTATTTCCGAAACTCGCCGAGCCGAATATCCAGGCGCCGTTAGGTGGCAACACTGTGTCGCCGTTGACAACAGCCTGGGTTTGAAATGATTGTCCGGTAAACGACTTTACCCAAAACACGAATAAGATCCCGAGTGTCTCTTAGCCCAACGTCCAACTATGCAGGAAGCAATAACATTTATTATAAAATCATTTTATTAAAGAAATGAAGTCGCTGCCAGCCATACCGATGAACCCAGAGAGGTGACAAGTCAGAGTGAAGGAGAACACCACCCTGAATTAGTCCTATTCATGTCGGGTATCGCTCATTACCACAACACCGCGGGTGGGGCCTAGTGTCTGTTAGCCCCCCTTCTCTTCTCCTGGTCGTGAAGTATATTAAGTAAATGTCACCAGTACATTGTCAATGTTTAACTTTGATTTTGTTATGGTTTGGTATAGCACACCAAAGAAATTTATTCTTTCGAAGGTGCAAAACTGCAGGTATAAGTACACATACATGTGTGTGTGTGTGTGTGTGTGTGTGTGTGTGTGTGTGTGTGTGTGTGTGTGTGTATGTGTGTGTGTGTGTGTGTGTGTGTGTGAGTGTGTGCGTGTGTGCGTGTGAGCGTGTGTGCGTGTGTGCGTGTGTGCGTGTGTGCGTGTGCGCGTGCGCGTGTGCGTGTGCGTGTGCGTGTGTGCGTGTGTGCGTGTGTGCGTGTGTGCGTGTGTGCGTGTGTGCGTGTGTGCGTGTGTGCGTGTGTGCGTGTGTGCGTGTGTGCGTGTGTGCGTGTGTGCGTGTGTGCGAGTGTGCGTGTGTGCGTGTGTGCGTGTGTGCGTGTGTGCGTGTGTGCGTGTGTGCGTGTGTGCGTGTGTGCGTGTGTGCGTGTGTGCGTGTGTGCGTGTGTGCGTGTGTGCGTGTGTGTGCGCGCGTGTGTGCGCGCGTGTGTGCGCGCGTGTGTGCGCGCGTGTGTGCGCGCGTGTGTGCGCGCGTGTGTGCACGCGTGTGTGCACGCGTGTGTGCACGCGTGTGTGCATGCGTGTGTATGTATACCTATACTTGCAGTTTTGCACGTTCGAAAAAAATCTCTGGTGTAGTATACCAAAGCCCATAACAAAGTCAAACATTTACAAGCATATATTTACTGGTCGGCGATTGAGCCTTTAGAGTGCGGTCGAATGCGACATTTGTGGCAGTCTAACCCTAATCGTATCCATATCTAACGCTAACTATTTTCTATTACTGACTCTAATCTTAACCGTATTTGATCCTAACTATGTATTCAAATATGTAACGGTATTCTGATGGAAATGAGAATGCCTATTTTATATCGGAATCGAACGCGAATGTTTGGGGCCCGGTAACTGGAGGCCACATTCGAGTGCAAATATGAACACGTGATTGTCATATTCAGATGTGAATGTATGGTGGTTGCGTTCGAATGCGAATGTTCGTTTGCAATAAAGAAACTAAGCTAAATGAAGAAGTAGCTCTCCAAAACTGCGATTAAGAAAAGGTATTATTTCTAGAATGCACTTAAAGGGATTCTGTGAGAATGAAAGGAATTATGTGAGAATGATAAACTCTTTGTAACGTACGTAATTGTTGATTAATTGTTCGTCATATTCAGATGTGAGTGTTTGGTGGTTGCATCCGAATGCGAAAGTTCGTTTGCATTAAAGTATCAAAGATAAAAGTAGAAGCAGCTCTCCAAACCTGCACTTATGGAAAAGTATCACCCCAAGAAAGCACTTAAAGGGATTCTGTGAATATGAAAGGGGTTCTGTGAGAATGATAAACTCTTTGTAATTGTTAATTAGCAGTTGTTAATTGTATGATGAGACACATTGTAGTTTGTATTTTTGCCGCACTTTCTCTAGGAAATACGGCGACGACGACGACGACGACGACGACGACGACGACGACGACGACGACGACGACGACGACGACGACGACGACGACGACGACGACGACGACGACGACGACGACGACGACGACGACGACGACGACGACGACGACGACGACGACGACGACGACGACGACGACGACGACGACGACGACGACGACGACGACGACGACGACGACGACGACGACGACGACGACGACGACGACGACGACGACGACGACGACGACGACGACGACGACGACGACGACGACGACGACGACGACGACGACGACGACGACGACGACGACGACGACGACGACGACGACGACGACGACGACGACGACGACGACGACGACGACGACGACGACGACGACGACGACGACGACGACGACGACGACGACGACGACGACGACGACGACGACGACGACGACGACGACGACGACGACGACGACGACGACGACGACGACGACGACGACGACGACGACGACGACGACGACGACGACGACGACGACGACGACGACGACGACGACGACGGAGGCGACGACAATTATGAATTCTTAATAAAGATACAAACAACATTTTATATTTTGCGGAATTTTATTCGAGGTAAAACAAACGACATCACTCTGTACACAGTCCACATACGTCATGTTGAGGTCGGCAAGGGAGCGTCGTTTCGTTTGCCGTTCCTCTACTCCTCTAGGAAAGAAAGTGAAGAGGTAAACATAAACCAGCACGTATTGGTGTATTAATAGCACATTGGATGCCTAGCGTTAAGATGGATACATATAATAGAATTGTTATCTATAATGCAACTGGAAGATCTACAACTCTGGCTTTCATTGTAAGTTATCTGGATAACGGTCACATCAAGAGTGGTTTGTGTTAATGCTCAGTCGTAGTTAAGAAATGCATTGTACATATCTGATAAAAAGAGTTATAATATTATTACCATGACTTGATATCCATCAAAAAAATAGTATGTTACAATACCTAAGAATATGTCAGTAGGCCAATAACTTATTGTAGTTCATCCGCATGACAACTTACTCAAAATGCAGAAGTTACCCTCTAGTTTGTACCGAGGATCGCAGAACTTTCTTTTACTAAGAATGAAATGGAAAGTTTATCAGAACAAATGTCAGTATTTATACACATCCACACATCCACACACATCAACACACACGCACGCACACACACGCAAACACACACACACACGCATACACACGCCAATACACACACGCATCCCTCCCACACACACACTCAAATGCACAAACACAAACACAAACACCCACACACACACACACACACACACACACACACACACACACACACACACACGCACACACACACACTAACGCTCCAATATACACACACCACACACACACACGCACGCACGCACGCACGCTTGCACGCACACACACACACCCACACACACACACACACACGCACACACACACGCACACACACACGCATACACACGCACACACATGCATACAACACACACCACGCACGCACGCACGCACCCACACGCATACATAGACACGCATACACTCGGATACACGCACACACACATACACACACAAGCATACACATACACACAACACACGCACGCACGCACGCACGCACACACACACACACACACGCATACACAAACACACACACACACACACACACACACACACACACACACACACACACACACACACACACACACACACGGTAGTCCAAGCGACATACCGAAATTTGCAGGCTGGATACTTTTTGTCAAACACACCGAATCCACCACAGAGTCCAAGTGTTACTGCAATATAGACGTTATCATAATTATATTTCTTTTTCATTGCATTATTGTAATCAGAAAGTCAGACTCTTACATAACCGAATGAGGGTTAACCTTTAACACATTGTTAATTCAAATATCACGAGCCAAATACGCGCCTTGCAAACACAGTAACATTATTATTGTGGATGCACTTGTGGATCAAATGTTAACAACCGGAGAACGCGATATTTGACTTGTGACGAAAGCGACGTTGAACTCACGTTTGTTGACGCACGCGTAGTTAAATCCGAATATGCTGAACAATATGTTTCCATGGCAGCAGTACTTCTTCGATACCAAATGGTGTTTGGTTCTGCAACAGAACATACGTTGCTACACAACATCCGGCGACTGACGCATGGGATCGTAAATGTTTCAAGAAGTCCCCATGTCTTATATGGGATTCTTAGCCCCCTGTGTGTGACAAATATTGTGATAACAGGCGAAAGAGGGTTATATATAGAGTATATATATATATATATATATATATATATATATATATATATATATATATATAACAATAAGTATATATATAGGAGAATATATATATATATATATATATATATATATATATTTATATGTATATGTATATGTATATGTATATGTATATGTATATGTATATGTATATGTATATGTATATGTATATGTATATATATATATATATATATATATATATATATATATATATATATATATATATATATATATATGTATATATATATATATATATATATATATATATATATATATATATATATATATACATATATATATATATATATATATATATATATATATATATATATATATATATATGTATATATATATATATATATATATATATATATATATACATATATATTATTAATTCGTTTGCTGGATTCGCATATGTTTTTTACCACAAGAGCGGGAAAGCGACTCGGTGTCCCTCCTCGAGAGAAATGTCATCACAGACTCGGAATATATCAGCACGTAACCACTGATGTCATCCCAGACAAGAACACAGTTGTTCCAAGAGTGAACACACTTGAACACCGACATACATTCCAACAGTCTGGAGAGATATACTGGACGTTTCAATTCAACCGTTGTTCAAGGTGGCAAGTGCGATTAATTCACCATGTTTGGTGAAACAAAGTATCAGGGTCTACTCGTCAAGTGAAAGCCAAGCACGCTGACAGGGACCGCGTCACCGGACTCGTTACACGCAATCATCGATCAGTTGGAGCGGTTACATCCACGCAGCGTGGAGGTCACAATCAGTATCCAGTGAAACTGACAGAGCATTGGCTTGTTTTCTATAAACGGATGCAGAACGGATTTCCATCTCTATGTTTTATTTAGGAGGTTCGTTTTTCCATATATCGAACTAGTACACACATTGCTTAAGTGCCGTAAAACAATTTTAAATTAAATGTCACAACAATCTCAACAATGCCATGTAATATTACGAAACCATAAAAAATAAATCCCACCGATTCTACATAATGTAATGTAACGCAACATTACATATTTGTCGTCGGAATAAATCAGCCGATTGAAAACCCCCGACTAGAATGGTCATTGATACGTGTTTCTATATTCTGTGTGTCATTTTGTCTATATTAATTTAATATATGTGACATAGAACCTCATTCATTGAACAGAGCTCACTTATAGCACGTGTGGCGTCGCCGCCCCCATCCGCATCTAGACTTCTTCTGGTAGGCGACCCATTCCCGCTTGTGACATGGCAGCTCGAACGGGAGGTGTCGATGATGACAGAGTCCACACATGTAGTCCACCACTACAACACATTACATCTATAAGTAATGTTCCTCCACATATAGCCCTCGCCCTCGCTGGATCATTCAAATAGAGACAGCGACATCGTGAAATGAGTAACACTCGATCAACTGTTGTTTAGTTTCCACACTAATTGTATTTTAAACATTTTAATCCTTAAAACAGTGCTCGTCTGAACATAAGCTACCAATGAGTGAATGACACTGACACTGCCACGGGCACTGCACTAGTAACTATGACTGGGTGACTGACTTTGAGTGGGAATCATTTTTAATGTCTAATTACATAAAAAGCATACACTCATGATGTAAAAGTTAAATTAGGTCAAACGAGTCCGTACCCGTTGTTTACACCTGATAAGGAATAGCTTTACATTCTATATCTGGCTCACGACACGAGAACAAATGTAATATGCTGTCATTGCAGGTAGGATACGGTTTTGAACATTACGTTTTTTGTGAGTTTTTGATTTTGCCAGTCTATTTTCATAAGAAACATGTTCTAGTTCAGTGTTTGCTTAACCTGAATATAATAGGTGTGATTGATTTAGTACATAGATGTCATATGGATTTATTTAGTACATAGATGTCATATGAATGAACTATTCATGATAAATAATTCATGATAAGTTATCATTCTTCCGTAGAGTTTGTATTAAATCAATCACTGCATTGCTTGATTAGTAATTTTCAGCATCAAATCCCTATCACCGTCCGCTTAATTTTTTTCTCTGAATTGGGGTTCTAGTAAAGCAATGTGAGGTGTATTCGACACCTTTTATAATCACATTGTTGCTAGAATGTCAATGGCAGTTCAGTTAGCCAAACTTGTGTAAACCAGTTTACAGTATTATTGTTGTGTGCATGAAATATTCAAATTGTAAACAAAACCATACATATATACTGCTGATCATACTGATTCAAATTGCAACTTATTTTGCAAACACAGTGATGATAATTATCTACCCAAGCTAATAAAGGAACCGACAACCTCAGTTTAAATATAGCCAAAATGACCATAACCTATTAACATAATTATTAACTATTCACCCCTATGTTTGCATGTACATGTAACATGTGTTGCATGTAAGACACGACAAGTCCATGCAAACCTTTTATTTATCAAACAATTGATCTCACTCTCTCTGCCTCCAAATTAAATATTAATTTCACTCAATATATGTTTTTAATAGTAGGAAAATAAAATACAATATTCATATAGCGCCATAATCACACGTTGCTCTATGGCGCTTTACAGTACAATAATAATAAGAATAGCAATTGTAGAGAAAAATTAAAACATTACAATATTTAGTTAAGACATTTAAAAGCTACACAACTAATAGTCGTAAATTGAATTAAAGAGTAACAATACAATTCTGTATAAGGATAGTAAACCTAAAAGGATAAATAGTTAAGTAATATATTACATAAAAACTATCAAATAATAATAATAAACAAATACATATGTAGAATTAAGGGGGATAACAAGATTACATCTATAAGTAATGTTCCTCCACATATAGCCCTCGCTCTCGCCCTCGCCCTCGCCCTCGCCCTCGCCCTCGCCCTCGCCCTCGCCCTCGCCCTCGCCCTCGCCCTCGCCCTCGCCCTCGCCCTCGCCCTCGCCCTCGCCCTCGCCCTCGCCCTCGCCCTCGCCCTCGCCCTCGCCCTCGCCCTCGCCCTCGCCCTCGCCCTCGCCCTCGCCCTCGCCCTCGCCCTCGCCCTCGCCCTCGCCCTCGCCCTCGCCCTCGCCCTCGCCCTCGCCCTCGCCCTCGCCCTCGCCCTCGCCCTCGCCCTCGCCCTCGCCCTCGCCCTCGCCCTCGCCCTCGCCCTCGCCCTCGCCCTCGCCCTCGCCCTCGCCCTCGCCCTCGCCCTCGCCCTCGCCCTCGCCCTCGCCCTCGCCCTCGCCCTCGCCCTCGCCCTCGCCCTCGCCCTCGCCCTCGCCCTCGCCCTCGCCCTCGCCCTCGCCCTCGCCCTCGCCCTCGCCCTCGCCCTCGCCCTCGCCCTCGCCCTCGCCCTCGCCCTCGCCCTCGCCCTCGCCCTCGCCCTCGCCCTCGCCCTCGCCCTCGCCCTCGCCCTCGCCCTCGCCCTCGCCCTCGCCCTCGCCCTCGCCCTCGCCCTCGCCCTCGCCCTCGCCCTCGCCCTCGCCCTCGCCCTCGCTCTCGCCCTCGCTATCCTTGGGATAACAAGATTACGGATAAAATGTGCATTCATGGCATTAAAATAAATGAATTAGTAAGAATAAATATCAAATGCTATTAAAACGGTTGATAAGTCGATTTGCTGTCTACGTATTGCTTCCGGAACAGATATTTCTTTAGTTGCCTTTGAAATTTGATGCAGCTATCACTATTCATAGTAAGCCCATTACTCACGGTGTCGCTTCTGTCGACTCATCACCTCCTTGTAGCTGGCAGCGCCGGAGTCGACCTCGTCTTGCGCCTCTCTCACCTCGCGCTCCAGCCCGGCTTCGTCGTCGACTGGCTCCGTGTGGACCGTGTCCTCGGTGAGTGACGCCGCCAGCAGACCGAGCAGACACGCGAGGACGACAGCCTTCATGATATTTGTTGGTGCAGCACAACTGTAGTTACTACAATAAAGAATAATATAAAATGTAAAACACTTTAGTTATGAGTAGAGCGTAAAACGGTAAGTACATAACATTATTTATATTAGAACATGTTCACACAAGATATTATACGGTGAACGATAAGTAGATAAGTAGAGCGCAGTGGCTCACGGGTAGAGCTTCGGACTCTCGACTACGAGAACCCGGGTTCGAATCCTGGCTGCGGTGTTGGGCAAGTTTTTTCACTCTACATTGCTCCAGTTCATTCAGCTGAATAAATGAGTACCTGGCTATAGACAGTGGTGGATATGTGTACGAGCAGCCTTCGCGCATTAATTGTAGCATATGGCTGGATGATTCTCAGAGAAGCCGAGATGGTGTCTGAGTGAACAGTTCTGTCATGGAAGTAAAGTGTAAAGCGCTTTGAGCGGTCCTGAGGACTGGATACTGCGCTATATAAGAACATGCCTTTTTAAAATAATCTTTATGTACACGTACGTATGTATGTATTTATGTATGTATGTATGTATGTATGTATGTACGTATGTATGTATATTATATATATATATATATATACATAAATAAATGTATATATATATATGCTTGTGTGTATGTATGTATACATATATGTATATATATACATATATATATATATATATATATATATATATATATATATATATATATATATATATATATATATATATATACATATATATATATATATATATATATATATATCATCATCATCATCATCATCATCATCATGCTGTCGGTCGCGAAGCGACAAAGACTGCTTCCATCACTTGACTCTTGCTCTCCATTTGTCTCTCTGCTGTGAGAGTGATGTCCAGAAGTCGATCTTTATGTCTCTCAGCTTCAGGTTTCTCTTGATGGTATCTTTGAACCGGAGACGAGGGCGCCCTCTCTTTCTGTGACCAGAAGACAGTTGGGAGTAGAGAACCTGCTTCGGATCTTGCCTGCTATGGAAAGAAGAGAGATTCCTCTATAGTTCCCACAGTCTGTTCGATCACCTTTCTTGTAGATGGTTATAATGCTTGCATCCTTCCATGCTTGTGGTACAGAACCCATCTCCCAGGCATTGGTGATTAGTTGGTGCAGTCTGCTGAACAGATTGTCTCCTCCATGCTTCCATACTTCAGCAGGAATTCCATCTCCTCCAGGTGCTTTGCCATCTTTCAGGCTGGCGATTGCTCTAGCCATCTCATCCATAGTTGGAGTCTCATCAAGGCTTGTCTTGGTAATGCGCTGCGGGATGTTGTCCAGAGCTTCGTGATCTATGTCGCCAGGGACGTTGAGTAGCTTCTGGAAGTGTTCACTCCATCTTGCCACAACTCTCTTGCTGTCAGAGAAGGTTTCCATTCCGTCTGTTGATTTTAGTTGAACAGGTCCCTTCTTTTTGGGTCCCCACACTTCCTTCAGTCCATTGTAGAAGCCCTTCGTGTTGTTACTGTCGGCAGCTCTCTGCAGCTCCACTGCTTTCCTTTCCCACCAGTCCGACTTCAGTGCACGGGTGTGTTTTTGTAGCAGTCTGCAGGCATCTTTGTATGCTGCAGTGGTGGATCTAGTGCTCCTGGTTTGCAACATTCTCTGGTGGGTTTGATCTCTTCTGCTCATAAGAGTCTGTAGCTCCTGATCGTTGGGGTCGAACCAGTCCTGGTGTTTTCTGTCTGGCTTGCCAAGATATGTCTTGGCTGTGTTGTACACAACCTGCTGCAGAGCTGCCCATTCCTCGTCTGGTGTTGAGTTTTCCTTCTCCTCCCAGTGGGCGAGAGCACTGTCCATCTCCTGCTCAAAACTCTCCCTATGGCTGATGGTACTTAGTTTTGCAGTGTTGAGCTTGGTCGGCTTATTTGTCCCATGCCTGTTGTGCTTTTGTCGTATTCTGAAAGCCACTTTTGATCTCAGCATCTGGTGATCGGTCCAGCAGTTTGCTCCTCGCATGGCTCGGGTGCTGTGGATGTTCATCTTATCCCGACACCTCGTGATGATGAAGTCGATCATATGCCAGTGTTTGGAACGAGGATGCATCCAGGTGGTCTTGCGTTCATCCTTCTGCTTGAACATGGTGTTCGTCACTATCAGTTCGAACTCAGAGCACAGAGCCAGTAGAAGTTCGCCATTGGAGTTGCATTTCCCAATCCCATGTTTGCCCATGACCAAGGGCCACTTGTCATTGTCTCTTCCTATCCTCGCATTGAAGTCTCCTATCAGCAGTAGCTTATCGGTATGAGGGATGCCCCTGAGCACACTTGTGAGCTGGTTGTAGAAGGCCTCCTTGTTTTCGTCTGCGTTTGTCATTGTCGGAGCATACACGTTGATAATTGTAGCAAAATTGTCCTTGCTCAGAGGTAGTCTCATCGTCATGGTTCTGTCACTTCCTGGCCGTGGCATTTCTGTCA
>OZ024865.1:32579782-32587282 GCA_964017155.1 Oasisia sp. SBJ-2009
TGAACATTTTCTAATATCTAGTCTACACTGCTTCTTTGCTAATGTAATTCCATGTCCTCTAGTCCTTCTCTCTTCCTTAACAGAGAAAAACATATTTCTGTCAATATGTTCATACCCATTCAATATTTCAAAAACTTCTATCTGATCTCCTCTCAATCTCCTGGTTTCTAGTTGTTAATCCACATTCTTTTAGATGCATTTCATAACTAATATTCCTGAGTTTTTGTATCATTTTGGTTGCTCTTCTTTGTACTCTTTCTAGTATATCAATATCCTTCTTGCGATATGGCCTCCATGCCTGTATGCAGTATTCTAAATGAGGCCTAACTATTGTTTTGTACAGCGGTATTATTAGTTCTTTTTCCTTGTACACTATATTTCGCCTAAGTAGAGAATGGTGTCAATCGTGAACGCTGTAGAAGTTCTCATGCATATTCACTTCAAAGGTTCCGCGACTATGAATTTACCGTGGCATGTCGTGGCGTCTCCTCCTGGGACGTTGGCCAGTGTAAAATATTTTAATCTTCTTACTTCCATAAATACTTTTTGTTTTTGCAACAGTTAAAGTCTACGATGAATGACTTAATACTGTAAGAGGCAGACAACATTGGGGATTTTGAGTACGAGCCAAAGCAGGTGTTATGGCAGTTTTTCCTTACGAAAAAGGCGGCGGCACGACTGTGAAATAATAATTAACAATCGTATATCTATATCTCCATGACTGTGTGGTAGGTACTACCATCCTCGAAGGTTGGCCAGTTTAAATGGCCAGTCCCTTTTTTTGTCCTGCATTTATTAGTTGTTAACTTGCGTGTCCCTTCAGAACTGTGTTGTTTTCTAGCAATATGATTCTCGGGTTCTCGTGTGCACTCCCTTCAACATGTCGACTGGAATATTTCTTGTGTTGGATGTTATGTTACCGTGTCTATGTAAGTTATGGATATGTTTTTATTTGTAACCACGCCATGCATCAGTACAAACTACCCAGCGCTATGAAATCATCCCATTAATGCTATATTTAAAAATCTCGAATGCTAATAGTCAACCTTTCGATACTACATATCAAAGTGAACATCAATGGTTATTTACAAAAATAAAAAACATTTGCATCAATATATGACATATAGCTCCATTAATAAAATATGCATATGCTGCGTCGTTGACATAGCCAAAATAGGCATGCACATTATCGGATGTTCATTTAACAGATCATGCTACCGTGATGAATTTTAATATATTGCTTTCTTGAAACCAGCCTTTCACGTTTACTGACAGCGAGCCTGATACAAAAAGCAGTGTACAAAATTAAGTTCTTAAATAGCGCAGTCATCATGACTACTGAAAGCGCCGTATACTTTACTACTCGTTCAATATAACTGTTTGTTTTTGTTGTTGTTTGTGTTTAATTTCTGTGTTTTTCTGCTTGTAATATACATTAGATCTGGTCTCTGAGAAATAAAAAACAGTGTCTGATCTTATAATTACCTTTCACATGTGTGTGTGTGTGTGTGTGTGTGTGTGTGTGTGTGTGTGTGTTTGTGCGTGTGTGTGTGTGTGTGTTTGTGCGTGTGCGTGTGCGCGTGTGTGTGTCACGCAAAATATGGTGGCAAAAATGGGAAGAAGACCTGTGACAGTTCCTTTCTCATATTTTGTGGAAGATATTGCTGCAGTTCAGTGTATGTATTAACTGGCTAAAGTAAGGCCAAGAAGGTTACCAAAACTGCAAGACGAAGTACCGGAAACACTCAAACGTTGTATGGGTTCCAAAGAAGGTGTTACGCTCGTGACACAGTGCGTCACGCCATCTCACAAGCATAACTTGAACTAAAATTACTCTGGCGGGAAGCACCTGCTGCTAAATCTAGGCATTCACTGTAGTACCCCTTACAGTCACTCTTAGTGATGTTCGCACATTCAGTTTGAGTTAAATACCACAAGCGTAACGGCGACTGTCTTCCCACTGAAGTATCTTGTTTCGATCATGCGCACTCATGCTAATGGCGTATGGACAGGAAATATGTATTGTAGTAGCCTGGCTTCGGACGTGTTATGAGAAGTGTTACGCTATCAATCATTGGCTGCTACATTTCATATGCTACTGGTGCTATTGATGCAGCTGCTGCTGCTGCTTCAAATATAAACTAGACAACAAATAATACGAATAATGATCAAATAAACTACACATTTTGCTTTAGTTTGTGATTAGAGTTTTAAACGTGCTCTCTAAAATTATATCTCGAAAATGATTACGTCAATTTTTAAACATTATCAAAATTACGCAAAATTATAATAACTTAAAGACATCAATAATGGATGAACAATTCATAATGTTATATCTCTATTATAATATATCCCGAAGCGTCCACTTCATAGTATTGGAAACAAAACAGCATCTACATACTAGACACAATCCGGTGTTGCAAATTACGTAAGTATATACCTATTTCCAGTGGGAAAAACTCGCTGTCACAGCAACAGGTTTTTAGCAATATCCACGTTGTCGTTAGACTAAAAAATGTCGTCATTGACCAAGGACAAACGAGCGCGCTGCAACAACAAGACGGAAGACCAATGCTCGCGTGCACATAACGCAGCAGGTATCGGAACAGTGTTAACCGAGCATAGGCGGAAAACATGAAAATACATAACTCAGCAATTTAAACGTTCTTAAACGTTTTTATTCATCATAACTCTGTCTGTTTCTGCGTAATGACAGCGCCAGGCCCCTTCGGAGTTCATTTCAAGACATACAAAGCCATGCACAATGACGTGTGCCTGTGTGAACTCGGGCGCCCATATCAGCCGACGAGAACAGTGCGTTCTGTGAGCAGTAACAGGCAGGAAGTGAAGCTCACTCGTACCAAGGCTGGGGACGGATCGTTCGCTGTCGCTGCTGCGTCCCTACGGAACTCTTTACCAAGTGTAGTTAAAACGTGTGATGTTCCTCCGCCAGCCTCGAATATCGTCTGAAGACACCTTCGTTTGCAGTTTATATTAGTGCCATTCTGGGTGAACATTGTCCTCTAATAAATCCAATTTTAATTAGTTATCGTTTTCGTGATAATTGTTATTCATGATTCCTCACGTGATATACATTACCTTGAATGTTTAATGGTGTACTATTGTTATTCATACATATATCTTTAGTTATTAGTATTAGTGTTATATGATTGTTGTGTTAGATTGATTCTGATTATTATGTGATTATATTAAAAAGAAATGCTAGTGTCTCTATTCACTTACTTCTTTATTTAAAAATTCCGCATTATCTAATATAATATATCGATTTTTATGTATTTTAATTCGAATTGAAGCGCTACGAACAATACTAGATGTGATGCTATACCAAATAAAATATATTACACGCGCATGCGCACACACACATTCATACACACTCATGCATACTCACATACAAAACACATACTCACGCACACACACACACACACACACACACACACACACACACACACACAACACATACACACACACTCACATACATACACATACGAACGCACACATGTACACACACGCACGCACGCACCCACGCATGCACGCACATACTGGCCTGACCGAAATATCTGGATAATATTATGGTAATTTCCACCTCTATAATTGTGTTGCAACTGTATTTCAGTTTACACCGCAGTAACTATTATTTGGGAAGGTATTACTGTTAGTGACCAAATTTAGCAGAATGTGCTTCTTGCCCAGAAGTATTTTGGTTCAAGCTACGCTTCTGACATTATATCATGAGCAGATAGAATTAGTTCCCATACAATGTTTGCGTGTTTCCTTTACGTCGTATTGCAGATGTAACCTTTTCGTATTTTACTATTACCATTTATTGCATGATCTACAACAAACTTCCACGTAATGTAAGAAAGCATATGTCCCATGCTGTTTTCTCATTTATAATCGCCATGTTTGCGCGACACATACCTGTTAAAGGTTAGTCGATTATTTTTAATTGACGCTTGTTTCCATAACCCACAGAGCTTATTTAACGTATGTTACAAGCACATAAATACACAAATTAAACATATAAATAACACGTTTGCTACATATGTATTCGTTTCCTTTGGGCAACCCCTGGCAAGTACCTTAGAAAACTCCGATTCTATAACGTTTTTGAAAAACATTCATGACTAAATATAGAACAAGTTTTTCAAGCTAATATGCATAGTACTGAAGTGAAATATTAAGACTACTCGTTTATTATACAATTATTCAATCGTTGAATCAGAAGTTGTATAATAATATAATGGTCACGCTACATTGCTGAGGTTCCGTCAAATATTTGAATACGTAGCTGACTACATACATTGGTGGACATTTGTCTCGGGTAGCCTTCGCGTATTAATTGCCGCGTGGCTGGACATGTCCAAGAGAATTTAATACAGTGTCCAATTGAACAGGGCTACTAAGGGTGTAAAGTGTAAACCTCTACGAGCAGTCCCAATGTGCTATATAAGAACTTACCTTTTGCACTGCTTTTTATATCAGGCTAACCCTTTGTATACGAGAAGAGTCGGGACAAAGTATGCAACGTATTAAAACTTACCAGGCGGCAGGATCCGTCAAATGAACATCCGGTAATGTGCAACCCTCGTTTTCCATGTCAACGTCGCAGCATATGCATCATTTGTTATAGTATTAATTGAGTAATAGTCCTATGCCATATGTTGGTGCAACTCAATTATTATCTTTTTAAATAATCCGTTGACGATCACTTAGATGTATAGTTTCGAAAGGTTGACTAGTTAAAACAGGATTATATTAGCATTCGAAAAGTGATAACTAAATATAATATCTATGCGATTCTACTCTTCCATGACATCCACAAAGCGTGCGAAATGTAATTTTGTACTAGACAAATTACTGTGGTAATGTTGAAAGGAATGTACATGGCTGCTCGATAATTGTATTGCAAGAAAACACTACAGCACTAATACTCCCTGGGGAAATACAGCTTCCGACGTTCCGATGGCAGATGGTAGGACCTAACACACACTCATGATGATGCCTAGACACGATTATTTCACAGAAGTGTGGCCGCCTTTCCCGTGAGGACACCCACTGTCACGCAAGTTATAGCTCCTTCTAAAAAGCCATGACGGTGTCCGCGTCTTGCGTTGACATTCACCATAGATAGTGCGTGTTGCACGCAATACAAAGACGAAATACCGTTTGTACCAATGTTTGCTTGATGTTAACGTTCTGCAAAAAACAAAAGAAAACAAAAAACACTGGTATTTGCGATGGACAAAGCTGTGCACTGGCAACTATTTATGGAAGACAGAAGATTTACAGTGGCCGACGTCCCAAGAAGAGACGGCACGAAATGTCACGGTATGTTCATAGTCGCCGAACCGAACCGTTGAAGTGATAATACATCAGAATTTCTGTAGTTTCACACCATGTTCTTCTTACTGTTTTGATGAACGGTACGGTTTTAACATTCAAAACAAATACTTCCCCCATGCCAAATGCGTCATTTGTACGTTTTTACGGGTTACTTCTACTCCTTTCTTATGGTCGGTCAGTCGACGGTGTTCTATAAAACCCCACTGATACTTGTGAAGGAGCATGCTGTAGACTTGTAGACAACGTTTACCGTCGGAGTCACCACAGTGCAAGAAGGTACGTCACTTTAGCCAATGTTTCGTGTCCAGTGTAGGGATGGTATGTTTTGTGTGAATGTTTTTGTTTCGACTTGTCCCCGTGAAAGAAGAAACGAGTAAATTGCATAACAATTACAACAAAATGCTTAACAAACGACATAGCAAATGGATTGGGAAGATAGAGATTATTTATATACATATTCAGAGGACAACTAGAATATCGACCCTCAGATTGGCCATCTCGCTTGTCTTGATGCGCCGCTGAGCTTTAGGTGCAAAAGAAGTTGCCTCAATATTATTATTGTGTTTGTTTGTGTTTGTATATGTATGTGTGTGTGTGTGTGTGTGTGTGTGTGTGTGTGTGTGTGTGTGTGTGTGCGTGTGTGCTTGCGTGCGTGCGTGCGTGCGTGTGTGTGTGTGTGTGTGTGTGTGTGTGTGTGTGTGTGTGTGTGTGAGTGTGTGTGTGTGTGTGTGTTTGTGTGTGTTTGTGTGTGTGTGTCGTGTGTGTGTTTTATATATATATATATATATATATATATATATATATATATATATATATATATATATATATATATATGTACATATATACAAACAAACTTACATATATATATATATATATATATATATATATATATATATATATATATATATATATATATATACATATGTACGTACGTATACATAAAGATTATTGTGTCAATGTGTTTGTCTGCATCGTTCACCGCATACTATCTTGTGTGAACACGTTCTAATATAAATAATGTTATGTACTTTCCGTTTTACGCTCTACTCATAACTAAAGCGTCTTACATGTTATATTATTCTTTCTTGTAGTAACCACAGTTGTGCTGTACCAATGAGTATCATGAAGGCTGCCGTCCTCGCGTGTCTGCTCGGTCTGCTGGCGGCGTCACTCACCGAGGACACGGTCCACACGGAGCCAGTCGACGACGAAGCCGGGCTGGAGCGCGAGGTGAGAGAGGCGCAAGACGAGGTCGACATCGGCGCTGCCAGCTACAAGGAGGTGATGAGTCGACAGAAGAGACACCGTGAGTAATGGGCTTACTATGAATAGTGATAGCTGCATCAAATTTCAAAGGCAACTAAAGAAATATCTGTTCCGGAAGCAATACGTAGACAGCAAATCGACTTATCAACCGTTTTAATAGCATTTGATATTTATTCTTACTAATTCATTTATTTTAATGCCATGAATGCACATTTTATCCGTAAACTTACTATTTGTTATCCCCCTTAATTCTATACATGTATTTGTTTATTATTATTATTTGATAGTTTTTATGTAATATATTACTTAATTACTTTTTGTACTTTTGCCTTTTAGGTTTACTATCCTTATATAGAATTGTGTTTTACTCTTTAATTCAATTTACGACTATTTGTTATGTAGCTTTTAAATGACTTAACTAAATATTGTAATGTTTTAATTTCTCTGTAGATTTATTATTAGTATCATTATTATTATTGTACTGTAGGGCGACATAGAGCACCGTGTGATTATGGCGCTATATAAATATTGTATTTTATTTTATTACTATTAAAAACATATATTGAATGAAATTAATATTTATTGCAATTGACATTCTAGCAACAGTATGATTATAAAATGTGTCGAACACACCTCACTTTGCTTTACTAGAACCCCAATTCAGAGACAAACAATTAAGCGGATTGTGATAGGGATTTTATGCTGACAATTAATAATCAAGTAATGCAGTGATTGATTTATTATAAACTCTACGGAGGAATGATAATTTATAATGAATTATTTATCATGAATAGTTTTTCATGTAATAAATCAATCACACCTATTACATTCAGGTTAAGCAAACACTGAACTAGAACATGTTTCTTATGA
>OZ024865.1:32597282-32827282 GCA_964017155.1 Oasisia sp. SBJ-2009
TTTGGCTTATCGAGAGTCCAGCCTATCTAACTAAATGTACCCAGCCCTTCTTAGGTACATGTCAATACCGCACACAAGGGTATAGCACAACTTCAGCATGTCCAAAATTGTTTTACAAGGGTAGTCACGCGTTCTCCTGGTTTTTCTCGCTCAGTACCGCTTCTAAACTCATTGCATTGGTTCCCTGTGCACTATCGCATCGTTTTCAAATTTTTTACAATAGCCTATCAAGCACTCTCATCTACACAGCTAACTAACTCCAGCAAGAAATTCAAGACAGCTACGCTCAACCAGTAGTAATTAACCCTCTTTACATCCCTCGGGTGAAAACTAAACCCGGGACTCGAGCTTTCTCGGTTGCCGCACCAACGGTATGGAATTCGCTTCCTGCCAGTGATAAACCAGAAGGTAATATAGTTTCATTCCGCCGACGTCTAAAACCTCTCTCTTTAATGCTGCCTATCCTCCTTAGCCTCCTAGCTTCTTCATCCATCCATTGACGACTCACGCAATGTTTTCAATTACAAGTTTGCTTAATCCCTTGGTTTTTGTCGCGCTACTGAGCTTGATCTTCGAGGATATTGGCGCAAAAGAAGTCATTATTATTATTTATACGTAGACAGCAGCCTACATAATATACGCGCGTCCATCGCCGACACCCACAGCACATTAATTCAACGTAATTGATAAAAAAAAATTCACAAGAATACAAATTCAATATAAAAATGATGTAGAAAAACTCCGCGTAAGCAGAGTAATTGAATCCACATGTCTCCGGTAGTTGTCCGATTACGGATTCATCCTGGTATAAATGACTGAGCACTCAGCTCCAATATATAACATTGCGGTCGTATTTTGAAATGAAATCTTGCAGAACTACCACAGAACTAGAAGGCATCTTTGTCAGCCTATGTAGCCTACATTCGAAATGTAAGCCTACTGCAACAAAACATGATCAGTTCAACTGTCTCTGCTACTTGCATATCTACATAATGAATGTTTGATTCTACTCCCTCTCGAAAACAGGTGTGCTGGCACCAATCTTGCACGATTGCTAAAGTCGTTTCCATTGGTCACCTGACACGTGAGTGACACGCGACACGGACTGGGCGTGTATCAACAGAGCTAGAGTCGGAATGACAACGGGCATTAGCTAATGAACAGACGTATTTACACAAGGTCTCCGTGAAACTGAGACAGTCGACTGTATTTACCAAAACTGTCCAGAACACTGTGTATTGCAATGTTATCAACTACCAATTTGATCACTGCATTCTTTGAAGATATCCTCATACTACACGTTTCAACGGACAGTTGTCGCTCGGATACAGATTGAGGCACGGCATAACTTCAACTGTAATTTCCGGAAGATGCGCAGTGATTAATGCCAAGCTGCGAACCCTTCACAAGCGGGGCGATTGACTGTGAACGATATGGAATCCCTTAACGACACGACATTTGAAAGCAACTCCACATTTTGGAATGATGACTTCGTTACCAGCAATTCTGGTAACAGCACATCTGTAGTCGCACTGACACGGAAGTGGCACGCTGGGATAGCTAGCATTGTCATTGCCGCGATGGTATTTGGCTTTCTCAGCAATGTTCTAGTGTTTGTGGTGCATGTCCATCATCTAACCACGTCCACAAGAGTATACATGATATCACTGGCTTCGATGGATGCAACAGTGTGTTTTGCAGTAGGTTTCGGAGCGACTTTCAACGTTGAATCCGTGTATGGACCCGTCGTTCTGATTGGCATAGTGTATGCCGTAACAACTGCAGCAATATCCTCCATGATGTTGCTGGCGTTCGTGGCGACGGAACGGTTTGTGGCGGTGCTGCGGCCACACACCTACAATCGCAGCTCCGCACGGGCGATTAGGGCAGTGGCGGTTGTAGGAGTTATCGGAGCAACGTACGCGGCGGTAGTAGTTACGGCCAAGACGCTTAGTTTTGATGTGCTACTGATGTCACTGCGCTTCATTCTTATGACGTCTACCGTCGTAGTCATTGTTTTCTCCTATTCCGTTGTGGCGATGGTCTTATGGAAACGCAGTCGCGACAAGGCGAAATCGCAGAAGAAATCCAGAAACGCGGTAGGTGTAGAGGTAGAAATCAAATCTTCTTCAGCCAGGGAGACACAACCGGAAGTAACTGCGTCTATGTCTACGTTCACTACGCTCACGAAGATAACGAGCGCTGTCGTAGCGCCTCGCGTAAAATCAAAGGTAGTTATAAACACGTCGTCACACAGCAATCTGTTACTGTTGTTCGTCATCACGGCTTTATACATTGTCTGCTGGACGCCGTTTTGGCTGTACTCGATTGGAATTCCGGTAAATATTCAACTTAGCCGACTTTATGTGTTACAACCCGTTGCCAATCCACTGGTCTACAGCTTTATCAGTCCAATGTTCCGTGATTTATTGCGACAGTTCTTCCGGGAAACACGAAACAAACTGACTCGTTGCTGTCAATGACACTAAACGAAAAGAATGTGTGTTGACTTAAGACACCACTGTCTGCGACAGCTGGGGCAGTATTCATATTTGTTCGTAAAAATGGCGTCGAAACATCGTAAGTTACAGAGCACTAGGTAGCGTAACTGTTTCAAAAGTGTTGCTCATTTTGTTCTTTATGTGTACAGCATGTTCGCGTGGTTTTAAATTGTAATGTTTGTGGAATGTTGTTTGAATAAATCATACTGAATTGAATTCATACATAGTTTTTCACGTTATTTTGGTATTACAACCTCGCCAACCTATTCTTAGTCAATATAGTGTACCTCATTGACACTCGTGCGTGTTTGTCTATTTTTATTGGCCGTTGTAATTGTAAAATGCCGTCTTTGAAAGTGGATTCCGCATATATGCATTACTAGGACCAATAAATCCCCTAGGTTCGCGTGGGTAGGCCGGTTGCCGTTCGTACTCACTAGGATTTTTCTGCTCAGGAGAAACTCGTTTTATGAGAATCGTGTCAGTAATTCATATGGTGGGGAAGCTACATTTTTCTGAGACCCAAAATGACAGAGAATGCCAACATGTAAATAATAATAATAATAATAATAATGTAATTTATTTGTATATCGCCCGAATCAATGTTATTGCTCTCAGGCGCTTCACATAAATGTACAAATAGTAGCTAAAATTGTATGATAAATTATTATTTAAATAGATATATGTATTTATGGATGATAAAATATTATTAAGATAAATAAACTTATATATACATACATATACACACGCACACACACACACACACATATATATATATATATATATATATATATATATATATATATATATATATATATATATATATATATATATGTATATATATATATATATATATATATATATATATAAACATTATAAATATAAGCCTATACATGAAACAGTAAAATAAAATAGCACAGTCGTGACATTACTTAATATTCCTAAGTATGCTAAAATAAAAAATAAAATAAATAAAAAGAAAAAAGAAAAAGTATGTGATTAAAAAAAAATAATAATAATAATAATAACATAGCTAATCAATCATAAAAACTATCATACTAAAATGCTAATAATGATACTAATTGTGTAATAAATATGTGATATAATAATAATAATAATACACTTTATTTAGACACTAAAATCCAAAGTACAAACTCTGTTCGGTAGTGTTGACAACATTAAAACATCCTAAGAAATAAATAAAATAAAAGTACAAGTAAAGCATATGAGTACGTTTGTCTAAATCAGTGTTGTACAGAACTACAAGAGAAACTAAAATTAAACAGAGATGGCATTGTTGTAGTCTATATCATATGTCAATGTAGTCAAGAACATATACATACATATATATATATATATATATATATATATATATATGTATATAAAGTAGCAGAATAAATAAATATATAATAATATACATAGTACTTAATTATTAACAAATGACTACAGCAATATAATAGTTGTGTCAATTGTAATTATAAAAACTCAAATATATGTTAATTTGTAAACTATTAATTAATAAATAATTAAAACGACATGCTGGTTGAGCTAATTAAGAGTAAATAAGTAAATAAATAAAAAATATAAAAGGGTGAAAGGTGTAGAAAAACTAGACATTAAAAGCAATCTTGAAATAATAAGTCTTAAGGTATGTTTTAAACTTGTTCATGCACACTGTAGAACGCAAGTCCTCAGGATGTGCGTTCCAAAGAGTTGGTCCTGCACGAGAGAATGAGCGGCGTCCATAACGTTCGAGGTTGTGCCGAGGAATCACTAGCAACGCTCGGTGTGCAGATCGCAGGGCGCGACGCGGCACGTAGGGTGTGATCAGCGAGGCAATGTACGCCGGTGTCCGCTCGTGTAGGGCGCGAAACACAATGACGAGTATCTTGTACTCGATGCGATACTTCACGGGCAACCAGTGGAGTTGTTGCAATGCGGCCGTCATGCTTCGCCGGTCATAGCCCCTGAGCCGCAGCACAACTCTGGCCGCCGAGCGCTGCACCATCTCAAGGCGGTGCAAGAGGCGGTCGGAGATGCCATACAGGACTGCGTTTCCGTAGTCTAGCCGTGATATGACGAGGGCGTGGACGAGAGTCTTGCATGCTGCAGTTGTCAGACTTGTTCGTATTTTGGCAATACGAAATACATTTGAGTATGCAGCACGGCAGACGTTCGATACTTGCGCTGACATGTCAAGTCGGCTGTCAAGTAAAACGCCTATATCATGAACAGTTAGCGACAGTGATATAGATGACCCGCATACACAGATGGTGGACAACGAGGAAGGTGAGTGGACAGCGGAGGAACGAAAAACGATTGCTTCGGTCTTCGCGTCGTTTAGAAGAAGATGGTTGTAATCCAGCGACTGTCTAATATCACTCACGCATTCCTCGATTTTTCGTTGTGCATCAACGTGACTCGATGACGGGCACTCAGCGTACAATTGAGTGTCGTCTGCGTATATATGATAGCGGATCTGGTGGCGATCGAAAATGTCCGTAATAGGTAAAAGGTAAATGTTAAATAGTAGTGGACCTAGGACCGAGCCCTGCGGAACACCATGTTGAGTAATCAACGGAGCAGATGTAACTTCGCGTATCTTTACTGCGTTCGTGTGGCCTACTAAGTATGAACTAAACCAAGCCAGCACTGTCTGGTTTAGTCCGATTGCACGAAGACGATGCAGGAGAGTGCTTTGGTCCAGTGTGTCAAACGCTGCGCTGAGATCTAACAGCACAAGCAGTACGCCACGCCGTGTATCCACTGCCTCTATCAGGTCTTCATGTATTCGCACTAGCGCTGTTTCTGTGCTGTGTTTGGGCCGATACGCGCTCTGAAATGGGTCACTGAAGCCGTTTGTGTCAAGGCAAAATTGCATAACTTATTGGTAAATGCATGTCATTAAATTCCACATGATCACGTCACAGAAACGCTAATCTAAAAAGGTGCGTTAAAATGTTTAGGTTTGTTATTTAATTTTGCGTTTGCGAATGAATATGCGATAAGTTCGGATACTTAAATATCTTCGTAGTAGTTTAATGAAGTTCTATTGTGGCTATTACATAGATGAATATTTTATAAGATGACCACAATAATTTCATACAATTCGCATGTAGCATTTTGCAGCGAAGTCTTTTTGAATTTATCGCCCATTATTTCAAGGTTGCGGTGACGCAATGACTACCAAATTTGAGTAATATAATATATAATAAAACTGCGCCTTTGAACACGATACTATTTAAAGACGTTGTTTAGGTGTGAATGTATATCTAAAATATTATAACCTTTCTAGTGAAATTATTATTTTAAATTTATTTTGGTTGAGCACCCAATCAATACGTGTTGGCATATAGAGGTTACCAATACAAATCATTATGCCGCTTATAGTGACTGACCAGTCCTTTTAATTGTATTTACAAAGAAACATATTTACTAAATGTCATAATTCTAATAAAGTACATGTAAAAATGTTTGAAGCCTGTGGGAATACAATATAATGTATTGAGTCAGTTAACTTGTATAGACTTGCATAAAATAGGTCACCATGCACTGAAAGGTCTCATACGAACGAAAATAGTAAACCTTAACTAGGGGTACAATTCCATCGTGGAGTGGACTTTACGTACGGGGTCTGATCCTGTCTTGCAAATAACCGCTAGACGGTGCATGTTGTTACAACCGATAATGTAATAATCGCCTGTTAATGTAATAACTGCCCGATAATGTAATAAAATCGCCCGTTAATGTAATAACCAACCGATAATGTAATAACATCAACCGATAATGTAATAAACACCTCTTGCCTGATAATGTAATAACTTTCGCCTGATAATGTAATAACGTACACATTTCTCGTAGGACTTAGTCGTTTTCGTGGATTTCATGTTGGTTTCTTGTACTTAGTCCATTTCGTCGATTTCGTCTATTTCGCAATACCAAAACTTTTGCTAGTGGAATCAATTTAGATTAAATACAATATGCTGGTTCCAAATCGGAAGTCAGATTTATCCCAGCAGGTCAGGATTTTGAGTTATATATTCTCACACCATTTATTAATGGCGGGTTGGTGTAATATGCTACTTTACAACTGTGGGCTTCATTGATAACGAAATTGTCGGCCCAAATCCTGGTATCGATGATCTCACAAATGTTCCCTTTCCATGCTATAATGTCAGGATATCGAATGACCACAGGCGTGGGGTTTACCGGTTCGTGTCTGGCAATTCTCCAGTGATTTGCTCAAGATACATACATACATACATACATACATACACACACACACACACACATATATATATATATATATATATATATATATATATATATATATATATATATATATATATATATATATATATATATATATATATATATATATATATATATATATATATACACATATTTACGCGATGAAAAGCCGAACTAATCGGCGGCAGATTGCGCAAACAAATAAAAATGTAATACAGGAATATATTAATAATAATAATAATAATAGTAACTTCTTTTGCGCCAATATCCTCGAAAATCAAGCTCAGTGGCGCGACAAAACCAGGGGATTAATCAATCTCATAATCGAAAGCAATGCGTGAGTCGTCAACGGATGGATGGAAAAGCTAGGAGGCTAAGGAGGATAGGCAGCATTAAAGAGATAGGTTTTTAGATGTCGGCGAAATGAAACTATATTACCTTGCGATTTAACACTGGCCGGAAGCGAATTCCACACCGTTGGTGCGGCAACCGAGAAAGCTCGGGTCCCGGCTTTCGTTTTCACCCGAGGGGTGTAAAGAGGGTTACTACTGGTTGAGCGTAGCTGTCTGGAATTTCTTGTTGGAGTTAGCATTGAATTTAGATATGCTGGTTGTGTAGATGAGAGTGCTTGATAGGCTATTGTACACATTTTGAAAATGATGCGATAGTGCACAGGTAGCCAATGCAGTGATTTTAGAAGCAAAATATATGTTTGTATTGTGGTCGAACTACCTATTTATGGTTTATGATTTCGTCACAGTTATTCTTGGTATTTTATTGGTACAGTTATTATTGATACTGTTTGGTAGTTAATTTTTATTTCGCGCTATATAGATGAACGCATACTTACCTAAGACACTTTGCGCATAACCTAAATGAACCGATTTCGAACAGGTGAAACGGTGTTTTGCGGGTGACTGCCTATTATTCCCAGGCATGGCGGGGTAATTCGGTAATGCGTGCATATGTATATATATATATATATATATATATATATATATATATATATATATATATATATATATATATATATATTATATACATCTATATTTATATCTATATCTATATATATATATACATACATATATATATATATATATATATATATATATATATATATATATTATGTAAAATATTATGTATGAATATATATATGAATATATATATATATATATGAATATATATATATATATATATATATATATATATATATATATATCGCCCCTGGAATTTCGTTGGTTTCGTCCCTCAGTGAATGGGAAGTTAGGACATATGTGAAATATTTAATTTGAATTATATATTATATAATACATAATATTCAATATGAACTATAATGTTAATATGTAAGAAATAAAATGTAATATGTACATGTAACATGTAACACGTAATACGTAACATGTAACATATATCACGTAACACGTAGCATATAATACTTAACACGTAACATGTAACAGGTAACATGCAATGCGTAACGTGTAATATGTAACACATATCATGTAACAGGTCAAATGTAACATGTAACGTGTTGCACGTAACATTTCATGTTACATGCAACATGCAACATGCAACATGCAACATGCAACATGCAACATGCAACATGCAACATGCAACATGCAACATGCAACATGCAACATGCAACATGCAACATGCAACATGCAACATGCAACATGCAACATGCAACATGCAACATGCAACTTGCAACATGCAACATGCAACATGCAACATGCAACATGCAACATGCAACATGCAACATGCAACATGCAACATGCAACATGCAACATGTAACATGCAACATGTAACATGTTACATTTTACATTTTACATACAACATGCTACATGTTACATGTTATGTGTTACGTGCAACATGTTACGTGTTGCATATATCATGTTACATGTTACGTGTTATGTGTTACATGTTACGTGTTACGTGTTACGTGTTACGTGTTACGTGTTACATGGTACATGGTACATGGTACATGGTACATGGTACATGGTACATGGTACATGGTACATGGTACATGTTACATTTTACATTTTACATGTTACACGTAAATGTTACATGTTACACGTAAATGTTACATGTTACATGATACATGTTACATGCAACATGCTACATGTTACGTGTTACGTGTTACGTGTTACGTGTTACGTGCTACGTGCTACGTGCTACGTGCTACGTGCTACGTGCTACGTGCTACGTGCTACGTGCTACGTTCTACGTTCTACGTGTTACGTGTTACGTGTTACGTGTTACGTGTTACGTGTTACGTGTTACATGTTACATGTTACATGTTACATGTTACATGTTACATGTTACATGTTACATGTTACATGTTACATGTTACATGTTACATGTTACATGTTACATGTTACATGTTACATGTTACATGTTACATGTTACATGTTACATGTTACATGTTACATGTTACATGTTACATGTTACATGTTACATGTTACATGTTACATGTTACATGTTACATGTTACATGTTACATGTTACATGTTACATGTTACATGTTACATGTTACATGTTACATGTTACATGTTACATGTTACACTTCACATACAACATGCAACATGCAACATGCTACGTGTTACGTGTTACGTGTTACATGTTACATGCAACATGCAACGTGCAACGTGCAACGTGCAACGTGCTACGTGTTGCATGTTGCATGTTGCATGTTGCATGTAACATGTTACATGTTACATGTTACATGTTACATGTTACATGTTACATGTTACATGTTACATGTTACATGTTACATGTTACATGTTACTTGTTACATGTTACATGTTACATGTTACATGTTACATGTTACATGTTACATGTTACATGTTACTTGTTACATGTTACATGTTACATGTTACATGTTACATGTTACATGTTACATGTTACATGTTACATGTTACATGTTACATGTTACATGTTACATGTTACATGTTACATGTTACATGTTACATGTTACATGTTACATGTTACATGTTACATGTTACATGTTACATGTTACATGTTACATGTTACATGTTACATGTTACATGTTACATGTTACATGTTACATGTTACACTTTACATTGTACATGTTACACGTAAATGTTACATGTTACACGTAAATGTTACATGTTACATGTTACACGTAAAGGTTTCATGTTACATGTTATGTGTTACACGATATGTAATACATGTGTTACATAATGTTACGTGTTACATACGTTATGTGTTAAACGTTACGTTATACCTTTTACGTGATATGCATGATATATGAAGCGGTGTCGCGGTCCAGAACGTTGATAGAGTCCAGAACGTCGAAGGTTAGCAGTTCATGTCAAAGGTTAGCGGTTCATGTCAAAGGTTAACGGTTCACGGCAAAGGTTAGCGCGACGGTATGCAACGTCGAGCGGTCCAGAACGTCGTCCCCCGTATGCACATGCGCGCCGAACTGGCGTGACCTCAGATGGCCGATCAACTTTGACCCCGTGCCAGAATGTCGAGACTGAGTTCATGACCTCCGCGGCGACAGTGTTACATAATAAATAATTTCTGCGCGCTGCAGCGACGACCAACGTTTTGACCCTCTACGTTGCACACTACAGGCACGTTAGTAGACAGTTACATATATCTTGAACTGCCAGAGTTATGTGTCACGAAGACGCGGGGATTTGTATTCAATGCTGCACGTACTATAGACTGCATTGAAAACCATGGCTGTAACGAAGCCATAACATGCACAACGCTCTGAGACAAGGACATTAATAAAACACTGTTTATAAATAATTACAAGTAACGCTGATTGTGAATTTTCGTTATGTTTATTAATAATAATTGAAGAAAGGAAGCGCATCAATATAATCAGGTATAATGTAAAAGAATTTCAATTTATCAGAAATATGAATGAGGATAAAATGGCATCATTTTCCAATGAACTAAATCAACAAACCTGGGAAAGTGTGCTAAAAACTGATGATGTTAATCAAGCATATGACTCTTTTCTACACATATTTATGGATATATTTAACAAACACTGTCCAATAAAAAAGTTCCCCCAAAAAAGCTTTGAAAATAAAACAAAATCTGGTTCACCAAAGGTTTTTTAAAACATGCTTGTACAAAGACAAATAAGTTATATAAAGCATTAATTGTAATGAGATCTGCAGAAGCAGAACAAAAATACAAAACATACAAAGATTTATTATCATCTATAATATATTATTAAGAATTACAGATAAAACTATTATAACTCGAAGTTAAAAAAACAAAAAGCAAATGTTAAAGAGACCTGGAAAATACTAAATGAAGTAATTAACAATCGCGAAAATAAGCCAACATATCCAGAATACTTTATAAAAAGCAACAAGAGAATTTCACAGAAAGAAGATATTGCTAATGGATTTAATAACTTCTTAACAAATGTTGGCCCCCAACTTAGCAAAAAATATCCCCTTACCTAAAAACGATACAGCTATTTATGATTACTTAGAAGAAAACATTGAACATACCATGTTTCTAAGTCCTGTTGATGACCTAGAAATTATTAAAACTGTTCAAAATTGTAAAAATAAAAGATCAACTGATTTCATTGACATTAGCATGAGCCTGCTTAAGAAAGTAATTTCTAAAATAGTTAAGCCATTTGCTCATTTATGTAACGTTTCATTTCAAACAGGTGTTTTTCAAAACAAAATGAAAATAGCTAAAGTTATTCCGCTATATAAGTATGGATAAAAAAAGTTCTACAAATTACAGGCCAATATCTTTATTACCACAATTCTCAAACATTCTGGAAAATCTACATAACAACAGATTGGACATGTTCATTGATAAATGTAACATACTCAGTCTAAGTCAGTATGGGTTTATATCTAGCATGTCAACAACTGAAGCTCTTTTAGATTTGGTAGAAGAAATTACAACTTCATTAAAAAAACATAAGTATACTGTTTGAGTATTTATTGACCCAAAGAAGGCCTTTGATACTGTTGATCATGATATACTGTGTAAAAAAAACTGCATTTCTGTGGTTTGCGTGGTGTGCACAGGAATGGATTCAGAGTTATTTAGAAAATAGACAGCAATTTGTCAGTTTTAATAACTGTCATTCAGAAATATTAAATGTATCGTGTGGTGTGCCTCAGGGTTCCATTTTGGGACCAAGATTGTTTATCATGTATATTAATGACATCTGGAAAGTCTCACAAGTGTTCAAGTATATTTTATTTGCTGATGATACAAATCTATTACGTTGTGATAGAGACTTAAATGAACTTGTTCGGGTGATAAATGATGGATTAGAACAACTGCAGACATGGTTTTCTGTTAATAGATGATCTCTTAATATATCAAAAACTAATTACATGATTTTTGGTCATGATTTTTGGTAATCGCAGAATAACTGCAGATATTTGTGATAGAATAAATATAGAGAAAATCAATAGAGTAAATTACACACAATTTTTAGGTGTAGTAATTGATGACAAATTAAACTGGAAAAGTCACATTTTATCAATAAGGTCTGAACTGTCGCAATGTTGTGCTATTATGTATAGAGCCAGCTCCTTGATTAACAAACATGGTATGCATATTTTGTACTATTCTTTTTTCATGCCTTGTATTATGTATCGTGCTGAAGTATGGCGTAACACATGTGCTACAAATATTCATCGTTTAGTTTTATTAGAGAAAAGGGTTATAAGATTAATTTGTGGTGCCAAAAGACTTGATCACACAAACTTACTCTTTCACAATGTATATATTCTTAAAATACCAGATCTTGTCAAACTGAAAACATCTATAATTATGTTTAAGGCATATCGTTATGTATTACCAATGAATGTACACAAAATATTCAGAATACATGAATCACGATATTCATCCAGGCATAAATGTAAGTTCAAGCAAATCTATGTACGTACTAACTTAAAAAATATGAGTATTTCTGTTACTGGGGTTAAACTTTGGAACACCCTCGATAATTCACTGATTAGTAAAACAATTCATCATTTCAAAAAGTGTTATATAGATAGACTGTTAAATAGTTATGTATTAGAGTCCTAGACTATTTTGCCAACATAAATTAGATAACTAAGTTAAACATTCAGATTGTTTATTGTCATAAAGGTTTTTTCTTCAATAAATGTCACAATGTCTTATTTTCGATTAAATGTGGTATGGTTATACATGTAAATAGTGTTGCACCTTCTATTGCACTGTTCAGATGCTTTATTATGCAATTAAGCAATTATAAGGGTAAACATGATAACTATTGTACTTCTTTTACCCTTTTTTCAACAATTTGAATTTTATGCACTGTACGTATAATGTAGTAGTAATAATTGTTGTTATTGAAATAAATTCCATTTCAATTCAATAGAACAAGATGTTTATTTTGACCTCAAAACAATTACATTAAATAATAGCAAATAATATGCACATGAACAAATGTCACCATATAAGTAATTAAGAATACATATGAAATTGGGGTCAGTGACTCCTGCTAAGACTAAAAAGTCGCTATCACAGGAGCCACTCGGATTATTACACGTTATAGTATTTGTATTAATTCAATACGATGTTTGCCTCTATATGTGTTAATCTTTCCATAACACATGTGTACAAATTGCAGTAATGAAATGACAATACATACAATACATAAGAACATATAACATTAGTTTGCCTCTATCCATCTATATGTATATTTGAATTCTAATGATTTTGAAGATTTATCTGACATACCTAACAATCATATAATATTGTACATGCGTTGTGATATCTTTGCAAAAGACTTGTTTTTAAGTAGTACTCAAACCCATGTAAACTGTGGGTAATAATCTTTTACAAAACTAATTCTGGAGTATCGTTTATAGTATGTGGCAAATTGTGTTTAAGGCATTTTTTGGCAAATTCATGTTTTGTCATAGAGGTGTGTATATTTGTTGCTTTGCGAGTATCATGACTGTGTATATTGTAATTGGGTATAATACTCCAATTTAATAAATAAACAGGCAAAACACCTTGCCTATATTTATAGAAAAACACTAGTTCTTGCACTTTTAATAGATCATCTATTTTTAATATTTCGAGTGTTTTAAAAAGTGGTTCTGTATATGAATTGTACCTGTTCAATATTATTATTCGAACTGCCTTTTTGGATTCTCAATATTCGGCTACCTTTGTATCCCCAAACTGTAATACAATAATTAATATGTGATAGGATTAGAGAATTGTATAACAGTTTTTTAATGTATAGTGGTAGTACATACTTTAGTTTTGAAACGCCGGTAATCCTGGAACATTTATTTGCTATTTTATTTACGTGTTTAAATGATTAACATAAACTATAATATGCATGGTTCACTCATATGTTAATTCGGCAGTCACAATGTTTACGCTGGTCACAGTAGACGTTAACCTTTGTCATGCATGTAAGAATTAAACAACATTCTAAACGAGGTGGAACGACAACCTGAACCGGATAGACATTCCAGACTGGCTAGCTGCGGGCCGTAACGTCGCGATAACCTTCGCCATGAACCGCTAACCTTTTGACATGAACCGCTAACCTTTGACATGAACCGCTAACCTTCGACGTTCTGGATTGCATCGACGTTCTGGACCGCGACAGCGGCACGCCAAAACCAGGCGCTTGCCGCAGATCCTCGATCGGCGCCAGGGTGTAATTAGTCAGCATACCCTCAAAATGTCGAAAGTGGGTTCTTGGCGGAATCAATCAGCAACATCATCAGTCTTTCAATATTTCCATAATAGATACCATGAAATAGTGTTGAAAGGGGTAATAATGAGCATTTTAATGCAAGCCCCTCATTAATTTCACAGCTAATTAGTCTAAAACAAAGCCGTTTTTAGGCTAATTTAGCGCACTATCCTGCACCCAAATAATTACTGAACGGATATATGTCCTACTTCCTGCGAGACAAATGTAGCCATACGTATTAGCTGCTAAATAACATAAAAATAAATCAAATCCGTCGAGAACTTGTATTTTTATGATTTATTTCAACATCGGGCTAGGCCATTTTAGGCAGCCCGATCGCTACTACATTCGCCTCCGGCGCAAACCCGCGGCGCGAGCGGTGAAATGTTGCACTGACAAATGGTCGATTTTTTTATACTTTCACATATTATGAGTATATACCATCTGTAGGACTATGCAAGATTTCAGAACAATTGGAGCATTATAAAGATGTGGTTGCTATGGTAATGTTCTACGATATCACTTTTTACGACTTATCACTTTAAAAACTCATTTTCTCGGAAGTGACATTCCACAAACGTATGCACTTGAAGTGGAATATCTTCGCCCATGCACAAGATAGAGTGTTCATCTTGGTATCATTTTAAAGCTCTTCATCTCCTCTAATTGAATCAATAAGAATATGGAATTGTCAACTTGCAGACAAAAGCCTGGTTTTGGCATGCCGCGTTACATATATGATACATGTTACATGTAATATGTTACATACTATGTTACGTGCAACACGTTACATGTTACATTTTACCTGTTACATGATATGTGTTACATATTACACGTTACGCATTGCATGTTACCTGTTACATGTTACGTGTTAAGTATTATATGCTACGTATTACGTGATATATGTTACATGTTTCATGTTTCATGTAAATATTACATGTTATTTCTTGCATATTAACATTATTGTTCATATTGAATATTATGTATTATATAATATATAATTCAAATTAAATATTTCACATATGTCCTAACTTCTCATTTACATTATATATATATATATATATATATATATATATATATATATATATATATATATATATATATATATATATATGTTCATATATACATACATAATATTTTACATATTAAATATATAAATATATATATATATATTTATATATATATGTATATATATAAATATATATGTATATAATATATATAATATATATATATATATATATATATATATATATATATATATATATATATATATGCACGCACACACACCAGCCGAGTTACCCCGCCATGCCTGGGAACAATAGGCAGTCACCCGCAAAACACCGTTTCACCTGTTCGAAATCGGTTCATTTAGGCTATGCGTAAAGTGTCTTAGGTAAGTATGCGTTCATCTATGTAACGCGAAATTAAAATTAACTACCAAATAGTATCAATGATAACTGTACTAATAAAGTACCAAGAATAACTGTGACGAAATCATAAATCATAAATAGGTAGTTCGACCACAATGCAAACATATATTTTGCAATATATTCCTGTATTACATTTTTATTTGTTTGCGCAATCTGCCGCCGATTAATTCGGCTTTTCATCGCGTAAATATGTGTGCGTGTGCGTGTGCGTGTGCGTGTGCGTGTGCGTGTGCGTGTGCGTGTGCGTGTGCGTGTGCGTGTGCGTGTGCGTGTGCGTGTGCGTGTGCGTGTGCGTGTGCGTGTGCGTGTGCGTGTGCGTGTGCGTGTGCGTGTGCGTGTGCGTGTGCGTGTGCGTGTGCGTGTGCGTGTGCGTGTGCGTGTGCGTGTGCGTGTGCGTGTGCGTGTGCGTGTGCGTGTGCGTGTGCGATTATTACATTATCGGTTGTAACACATGTCATTAAGTAATGCATTAGTGTTTAAGCCAACGCAGCTTAATCCAAACCTCAATGAACCAAAATGATAAGCAACATTGTATATGCATATTATACTACGTGTCGTGATAAGGTGTTTGGTAAGTATCGGAAGGAACAATATCTTGCTTGATTGCCCTGTACGCAACAAACAACATAATTGACAATTACTTGATCCCTGGTTGACCAATTGTGTTGTGAATTGTCTGTGTTTGCCGACGTAGTAAGACCACTCGATATGCTTCTTGCCTGAAACACCAAGACTTGCATTACAAAAGTATACACAATAACAAAAATACAGAAAGACAAACATCTGGGTATGAGAGAAAACAGAGATCATAGACGTGATAGAACAATTAAACAAGAAGATAGGTTTAACCTGGGCACGGCACGTTAGTAGAATACGAGATAACCAATGGACGTCTCCTTTCGCCACTTGGAACCTTTACGAAAGAAGACGATCTAGACAAATGCTCCTCCTCTGACAGTCCAGCACTTGAACCACTCGCTCATCGCGCACCAAGAGAACACTGATAGATGGATGGATGGATGGATGGATGGATGGATGGATGGATGGATGGATGGATGGATGGATGGATGGATTGATGGATGGTGGGTGGGTGGGTGTGTGGGTGGATGGGTGGATTGGTGAATGGGTGGGTGGATGGGTGGATGGGTGGATGGGTGGATGGGTGGATGGATGGATGGATGGATGGATGGATGGATGGTGGGTGGGCGAGTGGGTGGGTGGGTGGGTGGGGAGGGAGGGAGGGGCAGGCAGGCAGGCAGGCAGGCAGGCAGGCAGGCAGGCAGGCAGGCAGGCAGGCAGGCAGGCAGGCAGGCAGGCAGGCAGGCAGGCAGGCAGGCAGGCAGGCAGGCAGGCAGGCAGGCAGGCAGGCAGGCAGGCAGGCAGGCAGGCAGGCAGGCAGGCAGGCAGGCAGGCAGGCAGGCAGGCAGGCAGGCAGGCAGGCAGGCAGGCAGGCAGGCAGGCAGGCAGGCAGGCAGGCAGGCAGGCAGGCAGGCAGGCAGGCAGGCAGGCAGGCAGGCAGGCAGGCAGGCAGGCAGGCAGGCAGGCAGGCAGGCCGGCCGGCAGGCAGGCAGGCAGGCAGGCAGGCAGGCAGGCAGGCAGGCAGGCATGGAGATGCGTTGTTAGATAGCTGGCTAGACGGAAAACCGACAGACGGACAGATAGAGCTTATTTGTTTTAATCATGTAAGTCATATATATATATATATATATATATATATATATATATATATATATATATATATATATATAAATAGATACGACGAAAAATGACAATCGGTAAAATCATTTATGATTCCAGGCTGTTAGTGGAGGCAATTTAGGCTGTAATCAGATATATTAATACTAATATTTCGCCCTCATTTAAACACGTACTTTTGTAGCATTGCTTACCTGGTGTATATACAAATATATTAAAAAGAACCCTTTTTGCCTTCACAAAACCATTCCCAACACACACAAGGCTATTGTGATTATAATGCGAGATTGTGGATCTGTCAATTGCGTCATATATATATATATATATATATATATATATATATATATATATATATATATATATATATATATATATATATATATATATATGTATATATATGTATATATATATATATATATATATATATATATAAATATATATATATATATATATATATATATATATATATATATTATATATATATATATATTGCGTCAGATATATATATATATATATTTATTTATATATATATATATATATATATATATATATATATATATATATATATATATATATATATATATATATATATATACGATGGTGACGTTGATGCAAAATGTACCGTACTCCTATTGTGTCCTCTACAATGAGACATGTTCAACATCTAATTGCTGAGCCAGTAAAATACAAATTGTACTTCACAGCCGACTCAAAGGTTGAAACGTATGCGTTGGAGAGCGATGTGAGGCCGTCAGACATAAGCACTACCAGCACAACGAAGATTGCAACTCATGGTAACGTAACTCTTGCAGTCCTACTACTACAATTCGCCTGAAAAACGCACTGAGCGTGGAAAATAGTTAGCAGTTGTGACACTCGATTGGTACCCCCAAGCGATATGGCCATAATTATATGTCATTTTGCCAGTAGATTTATTGGGTTATTACATAGCATTAACAACATCTGACCACTTAGGACACAAGGTAAACTGGCTCACTCTGATTCGCAGCTGTGCATCATTAGAGTATATTTACAATTTGGTGCATACAGGAACGTTCAGGTAATTAGTAGATGAAGATCTCACAGCAAAAATATATATGCCATTATCTCCAGTTTATTAGTGCAAAGTATAAATGTAGCCAGCGAGATCATATATACTCTTGTGGACGTGGTCAGATGATGGATATGCACCACAAACACTAGAACATTGCAGAGAAAGCCAAATACCATCGCGGCTATCCGAGCGTGCCACTTCAGTGTCAACGCGACTACAGATGTGCTGTTACCATATTATATCTAGTATACATATTCCATATCATCCGAGATACGTTGTCTTGGAATAATGTTTCACTTGCTGAGACAGGTTAAGGAAAATATATAGTAAACACTTTCTAACCATACCAGGAAAGATTTTAATATTTCTGTTTCGCAAAAAACATACAAATAATACAATTACCAAAAACACAGTAGTTGATAAACAGAGCACCATTATCATATCCAGTTTTATTCTAAACAACAGCGAACAAAATCATAATTTTAAACCCAACTGAATTGATGTTTTTGTGCTACATATTTTGACATACCCTCTCCTCTGTATGTATTTATTTATTGTGTATACTTTCTGTAATGCAAGTCATGGTGGTTCAGGCAAGAAGCATATCGAATGGTCTTACAATATCGGCAAACACAGACAATTCTACAAAACAATTGATCAAGTAATTTTCAATGATGTTGCTTATTACGTACAGGGCAAACCAGCAAGATAATAATCCTTCCGATTCTTACCAAACACCTTATTACGACACGTAGTATAATGTGCATATACAATGTTGCTTATCATTTTGGTTCATTCAGGTTTGGAATAAGCTGCGTTGGCTTAAGCATTGATGCATTACTTAATGACATGCACCGTCTAGTGGTTATTTGCAAGAGAGGATCAGACCCCGTACGAAAAGTGCATTCCACGATGGAATTGTACCATTAACCTTTACTATTTTCGTTCGTATGATACCTTTCAGTGCATGATGACCAATTTTATGTAAGTCTTTATATAAGTGAACTGACTCAATACATTATACTATATTCCCGCAGGCTTCAATGACCTTTACATGTGCTTTATTAGAAGTATGACATTTAGTAATATATGTTTCTTTGTAAACACAATAATAAGCGGTATAATGATTTGTATTGATAGGGTGCTCAACCAAACATAAATTGAAAATAATAATCTCACTGGATTGGTTATAATTTTAGATATACATTCACACCTAAACAACGTCTTTAAATAGTATCGTGTTCAAAGATGCAGTTAGATTAGATATTACGTTACTCAAATCTGGTAGTCTTTGCGTCATTACAATCCCGAAATAATGGGCAATAAATTCAAAACGACTTCGCTTAAAAACGCTTCATGCGATTTGTATGAAGTTGTCGTGGCCTTCGTGTAAACTACTCATCTAACTGCTAGCCACATTGCATAGAACTTCGTTAAACTACTATGAAGATCTAATTCACTCACAAAAGCAACATTAAATAACTAAACTAAAACGTTAACGTTTACATGTTGGCATTCCCTATCATCTTGGGACTCAGACAAATGTAGCTTCCCCACCATATGAATTACTGAAACGATTCTCATAAAACGAGTTTCTCTTGAGCAGAAAAAGCCTAGTGAATACGAACGGGAACCGGCCTACCGACGCGAACCTAAGAGATTTATTGGTCCTAGTAATGCATATATGCGGAATCCACTTGCAAAGACGGCATTTTTACAATGACAACGGCCAATAAATATAGACAAACACGCATGAGTGTCAATGAAGTACAGAATATTTATTAAGAATAGGTTGGCGATGTTGTAATACCAAAATAACTTGAACATCTCTGTATGAATTCAATTGAATTCAGTATGATTTATTCAAACAACATTCAACAAACATTACAATTTAAACCATGCGAACATGCTGTACACATAAAGAACAAAATGAGCAACGCTTTCGAAACACTTACGCTACCTAGTACTCCGTAACTTACGAAGTTTCTACGCCATTTTTACGAACAAATATGAATACTGCCCCAGCTGTCGCAGACAGTGGTGTCTTAAGCCAAAACACATTCCTTTAGTTTAGTGTCATGGACAGCAACGATTCAGTTTGTTTCGTGTTTCCCGGAAGAATTGTCGCACTAAATCACGGAATATTGGACTGATGAAGCTGTAGACCAGTGGATTGGCAACGGGTTGTAAGAGATAAAGTCGGCTAAGTTGAACATTTATCGGAAATCCAATCGAGTACAGCCAAAACGGCGTCCAGCAGACAATGTATAAAGCCGTGATGACGAGCAACAGTAACAGATTGCTGTGTGACGACGTGTTTATAACTACCTTTGATTTTACGCGAGGCGCTACAACAGCGCTCGTTTTCTTCGAGAGCGTAGTGAACATAGACATAGACGCAGTTGCTTCCGATTGTGTCTCTCTGGCTGAAGAAGATTTGATTTCCAGCTCTACACCTACCGCGTTTCTGGATTTCTTCTGCGATTTCGCCTTGTCGCGACTGCGTTTCCATAAGACCATCGCCACAACGGAATAGGAGAAAACAATGACTACGACGGTAGACGTCATAAGAACGAAGCGCAGTGACATCAGTAGCACATCAAAACTAAGCGTCTTGGCCGTAACTACTACCGCCGCGTACGTTGCTCCGATAACTCCTACAACCGCCACTGCCCTAATCGCCCGTGGGGAGCTGCGATTGTAGGTGTGTGGCCGCAGCACCGCCACAAACCGTTCCGTCGCCACGAACGCCAGCAACATCATGGAGGATATTGCTGCAGTTGTTACGGCATACACTATGCCAATCAGAACGACGGGTCCATACACGGATTCAACGTTGAAAGTCGCTCCGAAACCTACTGCAAAACACACTGTTGCATCCATCGTAGCCAGCCACATCATGTATACTCTTGTGGACGTGGTCAGATGTTGGATGTGCACCACAATCACTAGAACATTGCTGACAAAGCCAAATACCATCGCGGCAATGACAATGCTAGCTATCCCAGCGTGCCACTGTTGTGTCGTTGCAACTACAGATGTGCTGTTACCAGAATTGCTGGTAACGAAGTCATCATTCCACAATGTGGAGTTGCTTTCAAATGTCGTATCGTTAAGGGATTCCATATCTTTCACAGTCAATTACCCCGCTTGTGAAGGTTCCGCAGCTTGGCATTAATCACTGCGCATCTTCCGGAAGGTTGAAATAATGCCATGCCTCAAATTGTATCCGAGCGACAACTTTCCGTTGAAACGTGTAGTATGAGGATATCTTCGAAGAAGGTGGTGATCAACTTGGTAGTTGACAACGTTGCAATACTCAGTGTCCTGGACAGTTTTGGTCAAGTCGACTGTCTCCGTTTCACGGAGAACTCGTATAAATACGTTGTTCATCAGCAAGTGTGCGTTGTCATTTTGACTCCAGCCCTGTTGATACAAGCCCAGTCCGTGTCACGTGTAACGTGTCACGTGTCAGGTGACCAATGGAAACGACTGTAGCAGTCGTGCAAGATTGGTGCCAGCACTCCTGTTTTCGAGTGGGAGTAGAATCAAACATTCGGTATGTGGTGGCCTATCAAAAAGTAAAAAAGAACGAGTTTGCTTACGCGTAGTTGGCACATTTCGCTTGTCACTTGTAGTAAAAGTCCTTAAGACAGTGTTTCAGACACGATGAAGATTAAGAAATTCGAAACTGGTGTTACTGTTGCGGAATTGTGGCAAAATATGCTAGAATGAATGAATGACACCAGCAAAACTCTGCAGAATCCTATATTATGTTGAACGTTAAAACGTTTCTGTGTAAATGTTAAACTGTATGTATCCTTGCAAGCCAGGCGCCATTGCGCTGCGCTATAGTATCCCTGTCTGATCGCCTCCGCAAACTGTTGAAGTGAGCGGAGTCGCGCTATAAGATTATAGCAATTGATATCGCCAGCCGTGGAACAGCGCAGCTATATTATACCACATGCCTGGAGACCAATCACTCTCCTCGTGTATGATTTTACTAGCTGAGGCTAAAAGAGGATTTTGCAAAAGGATGAGCCAGGGGTTCTGTAGACTGGTAGTGACGTAACAAGCCGCAGCGACCCCTGGTACGCGTGAATGACTCTACGTAGCGTACGGAATTTTTAACTAATCATGTTAACATAATACTTTCATATATCACAGTGTCTTCCTGTCATTCATTAGAGGCGAGTGTTTTAATCACTTATGAACCTGACAATAGGGCGTGCAAGTGGGTCACGATACGTGGCGTGACTCCGCGCGATTGGAGCTTATTGGGGTCTAACCGAGACAACTGGGGACTGGCCACAAGAATAATATACAATAAAATATTTTATGGGATTTGCATTTTACATTGCTATACGTTGTGGTTTCGATAAGCACTTATACCTGACAAGTTGTCTAAATGCGCATAATCATAACACATGTGTGCGTTTGCCCCAAACAGGTTGTACTACGCGAAACATGTCACTTTTCATTATTAGTCAAGATCGCCAAACGCAAGGACTTGTCGCTGTTGCCATGGCAACCACCATTATAATCGATTAAAATTCATGATTTCCGTGATCATTGTCACCGGCAAAGTGTTTCACTCCTTCTGCTTGTAATAATCCTTCGGACAGTATAACTGAAATAGTTAGACTGGAACAGTTCGATTATTACAACCAAAAACAAAACGAAGTCCTATACGTTAACATGGAGAATATGGACCTCCTGCCCCCAACTGCCCCCAGCCTCGTTTTCGCGCGCGAGACTTATACACGCCCTATACATCGAAAACATTATTTAAAGCGGTGCGCACACGAGCGGATGGGGCGCGCTCCGCCAGCTAATTACCCCTATCTGCGGCTGATCTTATCGTGTGCGGACGAAGTAACGCTGCAGCCTGGCCGCGCGTAGCGGCGGAAAGTTTATCCAACGTGTTTGATATTATCAGCATCGCGGCAGCCGGATTTTGCCGTGTGCGGGTAACATGAGCTATGGGCGCAGCTACGAAAGTAATCCAGCCAATGATATCACGTCCTGTGATCACGTGCAGCGACGATCGCGGTCACAAAATGGCAGCGACAAACGCATTCATGTCTGAGACAATTATTTCTGATGTGAAACTTGAAGCGATCTGGGAAGATTTCCTCTGTCTTTATCAAATAACTTACAATTACTGAAACAAATAAAATTTACAAAAAGAAACTAATGCAAAATTCGCCGGCAACTCGACAACATCGACGACAGCTAGGTGTAGCACTATAGCTTACTACACGCCTATATCTATGATTATCGTAACATCGGTATTGTGTCGAGGCGTGTTTTGTTAGCAGTGTTTGGTTGAGATTTAGGGTTTGGGGTAAGTTTAGGATTAGTTAAAGTTAGTTTAGGGTTCCTTTTGGGTTTACGATAACATTTGATTTTTTTTTTAAAGTCATTTATATAGCGACACCGCACTAAATGACTAACTTTATAGTAATCGCGGAACCGCGCTGTCGAGTTTTGCGCGAGTTTGATTTGTTAATTTGATTCTTTACATGAAATGATATGATTTTATTTTGTGATCTAGTGCGTATGTACGTATACAATATATGTGAGAAGACTGTAGCAGCTGTAGGGGTTCGTTTTCATGGTTAGATCAGAAAGCTTGCTAATAATAATGTAATAATTGTTGACTGATAATATGATAACGTGCTCCTGTCTGATAAAATAATAACGTTTAACCGATAATGTAATACCGCACGTATTTCGTGTAGGCCTCCATCGTGTTCGTGGCTTTCATTTTTATTTTCTTGCACTTAGTTTATCTATTTCATATATTTTGCATTTTTGCTAGTGTGATAGAAGTAGTCTTTTAATATTAAATCCAAAATACTGATTCCAAATCTGAAGTCAGATTTGTCCCAGTAGGTCAGTATTTTGACTTATAAAATACCGTACCATGAATTATACAGTCTCGCACCATTTGCGAATGGCGGGTTGGTCGTAGTAGGCTATCTTTTTAATATCGATTTCTGCACAGGTTTTCCCGTTCCATGCTGTAATTGCAGGGTATATTAATCTATGCAGTAAACGTCATTTTTCAGTAAAGAAACTGCGCGAAGTATAATGAGACGTGAGTTGGCAGATCAGCTTGGTCGACTCGTGTGCGGGCAACGGTGATAACTCGGCCGCTAGCCTCATTAGCTGGCGTCGCGCGGCAGAACCGCTCGTGTGCACCGGGCTTTACGTACGCGGAGTTTCTAGTTTCAGTATGCAGCATGAATATTCAGTTCAGTTTGCCAGACTTCCCTTTTTATCCGACTAGTTTAATGTACACTGTATGTAACACCTAATGCCATTGCGTGGTTCAGTGCGCGTGCATGTAAATAACTAAATATAACTGAACTGCGTATAGGCCCTATAATCACCCCACTTGGCAGCAAGCTCGATGTGATTTGCATAAACCCAGTTACGTATCGGACATAACACTTAAGTTATGCATAGATATGCGAATAGCAGAGACTGTAGAAAGTTTCATGTTTTTATACAGCAGGCTTACATCTCGAATGCAGGCTATAGGAGCTGACAACGAATCCCTCTAGTTCTGTGGTAGTTCTGCAACACTTCATTTCAAAACCACGACCGCAATGTGACATATTTGAGCGGAGTGGTCAGTGCCAGGATGAATTCGAAAACGGACAAATACCGGAGACATAATATGTCTCCCCCTCCCCCTCCCCCTCCCCCTCCCCCTCCCCCTCCCCCTCCCCCTCCCCCTCCCCCTCCCCCTCCCCCTCCCCCTCCCCCTCCCCCTCCCCCTCCCCCTCCCCCTCCCCCTCCCCCTCCCCCTCCCCCTCCCCCTCCCCCTCCCCCTCCCCCTCCCCCTCCCCCTCCCCCTCCCCCCTCACCGGGTGACGGGGGAGTACAAACTGGCTCGTCTGGAAGAGATGGTGGAAACCCTGAAGCGCAATCAGCAGTCCATCAACGTCACGGTAGCTGCTCCTCCAAACCGCACTCTCCGGGCATTTTCGGGGCGTTCATGTGAACTACACGACTGGATGGAAGACGCCCGCAATCGTTTGCCTTCCGTCCCACCGGTCGAGAGGTTACCCTTCCTGATCGGACATCTATAAGGACCTGCCCGAGAAGAAGTCAGGTATGCGCCCGATGAAGAAAAGGACTCTGTAGATAAGGTGTTCACATTACTTTTGTCTACCTTTGGGAAAAACCGTAGTAATGCTCAACTAAAGAGGGAGTTGTATGATAGAAGACAGAGAAACAGGGAAAGTGTTAGGGAATTCTCTCGGGCCCTGTTAGAAATCTCTGAAGGGATATCTGATAAATTGCAGAGTAAGAACGAAATGGTAATTGAAGTGTTCTGCGAGAACCTGGTGGATGTCCATATAAAGAGAGAGATGAAACGATTGGTAAGAGGTCAATCGACCATTTCCTTTAGTGCCTTGAGAGCTGAAGCTATTCGTCTCGAGGAAGACGGGATGATTAGTTCTTATGAGAATGCATGTGTCCGAGGAATTCAGGAGCCTCACCATACCCCAGGCGAACCTAGTCCACTGGACCGAATCGCAGCACAATTAGAACTACTTGCAACAACTCAGTCGGAAATTGTTTCTTTGTTACGATCACAACAACAGGCGCCAGTGGGTGTGGTGAATCCTGATAGACCGGAGCCCAGTAGCGGCGGCGCGGTTTATTGTGAGTACTGTAGCCGAAGGGGTCACACCTTCGTGAGGTGCTGGAAGCGCGCTAGTGATAGGCGTCGGAATGGGGAACAATCAACCGGTCGCGAATACAGGGGTCATTCGCATGATAGCACAGCGACTAACGCAATGCAGGGTAGCCAGGTAGTACATCCTAGGTCAGAACCAGCCTCCTTGACATCCCGTGATTACTTGGGAAACTAAGTAGCCCTGCTGCTGAGCGTCAGGCAGACAGGCGTAACAACTTAGACGGTGTATTAGTGGACGCAATTGTGGGGAAAACACTAATAATTTCTTGTGTTATAGCAAATCAACCAACTAACATGGTGCTAGACATGGGTTCAGAGGTGACAATTATACAGGAGTGGTGGTTTGACGAATATCTAAAGCCGTCAATTGGTTGCTTAAGCGATGCGTCTTCGAGGTTGCGGTTCGAAGCTGCCAACTCGTTAGGATTCCCATATGTGGGATACTTTATTGCGGATGTAAATGTATTAGGAACCATTGTGAAAGATAAGGGCATTTTAGTGCAGAAAGATCCACCAGGGTTTACTCATCACCACCCAACGTCTGGGATATTGGGAATGAATGTTTTAGGCGACATCCCCGACATAAGGGATCTACTTCTTACCATTAAGACCCATGATGCAAACCCAAAACATGATATAGAGGGTAGAGTTGTGAAACTTGTAGGTGACCGTAATGTAAACATTCCAGCGTGGTCTTCGTGTAATGTATTAGTGTCATGTCCCCGGTGTACTGGTAATGCGATGGTAGAACCCCTAGACGGGACCCTAAAGGGAGGGTTACTACTGCAAACTGGACTAGTGGGTTCCATAGAGGGACGTTTTGAAGTAACTATCATTAATCCAACTTCGGATGCGATATGGCTACGTCCCCGTTCCCCCGTTGGAAGGATATATGCCGTAGACATCATTGACAGGAATCCGGAACACATAGTTGAGTTCCAAGAGTTAGATGACGGTTTGCGAGTGACCATGGAACCTCGAAAGGTGACAGCTTTCACGAGATGGATAAGCAACCAGTACAATCAAGACACCCAGGCTACAGACCCTCAGGAACAGGAATGGATGGAAAGGATAAACATTGGTACTATTCCGTCCGCTTATCAGCATCAATTAGACAAGTTATTGAGGAGCCATCAACAAGTATTCGCTCAGGATGATGATGACGTGGGGTTAACTCAGACGGTTAAACACCGCATTTACACCACAGACGACAGCCCTGTTAAGGCGGCTTACCGTCGTATTCTTCCGCCTCAATTTGATGAAGTCAAAACACACATTACGGATCTCTTCCACAAAGGGATAATCAAACCCAGTCAGTCTGAGTTCGCGTGTCCTATCGTTATTTGTCGGAAGAAGAACGGTAAGATTAGGATGTGTGTGGATTACCGTAGGTTGAATACCAAGACTAGGAAAGACGCGTTTCCCCTTCCCCGAGTAGATGAAATGTTTCATCATCTAGCAGAAGCGAAGTATTTCTCGACAGTCGATTTGAAATCAGCGTATAATCAGGTGGAAATAGACGAGGTCGATCAACACAAGACCGCATTCACGACACCCATGAGGTTGTATGAGTACCGTAAAATGCCATACGGTCTCTGCAATTCACCTGCAACCTTCCAGAGGTCGATGCACATTGTGTTCAGAGAAGAGATTAATGAAAATGTGCTGATTTTCTTGGATGATAGCATCATCTACTCTTCTACCATCGAAGAACATTTCGAACGTTTAGAGTTAGTGTTCCAGCGATTGGCATCTCACGGTCTGAAGATTGAACCTAGTAAATGTTTTCTATTTCAGGAATCGGTTTCTTACTTAGGCCAAATAATATCTACCGATGGGATTTCTGCCGATCCGGAGAAAGTGGATGCAATTAATGAATGGCCGGTACCGGCGAATGCGAAAGAACTCAAAGTCTTCTTAGGAACCGCAGGATATCACCGACGTTACATTCATCATTTTTCACAGTTGGCATCTCCTCTGTATGAATTGGTGAATCAGGATCCCAACAAAGGAAAGAAGAGAAAACCAGGAAGAAAGTGGAATTCAGCCACTCCAGTACCATTTGTATGGAACCGAGAACACCAAGAAGCGTTTGATGCATTGAAAAATGCTTTGACTACAGCACCCGTCTTGGGATTTGCGGACTTCACAAAACCATTCATTTTGGAGACAGACGCTAGCCACCAAGGACTAGGAGCGCTACTACTACAGGAACAGGAAGGGCGAACACGAGTTATAGCTTATGCTAGCCGTAGTCTTAGGGGTCCCGAGAAGAGCCGCACGGCTTACAGTTCCATGAAATTAGAACTACTGGCAGTGAAATGGGCGGTTACGGAGAAATTCCGTAATTACTTGTTGGCCGTTCCGTTTGTTGTATATACAGATAATAATCCGTTGTCTTATATTCAGACGTCGGCAAAGTTAACTGCGGCCGAACACCACTGGCAAGCCGAGCTAGTCAGATTCAATTTCAGCATTCGGTATCGTCCTGGGCGACTTAATGCATCGGCAGATGGCCTGAGCAGGAAACCACACCTGACTCCAACCATGGAGTTCACAGTAAACGGAGAAGAAGAGATAGCGGATATCCTGCAAGTAACGGTTTTGCCGTGCGAGTTACGCCAGAAGTTACTCAAAGGAACGGTCCGGGCCACCACCGCTCAAATACGTGACATACTGGAAAGCGTAGAGTCACCGATTGCAAGTGGTTGGTGCACTACGCTACGACAGGGAGGACATACTAACCATCCACCGTTCTCCCTCCTGTGCTGTGCCACTTGCTACTGTAAGTCACCGGTTCAACAATAGGTTGCTAGGCAACAAGTAGTAAATAAAAACAACGTAATACATTGTATCTGTCACGTAGTGGCCTTTCCGTCGCAAGTCTGAACATGTTTATTCATACGGCCATATCATCACATGTCCATTATGTAGTACACACAGATCACGTTCCCCACGTAAGCAACTTACATAATTATGTCGTGAGTGCGCATGCGTGTTGACCCGTATGTAGGTCAACTAGAATTTCTTCGTTCTCCACGTAGGCAATATATGTCGTTATGCAACCAATACACACGAGGCTAGGACAGTTTTATGTCAAGTGCAACCCATAACTTCCGTTAAAATGACGCTTCCTACCACGTGTAAAACACAACTTCCGTAAAAATGGTGGGTCAGATCAGGACCGTAACACAATTTCTTGCAAAATTACACCTTCGACCATAGTCATAACGTTAAAAACTAGTGCCATTTAATGTTTTCAACACGATAACCTTGACAAGTTTTCTTATTTGCCTGAGTCAGTGTGCTATCTCCATAGCATTTCGTAACGTTTCACCGTGTCATTGCGTTAGACATGTGCTGTTTTAACAAATTTAACTAAGTTAATCTTGTAATTTGTAGTAAATAGAATATTTTTCTATTCTACGTCATAACTTTGTCAAGTTATTTCATATTTTACTAACTCGGTGTGTCAACTTTGTACCACTTCACAACTTTTTCAGCGTTTCACCGCCATCACTTTGTCAATTTTACGTGTTTTTAGTGTTTACATGCCATAACTTTGTCATGTTTTTCATATTTTACTAACTCGGGGTACCAACCTTTGCACCATTTCACAACTTTTCAGCGTTTCACCGCTATGACTTTGTCAATTTCACGTATTTTTAGTGTTTACATGCTATAACTTTGGCAAGTTTCTCATATTCTGCTAAGTCGGTTTGCTAACCTCGTTCCATTTCGTACCGTTCCACCCGTTTCATTGTGTTACACAGGTAGTGTTTTTTTTACTAATTTAACTAACTTATTCTTGTAACTTGTAGTAAAATGGAATATTTTTCTGTTTCAACACCATAACTTTGTCAAGTTTTTCATATTTTACCAAACCGGTGCACCAACTTTGTATCATTCACAACTTTTTCAGCGTTTCACCGCCATCACTTTGTCAATTTCACTTATTTTTAGGGTTTACATACCATAACTTTGTCAAGTTTGTCATATTTTACTCACACGGTGCACCAACCTTATACCATTTCACATATTTTTAGCGTTTCACCGTCATGACTTTGTCAATTTCATGTATTTTAATGTTTACATGCTATAACTTGTCGTTGCCCAATCCATACACACGAGACTAGGACAGTTTTATGTCATGCGCAGACCATAACTTCCGTTAAAATGACGCTTCCTGCAACGTGCAAAACACAACTTCCGTAAAAATGTCGGGTCACATCAGGACCATAACACAATTTCTTGCAAAATTACACATTCAATCATATTGATAACGTTAAAAACTAGTGCTATTTAAAGTTTCCACGCAATAACCCTGCCAACTTATCTTATTTCACTGAGCCAGTGTGCTCATCTCGTTCCATTTCGTAACGTTTCACCGTTTCATTGCGTTACACAGGTGGTGTTTTCACAAATTTAACTAAGTTATTCTTGTAACTTGAAGTAAAATAGTATATTTTTCTATTCTACGCCAAACTTTGTCATGTTTTTCATATTTTACTAACTCGGTGTGCCAACGTTGTAAAACTTCACAACTTTTTCAGCGTTTCACCACCATTACTTTGTCAATTTTACGTGTTTTTAGTGTTTACATGCCATAACTTTGTCATGTTTTTCATATTTTACTAACTCCATGTGACAACTTTGTACCATTTCGCAACTTTTTCAGCGTTTCACCGCCATCACTTTGTCAATTTTACCTGTTTTTACACATACACACATACGCACATATACACACATACGCACATACGCACATACGCACATACGAACATACGCACATACGCACACATACACACATACGCACATACGCACATACGAACATACGCACACACGCACACACACACACGCACGCACAGACGCGCAGACGCGCAGACACGCAGACGCGCAGACACGCAGACACGAAGACACGAAGACACGCAGACACGCAGACACGCAGACACGCAGACACGCAGACACGCAGACACGCAGACACGCAGACACGCAGACACGCAGACACGCAGACAGGCAGACAAGCAGACACGCAGACACGCAGACACGCAGACATGCAGACACGCAGACACGAAGACACGCAAACACGACACGACACGCAGACACGCAGACACGCAGACACGCAGACACGCAGACACGCAGACACGCAGACACGCAGACACGCAGACACGCAGACACGCAGACACGCAGACACGCAGACACGCAGACACGCAGACACGCAGACACGCAGACACGCAGACACGCAGACACGCAGACACGCAGACACGCAGACACGCAGACACGCAGACACGACACGACACGACACACACACACAGACACACTCACACACACACACACACACATACACACATACAAACGTACGCACATACGCACATACGCACATACACACATACGTACATACACACATACACACATACGAACATACGCACATACGCACACATACACACACATACACACATACACACATACGCACATACACACACACACACACACATACGAACATACGCACATACACACATATGTACATACACACATACACACATACGAACATACGCACATACACACATACACACATACACACATACGCACATACACACACACACACACACACACATACACACACACACACATACACACACAGTTGACGGGTATAATATTAAGTCACGTGATCGATTAGCCGAATACATATCCGGCAGGTGACTCCACCTGTTCTTTCACCAAGTTTATAATTCGTCACCTATCCGCGAGGGGACACTACATAACCCCTAACGCCATTTTGACACACGAATTTTGGACAGTACTAGTTCGTGAACTGTCCGTAAGGGGCGACACTAATGCACGACCTATCCGCCAGGAAATGTCACTTTAAACAATAAGACGCACGAATTTGCGTAGTATTAGTTCGTGACTTGTCCACCAGGCGGCACCACTAGTTCATGAACTATCTGCCAGATGGCGCCACTTGACGGGAGGAATTCCACCAAAAAAGCGCCCGAATTTTTTTTCTGAATTTTCCACCGGCGCAAACCGGCGCAAAATGTTGACCTTTGACCTTTTTCATATCTTTTAACATGGTGACCTTGACCTTCCTCCGGGGGAATTCCACCGAATTTATCCGCGGCGCGGCAAGTGCCCAACGAATTGACCCTATATTACTACTTATCGCCTGACAGTCGATTGTCTACTAAAAATCTCTACAAATCACAAACGCATCACAGGTTTATTGGTGGAATGCAGATTGATTTAACAAAACAGTTAAACTAATAAACATAGACGCTGGGACAGCGGGGAAGAGAGACATTTATAGCTACCTCTCGCTGCCCCGCAGATTTAGCTATACCCCTGGAGTGCCGGTGGGTTGCAGACACATGGTTCTGAATCTGACCTCCCCCAGTAAAGTAGAAATTATAGAAAATTCGTCATCAGCATCCACTTACAACCGCCACCCTCCAACATACATATACGCGCACGCGCGTGCCCACACACGAACGCGCGCACGCACGCACGCACGCACGCACGCACGCACACACACGCCGCGCACACGCACACGCACACGCACACGCACACGCACACGCACACGCACACGCACACGCACACGCACACGCACACGCACACGCACACGCACTCGCACACGCACACGCACACGCACACGCACACGCACACGCACACGCACACGCACACGCACACGCACACGCACACGCACACGCACACGCACACGCACACGCACACGCACACGCACACGCACACGCACACGCACACGCACACGCACACGCACACGCACACGCACACGCACACGCACACGCACACGCACACGCACACGCACACGCACACGCACACGCACACGCACACGCACACGCACACGCACACGCACACGCACACGCACACGCACACGCACACGCACACGCACACGCACACGCACACGCATATAAACGTCTTTAAACGTTGGCACTTAGATGATAAGGGAACGTGGAGGCAAAGGTTCCTGGAATTTGGGCGGGGTGCAGGCACAGTCGCGACGCAATGGCGCAGTGGCGCTGTGGCGAGGTGGCGCAGGGGCGCTGTGGCGCTGTGGCGCTGTGGCGCAGTGGCGCTGTGGCGCTGTGGCGCAATGGCGCAGGGGCGCAGTGGCGCTGTGGCTACCGGGGCAACTGTGGCTACTGTCTCTCTGAGTGTCACCAATTACTTTCTAACTGACACATACAATCTTCTGTAACTTGTTCTTTTTTAACGCTAAGTTTGAAATATCACCAGATAAATTATAGACAAAGTCTAAGAACGTTGTCGAATTCGATAACATATTTGTAAAATATATTTAATTAAAATGGTTTTATAAATAAAAAATGAATTTAGGTTTCTAAGACTAAGAAAATACAGGCGCTGCTGATATTTTTTTTACAATGATTCCAGTTTTGTCATCGCATGTTTGTTATCAAATATTGTACCTAACTAGTTGTAGGCCTGCTTTAAACTTAGTGATAATTTAAACCTCCTGGTCATGAAAATTGTCACGTTTCATATTTACAATTGACGCATTATTGAAGAACTTTTTACTGCTCTAGCCTTCAACTCCAAAAACGACTTGAAGTTTAAACGTATTCATCACCAGGGATATTACGTCTTACCAACCATGACTGATGGTAAACATGCGTCAACGTCAGATCCGCAGATTGCCAAGCTTTGCTTGCTTGGCTAAGCCGTAACATCGTGTATTCACTCGCACTTGTAACTCAGATACTTTAACTTAAAGGACAAAAAAGTTAACTGTTTCGTGGCATACACCTAATAGAGTTAATATAAAGTAACAATTTCCACATATACTCAATTTTTTAACGTCAGCTGTTTACTCAGAATGTGACTTTAAAATCTAAAATTCTAACGAAATTCACGATGGTCTAGACGCCGCCATAGGTGAAGGGTTAACTTGGCTTGGCCATTCAGCGCGCGGCATTCTATGTCTCTGCTGAAGCCGGTCAGCTTCCTGCGATGTTGTTAAGGGTCAACAACTTCGAGTCTTCGACAGTTCGTTCAGTTGGCGTGACATCTAGCAGCTGCTTATAGACGTATATCGAAATCTGTGGTTACATCTATGGTAAACTTTAGTAATTATGCCTTACTGTTCGGCATACGGTTGCAATAATAGTTGAAACAACCGGTAGTATTGAAGCAATGGATTCACATTGGTGATTTGCGGGCGTACTGTTTGGAATCCCTCCAGTCCAAGTACAGTTAACTTTGCTCGGTCCATTTTGAGGAGAAATGCTTTGAAGTAGACAGATATCAGTTGATAGGATGATTTCAGCGATAACAATAATAGACAACTTTATATTTACCGTCATCAGCATGTTACGCGCGTTGCCGAGTTGCAGCCATTTCATGACAACAGCCAAACCCCATGCAGGGAATCTACGTGGAGAGGGTCTCACCGTCGTGACGTCATTCTTCGTCTAAGATGGGGTAGCGCATAGTATTTGGATGGCTGGGTGTAAAAAAAAAAAACAATTATGGTAAACCGCTGGCGTTAAATAATTGAGTATATGTGGAAATGTTTACTTTATATTAACCCTATTAGGTGTATGTCACGAAACAGTTAACTTTTTTGTCCTTTAACATAAGGAAAACCATGATAATTATGATACAAAGTTGGTACGAAAAAAGTGTCGAGTCGTTCGTTCGGTAATGGTCGCGCCATCTACCGATTAAACGGGTAACTACTTCTCGGTGAACCGTGGCACGTCGAGAAAATGTCGTCGCGTAACTTCACGTTTCGGCACTGCATTTCGCTTTTCTCGTTGTTTCTGATTCACGCCGCTGCAGACATTGTTAAAGGAACATTTCCACTAGGTATGTTGTGCATGAATAACAACCAACGCACTGTTTGTAGCTGACGACGAACGCACAAACATCATCGAATTGTTAGCGAGCACGTATTGCTGACGTGTGTCGTGGAGTAGTGAACGTGTGTGACCCCGTGGGGCTGTTTGTTTACAAAAAGAGCAGCGTATCTGTCACTATGAAAACGGCCATAGACACTTAGTAACTCACATAGACAACTTAGTAGTATGACATGCGTATGTTACATAAAATTATAACCATTTTGTAGCCGTGGGCCGCAGAAAATAAAAGGTTGTTTGTCTCGAGCTTGTTCACTGTTCAGTTGTTGACATGCTGCCTGCATGGCTGCAGGGCCGGGCCGGCGTAGGCGTGGTTGATTGGGTGTCTGTTTTTGGTCTTGGGAATGTACATTTTCTCCACACTTCTATTACAAATGAGCCAGAACGTCTTTGGAAAAACCGGGGAGGAGGGACGACAGTGTTGGAATGTGTTGCAAGATTTATTGCTGTTTTGAAGCCAGATCTGGCCCCAGATCATCATCATAGCCCCCTGGCCCTCCCTCGAGGGAGGGCCAGGGCCCAGGGGGCTATGCCCCGAATCCTAGAAAATTATAGAGCGGTGGGGAACGGAGAACCAATAACTGGCTTCCTGATTCATGGAGTCACAAAGCACAGAGGGTATATAATATATAAGGATACCTGTGTAAGACTTTCCTTCCCAGTACTACCCTTTCACAAAGAAATTCATCATCATTCAAATAGGATAAATTAGGAATTCTCCACTTTTGTCCTTGGCTGCAGTCCAATAGCTAGGTGACAATAAAAGGGAACCAAAAGGGAAATGTTACATGCTATGCACGTCAATGAGTTAATAGAAACCTACCATTTCAAATGGTAATCACATTTTTAATTTCACTGGTTTAATTATGACTAAAAAATGTTTAACACATGCATCGTCTGTTGAACATACGACTTCATGAGATGCACCATTGTTGATAGTCTGTGACGTAACAATTGCTCTTTGCACATCTCTCATGCTGGCACTTTCCAAGTGGTCAACATAAAAAAGGAACTGCATAGCTACGAAAGGCAATACTTTTGAAAACTGGGTTAGCGAGTGATGTCAAAGTCCTATATTATTTTTATCGTTCATGCGAATTGATCCCTGATCCGGCTTGACCCTGCGAGTTGGCTGTGATCTATGTAGCCTTATTGTCGTGTAGTTTTATCTTAATTATTTCTAGCATACTTATGCTTCTGTTCATGCGAACATGATACCATTCAAAGTAGGATCAAGTAAAACTAATGAATAACCATCAAAACCACACTGGAAGGCATACATTGGTGTGGCAGCTGATGACCTAACTCGCTTAGACATATAGTTCCTGGCTCAGCCTCAGTTTATGCTATTTTTACCTACCTATAACTTCTAGAACGTTAACTGTTGCAGACGTTTATATTTATCAACATTATCACTACATAATGACAGATAACGCAATGTGTCTAATGGTACAAGATTTAAATCACTTAGATACTGAAGGCTTGATATTTACAAACCTACTTGCATTCTGACTTGACTGCGTGCTCGATGGAAAATGTCTGGGGTTTCGACGACTGTAGTTGGTGACTAAATATAGTTTGCACAGCTCTATGCTTCATAAATTCGATGTTGCCGATGTTTCTGTGGATCTTGACCCATGGTGAGAAACATATCCTCTTTGAAGCAAATTTCTTTGAATTGCGCAGAACAAATTAAACTGTATTTCGAGGCTTTCCATCCATGATCCAGCCTGTCCACAGTTAAGAAGCCACTGCCTCAGTTCTGGTCTCCAACATGGAGAGAAACCATAACAGCTCTTTGTTTTTTTCATTTGTCAGGGGTCGAAATTCGGCATTTAGTTTGCTAGACACTAATAAAGACAAAAGTTTATTAGTCCGCCAAAAGGTTTACTAGGCCACCAAAATATAAAAACAGTTAAATAACAATGCAATGTTCATAAATGTAACAAAGTATTAATTAATAAATAACAATAGTAATTAATGAAGAACTGAAAATATGTTCTGTGCAATTGAAAAAGGACATCAGTTGCACTCATTGACCGGTAGTACCACCGTACCTCCCTACCAGATACAGGGCACCCTACCATTATGAATTTTCCATAATCATTCCAGAAACCGACTTTGTATTACAGTGTTATGAAAACTGCTCTGCTGGAATGTAATAATGGAAATACAAATATCATACTATAGAAAATTATGCCGATAAAAGAACTGCTAATCTTATAAATAATACCCAGACAAGTTTGTACCCAGTGGCCATGCCTAAGAAAATGTAATAATTTATCAGTAAATGACACTGTCACTGTTGTAGCCAATTGTTCACTGGCAACAATTTGTCAATGTGTTAATGACTTGGGATTCAGTTACATCCAGGCCTGTGAATGGGTAAAGGGTCATTGCGACTACAAAGGCTTGACTACTGTGGTGTGGGATGAATGAATGACATATTGACCTTTACTAGACAACTGGACTAGTTATTAGGCAGGTTTACTAGTCGGCCCTTATCTTTACTAGTGTATGGACTAGTGGGTAGTTCTACCCCGTTTGTATTGTTACAGACATATGCTGAGCAGTACGGCATATTGTATCATGCAAATCTACATACAAAGACCAACTGCGTGTATCTCACAACATGTGTTTACCACTTGCTATTGAACTGAAGAGCATTCGATATATCATCGGTCATGTGACTTCTGCTCACCGATTGGTCAAGTCGGACGCATGAGCACATTGAAGGAAGCCTCCATGCTGTGGCTGATTTCAGTAAAATGTTCCACTTGGAAATTAAATTACCAGAAAGCCACTATGTAACATTAAAAATGTGATTACCATTTGAAATGGTGCATGTTTGTATTAACTCTTTGACGTGCATATCATATAGCTTTTCCCTTTAAGGCAATGAAAATGTCAGAATTCTTAATGTGTGTGAAGGCAAATATCTATATTTAGGATTCTAAATAGTAGTTGCCCGGACTAGACTAGGGTAAAATAAGTTGGTTTGCTCAGTTGTCGGATGACCCCATCCAAAGCAAAATCCTGGCTATACCAGTGTGTCTCATCATATCACTTTAATTGTGTCTACCATGCGCTAATGTGTCGTCCCCCAGTAGCTTACATATCTCTCAGAAACCATTGTGGATCTATTTTTTTTAGCTTTGACATACCGTAGGGTACTGCTTCCATATGCACAATTAATTTGTATTTGATTGGATCGTTCTGGAGAACATAACACTGGTAAAACAACTTGTTTCCAAAACATGTGTCTAATTTTGCACAGGCATTATCTTAATTAAGGTACATAGGTAGTATACAATAAATTAGTATTTGATTGACTGTTTTTCAGGGCCACCCAAAAAAGCTACATGTCAACATATTTTGCCTGTGACTCTATGGACAGGCTGGGAGACTGACTATATAGTCAATTAATAGAACCCTGCTCAGTGCAGGAAACAATTAGACCTGGAACCAGTTAGTCAAGTAGGTGAACATTAGTTTTTCATTTGAATCACACTGATGCTCAGCATTGGATGGGGTGTTTACATACTTAAAGTACATGTATTTTATTAAAAACACTTTGGTAAATTGATTTATATAATAATAATTCCATTTTTTAATATGGTGCTTTTTAAATAAGTAAATATTAATCTAATCACTCCACATATTAAAAGGATGTGTTGACTTAACTTGACTAAATGTTAAATTAAATAAACAAGCTAAGATAAAATAAACAGAAATTAGCATGTGAAAATACAATATGAAACAAAGGAATAAAAAATACAATCGATCTGATGAAATAGATACCAGTGTCATTTACATGTGGTAACAGTACCTGCTTCAAGGCATGTAAAGCAAGCCTTGAAGTATGCACAGACCACACCACACCACACCACACCGCACTGCACTGCACTGCACCACACCGCATGCACGCCAAGCACGCACGCACACACACACACACACACACACACACACCCACACACACACACACACACACACACACACACACTCACTCTCATACACACACACACACACACACACACACACACACACACACACACACACACACACACACACACACTCACTCTCACACACACACACACACACACACACACACACACACACACACACACACACACACACACACCACACACACACACTCACTCTCACACACACACACACACACACACACTCACTCTCACACACACACACACACACACACACACACACACACACACACACACACACACACACACACACACACACTCACTCACTCACTCACTCACTCACTTGCACCACACCACACCACACACCACACACCACACACCACACACCACACACCACACCACACACACACAGCAAGCTGTTCCACGTTCATTGGCCTCTCACTACAAAGCTGCCCATTCCATATGACATGATACAAAAACTGCTGTCGAATTACAGTATGCATGAATATCTTTTGCAAATGGTTTGCCAGATTGTATGAAAACTACATATATTAGATAATAATTAGTATCACACTTATTGACCTCCCCAGGATACATTTCAATAATGATAATAATTACTAGATATTAAAAGCGCTTTATATGTAGCCAAATTAAATTGACAAGTTTAACAAGATTTAACAAGATTTAACAAGATTGCCACCTAGAGAATCAACTCTAGATGGCAGGTGGACAAGGAAGCCGTTTGGCTTATCGAGAGTCCAACCTATCTATCTAAGTATACCCTGCCCGTCTTAGGTATATGTCAATTTTATTTTTAAACATATTAACACTTCTAGCACCTACACAATCAGCTGATAATTTGTTCCATTCGTTTACTATTCTTTGGGAAAATGAAAATTTTCTAATATCTAGTCTACACGGCTTCTTTGCTAATGCAACTCCATGTCCTCTAGTCCTTCTCTCTTCCTTGACCGTGAAAAAAATATTTCTGTCAATATTTTCATACCCATTCAATATTTTAAAAACCTCAATCTGATCTCCTCTCAATCTTCTGGTTTCTAGTGTTGTTAGACCACATTCTTTTAGACGCATTTCATAACTAATATTCCTGAGTTTTGGTATCATTTTTATTGCTCTCCTTTGTACTCTTTCTAGCATATCAATATCCTTCTTGCGATATGGCCTCCATGCTTGTATACAATATTCTAAATGAGGCCTAACTATTGTTTTATAAAGCGGTATTATTAGTTCTTTTTCTTTGTATACTATATTTCGCCTAATTAATCCAAGAATTTGGTTTGCCTTCGCTGCTGCAATTCCACACTGCTCTGATACCTTCATGTCAGCACTAATGGTTAAACCTAAGTCCTTTTCCTTTACAGTAGTATTTAGTACAGTACCACCCATTGTATATTGTGCATTTTCATTCCCATGTCCTGTGTGGAGGCACTTACACTTTCCAAAGTTAAACAGCATTTGCCATTTCTCAGACCATTCTATCAACTTATTTAGATCATCTTGTAAATGCTGTCTATCTGCATCACTTTTTATTTTCCTAAACACTTTTGTGTCGTCCGCAAACTTCAACACCTTGCTTGTTATGTCATCATCCAAATCATTGATATATATTAAGAATAAAATAGGTCCCAATACTGATCCTTGCGGTACTCCACTCAAAACAGATTTCCAATTTGAAACCTCCCCATCAACTACTACTCTTTGTCTTCTATCAATAAGCCATTTTTCTATCCAGTTAATCATACTATTTCCTATGCCATGGGCCTTTAGTTTAAGTAGTAATCTTTGGTGTGGCACTTTGTCAAAGGCTTTTTTAAAATCTAAGTAGATTATATCTACTGGTGATCCCTCATCTACCCACTTTGTGACATCTTCCAAAAAACATAACATATTTGTTAAGCATGACCTCGCTTTTAAAAACCCATGTTGAGATGTGTTTATCAATTTATTTTTAACAAGAAAATCAACCAAGTGATCTTTAATTAGTCTTTCTAATAGTTTACAAATCACCGATGTTAAACTCACTGGTCTATAGTTCTCTGACTTGCTTCTTGATCCTTTTTTAAATAATGGTATGATGTTTGCTTCTTTCCATTCTACCGGAACCACTCCTTCCTCTAATGCCAAATTGAACACTGTTGCAAGTGGTATGCTAATTTGTTCTACAATTTCCAGTAGTAATTTGGGAGGAATCCCATCCACTCCTGGTGATTTATTATCCTTCATATCTCTTATTTTCATAGCTACCATTTTTGGGGTTACAGTTAGTTGTCCTAAATAGTCACACTCTCTCCCTTCGAACTTAGTCTCTAGTACTGGTAATGTACTAATATCTTCCCTGGTAAACACCGAACTAAAGTATTCATTTAGGTTTTCTGCCATTAAGAATCCCTCCGTTATTATGTTTCCATCACTACCTTCTTATCTTGAACTTTCTGTTTACTTCGAACATACGCATAAAAACTCTTGCTGTCATGTGTTATGTTGAAAGCTATTTTTTGTTCATAGTTTCTCTTCTAATTTCTAATTTCAGCTGTAGCTTGATTAAGTGCTTCTTTATAAATGGCATAGTCTTCTTCACTTCCAGTATGTCTATATGTCTTCCACATCATTTGCTTGTACTTGATTTTTCTAATGGCTTCCTTCGATAAGTGTTTCTTCTTTGACCTTTTCCCCTGTTTTTTCAAGGGGACAAATTTGTCAACGACGCAGTCAATTTCCCTCTTTAAGATATTCCAGCATTCTGTTGCTGTCTTATTCTTCAGTGTGTTATTCCAGTCTATCTTCGCTAAATATTCCCTCATGTCCTTATATCTTCCTTTGTGAAAATTTTTCCTGTACCGTATTTTTCTGTTCCGTTCTCCTTTTACTTTGATGATAAAATGTATCTGGTTATGATCACTACATCCCAGTGGCTCACATATATTGACATTATCAACAAATTCCTTCTGTGAGCTCAAAACTATGTCCAACATGTTCTTGTCCCTGGTTGGTTCTAACACATGTTGAAAAAGGAAACTATCTTGTACTAAATTTAAAAACTCTTGATCCTCTCTCCCAGGACTCTGTAGAGATGTCCACTTTATATGCCCATGGTTAAAATCCCCCATAATAATACAGTCCCGTTTACTCACTTCTTTTATAGCGTTGTGCATTTTTTCATTCTCTTCTATGCTTATGTTTGGACTACAATAAACTAACCCAACAGTTAATGTTGAGTTTCCTGTAACTATGTTACACCAGACAGCTTCACATTCTGCTTCTTTTTCTAATTTTATTTCGTAAGCCTGGATGGATTCTTTAATATATAAAATAACTCCGCCTCCCCTTCTTCCTAATCTATCTTTCCTAAACATTACATATCCTGTCATTCCTAATTCGGCATCTAATATATCGGGGGTGGCCCAAGATTCAGTTATACCTATTATGTGAGGGTCAATATCTTCTACCATAATGTTTAGTTCATTTCTTTTGTTTACTATGCTCCTTGCATTTAAACAAACACATTTATAACCAAATTTCGTAGGGCTGTCATATAGTCGTAATGTTGCTGTCAATGCATGTATGGTTGTGTTGCTTCAAGCTACTCACATTACACTATAGTAATAACTCACGTAGATCCAGATTCAAGTACCAGTACCTCATTTGTCAGTAATCTACTACAATTACACAATTACAAAGTGTAGGCAACTTAATTATTTGATGTTACTCATAACAGTACTGCATATAGACTACATTACATACAATAAAACATGAGTTTTTGTTTGAATTGATGCAACTAAAGATTTAGCCTTTGTATGTATTTGTTTTTTTAATTTACACTGTAAGTTGGTTAGAATGAAATTGTCATAACTTTCCACAGTGCCAACCTGTGAATGGTGATCAAGTTATTTTATGTCAAAATGTCATGCAGTGGGGAATAGTAATCATGACATTACACCAAAAGAACATTGTTTGATGTAAAAACATACAGCAGTTTCCAGGAAACACTGGTTTTAGACAGGGCAGAGGCAACACACTGCTATTTACCAGGAAATATGTGGTAATAAGTCCATAATTTATTTTACCACTGGCTAGCTCCGGTACATGTAATTACACCTAGTTCATTTAGAACTTAATACTCATCTAAGGCTAACAGCTTGACTAGTTGCTAATTCAGGTACGTCCTTGTATTTGTTTAAAGCATGAGATCAACATGATGTTTCGTAGAAAATTTATCAGTACTAGTAAGGAAGTATGGTGACTACAGTCTAGTACTGTCAGGTGCCAATTTGCAATATGTTTAAGAAATAGGAAATGTAGCACTCTGGACATTGGCAGGTTCTACTGTACCCATTCAGTAAACATTAGTTACATAGCCACACCATGTCGGAAAATAGCTCAGATGAGCTAACGATATGAAATTCACATGTAAACCGACATTAAATAAAGCTTCTTGTATCTTGTTTCTTAGCAAGTTAGTCTGTATTTGTCTCATAGTCTAAATGACCAAGGGACAAATACATGCTAACTGGTGAAGAACCCGCACACAGCTGTCATTGTCTCTGTGAGCTCCAAATCAGCTCCAGCTTAATATTTGAACTTGTTGTCTGCTAGGATCCTCAGCTTGGAAGCCATGTATCATAGAACCAGTAGACCAGACTAGACAGACACACATTCTGTTACTGAGGTACTGATGCCTGCTCCATTAGCATCATGAGTGACAGAGGACAAAGACAATGTGTGGCAATTTATTCGCACAATTGAAGAAGACTATAATTATGAGTTATAGACATTATGTCCCAAGTAACTTATGACCCAAATATTGTGGACAATATGTCCCAAAAATAAGATGCTAAGTAACAGTTAAATATGCACAATTGAACTTGAAATGTCCTACAAAGAGTGCCAGCATTAGTGCTAATATAGCAACAGCTTGATGTTGAGACTAAAGTGCAAAGATGATATAAAAACTTAATAGTAAAATTAGGACATATTATCATCTATGACATATATGACTTGGGACATAAAGTCCACAGGTCATACTTATGATTGTTAAAACCGACCAGTACTGATACATGTGTGTGTAAGCATGTACCATTCTGGATAGTACAGTAGGTTGTATTGCAATTTTCTTCCAAATATAACCCTTTTAAGAGTTTTTCTCAGCTAGTCTGGTATTTACCAACATGACCAGGGCTTTTTTCCATGATGGGATTTACTAGCAATTACCACCGAGTATTTACCAATGTTGAGAAAATGTGCCAACCCTGAACCAAGGGTGAAGTGCAGTTATGCCAATGAGTGCGGATATTTAGAAGACCATTTGGAATTAAAATATACAGCTAATACAGTCAAAAACATGCCTTGTTGACATATAAATGTTCAGTAAACATACCCTTATGTACATGGAAAATTATAATGTTAGAACTAATGAATTCTTACTTTTGCAGAGCCTAAAGATGTTATCTTCGTGGGTCTTAGTCAGCCAAACTCATATCACAAAGAACGCGCAGAAATCTTCAGGCAACATTTGAAAGAACAGTTTAAAGACTTGGAACAGGTAAATATGTATACAGGTATTGTGCACATAGGAAATAGTTTCAGTTGTTTTGTTGGCCAAAACAGACTATTTTGTCTGAAACTCTTCTTGGAGAAAAAGATATATTTGTCCAATTATTTGTACTGTTCCACCATCTTGTTACAACAGGGCTTTATGCAGGGCAAAGTATTGCCAGTCACACATGTTTTGGTGGACACATGGATGTTAACTGTTTAGTTAGTTTACTAACTTTAAATGTGTCTGATCACCTAAAATGGACTATAAACACACATGTGACACCATTTACACTCACTTTTGAGGCATAAGTGACAATATCTATGGTTTTGGAAGACCTTTTTCCCTTTCGCTCCTTCAGTTTTTTTACCCGTCCACAACCAACGGTGGGTCTCTGCATAAAGCTATATGTTACAACGACATATTTAATTTACATATATATATATATATATATATATATATATATATATATATATATATATATATATATATATATATATATGTATATATATATATATATATATATGTATATATATATCTATGATTACAGCATAATGCAGATTATAATTCAGATTATTAGGGTACCATAAAAAGTATGTTGTAAGAAGTAATGAAATGTACAACTGTTAGTGTTACTGTTATTGACCGATTGAAACATATGTTGGTCCAGTTTGACTCTGTGCAAAGAATTCTGAGTAAATTGGGTCCATCTGCATAACCAAAAACATGGCTATTCCAGTCCTGTATCAGGACAAACATGTCAGTCCTGACTGAGTTTTATCTTAACTTCCCGTACCACTTCCTGTGTCTTAATTCTTCCTGTGTCTTAATTTAGTGTGAAATTCCTCTAATTTCATTGCTATCATAAAATTGTCTTCATCGTTTACTGAGCCAAATTGTATTGAAAATAGAGGCTATTGCCTAAATCATTATGTGTTTCAGACACCATACATGTATAAATCAGTGGAACTTGAAGCAGCTTCTTGTGTATTGATTGAAGGACACAGGAGACACAAAGTTGTAGTGTTGACATTAAATATGAATGACATCATGATTACATTGCAGTCGGCGTGGCCAGTGATTGACCTCTTGCACGAACGCTGGCCGGTCACTGGGGCCTGGACCATTCTTCCTCTCATGTCAAGGTCAGTGGCCAAAAGCACAAAACACATTTGACCTACAGGGGTCAGAGTACAGTTACACTTCATGGTCTAACCCATACGAATGCCGTACCTTAATAATTGTGTCCTTTGAGATTTAGAAAAATCTTTTTATGTGAAATGAGTACAGTAGGACAGGCATACCAGTAGGTTCAGTGCTATGATATATCTGCAGTGCAATGACGCATGTTAGGCAGAGTGTAGTTGGCATAGTGATTTTTAGCAATTTTTTCTTACATGACCCTGCGAATGCAGAAAAGCGTGCTCAGTTTGGTAAATATTGAGGGGCAGTGCACATGCATGCATTTTAAGAGAGCCTCAGGTATGCTTTTTTGATGAAATTTGATCAGCATATTGGTGACATGACTGCAGTGACTGTGTTAAAATTCTCAAGTCCGGTTTCCTTATAATCTGACAAAACGTTAACATGGCTGCCAGTGGGAAAATCAACAGTGCTCTGTGCCCTACAGGGTGCATCCTCTGTGCCCTACAGGGTGCAACCTGTTTGAGCGCATTTCACCATGAAGCTAGTACAGATGTGTTGCAGTCTGTTCCTCAGCATATCAATGATTTCAGTCATTTTGTTAGCACCAGAAAATGTCTGGGCTTTGTTTTAAATGGATAGCTTTATTATTGTTCATAAAATGTAAATATACCATTAGAATGCATATGTAAAAGAAACAATCAAGTTATATTGATAAATTAGCTGTTTTCCAAGAAATGAAATGTTAGCTGAATTTTGTCACTTTAATTTTTCACTAAAAGTTTTCTTCTTCATGAAAGAAGCCAGATCTGAATGTGAATGATAAAGTTGATACTAAATACAGTATTCTTCCCTAAAGAAGGTACAACATAATTATGTACATGTCTGCTTGATAATTATCTTGTTACGTATAATCTTAATACTGAGCAGAATTATACAAATCTGTGAAATTATTCTGTCAAGAATATATAATTTTGTAATTCATTTCTTAGTTATAATTAACACACCGTAGAGCGCAGTGGCTCAGGGGTAGAGCTTCGGACTCTCGACTACGAGAACCCAGGTTCGAATCCTGGGTGCGGTGTTAAAACCTTGGGCAAGTTTTTTCACTCTACATTGCTCCAGTTCACTCAGCTGTATAAATGAGTACCTGGCTATAGACAGTGGTTGATATGTGTACGAGCAGCCTTCGCACATTAATTGTAGCATAGGCTGGATGCTTTCCCAGAGAAGCCGAGATGGTGTTTGAGTGAACAGGTCTGTCAGGGAAGTAAAGTGTAAAGCACTTTGAGCGGTCCTGAGGACTGGATACTGCGCTATATAAGAACTGCCTTTACTTTTTCCTTTACACCATTAAACTAAAGAACTGAATTTGTGAAGCACTTACTGATGTCCACTGAAAGTAACATTCAGTTTTTGCCACTGATACCTGAAAGTGACAGGTGGGCATCACCAGGGGTCGTTGCGGCTGATTACGTCTGTATCAGCCCTTCTCCACCCCTGGCACATCCCTTTCAAAAACTTGTCTTTTCTCGTCAACCAGTGAAATCGCTCACTGGCTATAGGTGCCCATAATATAAACAATTTTCAGCCAACTGTGATGCAATGTTAGAATGTGAACGGGCCATCATATTGGGATTCACACCAGTTGTGTATCCGTCTTCAAATTGGGGCGGGTATTTGACTATTTTTACTGTGCCAAGTTTCCACGGTGGATGCAGTAGCGACTGGCGAAGGCAGTTGCTATAATTTTATAGGTCACCCAGAAGGTTGATTGATTGATTGATTGATTGATTGGTTGGTTGGTTGGTTGGTTGGTTGGTTGGTTGGTTGGTTGATTGATTGATTGATCGATCGATCGATCGATCGATTGATTGATTGAGTTTATTTGGTAAAAAATATATACATGACCATTAAACATAGTTTAGACACAAAAGCAAATAAAAGAATAAGCATATGTAATATTACTGAGGATAAATACATTAAAACACACAAATGTACACTTATTTCTAATGTGGGCATCATAAAATATGAATAATTTAAGAAAACAAAAAAATACGTAAATAGATAACACATTAAATTTAATAGATAAATAAATACAGATAAATAAATACAGACAAATAAAATACAGATGTATCAATATTTTTACATACAGATAAATAAATGTCTTTAGCAAGACAATGTGCTAATATAAAAAAAGTACTCTACTAAAATATGATAATATGACAATACGTAGTAAGATGAGTTAATAAAAATATATTTAAATACCACTTTAAGATTGTAATTCATGATCCAACAAGTTGTTTGGAGACAGTTGGCCAGGGTTGGTTGGCTAGTAACGATGCAATGATTCCGGGTTTTGAGGATGCAGTTGGGCAAGGATATGTGTTGTCACATGTCACAGTGGATATAAAGGTTGTAGAACATATAAACTGGGCTAGGTCCTACTGGGTTAGGTCCTTACTGGGCTAGTTCCTCACTGGGCTAGGTCCTCACTGGTCTAGGTCCTCACTGGGCTAGGTCCTCACTGGGCTAGGTCCTCACTGGTCTAGGTCCTATGGGTTAGGTCCTCACTGGGCTAGGTCCTCACTGGTCTAGGTCCTCACTGGGCTAGGTCCTCACTGGGCTAGGTCCTCACTGGGCTAGGTCCTCACTGGGCTAGTTCCTCACTGGTCTAGGTCCTCACTGGTCTAGGTCCTCACTGGGCTAGGTCCTCACTGGGCTAGGTCCTCAGTCACTGGTCTAGGTCCTCACTGGTCTAGGTCCTCACTGGGCTAGGTCCTCACTAAGCTAGGTCCTCACTGGGCTAGGTCCTCACTGGGCTAGGTCATCACTGGTCTAGGTCCTCACTGGTCTAGGTCCTCACTGGGCTAGGTCCTCACTGGGCTAGGTCCTCACTGGTCTAGGTCCTCACTGGGCTAGGTCCTCACTGTGCTAGGTCCTCACTGGGCTAGGTCCTCACTGGGCTAGGTCCTCACTGGGCTAGGTCCTCACTGGGCTAGGTCCTCACTGGGCTAGGTCCTCACTGGGCTAGGTCCTCACTGGGCTAGGTCCTCACTGGGCTAGGTCCTCACTCTTGTTAGCTAACCAATCATCAGCATGGTAGTTTAAAAAAACCACTCCTATTTCATATATTCCAGCTAAAAAAATGGCTTCATATGATATCCATGTAGACATATAATCATATCTTGTTCTAGACCATGATGATTCGCTGGACACAATGTGGTCATGTGTAATTTATTATCTTTTTACTAAATATCGTAACAAAATTGAAACATCGTCACCAGATGTGACTAAGCTCGTAAGGCAAAGCAAAATATTGGGTTTTCTCAATTTGTCTGGTACATCAGGTAAGTGATTAAATCTGTCTGGTACATCAGGTGAGTGGTTTACTTCTGACCAAGTTTTCAGGTATAAACAAGTGATTGCAGGTGTGACAATTTGCACACCTGAGCCCTAGAGACTAGTGCAGTGTGACCTGATACACCATTTTACGTGTCCATGTCACTTCATGTTACAGATGACAGCTTGGCTCAAATAACATGTCAGTAAATATGAAAAATCTTCATTGTGCAAGTATTATGCTAGAAGGTGTGTTAAATCCAAACCAGTGTAGCATTACAGTGGCTTCTCTGTTGCGTGGATTTTATCATTGCATCGATCATTGAAAACATTGTAAAGCCAGTGTAAAGTCTATGAAAACACTGTAGGACCTATGTAAAATTTATGAAAACACTGTAGGACCTATGTAAAATTTATGAAAACACTGTAGGACCTATGTAAAATCTATGAAAACATTGTAAAATATATGTAAAATCTATGAAAACATTGTAAAACCTATGTAAAATCTATGAAAACATTGTAAAACCTATGTAAAATATATGAAAACATTGTAAAACCTATGTAAAATCTATGAAAACATTGTAAAATATATGTAAAATATATGAAAACACTAAAACCTATGTAAAATCTATGAAAACATTGTAAAACCTATGTAAAATCTATGAAAACATTGTAAAACCTATGTAAAATATATGAAAACATTGTAAAACCTATGTAAAATATATGAAAACATTGCAAAATATATGTAAAATATATGAAAACACTGTAAAACCTATGTAAAATCTATGAAAACATTGTAAAACCTATGAAAACATTGTAAAACCTATGAAAACATTGTAAAGCCTATGAAAACACTGTAAAATATATAAAAAAAAAACTATGAACAAACTATATAAAATCTAACTGTAAAACCTTTATAAAATCTATGAAAGCACTGTAAAACATATGTATAGAACTAATATTTTTGGGAATGGAAGGGAAAGTATGGTAATGTAAAAAGGGTGTTTTGCATTCATGATACATTGTGTCCAGAACATGGAAGCCAAGGACAAAACCATGTGACCTTGACTGTACTGTATGTCATTGGTTACCATATCTGTTGTTGTGTTCATTTGTCCTGTGTCCTCTGTTCCTGGGTCCTTGCTTCCTCTGTCTGTGATTTGTCTGTTCTTGTGTCCTTGGCTAGTGCCTATTCCTGTGTCATTTGTTTCTGTGTCTTTGGTTATTGATTCCTTGGTTCCTGTGTCATAGATTGCTATGTCCTTGACCCCATGGTAACTGTGTCCTTGTTCTTGTGTCATGGAATGCTGTGTCCTTGGTTTATGTGTCCTTGGTTGAGTTGACCTGTGTCCTATGTTGAGTTGACCTGTGTCCTTGGTTGGGTTGACCTGTGTCCTTGGTTGGGTTGACCTGTGTCCTTGGTTGAGTTGACATGTGCCCTTGGTTGGGTTGACATGTGTCCTTGGTTGGGTTGACCTGTGTACTTGGTTGAGTTGACCTGTGTCCTTGGTTGGGTTGACCTGCGTCCTTGGTTGGGTTGACCTGTGTCCTTGGTTGGGTTGACATGTGTCATTGGTTGGGTTGACCTGTGTCCTTGGTTGGGTTGACCTGTGTCCTTGGTTGGGTTGACCTGTGTCCTTGGTTGGGTTGACCTGTGTCCTTGGTTGGGTTGACATGTGTCCTTGGTTGGGTTGACCTGTGTCCTTGGTTGGGTTGACCTGTGTCCTTGGTTGGGTTGACATATGTCCTTGGTTGGGTTGACCTGTGTCCTTGGTTGGGTTGACCTATGTCCTTGGTTGGGTTGACCTGTGTCCTTGGTTGGGTTGACATGTGTCCTTGGTTGGGTTGACCTGTGTCCTTGGTTGAATTGACCTGTGTCCTTGGTTGGGTTGACCTGTGTCCTTGGTTGGGTTGACCTGTGTCCTTGGTTGGGTTGACCTGTGTCTTTGGTTGAGTTGACCTGTGTCCTTGTGTTGCAGTGTCCTGGCGTCACGTGTCAGTCAGAAGTGGTTGTTCATCAGTGACGTGGAGACGCGACTGGATGTGACAAAACTACTGCAGAGTCTGGCCAGCTTCAACCACAGCGAGGTGCCTGATGTGTCACCGTCTCTTGTTTTAGATTCCTTATGCATTTACTGCAGTCTGTTTTATCTCTGATACTGATGGCCATGTCTCCATTATCTTTCTTGTTCCACGCATCAATTTTTATCTCCTTTATCTTTCTTGTTCCACGCATCAATTTTTATCTCCATTATCTTTATTGTTCCACACATCAATTTTTATCTCCTTTATCTTTCTTGTTCCACACATCAATTTTTTCTCCAGTATTTTTCTTGTTGCACATGTCAATTTGATCTCCATTATCTTTCTTTTTCCACTTGTACATTTTATCTCCATTATCTTTCTTGTTCCACATGTCAAATTTTTATCTCCATTATCTTTCTTGTCCCACACATCAATTTTTATCTCCATTATCTTTCTTGTTCCACACATCAATTTTTATCTCCATTATCTTTCTTGTTCCACACATCAATTTTTATCTCCATTATCTTTCTTGTTCCACACATCAATTTTTATCTTCATTATTTTTCTTGTTCCACACATCAATTTTTATCTTCATTATCTTTCTTGTTCCACACATCAATTTTTTATCTTCATTATTTTTCTTGTTCCACACATCAGTTTTTATTTCCTTTATCTTTCTTGTTCCACACATCAATTTTTATCTTCATTATCTTTCTTGTTCCACACATCAATTTTTTTCTCCAGTATCTTTCTTGATACGCACATAAATTGTATCTCCATTACCTTTCTTGTTCCACACGTCAATTTTGTAGGCATAGACTTTGACATGATTTGTCATTGTGTGGTCACATCTTATATGTGAACACTTTTTATTTAACCTATATATTTATTAGACATATATACATTTATTCAGCTTCAATAATTTATGTTATTATATGTATATTGATATTTTTTATTGTTTATATATGTTACTAGTATATTTATGTCTTTTTCTGCTGGTGTGTATTTGTATTTTAGGATTTTAATGTATGTATGTAAAGTGCCACAAACAATTTGAAATTTGATGTGGCACTATATTAAATAAAATATATTATTGTTATTGTTTATTATATGAATTATGTTGGATGTTCACAGAGGCTGTTTATTGGACGAGGTTTATACGACAAGGAACATACCATCATCCACCATTTCAACTTCCCTTCCCCCTCTCTTGCCTTCCCTGACTTCGCTGCGGGTTTTCTCATGAGTTTGGAACTTGTCAAACAGTAAGTTGAATTCGTGAAAATGTTCATTAAGTTGGAAGTATATCATTCAAGTACAATTTCTGATTACACAACTAATAATTTCTACTCACTTCGACGTTTCGATCGCCATCGGCGGCCTTCTTCAGGAACTGAATGTTCATTGGTCACTGGTCGCTAGATGGCGTGGCGAGCAGACTGTCCCACACGTGACTTAGTCTGTAGCCCCCCTCGTCTCTGTTCATTTGGTTTCGTCTTCCTAATCCAGATGGCTTCTTTTATCCAACCACAGTAACCACTGAACATTCAGTTCCTGAAGAAGGCCACCGATGGCGGTTGAAACATCGAAGTGAGTAGAAATTATTAGTTGTGTAATCAGAAATTGTACTTGAAGTAAGTTGAATGTTTAGCACCAGTTTTTTTTTTAAGATAAGATAGCTTTATTGCCATGTGTTCACATTGTAGTTACAATAAAACATTGGAATGTGTAATGATATTGGTCGTCATACTAGTACATTCACATGACAATACATTCCCATGCACCAAACGATGATGATAAAATATACTACTACTTTAAAGTGAAAAAAAAGGCAACAGTTTAGTGTTATGCACCTAAAAGAGTTTACACTAGCTAATCATTTGCATCTACAATCCAATTTTTCACCTTAGTGGTTACCTCAGAAAGTGGTCTTAAAGTGGGAAAATCTAGCTAAATCACCGACACCATGAACCGGCCCATCTTGGACCTTGCAACCAATCACAACCCAGCAGTTTGGAAAAGTAATACGTCAGAGAGTCGTCTGCTGGTTCAGCTGTCATAACAGAGAGCCAAGCGGTACGCTAAAAGTTGCCTTACGTCGGTTTACAACGAAATCGCGACATCAATATGCCACACTGTTCCTCAAACGCTTATAGTAATAGTACAGTGAAAGACAGTATCAGTAAGATGTCTTCTTGTTAACCTATGAATCGAGCAGAACTGAAACAGTGGTTCGGTGGATTCGTTTGGACAGTCACAGACACAGCGCGGATCCTAGACGACCCGATTTGATTGACCTAACCATCAAAACGACCACCAACAGCCGCCAAACTTCTCCTCACACATCTTACATACATATGCATACACTATGTTATGTAATAAAATCTCTTGCATTCCTCTAACGAAGAAAATTCACACACAAAAACGCGCAGACCTCGAGTACAACTTGTTCGGCCGCTCAGCGGTACTGTAAAATCGCTTTTAAAAGCTTTACACAAAATACCGCTAGACGCCACGTTTCTGACTGCTAATATTTAATTGTTTTACTTCACACCCGCGAAATAGTTTAATTACTTATAAATAATATAATAATAATTAATTATTATCATCACTATGATTTGCAGGAAATTATAAGTTTTATTATTTTTATATTGATATTTTATTTTTATAATTGTTCATATATGTTTCTAGTATATTTATGTTTTTTTTCTTCTGGTGTGTATTTGTTGTTTAGCATTTTAATGTATGTAAAACGCCATGAATAAGTTTAAATTGGATGTGGCGCTATATTAAATAAACAAACAATTGTTTTTATTATAATATAATATTTTATTTATGTAGCGCCACATCCATAATTGTTTGTGGCGCTTCACAAAATAATGCTATTAAAAATACAATAAAGAGAAAACTACCCACAGATAATATTAGTTAAAAATAAATAATGAAAATACATGTTTCTATATCATTAACTAAGCTGACCTATCAGTCATAAATAAACATAAAATTACATAACAACAATTGTAATAAATGAATATAAAAGTATGGTTAATAGTAATAAATAATTAAAGTAGTAAAATAAGTACGACGTCATAATAATTTTCATTCAGCACATACACAACCATTATGCATAAGAACATATTATTGAACCTATTTGTTCTACTCATGAATGACATTTCCACCATCAGATATGTAATCATTATTATTTTTGAACAAGACACTTTATTAATTATCGGAACAATAAATCACTAAAATGTAAAAAGGAATATGAATATATGGGAAATATTATGGTGGTAGAAAAAGAAGGATTTAAAAACAGTAATATTAACATGTTATTGTTTTAGTTATTATTGTTAAAACATCGCTTATGTAATATAAGCTTGCATGCTCGCAGTACACGCGGGATGTTTATAGAAATATTGATAAAATAAACAATGTGACTTCATTGAAAAACACGTAATTTCCTTTTTCTTTTATAACTAATAGGCAATTTTGGATAATTATGCAGACACATGTATTTTTAATATTTATTTTTAAATATTACCTGTGGGTAGCATTCTTATTATTGCATATACTTTAATAACAGTATGTTGAATAGAAGAGAAGAGAATTGTGGATTTGGCGCTATATAAAATAAACTAATAAAATTATATATTTGTATATTAAATTGTTATTTTTTATCAACTCTATTAGACCCATATCACCAAAGCGTAGCCTTAGTTTGCCGTTTAACATTTTCTGCAGATCATAGTGATGCAGCTAATTATTATTATATTATTTATAATTAATTAAACTAATTCGCGCGTGCGAATGCAGTAAGGTTAATAAATATTCGCGCGCCATCTAGCGGTATTTTGTGTAAAGCTAACTTATAATAGCGAGTTTACGGTAGTCGAAGTTGTCGAGTTGCCGTTCGCCAAGATTTGCGTTTCTGTTGTGAATTGTCTTCGTTAGACGAATACAAGTGATTTTTTGGTAATGTAGTGTATGTATATGTATGTAAGAAATGTGGGGAGAAGTTTGGCGGCTGTTGGCGGTCGTTTTCGTGGTTAGGTTAGAAAGTAACAGATAATAATATGCATGCACAGTTCACGCCGACCAAGACGACTCTCTGACGTCATTTTGTTTCTAAAATGGCGTAGTCTGTAGACTTTCTATGTCTATGTGTTTTACATTTTTTTCCTGGTAAACCACTGACGTTAAAAATATGATTGTTGTTGGAAGTTGTTACTTTTTATTAACTCTGTTAATCCCATATGATCCAAACATTGACTTTGTTTTCCCTTTAAATTAAATAAATAAATAAATAAGAACAATCACATAAAAAGGTCCGAATAAAAACATTGTTCTTAGTGGAATATGTGTTTGCTGTGGGTGGGAGGAAAATCACTTCTGTTTTGACAGGGCTTGAACCACTAAGGGGAAAACCTAGTACTAGGGTACTATGAAGGGTTGTTTGTCTGGGAATTTTGATTTTTTGTGAGATGAAAATTTGTTGTCAAATAAATATTATCATGAACCAATAACCTTTTATTGGGTAGACAGTTATATCCATTGTTGTAAACAAATTGTGTTGGAAAACTCTTGAAATAATTGCTGATTGTTAAATGTTTGATTAATCCTAAGGTTCCCATCCAGGGTTAGAAATCAGATTGTAACTGGACGAAGAATTGACTTGAACATTTTTGTTTAGTTTACCTTTTTGAGGACCACATTGGAAACAAGTGTGCTATTGTGTGCTTTAATGTATCTATCCTCGGTAAATATTATACTTATATGTATTATAATGTTTTACCAAATAAACTCACTCACATACCTCATAACAGGGTTGAAAAGAGAAATGCATGTGCCTTTCAGACACACCATGGGATAAAACGATGTGCCTTGTTGAAATGTTATGTGCCGCAAATCTATTAGTTACAGTTTAATATTTTGAATATGATGCTATGGTCATTTAAATAACCTGGTAAATATCAGCATTTAATGCTGAAATCGCACAAAGTTGTATTTCGAATGATAACATGTCATAAGTGAATTGACATGACATTGTTTCCACTTCGACTCATCGTAACTTTGGTTTCTCTAGTGGCATTGATTTTGTAATTTGTACAACCTCTGCAGTGAAAAGCTGGATAAAAACTATGAATATAGCTATATATATGTTTACAAATGCAGTTTTTGATTTGCTGTGATCTATGTTGTACCATCATGAAAGCCATGAAGGCGCCTGTAGCACCCCTGATATGAAATATTCGGTGCACATTTTCACTAAATCACGGTCAATGAGTGCACCAAATAAATTATTACATCTGAAAACGTTACAGCATCCAGATTAATTAAAATATACCACAGCTTCATGCTCATCAAATCATGGTCCCATATCCTGTAAATAGTGTGTTGATTTGTTCAGACAATTGTTATTCAAGCGTTTCAGCCCCCCTTTAAATTATGAGTACTGAAGATATTGTTTTAATGTTTCCATCAGTGTAGCAGAAAGATTGAGCTCTGTCAAGCCGAAATCAGACTTCTCCATTGATGTCAAATATGAGGTGGGTAGATTTTATGTATAGAATAAGTAATAATAACTTGAAATAATAATTTCAGTGTGATAATCAACAGCAATCTGCATAATAATAATAATGACTTCTTTTGCGCCAATATCCTCGAAGATCAAGCTCAGTGGCGCGACAAAACCAAGGGATTAAGCAAACTCGTAATCGAAAACAATGCGTGAGTCGTCAATGGATGGATGAAGAAGCTAGGAGGCTAAGGAGGATAGGCAGCATTAAAGACATAGGTTTTTAGACAACTATATTACCTTCTGATTTAACACTGGCAGGAAGCAAACTTGATATGGTTTAGACCTATTGTGTTCGTATAATTGTAATAATACTGATTTTGATCATTATTTGTATAAATGACTTGCCACTCCTTTGACACATGAGCGTCACGGGGCAGGCAGTGCATATGACAGCTGTGTTGTCATGGAGATAGTGTTTCCACGAGGTGGAATGTGTGTGAGTTGGTGGCAGGGACAATGTTGTCATGGAGACAGTGTTTCCCCGAGGTAAAAGTTGGGGTTTATAGTAGGACAGTGTCAGTGATGTCTATGCATGTTTCAGCTGGCTCTGTACATACACAACAAAGGAGAGGGAGTTCGTCTCACAGACGTTGCCTTCCTGTGTACAACTGAACCCAAGCCAGAGTGTGCTACAACGTTAACCCACAAGTTCCCTGACTGCGTGAGTGCCCTCTCCCTTCTCTGTCCCCCACAGTCCCGCTTATTTACAGCCTCCTGTCTGATACAGACACCTCTCCATTACAGACACCTCTCTATCACAAACACCTCTCCATTACAGACACCTCTCTATCACATACACCTCCAAAACAGACACCTCTCCATCACAGACACCTCTCCATTATAGACACCTCTTCACTACAGACACCTCTGTATCACAGACACCTCTCCATTACAGACACCTCTCCATTATCACAGACACCTCCATCACTTCCACCTCTCCATTGCAGACACCTCTCCAACACAGACACCTCTCCATTACAGACACCTCTATCACAGACACCTCTCTATCACAGACACCTCTCAATATCACAGACACCTCTTAATATCACATACACCTCTCCATTTCAGACACATCTCTATCACAGACACCTCTCCATTACAGACACCTCTCCATCACAGACACCTCTCCATCACAGACACCTCTCCAGCACAGAGACCTCTCTATTACAGACACCTCTCCATCACAGACACCTCTCCATCACAGACACCACTCTATTGCAGACACCTCTCCATTACAGACACCTCTCAATTACAGACACCTCTCAATTACAGACACCTCTCCATCGCAGACACCTGTCCATCACAGACACATCTCCATCACAGACACCTCTCTATTACAGACACCTCTCCATTGCAGACACCTCTCCATCACAGACTCCATCACAGACACCTCTCCATCACAGACACCTCTCCATTACAGACACCTCTTCATTACAGACACCTCTCACACCACATATCAAACTAGTGGTTAGACATTAAACATACTAAAACACTGGCCGTGTGAAAATGAGGAACTTGTCAATGACTGTCACTGTAGACATATTGTGACATGAGAGAGATGGGACACTTGCTTACTTGTCTGGTCCAAGCTGGTGAAACATTGCCTGCTTAATATAATAATAATAATAAATACAGTATTAGTCTACACCATATATCTAGCAATAAAACCATTCAGAGGCGCATTACACTTTACATGAATATACAGATTACCTAAAAATTAAAAATAGAGACGTAGTTGTAAAATAAATAGATCAGTAAAAAAAAGTTTCATCTAAATAAATAATATTAATAATACTAAAATACTAATATTGATAAATAATAGTTAATTGTATTACAATTTTAAAAATAAATCAATAAATAATAAAATAGTTGATAAATAATAGATATTAAAAATAGTAGATATTAAAAATACATAATAGTTAATTATATTACAATAAAAAAATTGTTGATAAATAGTACATATTAAAAATGTTCGGATATTAAAATAAAATTCTTTTAAAGCAAAAATGCTCTTTTAAACAGAAATGGACAGCCAGGTTAGGATTAGAACAGTTAATTGTGTTTGTTTAAAAAGTGCTTGGTATATATTGTGACTCGTCATTTGCACCAGGCAGTTGTGAATGGTGGTCGCAGATTGTTTTGTCACAAAGTGTTGTGAGCAAATATTCCAGACAGTGGAGTGGATCTGGTTTCAGGGTGAACCAATCAGTGACGACGATCTGTTTATTGCGGTGAAAACGTGTGAAAAATTCCACAAGACGCGAGGCAAGAAACGGTTGTATTTTCAAAGTTGTAGTTACGACATTACTGATATTTGTATTGTTGCTGTGTTTAGCATCTCAAGTAAGCACCGGTACATGAATTAACAAAATAGTGGCAATTTTCAGTTAGTAATTTCAGTTGTCTTTATAGTGTGATATAAAGTGCATGTTTTAAGATGTTCGTAACAATAGACATAGGTGTGTTCTAGTCTCTCTGAAAGTGTGTTATCATAGGTAGGTGTGTTCTAGTCATTCTTGTGTGTGTTATTGTGTGTTCTGATTATTATTGTGGTGTGTGCTTGTGGTGTGATGTCATAAGTGTGTTCTGGTGATTCTTGTGGTGTGTTGTCGTAGGTTTGTTGTAGTGATTCTTGTTGTGTGTGGTAAGGTGTGTATTCATAGGTGTGTCATTGTGATTCTTGCAGTGTGTTGTCAGATGTGTGGTTGTAAGTGTGTTGTGATTCCTGCAGTGTGTTGTCAAATGTGTTGTTGCAAGTGTGTTGTGGTGATTCCTGCAATGTGTTGTCAGGTGTGTTATCATAGGTGTGTTGTGATTCCTGTGTTATGTTATCAGGTGTGTTGTCATAGGTGTGTCATGGTGATTCCTGCAGTGTGTTGTCAGTTGTGTTGTCGTAGGTGTGTTGTGATTCCTGCAGTGTGTTGTCAGGTGTGTTGTCATAGGTGTGTTGTGATTCCTGCAGTGTGTTGTCAGGTGTGTTGTCGTAGGTGTGTTATGATTCCTGCGGTGTGTTGTTCAGTGCCGTTTGTACTGAAGACGTGGGGCAGACAGACGCGAAACATCGAGTACTACAGCCACCTGGTGGACGACACGATCCCCACCATAGACCTGGGCATACCCAACACAGATGGGGGTGAGTGGCACACTGCTTACCTACTTATGTTACCTTACCTTACCTTATGACACCCTACCTTACTTTACCTTACCTTACGACACCCTACCTTACTTTACCTTACCTTATGACACCCTACCTTACTTTACCTTACCTTATGACACCCGACCTTACTTTACCTTACCTTATGACACCCTACCTTACTTTACCTTACCTTACGACACCCTACCTTACCATCCATCACCATACTAAATCTACCTTGATATTATATGTCCCCTCAACTTGCGTTCTTACTTTACGTAAGTCTGTGCGTACAGCTGTATCTGTTACGTATGTCTCCTCATCTCAGCTTACCTATACCTATCTTATCTTGTCACACCTTACCTTTCCTTGTGTATGAAGTGTAGACACCTGTCAGTTTATTTAATTTGTATTTTATTTTTACCTATTTATTATCTTGTACATGTTTTACATTAATTTTACAAAATGTCATACATACATACAATATTCATTATTTTATTTTCAATATACCATTTATTATAACAATTATCTTTAACTAGCTAACTTATTTATTTTGATATGTATTACTATTACTTTTTATACATATTTTAGGCATTTTATTTACTTAGCAATCTTAATATTATTATTCTACGACACATGTATACATACTCATGTACAGCGCCTCTGAATGGATATTTCTAGATTTATGCCGCGTTATAAATGTTCTTATCATTATTATTATTATTAACCCTTAAATACATAGACAACCTTCTGATGTCAACAAACCATACATAGTAATGTGCATGAATGCTCCGTGTTTTGGAAGCCATTGTTTTATGGTTTGACAGCTGTTGCTAGGCAACAGATCACATGACGAATAGGTGGGTTGCTGGTACAAGACATGTACATAACATGTTCCGTGTGTAGGTCACTGTGCCAAGACGTATGCCATCCTGACCCGCATCCACCAAAGGCCTGGCATGAAGTGGCTGATCATTGTTGATGATGACACTCTCCTCAGGTAGGCCACTGTGCTGTGCTGTGCTGTGCTGTGCTGTGCTGTGCTGTGCTGTGCTGTGCTGTGCTGTGCTGTGCTGTGCTGTGCTGTGCTGTGCTGTGCTGTGCTGTGCTGTGCTGTGCTGTGCTGTGCTGTGCTGTGCTGTGCTGTGCTGTGCTGTGCTGTGCTGTGCTGTGCTGTGCTGTGCTGTGCTGTGCTGTGCTGTGCTGTGCTGTGCTGTGCTGTGCTGTGCTGTGCTGTGCTGTGCTGTGCTGTGCTGTAGTGTACTGTAGTGTACTGTAGTGTACTGTAGTGTACTGTAGTGTACTGTAGTGTACTGTAGTGTACTGTAGTGTACTGTAGTGTACTGTAGTGTACTGTAGTGTACTGTAGTGTACTGTAGTGTACTGTAGTGTACTGTAGTGTACTGTAGTGTACTGTAGTGTACTGTAGTGTACTGTAGTGTACTGTAGTGTACTGTAGTGTACTGTAGTGTACTGTAGTGTACTGTAGTGTACTGTAGTGTACTGTAGTGTACTGTACTGTACTGTACTGTACTGTACTGTACTGTACTGTACTGTACTGTACTGTACTGTACTGTACTGTACTGTACTGTACTGTACTGTACTGTACTGTACTGTACTGTACTGTACTGTACTGTACTGTACTGTACTGTACTGTACTGTACTGTACTGTACTGTACTGTACTGTACTGTACTGTACTGTACTGTACTGTACTGTACTGTACTGTACTGTACTGTACTGTACTGTACTGTACTGTACTCGTGTCATTGGAGAATTAGCATAATTTTGTAATACAAATAGCATATTCTTTCCATTTATTCAGTGTACCATCAATGTTAATGTGACATGTTCAGTATGAGATCAATATTCATGTGCCATGTTCAGTGTGAGATCAATGTTCATGTGACATGTTCAGTGTGAGATCAATGTTCATATGACATGTTCAGTGTGAGATCAATGTTAATGTGACATGTTCAGTGTGAGATCAATGTTAATGTGACATGTTCAGTGTAAGATCAATGTTCATGTGACATGTTCAGTGTCAGACCAAAGTTCATGTGACATGTTCAGTGTGATATCAATGTTCATGTGACATGTTCAGTGTGAGATCAATGTTCATGTGACATGTTCAGTGTGATATCAATGTTCATGTGACATGTTCAGTGTAAGACCAATGTTCATGTGACATGTTCAGTGTGATATCAATGTTCATGTGACATGTTCAGTGTAAGACCAATGTTCATGTGACATGTTCAGTGTGATATCAATGTTCATGTGACATGTTCAGTGTGAGATCAATGTTCATGTGACATGTTCAGTGGAAGATCAATGTTCATGTAACATGTTCAGTGTAAGACCAATGTTCATGTGACATGTTCAGTGTGATATCAATGTTCATGTGACATGTTCAGTGTGAGATCAATGTTCATGTGACATGTTCAGTGGAAGATCAATGTCATTCCAAAAAAATTTCATAATTACACAACTAGCAGTATCAATGTTCTACTTACTTCTACGTTTCGACCACAATCGGCGGCCTTCTTCAGGAACTGAATATTCAGTGGTCACTGCTCGCTAGATGGTGTGGCGAGCAGACTGCCCACACGTGACTTAGTCTGTAGCCCCCCTCATCTCTGTTCATAGTTGACAGTCTGCTCACCACGCCATCTAGTGAGCAGTGACCACTGACCATTCAGTTCCTGAAGAAGGCCACCAATGGTGGTTGAAACGTAGAATTAAGTAGAACATTGCTAGTTGTGTAATTATGATTTTTTTAAATAATATAATGCCAACTTGATGAAAATTTTCACGAATCAATGTTCATGTGACACGTTCAATCTAAGATCAATGTTCATGCGACATGTTCAGTGTAAGATCAATGTTCCGGTGACATGTTCATTGTGAGATCAATCGGAATCGGAAGTGTTTATTGACCCAATAAAATATACATAAAGCAATGTTCATACAAATGACCTACAACTCAAGTTATAAAATAATATTACATTTGTACCGCTGTGCAGTAAACTGCCAAGTAATTGCATAAGAAATAATAGAAATGTAATTATAAAATGTGATTATGAATTATTAATGTAGGTAAAATAACCAGGGGTCGAGGAGACTGTCACTAAGACCATTTTGGTCGCTCTCGTGGCAGCCACCCCATTAATTACATAACAAGTAAATAATAGTTGACTATTTTTAACACTTCCAAATAAACACATATGCATAATACAGCAAAACACAAGAATGTCATTTCTGGTAACATAAGTCACAAAACTCAACTAACAAAACAACACAAATTTGTTAAATTCACTTGAAAATTAGCCAATGATTACAATGACACTACTTAGTATATGTACATTTTGTATATGTACATTTACGGAGGTATAACAAAGGGAAGAATCACTGTAAATGTGTACGTTGCTTGTTATGAATGTCCACATATGTAACAGTTTGGTAAAAAGCACAGTGTTTTGTAATTTTGTTGAAAATTTTCTTTTGCGTAACTAATAAACCCTTGTAAGCTGTGCGTTGTAATTTTGTTTTTAATGTTAAATGTAGTATTGTTTATTAGTAAAGGGATATCGTGCCTAATGCATCGCTTGGCAAAGTCATGCTTAGCCCTATTTGTATGAATATTGTCATGTATCTGTGTGTTAAATGTGTGGACTGCTTTATTTAATATAAATGGTAAGTTTTGCAAATATACTGGTAATGTCGTGTGCACATACTTATAGTACAGTTTCAATTCATGCAATTTCAGCATATCTGTAACATTAAGAATCTTGAGTTTCTTAAACAACGGCTCAGTATGTGCATTATAATTTGTTAAACATGTTATTCTAATTGCTTTTTTCTGTAGCTTGATTATTCTGTTACAGCTAAAACCCCATACCATTAGGCCGTAATTGATGTATGGTAACATTAGTGCATTATATAAAGTAACTTTTATATTTAGTGGCAAGAATCGTTTTTATTTGTTTAATATGCCTATCAATGTGGAACATTTAATTGAAATATATTTTATATGAACATCCCAGCTTAGGTTTTCTTGCAAGGTTACCCCAAGAAGATTAAAATTGTGAACTCTTTCTATTACGGTTTCGTCTATTTTGAGGAGGAGATTATTCACTTGTTTATTTCCCAATTTATGTATTATATACTTGGATTTCTTTACGTTTAGCGACAATTTATTTATTTTCAGCCATCTGTTTATCTTATTTAAATCTGAATTTAAATTATATTCGATGTCTTTAGTGGGACATGTGTTAGACAACTGAATTGTTGTAAACAAAGTTGTATCGTCTGCATACATTATATATTTAAATGTTTCACATGAGTTTGGTAAATCATTTATATATATTAAGAACAAAAGTGGACCTAAAATAGAACCCTGTGGCACACCAGTGGTAATGGGCAGGGTTTCAGAGATAGAGTCATTGTAAATTACATATTGTTTTCTATTTTTCAAATAACTTTCCATTAACTTTAGAGCATCAGCATCCATCCCATAAAATTGTAGTTTACCTAATAATATTGAATGGTCTAGGGTATCAAATGATTTTGATAAGTCTAAAAATATATTAATAGGTGTTTCGTTGGAATCCAGGGCGGCTATTGTTCGGTCGATAACTTCCAGAATGGCGTGTTCAGTTGAGTGACCGGATCTAAATCCGTACTGGTTATCATTAAAGAGTTGGTGTTTAGTAAAAAACGAATACATCTGATTATATATAACTTTTTCAATGACCTTTGAAATTACTGGTAGCAGAGATATCGGTCTATAATTACAGAACGATGTTTGATCCTCATTTTTAAAGATAGGAATTACTTTCGCAATTTTCATCTTATCTGGAAATATCCCAGTGTTTAATATTTGATTTATAAGTATAGTTAGAGGGTTTATAAGAACATATTTTAAATATTTCAATTGTTTTAGTGTAATACCGTCGCAGCCACTACTGGATTTAGCAGGAAAATTATCAATTATTTTGAGTATGGACTCTTCGTTAATTTCTTGGAATTGGAATCGATTTTCAGAATTTCCTGTTAAGTAGTAACTATAATTTTTATTACTATCGTCTTTTATTTTGTTTGCAAGATCCTTACCTATGTTTGTAAAAAATGAATTAAAGTAATTTGCAATTTCTACATTATCAGTTATTTTATTATCTCCGTTCTTGAAATATTCAGGTAATGAACTTTTTTTAATTGACCTATGTAATATTTCGTTAATGGTTTTCCATGTTTTCCTTGCGTCATTTTTATATGAGTTAAATAGTTGTTCATAATATGATAGTTTGGCTGCTCTGATACTTCTTTTAAGGATACCATTATATGTTTTTAAATTTGACGTTTTAATAACATGTTCGATAGATGTGGGATTTAAACGTTTAAGTTGATTATGCAGGTTGTCTCTGTATTTTATAGATTTAAGTATACCATTTGTTATCCATTGGGAATGTTTATGTTTCTTAAACTTGACTAATTTGTATGGCATGTGTTTACGGTTTGCCTTTCCCAGTACCTCAGTAATTATTTTATAATTTTTATTAGGATCAGACAAACTGTTTTTGTCTAATTTCTCCATTATATTTGAGTTGGTTATTTCAGAGGCAAAGTTCCACATAGCTATTTCATTCTGTATATGTATTTTGATTAATTTGGGAGGACATTTTTTGACTGGAGCATTGTCAATAAATATGAAATATGGGTGGTGATCTGAGAATTGTTTGATAAGGATACCTGCTGTTGATTCTAGCATTAATTCACTAATTTTGCAAAACAAGTTGTCAATCAGAGTGCCATTCAGGGAAGAAAATCTTGTTGGGAATGTTATTTTTGGAAAGAAACTAAATCCTGTTAAGGTGTCGTAAAATTCGCTACAATATTCTTTTTCATTGATTTTAAGCAGGTTTATATTAAAGTCTCCTGCAATGATTACTTCAGATTTTTTTTAATCAATATGTGATAATACTGATGCAAATTCATCAATAAACTTTTTGTAGTCACAATTTAGGACTCGTGGAGGTCTGTATATGTTACCAATTATCACAGGTTTTATAAGGCCGCCCCCTGTGACTTCAATAAACTGACCCTCCCAATTTTCATTTTGTATTACTTGCAGGACCTTATATTTATACTGTGATTGAATATACATAATTAAGCCTCCTTTTGTACTACTAGTCTTGCCCAAAGAGATGCAAGTATAGTCTTCTAATTGAATGTTACATAAGTCGTCTTGTTCAGTTTGCCAGCTTTCCTGAATACATATAACACTGAAAGCATAATTAAGTAGCCGCAGTTCTTGTGTGAAAACTTCTATTTCATTTAATTTAGCATTAATAGATTGAATGTTTGTGCTCAATACACCAAAATTATTTGTTTTTGTATTTATCAATGATTTAAAGTTGTTGGTGTCGTAGTACGATGAAGTTTTCATTATTGGCAAACTATCGTTATCAAAGTTTTCATCATCGCTATGATGTAAAACTTTATTTAGGCAATTTTTATGAATACCTCCGTAATGTCGTAGACATTGGTAATCAGAATCTAACATTTGTTCAGTTCGTATTTTATATATTTGCTTGTAACATTTTTCAAACAGTTCTGTAAATATCTGCTAGTTGTGAAACAATTCAAATAGTAAAACATGTAATACAAATGCATAAACAGATTAATTCTTCCAGTGTTGCGTACTTTCATAACATAAAAAAGTATTAAACACAATGAGTAGGTGGAGACATACATCACACGGATTGTAGTCTCAAGACAAAACAAAATAAACATAAAAAGCCAACGTCACATGAAGTCAAGAACATCCTGTGATATCCGTTTGCATTATGAAATGCAAGATGACCTTTTTTCATGGGAGAGGTATTGCCCTTTTAAATGTTTTTTTTTTAACACGCCACTGCTTAAAAATAAATGCATTTTACTGGTAAAGAAGCGAACATAAATATTTCGCTGTGATAATTTAGAGATACCAGAATATATCAATCAACATAAATAACATTTAGTTGATATGAAACACAAATTAAGTTGACTGGTTCACCTTAACTAATATTTCAATGAAAAACACAAAATATTAAGGTAGTATAATTCTAAATATCACGTGTGTGACCATTAGAACAAGAATAGCACCATATATCTATAATTTACTTCATAATTTAGATTAAAATGCCTAGCGATAATTAATAATTAACATAAAGTACAATCAGCCTAATGGTAACATACTTCATTATTTAAATTAAAATGCCTAGCGATAATTAATAATTTACATAACGTACAGTCAGCCTAATGTTAACAGACCATCTAGGAATGTCACAGCTTCATAGTTAATAACGTACTTGCAAACTATATAATAAAAACAGAAGAGAAAAATATATAATATAGATAAAACATTCATATGACAGACATTGGTTCTGGTAAACGTTCATGTTAACGGACACTGTGGATGATCCCGATCAAAAGTCACTACGGCCGGGTTTCAGCGTTTAGCGAAGATTATCAATCTCCGCCTCCGTGTTGTTGACCTTGATTATGTTGGTCAAGGTCTTTATCACAATTTTCCCATTGTACGTCCAGCAGTCGTTGATCTTGTGGGTTTTCTTCATCTGCCTTGTCGCGGCGGCAAGTGCAGCGCGGCGCTGCGTCAAATCCTCGTTGATGTAGATTGGCTCGGTGCTGTCGTTATTGCGTAATCGGCGCCGCGCCCGGATGACCCCGTCACGCACCGTAACTCTGTTGAAACGAACAATTACGACGCGGCGCCGGTCGCCAGTGTCGCTCCTCTTTCCCAGCCTGTGGCTGACAAGAATGTCCTCCTGAGACACAGGGGGGGTAAAGGCCATTTTGGTATTGATAATGTCGACCACCTTTGCCGTAGTGTCCTCTCCCTCCCCAGTCTCAGGGATGCCGCTAAATCGCAAATTTCCCCTACGGGAATACTGCTCCAGTCTGTCGCACTCACCCTCTAGTCGTTCCACCCTCTCTTCCAGGGCAGTGATTTTTATTTCTTTGTTTTCGAGCTGCGACGTCAGGCACGCTATTGTCTCGGTCAGTTTATCAAGCTTGTCCGATAGCGCCTGCGGGTACAAAGCAGACCTCAAAGTTTTAAGTACCCCCTCGTCTTTCAGTAACTCTACGAACCTCATTACCATCACCTCAGTGTCACCGACATCACTGTCAGTGACACTGGAGGGCTTTCGTGCTTTTGGCATGTTATTTTTCCAAATTACCTTCCCAACGAAAAGTGTGGTCTCACGCCACGGCAGCCATCTTGGGTTGTGTTCTTGTGACATGTTCAGTGTGAGATCAATGTTCATGTGACATGTTCAGTGTAAGATCAATGTTCATGTGACATGTTCAGTGTGAGATCAATGTTCATGTGACATGTTCAGTGTGAGATCAATGTTCATGTGACGTGTTCAGTGTGAGATCAATGTTCATGTGACATGTTCAGTGTGAGATCAATGTTCATGTGACATGTTCAGTGTGAGATCAATGTTCATGTGACGTGTTCAGTGTGAGATCAATGTTCATGTGACATGTTCAGTGTGAGATCAATGTTCATGTGACGTGTTCAGTGTGAGATCAATGTTCATGTGACATGTTCAGTGTGAGATCAATGTTCATGTGACGTGTTCAGTGTGAGATCAATGTTCATGTGACATGTTCAGTGTGAGATCAATCCTTATGTGACGTGTTCAGTGTAAAATCAAGGTTCATGTGACGTGTTCAGTGTGAGATCAATGTTCATGTGACATGTTCAGTGTGAGATTAATGTTCATGTGACGTGTTCAGTGTGAGATCAATGTTCATGTGACATGTTCAGTGTGAGATCAATGTTCATGTGACGTGTTCAGTGTGAGATCAATGTTCATGTGACATGTTCAGTGTGAGATCAATGTTCATGTGACATGTTCAGTGTGAGATCAATGTTCATGTGACGTGTTCAGTGTGAGATAAATAATCATGTGACATGTTCAGTGTAAGATCAATCCTCATGTGACGTGTTCAGTGTAAAATCAAGGTTCATGTGACGTGTTCAGTGTGAGATCAATGTTCATGTGACATGTTCAGTGTGAGATCAATGTTCATGTGACATGTTCAGTGTGCCGCGCCTGAGGAGACTACTCGCCTGCTATGACCCGACGGAGCCAGTGGTTCTGGGGGAACGCTACGGCTACGGCGTCAACGCTGCCCATGGATATGACTACATCACAGGGGGTGGGGGGTAAGTCACAACTACATCACAGGGGGTGGGGGGTAAGTCACAACTATATCACAGGGGCGGGGGTAAGTCACAACTACATCACAGGGGGTGGGGTAAGTGGATGTCATATCACTGCTCAGCTGTGACACACGGCTCATTCATCTCCGGCTGTTTCTAATGTTTATTGACATGTCTACTAACTTGTTTCATACATCTTCATGCGACAGGTTGTTGTGGTGACATTTAACATTTCATTTTCTTTGACAATCTTTTTTACATTTTTTAGATATGACCATGAATTGCATAATGAAAATCATTTGTATGGGACATTAAAGTGAATTAAATTATATAGAAGTGAACACACGGTGCTTGAAGACAAAACCAGTTGAGAACGACTGCCTGAGAACCTCCATTGTTGTGTCAGCATTGATGTGAGCTGTTGTTAACCAGTCATGTTATTTGACAAAGTGTAAAGTTAATTGACAAAGTGTAAAGCGCTTTGAACGGTCCTGAAGACTGCATTCTGCGCTATATAAGAACTTGCCTTTACTTCTTTTTTAATGCTAAACTATCATATTTTGGCATTGACTAGTATGGTATGGCTGCCCTGTTCATATGATGGAGTTTTGATTCACAGTTAATATTTTGGAATTGCTATTTTTCGTGTGTAATTGGTAGTCTGGGATGTAATTAATATAACCTACATGTCCTGCCCACCATGTCGCTGTTTGCTGGCACAATCTAAGTTACACATTTGACCATCATCAAACCAACAGAGTCAACAGTGTTTTCATAAATACTACATGATGCCTTTTAAGTCAACCTTTCCAACATGCAGATCTCACTGGATCAACTTTAACTCATGTTTAGGTAATAAAGAACAACGTTTGGAACGATTATTCCAGCAAGATATACAACAAAACATCTGAACACTGCACATGCTCGGCATCCATTTTGTTGGCTTGACTGAGTTTGTTGCTAGGCAATACATAGACAACAAATCGACATATCAACCATTTTAATAGCACTCAATATTTATTCCTACTAGTTTATTTATTTTAATGCCATGAATGTACATTTTATCCGTAATCTTACTATTATTTATCCCCCTAATTCTATATATATATATATATTTGTTTATTATTATTGTTATTTGATAGTTTTTATGGAATATATTACTTAATTATTTATTGCACCTATACCTTTTAGGTTTACTATCCTTACATAGAATTGTATTTTCACTCTTTAATTAAATTTACGACTATATGTTGTTTAGCTTTAATTTTTTTAAACTGAATATTGTTATGTTTTAATTTCTCTGTAGATTTTGTATTATTATTGTACTGTAAAGCGCCACAGAGCACCGTGTGATTATGGTGCTATATAAATATTGTATTTTATGTATTATTATTTATAAGAGGTGGCATGGGGTCAGGTGCAGTGCATTGTGGGTGACTCAGTGTGCTGTGTTGTCTGTTGTAGGATGGTGTTCAGCCAGGCGGCTGTACACACTCTAGTGGAGGGGAACAAATGTACCTGTGGTACTCCCAACTCTCCAGACGACATGCACCTGGGCATGTGTCTCAAGCGATTTAATATCCCTTGCACCCACAATCCCCTGTTTCACCAGGTAGGCACCTCCCAGGAAACTTGTTAAAGGGATACTCCAGTCAGTGAGAGATTCACAGCATTTACTTACATCTGTATAATATATTGGTTGGGCATAGTAATTCTGCACAAAGATCTTTAATAAACAATTAATTATAGTATAATTGTATCAGAAACACTCCATGTTGGATTGAGGACGCAGCCATCTTGAGACTTATGCGCCAGTGACGTAAACCGCTTACGTCTCTGGCGCATGCACGTTCGAACATCCTACGTCTGTCCAAGGGTATTTGATGTATCCAGTACGTCGCGGATTGCTTACGTCACAGTCACAATTATTAGCGAAGATTCCGCCAATCCTTGCCTTTTTCAACAATGCGCCAGTGACGTAAACAATTTGGCTGGCGTCACTGGCGCATAAGTCTCAAGATGGCACCGCTCTGGATCTAAGATAGCATGTTTTTGATACCATTAAACTATAACTAATTGTTTATTAACGATCTTTGTGCACAGTTACTAGGCACAACCAATATAGTATACATATGTAAGTTAATACTGTGAACCTCTCACTGACTGGAGTGTCCCTGTAAACAGTGTACTGAGTGAGGATGTGGGAAATGATCCCCAAAACACTGTATTCAAGCACTGTTTAAATTTATAGCGTATACTATATAAAAAGTAGGACCTACATTTATCTGCACATAACACATTTTTCGGACACCACATCTTTGCTACGCCAGAAATATTTAGAAATATTTAATAGCCTTAGTAATATTTTTTATGACATGGCTTCTTCCAGTCTCACAACATTTTATATTTGTTTATATTCAGCCAAATAAAGTAGTGTCCAGACCCATTGTTCCTGTTAGCTGTGCTAAGCATAGAAATTGTCTGCTTTTTCAGAACACTGTATGTTACATACGGACGCATTTACGTACAGATACATTTTGTATTTGTTAATTTTTTTAGTGATACATAATAGTATTTAACGTCGTTGAACCTGATTACGCTTTCCTTGCATTATTTGTGTAATTCTAGTAATATTGCCGACTTTCATCAATGCAGACATGACTGCATGTCACAAATGGGTCACAAATGGCTGACGATAATAGCGATCATTTGTTTTATAAAAAACATCCAGAGCACAAAACAAACACTGCCTTCGATCTTCTAAATTGATTTGTGCTATTCTGTAGGCAATTATCATATTAAAGATGTGAAAATTACACAAATATATCTCCCCAATCTCTGCTTATTTCCATTTCACTGCACCCACTGTCGATCGCACAGTTGTCATGAGAGTGAGCCTGCTATGAGACTGTGATGACACTAGTGTCATGTGGTGTGCTATGTGACAGATGACACTGGTGTCATAAACTGTCATGTATTGTGCTGCGTGACTGTGGTGACATTAATGTCCTGAAGTGTCATGTTATGTGCTGTGTGACTGTGATGACATGTCATGGACGTATCATGTGGTGTGCTGTGTGACAGATGACACTCATGTCATAAAAGTGTCATGTCTGCTGTGTGACCGGTGACACTAATGTCACGAAGTGTCATGTGATGGGCTGTGCAATTGTGTTGACACAAATGTCATGCGATGTTCGGCATGACTGTGATAACACTAATGTCATAAGGTGTCATGTGATATGCTGTGTGACTGTGGTGACACTAATGTCATGAAGTGTCATGTGGTTGTGATGACACAAGTGTCATGCAATGTTCTGTATGACTGTCATGACACTAATGTCATAAGGTGTCATATGATATGCTGTGTGACTTGTGATGACACTAGTGTCAGGAAGTGTCATTTGATGTTGTGTGTGACAGGCGCGACCGGCTGACTACTCCCCCGGTTACCTCAGCTCCCAACTGCCTGTGTCCTTCCACAAGCACTGGAACTGTGACCCCTACAAGGAGTACGCCCAGTGGTTCGCCGCAGACGACGAGCCACTGGACACTGAGGCTGGACCACAGACAGTGGACACTGATACTGGACCACACCAGGAACTATGAGTGTCCTTGAGTAGACGCCAGGGCAGCCATCTTGTCATATTCACACACTCGCAAATTGTACGCATTTTCCTGTTTTGGAATTACCACTTTGAACAGTAAAATTGCTGTCGTTCTGAGAATGTTTCTATCACTTGTCACAAGTTGGTCCCACCTCTGTGACTGGTCCAGTTAAACACTGTTACAATCGCTTGCCATTTTACACTCATTGTCAGATGTGTTCTGATCACACCAATGTGTTACATGTGCATTGTACGGCACCAACTGTTGTTTACAACAGATGGTGTGTTCAGTAGGTGCTGTTTGTTTAATATGTGTTATTTACATCACAGTGTGTTCAGTGAGTGTTGTTTACACCAGACAGTGTGTTCATTACGCATTGTTTACACCGGACAGTGTGTTCAGTATGTGTTGTTTACACTGGAAGTGTGTTCAGTATATGTTGGTTACACCAGTGTAATCAGTATGTGTTGTTTACACCAGACAGTGTGTTCAGTGTGTTCTGTTTACACCAGTGTGTTCAGTATGTTCTGTTTACACCAAACAGACAGTGTGTTCAAAATGTGTTGTGACATGACAGGTGTGTTGCATTATTGGGAATTTTACATCTGACTGATACATATGTAATTTGAACAAGAGCTCAGTGATGTTTGTATATTTATTTATTTCTTACAAGTGAAACAAATTATGTAATCAGTCTTACTTGACGCAACTGTTACAGTTACTCTGCAAAAAACAATTATGGTGTCATTTGAAACCTAAAATGGGTAATTTGTCTGTCGTAATATTCTGACATTTAATTGGACATACCTGTGAATGTGAGTTGTCATGAATGTCTTTACTCAATCAACTGTGTATAATTGTACAAATGAACAGAAGAAATGTCACATGACCATATTACATGTCACATGACCATACTACATGTCACATGAGTGCCATGACCACATCACATGCTGCCACCAAAGGTGGGTGATATTTTATTATCGTCACACAAAGGCAAACTGAATGCTACACCAAAGCCAAAATGTTGTCAATAAGGAGGACGTGTTGTAAATAATTATTTAGAAGTTTGGTTGAATGTGGGTGGTTGGAAATGGTGACATTAGATGCCACTTATTGCTGTCTGCCTTTGGGTGTGTGTGTTTGCTGGTTTTGTGAAGCAGAAACGGTAATATTTATGTTATATCGGAGTTTTGGGGAGTGTCAACATAATATTGATGTCTTGGTGGTGTCAGTGATTTATGTGCTAATTACCCTATTGGTATTGTGGTGTGAATGTTATAAACTCGCAACTCCACAGATTATGAACTCAATATGGAGTGGCAGAATGTAGAGTTTAAACTCCTTTGCTTGATCTACAATCTGCTGGCTAATTTATGCAAATTATTTACTTAGTTTCTCTTAATTATTCTGAGAAAATGTAAAAATTATTTTTGACTCTGACATCTAGTCATCATTTTGGCATAACTTAGCCACACTTTCGCAAGAACAATTCCTGCGTTAGCCCAAGTCTGGGCTGTTTGGAGGCCTGAGTTACTTGATCTAATGAGTGAAATAAATGTTGTCAACAGTTGTAACTAAAGTGCACGCTTATTAAATAAACTGTAAATTTATGTATCAACAAATTATATTCCTTGTGGGCTCAGCTAACTATGGCGGAACGTACTTCAGGTGGGCTCAATTTATTATGGTGGGATCTTTTTCTGGTGAGTTCAGTTGATTGAGGGGAGATTTTATTGAACTGTGACTGAAGAATGTCCACTTTTTAATGTATCGGACCAGAGGCTCCTATATTGACACATGTCATCAAGTTGAGCAGCGTAGATCATGAATTCAACGTGGTGCAGAACTGAGACTGGTGATTTTACTGTGAAATGTTTCACAGATCAAGTCTTATGCAATTAGGACAGGTATTTTAGTGGGTGTTTTATTATATTTTGTTTCTGTTGTTAAAGAAAATTTTGTTGCAGTTTCTTTAACACTTTCCCTGAAATATCCATAATTATGACCATCTACCATGATGACCTTATATCATAATGATGACCATATCCATAATGATGACCATCTACCATAATGATGACCATATACCATAACGATGACCATATACCATAATCATGACCATATACCACAATTTGGAGCAGTCAGTGGTAATTTCATGTAATCTGACTATCAGGTGTTGAGGAATAATGAATGTGCAGACTGATATGCCAGAGAATATTTTTGTATTGAAAAACAGCAAGACTCCCTCAAAAGTAGCAAGAACCTTTTGCAGTTTAACTCTACATTCCTGATCAGTAATAACAAATGAATATGTAAAAGTGTACGTGTGCTACTTTGTGCTGTGATTTGAAACTTGAGATTTCAATCACTGCTGGCCAAATAATAAACACAGTTCTGGTGGGGGAATGGGTGTTTGTCTAAAAGAGGGTCATAATTGATCAATTATTGGGTCACAATTAATGTGATTTATGCCAGCAGATGTTCTGTGTATATTACGTATACTTATGTGTTCATTGGCACATTTCTGCTGAAGACAATTTTTCACCAAAGAAATACATTAATCACAAAATAAGGTTACTTTTTGCAAACTGTCTGATCACGTTCACATCTATAGTTACTTCTGTTATTTTACATTGGGTAAGTGAAAACATGTATATGCAATATACAAATATAAAATATACAAATGTGTGTCATATTTTATGCCTTTTGAAGTGCTCTTTATTGGTGCAAATGTGCTTGTGTGTTAGACATGCAGTAATAAACATTTTAGCATCTATCTACTTTCTTGTGATTGTCTTAGTGTTAATCATGGACTACCTGTTTATTTAATTTACTAACAATTTTATTGATCTATTTATTCTAATATTTTAATAACTTATTATTTTAGAGCACAGTATTGTATCCTTTACATTGCATGACCGTGAAATTTAATGTATAAATAATTTATTTCTCTATTTATTTTATTAATTTATTCATCATTTTAATGTACACTTAATGTACAGTTCATTGGATTTATCTATTTGTCATATTTATTTTATTAACTTACTACTTTAGCATCTGTCACGTTACAACTGCAAGATAGTGAAACATCACTTTTTAGCAGTAAATACTTGAAGACTTGTGTGAATATCCATTGCCCTGAACATTGTATAACACCAGCAGTTCGTATTTTAATAGTTGACAGCTCAGCAAGTTCTTTGTTTCTGGACAGAAATACACCTCCATATTACAGCTGCTCGCAAATATTCAAACAATATCACATGATCAGAACAGCACATGAATAACCTCAAAGTCAAACCAGTACAATGTGTGCACTTCGACCCTAAATAACCAATGGTCCCTCAGACACGGCACTCCCACCTGACTGTCACTGTTATTCTGTGTAGTTGCATATCTCTTCTAAGTTTCTACTTACATACTTATGCCTGTTTGCTCGCTGGGAGCATAGGCCAACGACCAAGGAACGCACTGTATTCTGTCCGTGGCCATCCTCTCCATCTCTCTCCTGGTGTATCCCATCTCCTTTGTTTCTTTGTCCATGTGTCTGTGTTTCGTGGCCTGCCTCTTCACCTCTTCCCTGGGGGGTTCCATGTGATGGCTTGACGGGTCAAGGTTTCTGGAGATTTCTTGGGTGTATGTCCTATCCACCTCCATTTTCTCTTCTTTATTTAAATTTCTATGGGTAGTTGGTTGGTCATTTTCCAGAGTGTAGTGTTGGATACCTTGTATGTCCACTTCAGGTGTAGGATTCTGTGCAGGCATTTGTTGATGAAGGTCTGTATTCGTTTTAGTGTCTTCTGTGTAGTTTGCCATGTCTCCGATCCATGGAGTAAAACTGCCTTGACATTTTAATTGAATTCTAAATTTTTAGGTGCTGGTGAAACGTGAATATTCAAATGATTTATTGTGATGTAGCATTTTGTAACATCGTGTGTACATAATTTTATGTTATCACATCGTGACAATTCTAATAACTGTTTCCAGTTCACCCCCTGACCTACTTCTGCATGTCACGTGGACGAGCATTTATACTGACACCGACTTCAAAAACAAACAGTGTTGCACTGTTACAGCAAGAACTAGAACCATAAATCGAACCGGCGAATTCAACGGGTTCGACTCCATCAGATAACATTTTGCAGGACATCTTTTCTAATAATTTTTCAGATTTTCATTTCCACAACGTGTTATAATTAATGTACGCCATTTCTTGTGGGATTTAAACAGCGGAATTGGGCCTGTTTTGAATACAATCACATACCTTGCTGTATGAAAACTACAATTCATGCAAAATCATCCAGGCAAGCCGGGGTTGTTTTGCACTGAACTACTGTACCCTGACTGATCTTGTCCTAAGCCCTTGGGAGTGAAATTATAGCAGTTGACTTTGCCAGTCACTACTGTATCAGCTGTGAGAACACAAAATAAATAGAAATACAAATTTGCAGTTGTTTATAAAAATATAAATTACGGCAGGATTAACCAGTGTCCATGAGGTGGCAGCATTGTATACATCACGCAGATAAATATTCAAAAGCCGGGACACTCACCAAACTGTCTTCTCGGCGTAGTTCCACAGCCAACTGACAGTCGGTTAAGCGAGACTATGACGTAATCAGCCGCAGTGACCCCTGGTGTGCAATGATGTGCAAAATGAGAAGTGTGGAGTTGGCCCTTACTGAAGCAACGTATTACTTGTAGAGATGGTCGTTCTTAAGTCTCAGATCAGAGAATGATACACAATCTCAGTCAATGCAGTATACATATTTTATTTGTTTTCCATCTCATATCACTTCCTCGTAGCCATAATCAGTTGTACACAAATAAATTGAAAACATCGATATAAAAATAATATTCATACTTGTATATGTAAGTGGCGTCTATTCCTTGTCTCAAGTTCTAACACAACCCAAATTGTACGTGTATAAATCGACACTAAAGTCGTCCAATGACATTTCTCCTTATGTCATTAAAATGCAGGCGATACGCATGGCATTATAGGCCTAGCACATCTTGTTAATTATACATTATCACATTTTCTACAAACACTGGGGTAAGTAATAATAGAATACATTCCACCGGCGCATACATCACGGTGGCTACACAGTTGGCAGTGATGTGGGCAGTTTGACTGAAGTCACATGACAGTCACATGACCATTTACATCTCGACTCCAAAGAAGTCGTGCATGAGAAGTCAGTAACTACAAGTTAATGAACACCAGCACCTTGTTGCTATATCGTGTAGATGTAGCTGCATCTTGAAGTGCATTTTAACACTTCCGAAAGTCTATTCAGAATGTTCTTTAATATTTCTGTTTTCACCAAACAATGGAGAATGGACTGTGTTATATCGAGAGAGATGCAGGTTTATCGCACAACAGTCGTACAATTTCACTGCCAAATAATTAGCTCCTGATGACGTCTGAAAACGGTTTGTTATTTCGTATTGAATTTGTCACATAGTAAACAAATTTCAAAGTACTCACACACACACAAACACTCTAACACACATGCACATCTATCCCAAAGCAGAAGACTTGCACAAGATATTGGGAAACATGATAACCCCCTACATTCTGATTCCAAAGTTGCGCCCCTTGGCCCTCAGGATGTTATTACCCCCTACATCTTGATTCCATAGTCTCACCCTTTGGCCCTAATGGTGTTATTATTACCTCCTACATCTTGATTCCAAAGTCGTGCCCCTTGGCTCTCAGGATGTTATTACCCCCTACATCTTGTTTCCATAGTCTCACCCTTTGGCCCTCAGGGCGTTATTATTACCCCCTACATCTTGATTCCAAAGTTGTGCCCCATGGCCCTCAGGGTGTTATTATTACCCCCTACATCTTGATTCCAAAGTCACACCCCTTATTATTACCCCCTACATATTGATTCCTAAGTCACACCCCTTGGCCCTCATGGAGTTATTATTACCCCCTACATCTTGATTCCAAAGTCACACCCCTTGGCCCTCATGGTGTTATTATTACCCCCTATATCTTGATTCCAAAGTCACACCCCTTGGCCCTCAGGTTGATACTATAACCCCCTACATCTTGATTCCAAAGTCACACCCCTTGGCCCTCAGGTTGATACTATAACCCCCTACATCTTGATTCCAAAGTCACACCCCTTGGCCCTCAGGTTGATACTATTACCCCCTACATCTTGATTCCAAAGTCACACCCCTTGCCCTCAGGTTGATACTATAACCCCCTACATCTTGATTCCAAAGTCACACCCCTTGGCCCTCATGGTGTTATTAGTACCCCCTACATCTTGATTCCAAAGTCACTCCCATTGGCCCTCATGATGTTATTATTACCCCCTACATCTTGATTCCAAAGTCGCGCCCCTTGGCCCTCAGCGTGAGGAAGTAGTGCAGGATGCTGGTCTGCATCATGACGTCCCTGGTGCCCTCGTAGAACAGGTCCACACTGACCACTGAGGTCTGAGTCTTGGCTGCGGGCTTGAGCAGCGTCGGCCCAAACACAGTGGATAGGTTGTTGATGGACATCTTGTTCTCTGCCGTCTGACTCACCCTGCAAATGGAGTCAGAGCAAAGGTCAAGGTCAGTTGTCATACAACAGTGTCCAGTCCTCAGGGGAAGTAAATGATCCCACACAGGGGGTAAATGTGTAACCTGTAGGGCACTCACAAATTCTCGCTGGATGTTACACGCCCTGGAAAGGGCCCCGTCCAGTATCCGGGAGAAAGAGAGAAAGAAAGACTTGGAAAGGCACTTCACATGTGACTCCCTGTTAGACGTGGTCAGTCTTGTCAGGTGTCACTTTCAAACAGCACTCATTCAGTAATGACCAATGCAAAACCATATCAAAATATCCCTGGTGGAGAACAACCACACGAGAGAATCCAGTGAGACACAAGAGACAGGCCTGAGACAATGACACCACCGCCACACCGCATCACAGTTACAACAACTCTGTGGCCATTTGCGACAGGTTCCATTGGTGGCTGGTTAAGGAAACAAAACACATGTCTGGCTAATTTTGACTGGTAAAGGTCTAACGGGTTGAAATATGTCTGTAGAAGGAACACAAACAATGTCTGTAGAAGGAACACACACAATGTCCGTAGAAGGAACACAAACAATGTCTGTAGAAGGAACACAAACAATGTCTGTAGAAGGAACACAAACAATGTCCGTAGAAGGAACACAAACAATGTCCGTAGAAGGAACACAAACAATGTCTGTAGAAGGAACACAAACAATGTCCGTAGAAGGAACACAAACAATGTCCGTAGAAGGAACACAAACAATGTCCGTAGAAGGAACACAAACAATGTCCGTAGAAGGAACACAAACAATGTCCGTAGAAGGAACACAAACAATGTCTGTAGAAGGAACACAAACAATGTCCGTAGAAGGAACACAAACAATGTCCGTAGAAGGAACACAAACAATGTCCGTAGAAGAAACACACACAATGTGTGTAGAAGGAACACAGACAATGTCCGTAGAAGGAACACAAACAATGTCTGTAGAAGGAACACAAACAATGTCTGTAGAAGGAACACAAACAATGTCCGTAGAAGGAACACAAACAATGTCCGTAGAAGGAACACAAACAATGTCTGTAGAAGGAACACAAACAATGTCCGTAGAAGGAACACAAACAATGTCCGTAGAAGGAACACAAACAATGTCCGTAGAAGGAACACAAACAATGTCCGTAGAAGGAACACACACAATGTGTGTAGAAGGAACACAGACAATGTCCGTAGAAGGAACACAAACAATGTCTGTAGAAGGAACACAAACAATGTCTGTAGAAGGAACACAAACAATGTCCGTAGAAGGAACACAAACAATGTCCGTAGAAGGAACACAAACAATGTCTGTAGAAGGAACACAAACAATGTCCGTAGAAGGAACACAAACAATGTCTGTAGAAGGAACACAAACAATGTCCGTAGAAGGAACACAGACAATGTCCGTAGAAGGAACACACACAATGTGTGTAGAAGGAACACAGACAATGTCTGTAGAAGGAACACAGACAATGTCTGTAGAAGGAACAAAAACAATGTCCGTAGAAGGAACACAAACAATGTCCGTAGAAGGAACACACACAATGTGTGTAGAAGGAACACAGACAATGTCCGTAGAAGGAACACAAACAATGTCTGTAGAAGGAACACAAACAATGTCTGTAGAAGGAACACAAACAATGTCTGTAGAAGGAACACAAACAATGTCCGTAGAAGGAACACAAACAATGTCTGTAGAAGGAACACAGACAATGTCCGTAGAAGGAACACAAACAATGTCTGTAGAAGGAACACAGACAATGTCCGTAGAAGGAACACAAACAATGTCTGTAGAAGGAACACAAACAATGTCTGTAGAAGGAACACAAACAATGTCCGTAGAAGGAACACAAACAATGTCCGTAGAAGGAACACAAACAATGTCCGTAGAAGGAACACAAACAATGTCTGTAGAAGGAACACAAACAATGTCCGTAGAAGGAACACAAACAATGTCTGTAGAAGGAACACAAACAATGTCCGTAGAAGGAACACAGACAATGTCCGTAGAAGGAACACACACAATGTGTGTAGAAGGAACACAGACAATGTCTGTAGAAGGAACACAGACAATGTCTGTAGAAGGAACAAAAACAATGTCCGTAGAAGGAACACAAACAATGTCCGTAGAAGGAACACAAACAATGTCCGTAGAAGGAACACAAACAATGTCTGTAGAAGGAACACACACAATGTCCGTAGAAGGAACACACACAATGTGTGTAGAAGGAACACAAACAATGTCCGTAGAAGGAACACAAACAATGTCCGTAGAAGGAACACAAACAATGTGTGTAGAAGGAACACAAACAATGTGTGTAGAAGGAACACACACAATGTGTGTAGAAGGAACACAGACAATGTCTGTAGAAGGAACACAGACAATGTCTGTAGAAGGAACACAAACAATGTCTGTAGAAGGAACACAAACAATGTCTGTAGAAGGAACACAGACAATGTCCGTAGAAGGAACACAAACAATGTCTGTAGAAGGAACACACACAATGTGTGTAGAAGGAACACAAACAATGTCTGTAGAAGGAACACACACAATGTCTGTAGAAGGAACACAAACAATGTCCGTAGAAGGAACACACACAATGTGTGTAGAAGGAACACACACAATGTCTGTAGAAGGAACACACACAATGTCTGTAGAAGGAACACAAACAATGTCCGTAGAAGGAACACACACAATGTGTGTAGAAGGAACACAAACAATGTCCGTAGAAGGAACACACACAATGTGTGTAGAAGGAACACAAACAATGTCCGTAGAAGGAACACAAACAATGTCCGTAGAAGGAACACACACAATGTGTGTAGAAGGAACACAGACAATGTCTGTAGAAGGAACACAGACAATGTCTGTAGAAGGAACACAAACAATGTCCGTAGAAGGAACACAAACAATGTCCGTAGAAGGAACACAAACAATGTCCGTAGAAGGAACACACACAATGTGTGTAGAAGGAACACAAACAATGTCCGTAGAAGGAACACAAACAATGTCCGTAGAAGGAACACAAACAATGTCCGTAGAAGGAACACACACAATGTGTGTAGAAGGAACACAAACAATGTCCGTAGAAGGAACACAAACAATGTCTGTAGAAGGAACACAAACAATGTCCGTAGAAGGAACACAGACAATGTCCGTAGAAGGAACACACACAATGTGTGTAGAAGGAACACAGACAATGTCTGTAGACGGAACACAAACAATGTCTGTAGAAGGAACACACACAATGTCTGTAGAAGGAACACAAACAATGTCTGTAGAAGGAACACACACAATGTCTGTAGAAGGAACACACACAATGTCTGTAGAAGGAACACACACAATGTGTGTAGAAGGAACACACACAATGTCTGTAGAAGGAACACACACAATGTCTGTAGAAGGAACACACACAATGTGTGTAGAAGGAACACACACAATGTGTGTAGAAGGAACACACACAATGTCTGTAGAAGGAACACACACAATGTGTGTAGAAGGAACACACACAATGTCTGTAGAAGGAACACACACAATGTCTGTAGAAGGAACACACACAATGTGTGTAGAAGGAACACACACAATGTGTGTAGAAGGAACACACACAATGTCTGTAGAAGGAACACACACAATGTCTGTAGAAGGAACACACACAATGTCTGTAGAAGGAACACACACAATGTGTGTAGAAGGAACACACACAATGTCTGTAGAAGGAACACACACAATGTGTGTAGAAGGAACACAAACAATGTCCGTAGAAGGAACACAAACAATGTCCGTAGAAGGAACACACACAATGTGTGTAGAAGGAACACAGACAATGTCTGTAGAAGGAACACAGACAATGTCTGTAGAAGGAACACAAACAATGTCCGTAGAAGGAACACAAACAATGTCCGTAGAAGGAACACAAACAATGTCCGTAGAAGGAACACACACAATGTGTGTAGAAGGAACACAAACAATGTCCGTAGAAGGAACACAAACAATGTCCGTAGAAGGAACACAAACAATGTCCGTAGAAGGAACACACACAATGTGTGTAGAAGGAACACAAACAATGTCCGTAGAAGGAACACAAACAATGTCTGTAGAAGGAACACAAACAATGTCCGTAGAAGGAACACAGACAATGTCCGTAGAAGGAACACACACAATGTGTGTAGAAGGAACACAGACAATGTCTGTAGACGGAACACAAACAATGTCTGTAGAAGGAACACACACAATGTCTGTAGAAGGAACACAAACAATGTCTGTAGAAGGAACACACACAATGTCTGTAGAAGGAACACACACAATGTCTGTAGAAGGAACACACACAATGTCTGTAGAAGGAACACAAACAATGTCTGTAGAAGGAACACAGACAATGTCTGTAGAAGGAACACAAACAATAGTACGTGGCTGAGTCTTCTTTGGAACACTGTTTGACATTTGTCTAAACACAAACTTGACACAACAACAACACATCAGTGTTACACAGACCTCTAAATGTTACACATGACGCATCATCTGAGATATAGAGATGTCATACCTGACTAGATGAGTGAGATATAGAGACGTCATACCTGACTAGATGAGAGATATGGAGACGTCTTACTTTACTAGATGAGTGAGATATAGAGACGTCTTACCTGACTGGATGAGTGAGATATAGAGACGTCATGCCTGACTAGATAAGTGAGATATAGAGATGTCATACCTGACTAGATGAGTGAGATATAGAGACGTCGTACCTGACTAGATGAGAGAGATATAGACGTCATACCTGACTAGATGAGTGAGATATAGAGACGTCGTACCTAACTAGATGAGTGAGATATAGAGACGTCATACCTGACTAGATGAGTGAGATATAGAGATGTCATACCTGACTAGATGAGTGAGATATAGAGACATCATACCTGACTAGATGAGTGAGATAAAGAGACGTCATACCTGACTAGATGAGTGAGATAAAGAGACGTCATACCTGACTAGATGAGTAAGATATAGAGACGTCATACCTGACTAGATGAGTGAAATATAGAGACGTCATACCTGACTAGATGAGTGAGATATAGAGACGTCATACCTGACTAGATGAGTGAGATATAGAGACGTCGTACCTGACTAATGAGTGAGATATAGAGACGTCATACCTGACTAGATGGGTGAGATAAAGAGACGTCATACCTGACCAGATGAGTGAAATATAGAGACGTCATACCTGACTAGATGAGTGAGATATAGACGTCGTACCTGACCAGATGAGTGAGATATAGAGATGTCATACCTGACCAAATGAGTGAGATATAGAGACGACATACCTGACTAGATGAGTGAGATATAGAGACGACATACCTGACTAGATGAGTGAGCATCACGTTGACTGTAGCCAGGTTCTGATGTGGCAGAGACATCAGCAGAGAGACCATGCACTTCTCCTTCGCCTCAGGGTCTGACAGACCTGCAAACAACAGTCTAGTTTAAGGTCTGACAGACCTGTAAACAACAGTCTAGTTCAGAGTCTGACAGACCTGCAAACAATGGTCTAGTTCAGGGTCTGACAGGCCTACAAACAATGATCTAGTTCAGGGTCTGACAGATCTGCAAATAACAGTCTAGTTTAAGGTCTGACAGACCTGTAAACAACAGTGTAGTTCAGGGTCTGACAGACCTGCAAACAATGGTCTAGTTCAGGGTCTGACAGACCTACAAACAATGATCTAGTTCAGGGTCTGACAGACCTGCAAATAACAGTCTAGTTCAGGGTCTGACAGACCTGCAAACGACAGTCTAGATTAAGGTATGACAGACCTGCAAACGACAGTCTAGTTTAAAGTTTGACAGACCTGCAAACAACAGTTTAGTTCAGGGTCTGACAGACCTGCAAACAATGATCTAGTTCAGGGTCTGACAGACCTGCAAACAATGGTCTAATTCAGGGTCTGACAGACCTGCAAACAATGGTCTAGTTCAGGGTCTGACAGACCTGCAAACAAAGATCTAGTTCAGGGTCTGAGAGACCTGGATATAATGGTGTAGAGAGTAGTTCAGATTCTAACAGACCAAATGGTCTGACTGATGTGTCCAGTGTCTTGTGGTCTGTCCACATCATATTTTTGCATGTGATTTCCATCAAGCTTTGCCTTTGCTAATTGATTGTTTTCCTATTTTTTGTATAAATAAAAAATAAAAACAAATTAAATTATGATATGTAAATTATGTATTATCAGTGTGTAAGTGCAACTAACAGTCAATTACTATTTTTGACAGATCATCTTATAATAATAATTTTTTTAATATCCTGCAAACACTGACCTCAATCAGGCAGGCATGCTGTGTAATTACCACTAGGGGAGGGTACTAACTTACTGATGCCCTGAACTAGATAAAACTATTTACTGAGGCCCTCAACTAGATGAAGGTACTTACTGATGCCCTCCACTAGGTGGGGGTAGAGGTGGTCAGTAAACAGGGCCTCTGGTAGTTCCCGGTAGTAGAGCTTCAACAGGCAGGTGACGACGTGGATGTCTGTGTCTGCCAGCAGCTGGACCGCCCCACGACTGTCTGAAACACAAGCACCCATCTGACTGACTCCACAGCAACAATTCCATCAGCTAGTGGACTAGACTAACAATGTGGATGTTGACAGCCAATGGGTGTGACAGCCGGTGGATGTGACAGCCAGTTGTCACATCTATGTTGTTACCTTATCTGTTTCATGTATATTATAATACATTTATTTTATGTCTTTGAATTGTATGTATTTATTTATGTATTTATTGTCATCCTTTCTAACTTGTGCCCTTTGTACTTATATAATCAAATGTTGTATTATTGATGTAAATAATGGATGAATGACTCGGCCATAAAAATTGTGAAAACTAAGTATGTCACAATCAATCAGTCTATCAATTGATTAACCAATCAATCAATCAATCAAATAATCAATCAACCAATCAATCAGAATGATTGATCTTATAAGACTGCCCTCCACAGCAACAACTCAATCAGTCAGTGAGCATAAAAACACGTTTGCCATGAGACCAACGATCATTCATATAATTCATCTCCATGTAACTACCCGTTATCTACATGTAACCTCTCTTTATATACGTGTAAACACCCCTTATCTACATGTAACCTCCGCTTCCCTATGTGTAACTTGCCCTTACCTATGCTTAACCTTCCCTCATCTAAGTGTAACCTCCCCTTATCTACGCATAACTTCCCATTATCTATGTGTATCTTCCCCTTATACAGATGGCACATGTTGGAGACAACAGTAAGAGAGAAAGAACCAGTGAATCAGTGCAGTACTTCTCTCATACAGATGGCACATGTTGGAGACAATAGTAAGAGAGAAAGAACTAGTGAATCAGTGCAGTACTTCTCTCATACAGATGGCACATGTTGGAGACAACAGTAAGAGAGAAGGAACTAGTGAATTAGGTGCAGTACTTCTCTCATACAGATGGCACATGTTGGAGACAACAGTAAGAGAGAAAGAACTAGTGAATCAGTGCAGTACTTCTCTCATACAGATGGCACATGTTGGAGACAACAGTAAGAGAGAAAGAACTAGTGAATTAGGTGCAGTACTTCTCTCATACAGATGGCACATGTTGGAGACAACAGTAAGAGAGAAAGAACTAGTGAATTAGGTGCAGTACTTCTCTCATACAGATGGCACATGTTGGAGACAACAGTAAGAGAGAAAGAACTAGTGAATTAGGTGCAGTACTTCTCTCATACAGATGGCACATGTTGGAGACAACAGTAAGAGAGAAAGAACTAGTGAATTAGGTGCAGTACTTCTCTCATACAGATGGCACATGTTGGAGACAACAGTAAGAGAGAAAGAACTAGTGAATTAGGTGCAGTACTTCTCTCATACAGATGGCACATGTTGGAGACAACAGTAAGAGAGAAGGAACTAGTGAATCAGTGCAGTACTTCTCTCATACAGATGGCACATGTTGGAGACAACAGTGAGAGAGAAGGAACTAGTGAATCAGTGCAGTACTTCTCTCATACAGATGGCACATGTTGGAGACAACAGTAAGAGAGAAAGAACTAGTGAATTAGGTGCAGTACTTCTCTCATACAGATGGCACATGTTGGAGACAACAGTAAGAGAGAAGGAACTAGTGAATCAGTGCAGTACTTCTCTCATACGCCTTCTTCAGCGACTGTATTTGTCCTGACAGTCCAGAGACGCGGTAGAGTCCAGTCTCCCCCAGACCTGCTCCACCACAACAGAAGAACCAGTACAAGTGGTCAGCAATCAGTTCAATCACACCAATGGGAGACTTAGATACCAATGGGAGACTTAGACACCAATGGGAGATTTAGTTTCAGTAAATGTTCAGTTGTGTTAATTGATGTCCAAAAAAGGACACTGCCAATTAGCTGAAGTACAATACAATACAATACAATACAATACAACACAATACAATACAATACAATACAATACAATACAATACAATACAATACAATACAATACAATACAATACAATACAATACAATACAATACAATACAATACAATACAATACCCTTTAATAGTCCCCCAAGAAGGAATTTTTGTGTGGTAAATATTCACACATAACATAAGACAACAACATTAGTAGTGACAATGCTTATAAAAGTAGTGCGCCCCATTGTATCCCCCCGCCCTCCCCGATCATTTTCCCCTCCCCGATTTCGCATTTAGCAGCCTAACAGAAGTTGGAAGAAATGTGTTTCGATTTGTGCGTGTTCTTTCAGAAATGTACCTACAACCAGATTGTGCAACACAGTAGAATTCATGCAATGGGTGACAGGTATCCTTTAAGATGTTCCTTGTCGAAGTTGAAGACACTCAGCAGCTTCTTGCTTGAACAATTCTGCTTTCCATTACTGTTATACAAAAATCCACTGGGCCAGAATGTCAACCAAAATACAACAACAGGTCTGACCCCTCCAGTTGGACGGTCAGTTTGGATGGCTTCAGCAACGGGTCAAGAGACAGATGGGTCAATGGCGGTTAGATGTGACGTGGAATTGTGATCAGAGAAATCTCACCTCTATTTTCCACTTCCTCGATACAACTCGTCACAATGATTGGAACCTGCACGCCTTCACGCCTGCAAACACAAAACACTGCATGACCACACACAAACACTAAACACTGCACTACCACACACAAACAATAAGCACTGCACTACCAAACACAAACACTAACAACACAGTATCATATAAAAACATCACTGCCAAACATTACTCTAACTACAACTATTATTATTAAAATAATTTCTGAATAAGTGAATTAGCAAACTGGTCGACATCTTATAATTGTCTTATTACTAGGTGTGGTTGTTTCAATTCATTTAATATTGTTGATAGATTATTGTTTCATTCATGACATATAAGTAACAAAGACAGATGTCTTTGTCAGTGCCACACCTGCCCTGTCTATGCACCTGTTTCATACGTCTTGTCCAAGATTATTTTTCAACATTAAAAACTATTTCTGATGCCCTGAATGAAATGGAGATGAATATAAAAGGTCTATAAAAAGTTGTTATGAATTTTATTCACATACATTAAATGACTGACAAGATGGCCCCACGACGTCACATCAGCAGAGACCAGTCTTGTGACAGTGACATTTCAAGGATGTAGGAAATATAAATTTCAGTACAAATACTTACGTGGCAACGACCCCCAGTTTGACCCCAAATATGCCGCCTTTCACAGCAGACGGCGTCCGGCTGAGCGTCTGCTGACTGTTGACGTACTTGAGAGACAGCGTGAGCTGCACCTGAATCAACAGCATTGTGCACAAATTACAACAACTACACCTGAATCAACAGCATTGTGCACAATTTACAAGAACTACACCTGAATCAACAGCAATGTGCACAATTTACACCAACTACACCTGAATCAACAGCATTGTGCACAATTTACAACTACACCTGAATCAACAGCAATGTGCACAATTTACAACAACTACACCTGAATCAACAGCAATGTGCACAATTTACAACAACTACACCTGAATCGACAGCAATGTGCACAATTTACAACAACTACACCTGAATCAACAGCAATGTACACATGTTATAAATACAAATCAACAGCAATGGACACACATAACTACACTTTAACAGTAATGTACATGCTATATAACTACACCTAAATCAACAGCAACGTACAAACTTTATAATTACACCTGAATCAACAGCAATGTACACACTTTATAGCTACACCTGAATCAACAGCAATGTACACTTTAATTACACAACAATTCACAGCAATGCACTCACCGACACCAACAACTCATCAACACTGATAATAGATCCGTCTACAGCTTCACCTGAATGGAATCTTTGAGCTAGACTTAATTATCCATGGTGATATAAACTATGGACATATTTACCTTTTCATTGAGCGAGATCATCTTTTCTTGGAAGTCCCCCCTCAGCCACGCCCTGCTCAACTGTCAAACAAGGTCAAGGTCAGCAGGTCAAGGTAAGGTTATTAGGTCAAGGCTGGTCACTGATCATTACACCAAATTTAACATGAATATCTCCTAGATTTAACACTCCTGTGTCAAACAGACTGTCTGTCTGATGTAAATGTCAACTAGTTCAGAGGGAGTTACCTCAAGAGCACATTTGCCAAGCAGACTGACTGTCTGATGTAAATGTCAACTAGTTCAGAGGGAGTTACCTCAAGAGCACATTTACCAAGCAGACTGTCTGTCTGATGTAAATGTCAACTAGTTCAGAGGGAGTTACTTCAAGAGCACATTTGCCAAGCAGACTGACTGTCTGATGTAAATGTCAACTAGTTCAGTGGGAGTTACCTCAAGAGCACATTTGCCAAGCAGACTGTCTGTCTGATGTAAATGTCAACTAGTTCAGAGGGAGTTACCTCAAGAGCACATTTGCCAAGCAGACTGACTGTCTGATGTAAATGTCAACTAGTTCAGTGGGAGTTACCTCAAGAGCACATTTGCCAAGCAGACTGTCTGTCTGATGTAAATGTCAACTAGTTCAGAGGGAGTTACCTCAAGAGCACATTTGCCAAGCAGACTGTCTGTCTGATGTAAATGTCAACTAGTTCAGAGGGAGTTACCTCAAGAGCACATTTGCCAAGCAGACTGACTGTCTGATGTAAATGTCAACTAGTTCAGTGGGAGTTACCTCAAGAGCACATTTGCCAAGCAGACTGTCTGTCTGATGTAAATGTCAACTAGTTCAGAGGGAGTTACCTCAAGAGCACATTTACCAAGCAGACTGTCTGTCTGATGTAAATGTCAACTAGTTCAGTGGGAGTTACCTCAAGAGCAAATTTGCCAAGCAGACTGTCTGTCTGATGTAAAAAAGGCAAGTTCTTATATAGCGCAGTATCCAATCCTCAGGACCATTCAAAGTACTTTACACTTTACTTCCCTGACAGACCTGTTCACTCAGACACCATCTCGGCTTCTCTGGGAAGCATCCACACATATGCTATAATTAATGCTCGTACACATATCCACCAATGTCTACAGCCAGGTACTCATTTATACAGCTGAGTGAACTGGAGTAATGTAGAAAAACAACTGCCAAGGTTTTAACACAGGATTCGATCCCGGGTTCTCATAGTCGAGAGTCACTCTACCCCTGAACCATTGCGCTCTACAAATGTGAACTAATACAAAGGGAGTTACCTCTAGAGCACATTTGCCCAGTAGACTGTCTGTCTCGTTGCCGAGCTTGTAACACAGGATCCTCAGGGTCTGGGCACCATCCAGGTCTATCTCAAAGCCCTGGAAAACCACATCAACATACTGTATAACAATGGGAAGACAGGTACATAAAAGTAAGTTCTTGTGTAATGCACTTTACCCTAAGGATGGGACAAATCTGGAATTTCATTCAAATTGAATATCGATTGCCGGTGAGTTTTACGAGAGTTTATTTTATAAAGTTTATATGTTTAAGTAATGTTACTGATTTTATTCTGTAACCTAGTGTGTGTATAGTACTGTATACATATAAGATATGTGAGCAGTAGTTTGGCGGTTGTTGTTTTTTCCATAGCTACGTCAGAAAGTTAAAGATCGCCCGGAAACAAATTTTTAATAGCAGGAAAACGTTCGAATATTCAAAGTTTCGAATATGAATAGAATATTCGTTCCATCCTTGCTTCACCCCTGGCGGATCTGTTTGTTCGAACATCACAGCTTCTTATGGAAGCATTCAGCCATGTAGCAATTATTGAACAAATATTATTCACATACATATTTCCACCACACATTGACTACCAAAAGCCAGGTAATCACCCACTCAGCTGAGGGTAATGCAACAATGGTCGTATAAATATAAAAAAGGAAATTTTTAAAAATATTTGTAAAACAATATATCCATAGAAACATAAAATACAACTAAGATGTAAACAAGTAATGAAACAATTAAATAGATATGGAAGTGTATAAAAGTACCATTAAACTATATAGTGTTTGCCCACAAATGCTGTGTTCATAGAATTCTGTCCACTGTACTTAACACAGATTTATATACTGTCCACTGTACTTAACACCAAGCTATATCCTGTACCCTGTACTTAACACAACGCTATATGGCAGTATATGCTGTACACTGTACTTAACACAAAGCTACATGCTGTACACGTTACTTAACACAGCAGCTATATGTGGGAGAGTTTACCTCATTCCACACAGGTTCGGCCGACCCACACACAATGCTGGTCTTGGCTTTGTTACAGAAGTGGCCAAAGGCATCTGTCTCCATCGTACAGAAGCAGTCTGTGACAAGCAAGCATGGGACACACCTTCATAAAATGTCACAGGCACATCTAACTAGTATCAAATGAGTAGTTCTGAATGATTTCAAGGCAAAACATGTCACAATGCAAATGTTGTATTTTGCCCAAATCCTGATGATACTTTCTAATAAACACAACTTGAGCTAGGGTATTGCCTAGTGTATACAAACATGCGTAAAATCCTCATTGGACGACATGCACAAGAGTGTTTTCAAAATGCGATAACCACCATATCATTTTTTAAACAAAAGCGATACTTCCACTTATCTATGTGAACTGACAGCATATACTGAATGGATAAATTATGCTCAATATTATATTACGTAACAAATCTGCAAAAAGATGTCGGATTTTGCTTTCACTGGCTGTGATTTTGGATTCTTAATGTGTACAAGTTCATTTACAAGCATCCATTTAAACTTGTTCTCAAAACAAAAAAAATTAATATATCATAGTTTGCCCTGAAACCTTTTGATCTCAGACCTAGTCTCTAGGGTTCTACTTTAGCCCCAAGAAGGATCTGTAAAATTTGTTTTTTTTTAATTCAACCCAGCTTTAGCATTTCTAAAAACAATAAACTTTAAAATTAACTTACACTTGTACTTTGGAGCATAACTCTGATAAACGTGCGACGTTTCGACCTGTCAGTCTTGGTCACGTATATTCAACAAACGATATATTCCATAATAAACTTAAGACCACGTTATGTAAAGCAAAGGACCAGTGAACAGTTTACATACAGACTACATGCATAATATTGTACAGAATGTTTAACAATTACCTCATATTAGTTCAATGTTCCATATGAACACTTTGCTATACTAATTCAAAACTACCATTGAACAGACTTTCCAAGTTGGTTAAAATATGTCATTCCGGCCTGAATTGTCAGAGTAAAATCCCAAAAATATGCAAATAAAATAACAAGATGTGTGAATTAAAGATGACAGAACACAAGTAAAGGTAGTTTGAGGAGACAGAGAGAGCTTACCACAGTCTGTGTCAAGTCCTTGCAACTTGTGGATAGTGACGTAGAGAGAGCCATAGAGATATTCCTCTTCTAGTCCAAGGTCTGACAAACACAATCATACACTTCTATATTGTTTATATTGAGCATGGTGACATAGAGCCATAGAAGTATTCCTCTTCCAGTCCAAGGTCTGACAAACACAATCATACACTTCTATATTGTTTATATTGAGCATGGTGACATAGAGCCATAGAAGTATTCCTCTTCCAGTCCAAGGTCTGACAAACACAATCATACACTTCTATATTGTTTATATTGAGCATGGTGACATAGAGTCATATAAGTATTCCTCTTCCAGTCCAAGGTCTGACAAATTTCCTTCTATAATATTTATATTGTGAATGGCGGCATAGAGAACCATATAAGTATTCCTCCTCTAGACAGTCTATGGCTCACTACCTTAACTCATAAGACCTTGATAGCATGACCATGAAAACCACACAGTTACTTTCTAAGAAATGTGACCTGCCTTTAATTAACATAACAAGTCACAACTGAAATGTTTCATTACCGTTTTTTGGATTTTCGTATTCTATAAAGTTTGAAAAAATCATAAAAACGTTTTTAGAAAAACTGCTTGGTGGTTTTCACAAGGGATGTGTAGAGTTACTACACATAACATTTGGGTCATCTAAGACTAGTAGATACATATATATCTGACACGAAAAATTAAATCCAAGATGGCCGCCACACTGTGGGAAAAACACTCTAGAAAAATTCTTTAAAAATTCACAGCTTTACTGTGAGGTAGATTAATAAACTCTGAAAGTTTCAGCTCCCTGTGTTCAATACAAGTGGAGTAATAAAATAAAGTATGTTTAGTGTACACCATTGCCATTATTTATATTAGCCTTGTTAGTTACAGAGACTATTGGTAAAGTGAGACTGTCTGGAGACTCACCGTCTCTCTCTAGAGTCAGTCGGAAGTCCTGGAGTTTCTACAACAGACAAAACAACCTGCCTAGAACCAGAGACAGACGGCTGGGTGGAACATCAGGTGACAGAACCATTCAACTGGTGTCTGTGAAGACAGGCTTCAGCACAACACACTACACAAGGGATCATTGCATACAATTGGTCCCTTCAAATTGGCACAATATATTGCCTGTTTACCCAAACATTGTTTTTACAGATTCTAGTCAAATCTAGTAATCTTACATTACTAGATAATTACATAAATTGAGATGTATAAATTGACACATGTCCCTACTGCGTGAACAATAAGTGGCTGTTGTTTCTTTAACCATGATGCTGCAATGCCTACTTTCCTGATATGTACATAAATATACCTGTTTCTAGGTTTTTTTTTTCTTGTCCCTCCGATTTACAGGTACACTATCACAAAGTTAACATTTACGGAGAGACTAGTGCAGATGTACTTTACCTTCTGTGAGTTGATGAGAGTTTGAAGGTCGGGGATGGAGATGTTCACGCTGACTTTGACTACAAACACAAGATGTGTGAATAAACGAATTGAACTGTCAATTGATAAAAAGTGCATGTAATTGTCAAAATAACTGAGTTTCGTTGTTACATCTGGAAACCTGTCAAAGCCAACTGCCATGTGCCATCATACAGAAACATGGCCGCAGCAGCAGCATTTTGAATTTGCAATTTGGTGTCAGTCAGTGACAGATTTTCCACATGGACACATTTTTGGGTGACACATTCATCCATAATTCAAGCAAAATACATATGGTATACAGCAAGAGCAACTTCTTTGAAAACTACCTCCCACTGTGCAAGAAGGGAGAGCTCCAACTACTGCCCTGTGCTAACAACCTTCCGTTGTGGAATAAGGGAGAGCTCCAGAGCTTATTTGGAAGATCTACTAAAAGTAGTTTTGGGTACAAACATCAATGAATCGGTCATATCAGGGTCTCACTCAATTGACCACAGGTTTAGGTAGGACAGCCATCCACCAGGCATTTGGATGGGTCAAATCATTTTATGGACATGTAGAAAATCTCACTGGAGGGGTGGTGGTAAATAAGTTAGGAGTACGAAAAACTTCTGAAATCATAGATATTGTCAGTTACGCTTTGAAAAAGGATGTTACATGAGTGTTTGTAATTTGTGTTAGGTCATAATCACCCTTCATGACTGGCTTGTATATATGTATGCAGCTTAATGTGCACTTATCTATAAAACAAATTGTAACTGGCATTTTTTTTTTATCTTGCATACATCCCTGACCTCTTGACCTTGACCTGACCTCAGTTTGACCACTCACCTTGGGCCATCAGTCCCAGGATCGTGTCCCTCCACACTGACCGTTCGTAGTCCGACGACATCAACAGGAAGTAGGTCTTGTCCACCTTCTTGTCTTTCAATGTGAAGAGCAGATGTGGCGAGAGTTTCAGCAGTGCTGCCTCCTAGTGAACGGAACAGACACTCACAGTGACACCTGGTGGTCATTAATGTACAACGCGTATGAACGGCTTTGAAAATCAGCTTCCAGAACACGGACTGAAATTCAAATACATCTAGTTACATCCGTGAAAATGTTCATCAAGGTGTATATTACTTAAGCAAATTTCGTGATTATACAACTAATCATTTTTACTCAATTCAATGTTGAAACGTTGAAGTGAGTAAAAATGATTAGTTGTGTAATCATGAAATTTGCTTAAGTAATATCTAGTTACACACATAAAACAAAATAATAAGATTAAAAACTTCCTGCCACAGTTGCTGGATGACATGTGGGGAGCGGTGGTCGCGTGGTAGAGCGCCGCACTGTCAATCGAGGGGACGGTAGTTCAATACCACCTACCGCCGTTTTGAAACTTAGGCACTTTCGTTCATTTGCCTGTGTCTTTCAGAAGAGACACTACAAGCCGGTGGTCCCTTCTATCTGGTGTCTATGCCAGGGGAAGTAAAAGATCCCACACAGGGGGTAAATGTGTAACCTGTAGTGGACTCACTAATTCTAGAACAACTCCTGTGTTAGCCCAAGTTTGGGCTGTTTGGAGGAAACCACCTGAGACACAGGGACAACTGTGAGGAGTAGGGACAAACACTGGGGGTACAGGTCATTGGAATGTGGCCATGAGTTGACAGGGACTGCATCGATGGACAACTGGACACACAGGCAGACTGACTGACAAATGACACAGGATGGATGGATGGATGGATGGATGGACGGACGGACGGACGGACGGACGGACAGTCAGACTGGAGACAAATGGATGAACAGATAAACAGACAGCAATAAGGCAGATTGACAGGAGCAGACTGACAGGAGCAGACTGACAGGAACAGACTGACAGGAACAGACTGACAGGAGCAGACCGACAGGAACAGACCGACAGGAGCAGACTGACAGGAACAGACTGACAGGAGCAGACTGACAGGACCAGACTGACAGGAGCAGACTGACAGGAACAGACTGACAGGAGCAGACTGACAGGAACAGACTGACAGGAGCAGACTGACAGGAGCAGACTGACAGGAGCAGACTGACAGGAACAGACTGACAGGAGCAGACTGACAGGAGCAGACTGACAGGAGCAGACTGACAGGAGCAGACTGACAGGAGCAGACTGACAGGAGCAGACTGACAGGAGCAGACTGACAGAGAGGAGGGAGGGATGGATGGAGGCAAGGAGAGATGGAGGGAGATGGAGAGAACGACAGAGATAGAGACAGAGAGGGAGAGAGACGGATGAGTTTACCTGTTCAGCAAGTTTCCTCTTCAACTTGTCAATAGTCTTGGTGTGACTTCTCATTGACCAGTGGCGCTGGACACAACAAACATAATAATCATTGACCAGTGGTGCTGGACACAACAAACATTTCATTGACCAGTGGCACTGGACACATCAAACATCTCAACAACTCAATGTGATTGAAATGTTAACTGTGATATGTATGAAGTGAACACAATCGAACACAACACCTACGTGGGGTAGAACTACCCACTAATCCGGGCGGACTTGTAAACCTGCATAATAACTAGTCCGGTGGTCTAGTAAAGGTCAACGTGTCATCCACCCCCAGTCACAGTGGTTAATCAAATGTTGATAGTCACAGTGACCCTAACCCTATCTAACCCATGCACAGGGATGTAACTGAATCTCATGTCATTAAAACATTGATAAATTGTTGCCAGTGAACAACTGGCTACAACAGTGACAGCGTCATTTACTGATAAATTATTACTTTTCTAAGCGTGGCTACCAGACATGAATTTGTCTGGGCACTATTTATAAGATTAACGGTTCTTTGATGTCTAAAATTGTCTACTGTGTTATTTTTATTCTCATTAATGCAGTCCAGCAGAGCAGTTTTCATAACACCATAATATGAGGGAAATTTCCAGAATTATTATAGAAAATTAATAATGGTAGGGTACTACTGGTAAATGGGCACAATTGGTGTTCTTTTTCAATTGCGCAGTTTTTTAATACAGATCATATCTTCTGTTTTTCAGTAATTTTTTTCTGTATTATTACATTGTTACCTTTATGTACAGTGCATTGTTCTTTAACTGGGATTGCAATGGACTAGTAAACCTTTTCGCGGACTAGTAAACTTTGGACTTTACTACCCCTGCTGTCTAGTAAAATAAGTGACGAAATTCTACCCTGCCTACAGCTTCTTATTTAAACACAACCGAACCTCTTAGCCATGCTTTGTTGTAGGACATTATTTACCAGTATCAGTACATTGACTGAGTAATACAAGCAACTGTTGTTTTTCATTACAGACACACTCCATACATAAATGTTGTTTTAACACCGGTAAAATGATGTAATCATTGTGGGGCTGTCTATTATTTGCTGAATGCTGTCCACTCATATATGTTGCACTGCATGTTGTGTCATGTTGTGTCATGTTGTGTCATGTTGTGTCATGTTGTGTCATGTGTGTCATGTGTCGTGTGTCGTGTGTCGTGTTGTAATGTGTCATGTTATGCAACATGTTATTTCACATTGCATATCATGTTATGTATTGTATTGTATTGTATTGTATTGTATTGTATTGTATTGTATTGTATTGTATTGTATTGTATTGTATTGTATTGTATTGTGCACCATGTCATGTGCATGTAATGTTGCATGCCATGCCATGCCATGCCATGCCATGCCATGCCATGCCATGCCATGCCATGCCATGCCATGCCATGCCATGCCATGCCATGCCATGCCATGCCATGCCATGCCATGCCATGCCATGCCATGCCATGCCATGCCATGCCATGCCATGCCATGCCATGCCATGCCATGCCATGCCATGCCATGCCATGCCATGCCATGCCATGCCATGCCATGCCATGCCATGCCATGCCATGCCATGCCATGCCATGCCATGCCATGCCATGCCATGCCATGCCATGCCATGCCATGCCATGCCATGCCATGCCATGCCATGCCATGCCATGCCATGCCATGCCATGCCATGCCATGCCATGCCATGCCATGCCATGCCATGCCATGCCATGCCATGCCATGCCATGCCATGCCATGCCATGCCATGCCATGCCATGCCATGCCATGCCATGCCATGCCATGCCATGCCATGCCATGCCATGCCATGCCATGCCATGCCATGCCATGCCATGCCATGCCATGCCATGCCATGCCATGCCATGCCATGCCATGCCATGCCATGCCATGCCATGCCATGCCATGCCATGCCATGCCATGCCATGCCATGCCATGCCATGCCATGCCATGGCAATGCCATGTCAGGTGTCATGTAATGTTGTGTGTCATATCATGTCACACTGTATTGTGTTGTGTTGCATGTTGTGTGATGCTTCATGTCATGCCTTGTGTTGTGTTGTGTCATCTTGCATGTTCTGTCATGTTGGTGTTTTGTTGCATGTCACGTGTCACGTGTCACGTGTCACGTGTCATATAATGTCATTGTCCTGACCTGGCCCTGCTCAGCCTGTTTCATCTTCTTCATCTCAGTCTTCAGTTCACTCTGCAGGACACTCACGCGGTGCTCAATCACACTGATCTCACGCCGCTTCCCGTCCGGCATACACGGATTATCTACACAAACACGGATCATCTACACAAACACAGATTATCTACACAAACACAGATCATCTACACAAACACAGATTATCTACACAAACACAGATCATCTACACAAACACGGATTATCTACACAAACACAGATCATCTACACAAACACGGATTATCTACACAAACACGGATCATCTACACAAACACGGATCATCCAAAAACATTTATCAGCTAAACAAACATGGATCATATACTCTACACACACAGATCATCTAGATATACAATCAGATCATATAACTAAATATGACATCTAGACATAAACAGCTCATATAAAAACATGAACTGTAGATGCACACAGATCATCAAAACAAACACAGATCATCTATACACACATGGATCTTAAAAAAACATATTACCGAGGCATACAGGGATCGTAGAAACAAACATGAATCTTGTAGACATACTGATCATCTAGACATACACAGCTCATCTAAACAAAAACAGATCATCTAGACTTACACGGATCATTTAAACAAACACAAAATGTAAACAACATGGACATACCATAAAACATACGGATCATTATCTACATTTTCATGTACATCTGAAATAAATGTTAACTACTGTTAAAAAGTGCTATAAACTAGACATGTACTTACCCTGGGCACCAGTCCTTGTGTCTAGCTCCAAGTCAGCCAGAGCGACGTACCACTTGCAGTCATAGTGCACCTTCTGTCTACAAACAAACACAATAGGGATTAACTGAAAATTAACACATCATTTCAAATTGTTGAGTTATGGTAACTGTGACAGGCCCTATGAGTCAATATGTTTACAAACACACAACTAATGGGCTGTTGACAGATGACGTGGTGAATTTGCTTATCAGATGAACAGTGCTCTGAGTGGATAACTGTTTCAGTTTAAGTCAACTGTGTGCTCAGTAATGTACAAAAATGTAGACAGTGTACACAGTTGTTGTACACTGATGTACACCTATTTGATGGTGATTAAGAATACAATATGCGGAGTGTTTCCTAGTGACCAATATTCTAAAAAATATCTTCTTAGAGGCAGCTTTGATTTGTAGATTTGTTTGTTTAGTTCAGTAAAGTGCTGCAGAATAGTAACATTATGAAACAGTAATACACAAATACAGTTGGTTAATACATCCAGTGGTGATTACTGGTGATCTCTAAGATAATCCATACAGTGGTGATTACTGGTGATCTTAAAGATAATCCGTATAGCGGTGATTATGGGATGATCACAAAGATAATCCAAACAATGATGATTACAGTTGATCTCAAAGATGATCCATACAGTGACAGTGGTGATCTTGAAGATAATCAATACAGTACTGATTAGGGGGTGATCTCAAAGTTAATCCATACAGAGACAGTGCCAATTAGGGGGTGATCTCGAAGATAATCCATAGATGGCCATTAGGCGTGATTTCATAGATAATCTACACTTCCAGTGTCAGCAGAGACCAACACATGAAGTGTCCTTCTGGAAGACACAGATGTGAACACAACTGCCCGTGTTTCAACACACCCGCCAAGACCAATCCTGAACCATTGTTCGGCCGGCACTGGGGTTCAAACCTTGGTTCTTCTGATTGACAGTCCAACACTGACCACTTGACCACTGCAGCCCATTGCCCGGTGATGACACACACACACAATATATAACACATTTGTGGAACTTCCCAACCTGACAGAATGACCCGAGCCACCCACTGCCCCCACCTACCTGTTGCTGATCCTCTGACCACTTGACCACTGCCAGCCCCACCTACCTGTTGCTGATCCTCTGACCACTTGACCACTGCCAGCCCCACCTACCTGTTGCTGATCCTCTGACCACTTGACCACTGCCAGCCCCACCTACCTGTTGCTGATCCTCTGACCACTTGACCACTGCCAGCCCCACCTACCTGTTGCTGATCCTCTGACCACTTGACCACTGCCAGCCCCACCTACCTGTTGCTGATCCTCTGACCACTTGACCACTGCCAGCCCCACCTACCTGTTGCTGATCCTCTGACCACTTGACCACTGCCAGCCCCACCTACCTGTTGCTGATCCTCTGACCACTTGACCACTGCCAGCTCCACCTACCTATTGCTGATCCTCTGCTTCGCGCCCACAATCAGGTCCTTGAAGACAAACAGGTGACGCAACTTGCGGTGATTGCCAATCTTCTCCACCACCAGTCCTTGTTTGACCAGATACCGCATGTTCTCCACCTGAAGCAATAGGTCTGTATAGTACCCATAGTGGTCTAGTTCTTAGGACCCTAGAACATGTTCTCCACCTGAAGCAATAGGTCTGTATAGTACCCATAGAGGTCTAGTTCTTAGGACCCTAAAACATGTTCTCCACCTGAAGCAATAGGTCTGTATAGTACCCATAGTGGTCTAGTTCTTAGGACCCTAGAACATGTTCTCCACCTGAAGCAATAGGTCTGTATAGTACCCATAGAGGTCTAGTTCTTAGGACCCTAAAACATGTTCTCCACCTGAAGCAATAGGTCTGTATAGTACCCATAGTGGTCTAGTTCTTAGGACCCTAGAACATGTTCTCCACCTGAAGCAATAGGTCTGTATAGTACCCATAGAGGTCTAGTTCTTAGGACCCTAGAACATGTTCTCCACCTGAAGCAATAGGTCTGTATAGTACCCATAGAGGTCTAGTTCTTAGGACCCTAGAACATGTTCTCTACCTGAAGCAATAGGTCTGTATAGTACCCATAGTGGTCTAGTTCTTAGGACCCTAGAACATGTTCTCCACCTGAAGCAATCAGTTCTATACAGTACTCACAGAGGTCTAGTTCTTAGGCCCTAAAACATGTTCTCCATCTGAGGCAATCAGTTCTATGTAGCACCATGTAGTGATATCGTTCTTAGGACCTTAAAAAAACATGTTCTCCACCTGAAGCAATAGTTCTGTACAGTACCCACCTGTGTCTAGTTCTTAGGACCCTAAAACATGTTCTCCACCTGAAGCAATGAGTTCTACATAGCACCCAGAGCCAGGGCTTTATGCAGGATCAAATGAGTGCCAGTCACAGATATTTTGGTGGACATATGGATGCTAAGTGTTAAGCCAGTTTACAAACTTTAAAATGTGTCTGATGACATGAAATGGACTACAAAGACACATGTGACACTATTTACACTCACTTCTAATGCACAACTGACAATATCTATGGTTTTTGAAGATCTTTTTTGCTGTTTCATTTTTTACCTTATTTCTACCCGTCCACAATGGTTTTTACCAGTCCAAATGACGGGTGGTCGGATCTCTGCATAAAACTATGCCCTGAGATATAGTTCTTAGCACCCTAAAACATGTTCTGCATTTGAAGCGATCAGTTCTATAAAGCACGCTGTCTTACATTGTCTTTATCCATCGTCTCGTTGAAGTTTTCGAGGAAGTTCTGTGCGATCTTCAATGTCTTCTGCAGCATGTCGTAGTCAGCGTGACTCGTGGGGGTACACTTGATGAGGTCCTACACAGACAGAGTACACTTGATGAGGTCCTACACAGACAGAGTACACTTGATGAGGTCCTACACAGACAGAGTACACTTGATGAGGTCCTACACAGACAGAGTACACTTGATGAGGTCCTACACACACAGTGTACACTTGATGAGGTCCTACACAGACAGAGTACACTTGATGAGGTCCTACGCAGACAGAGTACACTTGATGATGTCCTACACAGAGTACACTTGATGAGGTCCTACACAGACAGAGTACACTTGATGAGGTCCTACACAGACAGACATGTGTCACTGATACACACATCACTGGTTGACACATAAAGTCACCAGTTGATACATTGCAAACACCCACAGGAACTGACAAACAACAGGTCAGTTCTTGCTCAGCCCATGAAAAAGCAATTTAAACCTTAGCACGTGTCTCAATTTTTCTAAGAAGAATTCAGCCACCTGCTATTACCACACACATGCTATTTGTTATGTTACATATCTGCACTGAAAGCCAAATGTCATTGATTAAACAGGTTCATATGTCTACACAGAACACTGCACTAATGTCAGTCTTTACACACAGGTTGAAATGGACCCCTTGTCTTGATGTGTTTGTGGTTGTGCGTTCCTACGTGCAAGATGTGTACTGTACAAGTCAAATATGTTTGTGACTGTATGTTCCAATGTGTAAGGCGAGTCAGCCAGGGTGACCTACCACCCACTGTTTGTGGTTGTGTGTACCTTTGTGTAATGTGAGTGTTTGTGGTTATGTGTACCTACGTGTAAGGCAATTGTGGTTGGCTGTACCAACATACAAGGCAAGTGTGGTTGTGCTTGTGTGTACCTAGGTGTAAAGTGAATGTGTTTGTAAGGTGAGTGTATATCCAGTATCTACATGTAAGGCAAGTGTGTTTATGATTACGTGTACCTACATGTAAGGCGAGTATGTTTGTGGTGGTGCGTACCTACGTGTAAGGCGAGTGTGGTTGTGTGTTGTATCTACGTGTAAGGTGAGTGTGTTTGTGGCTGTGTATACCTACGTGTAATGCGAGTGTGTTCCTCTGCACTCTCACCACAGGTTTGTGCAACAACTCTGCAAAAGAACAGATCGCTGTAGAGCACACAATGTCAGTCTTTATACAGGTAAGTTCTCATATAGCACAGTACCCAGTCATTAGGACTGCATAAAGCACTGTATACTTAACTTCAACTGTTCAGTTGTACACCACCTCAACTTCTCTGGAAATTACTCAGCGGCCACTGTGTAATTAATGCATAAAGACTATTCAACCACTGTCTACAGCCAGGTAGTCATTCAGAAGCTGGGTGAACTGGCGTATCATAATAATAATGTTTTATTTAATATAGCACCAGATCCCATAGGTACAATTGGAAGCTAACATATCATGGTATTTTAAAACACAAATTCACAAACACCAACAAGCAGGGATGTGTTCTTTCATCATCTCCTTGGTGTTGTATCTAGCATGATATCTTGGTGAGATAGTTTAGAATTTGTTCCGCATTAACATAACATTACAAAGAGCTGGTCTGTCGAGTTCTATAAGAAATGATGACTTACCTTCGAGGCTGGGCTTCTCAGTCAAACCTCTGCAACTGATTTCCTGTGAGAGTGTGACAGCTTGAGTTAGTGAACTCACTAGGCAGGCATTAATGGTGGCGCTGTTTTCAAATGCACGTTACTGATACTTTATGATACATGCATGTTATTATTATATATACTACTATGTGTGATATTGTAGTTATTCCATGCAGCAGTTAAATTAAATATGTTTCCAAGCTTTTGTAAGAATTTAACTTTCTTTGGAGCTTAGTATCTAAAATGTACAACGTTTTGACCCATCATCTATGAGTCTTGGTCACGTACCAGTGTCGTGTGAGATGGCCCAGGTTTCAGTGAGATATTTTAGCTGTAGATCATGGTCTCTGTTCATGATAGGGGCCAGGGGCTATCTATTTTATATAAATGGCCTCTGTCACTTTTCTCTTATGCCTGTTTAGTTCTCGGATCAGGATTTTGGTGTTATCCATGGACACTGAGTGTCCTGTGGCCCGGAAATGATCTCCTACTCCTGTTGGTTTGTCCTGGTTTGTGTGTTCTTTGAACCTCTGGCTGAGTGGTCTATTGGTTTCACAAATGTATGTGTGGCTGCTGTCGTTGTCACATGTGATGTTGTAGATGGTTCCACATTGGTGTTCTTTCAGTGTTCTATCTTTTGGGTGTATTACCACTGAACAGAGGGTGTTAGCAGGCATGGTACATGTGCAGTTGTGGACTCTGTGTGACTTGTAAATCTGACCAAGTTGTTCCGAAAACCTGCTATGTATGCTAGTGCCAACACGGATCAGCGTGAGTTCAGTGTCTGTGCACTGTTGATGTTCGTAGTTGGTCCAAATGTCCAAGACACATGGGTTAAAATGTTGTACATCTCAAATATTATGCTCCAAAGTTAATTTCTTGCAAAACAACAAAAGTTTAGAGCCACGAACAATGGATTCCTTATGTGTCTACTCTGCTCACTAGCAAGTAATATGACTGTAAGATAAGTCTATCAGACATAAACATTACCGAACTAATCATTATTTTAAGTCATTTTAAATACCACCTTTGCTAAAGCAACAGCTATGCAGGGGTTAATTATAATTAAAGCGGGCCATATTTTTTTATGAATCTTCCGCAATAATGCTGGTTAATTAATAACAAATAACATCTAACAACAATTACCATGGTGGCATCAACATTCAAAAAGTAATCGATGTTTTTAATACCAACAACCAGGGTGACTCTTCTCACATTGAATTATGTAATTTTTAGACAACACGCTGTCATTTTTTGCAGAATGTGAACAATTTATGTCTTGCTGATGTAAAGTTACTTGTTTCCATCATTTCTACACCGCTTGTGCAAATTTAAACATCTTAAATATTGACCTTTCTATCTGTGAATCCAAGTTGCACAGCTGCATTCCTCATGGTCACATCTGCTTCTAGCAACCACTAAATAACTTACTTATCTAACATGCCTCATGCAGGTTTATGTCTGCTTACTAAATGCATTGAGTCATTGAATTAAGAGCTAGCATCTTAACAAAGTAATGTTGGGTAAATATTTCTCACTAATGGGAATCACTACATTTACAATAACTCTTTGCGTTGTCGCGCTTACATTTTTCCGGTCGTTATAAACGTTCCGATTGACGTTTTTGCGCATTCACGATAAATGTAAAATCATCAATGTGCAGCGAACCGACAAAGCATTTTTGGTATAAATGCCACGGGCTGTTCGTTAACTCTCCTGTGATGATTACTGTGAAGAGTTGCTTAAAACGTCGTTCAATACAATAAAATATTACGTTTGTTAAATCACTGTCACGGATTATGGCGCACTATAGTCACATGATTAACACTTGCTATCAAAGCATGCCTCAAAACTTGTTTGCCTCGAGTTAATTTGCGACAAATAACTTTGCTGAGAGATTATATACATCAAAATGAACAACCTGTAGTATTTATACCATAAATGCTTTGTTCTTTCGCTGCACGTTGATGATTTTACATTTATCACGCATGCGCAGAAACGTCAATCAGAACATTTATAATGCCGGAAAAATGTAAGCTCTACATCGTGCACACTTACCCGGGAAGCTCGACGAGAAAGAGTTTTTTTGCGATCCTACCACGTAACGCGTATATTAACACAGGGGTAGGTTACAATTATCAAATTGGTAAAATTTTAATTACAATCGACACAGGTGTTAAAGTGCATTACTACATTTTTGTGTTCATTATGCTGAAATATATACATTTTTGTATTTATATTACATTGACTGTCAACAAAATATGAATGGACTGTCATTGATGTGTTTGTGGTCAATGAAATGCTATTAAATTGGAGGAAAAATTCATATAACCATTACAGAATCAGAGTGAAATAAAATAAAAACATCATGTAAGCATATCTTCTACATCAATTTTCCTGTCAAATATAATAAAAACCTACAAAGTGATCTCTGCCCACTGACCATAAATCAAGCACACAACCCTAAAAATAGCCCTCAACTTAACAGCAAACAGGACAGCGAACACAATGTGATTGTGAAAACAATTAACACTTCACTTAAAAGGTTTTATTTATGAAAGCAGTTTTTGAAAGTATACTTCCTTCATTTTATAGGGGTGCTCTCATAATTTCTAAAAGTCAAAAATAAAATGTTTCTAATGTGCATCATCTCCCCTTCAACGCAGAATGAGGAATTTATAAATAATGCCATTTCACCAATCAAACGACTACCATTTATGCCAAAGCATAATGAAGATGCTTCAAGTTTGAATTAAATAGAATGAAGGGAGGTACAAATAATTCAACAGATGCATAAAACCACAATACAGATTTGCTCACATAAGACAACAGGTAGCTTAATATATCATGTACAAAACTGACACGACAGAAAAACACTGTCTTGCTCCAACACCCATAGCAATGTGCAGTAGTACCACTTTCAGCTGTCAGGTGGCACCACAAAATAGTTGCGTTCCTGTGAAATGTTCCTGTGTGTTTGTGATTTGATTTTTAAAGCGAGTATGTCAGCAGAGGTTTTATTTTTTATTTAATATTACGTTCTTATGACTACAACATGCATGTTGAAGGTTTACTACCTGCCAGTTTATGCTTAGTTATTTGTCTGCTTACATGTTCAAATGGTGAACAAAACATCCAGTTTCAATACAAAATGGACTGGCAATAATGCTGAGGTCAGCAGAGTTAACCATAATAGCCTTTGATGTTTAACTATCCCACGTTCTAGACAGCATACTTCCTGTTACAAATAACAGCTCTGCCAATTCTGGGCAGAGGAGTAGGCACCTACCCTTAACACTGTCAACTGTGGTTCAATCCCACCTACCACCGTTTAGAAACTCAAGCAATTTCGGTCACCTCACATTTGCCTGTGTCTTTCGGAAGAGACACTAAAAGTTGGTGGTCCCTTCTATCTGGTGTCTATGCCAGGGGAAGTAAGAGATCCCACACAGGGGGTAAATGTGTAACCTGTAGTGGACTCACTCATTCTAGAGAAGAACAACTCCTGTGTTACCCCAAGTTTGAGATGTTTGGAGGTAGCCACCTGAGACCTGAGACTGAAAGGCCGACTTCGATTGAGCTACTCTAGTTACTCGCGTAGCCCCAACTTGGTATCCGGTTTATGATAATTTATACTGCACGTTCAGTACTACGCGCATAATCCAACCGAACAGCGATGATCGTGGTCATGGACACAAACCCCTTATGTAAATAAATAAAATAAAGTAATCAGTTGTTTAGTGTGTAAATTGTGATGTTCATCTTCTTGGCCTTAAATTATAATTCATAGAATGTGGTGATTTTAATCCATATTTAAATGATTGTGTCATGTAACGTTTACTTAATTTCTTGTTGTTGAGTAGGGGCCTACATTCCCTATTGACTGTCACTGCTAATGCTGTCAGTTACTCGAGTGAATCCTGTTAAACTCGCGATTACCTCGAGTAGCAGCCTTGAAGATTCACCTTGTTAATCTAGGTCAAAAATTGTCATGTGCTCGAGTGATCTCGGCTGTTTGACTGGGACTCGGGTTATGCGAGTTACTCGCGTAGCTCAATTAAAGTTGGCCAAAGATGTCACTGACACATACACAGTATCACATAGACTGTCAGACTGTCACACCAGCCTTCCATGTGACACTCCCACCTCTCACTCACCTGTGTCACTTCTCTGAAGCGAGTGTTCTGTTGGGAGCACCTGCGAATGGCTGCGACAGCGTCGTGGTAGTTCTTCAGGTAGGTTGTGGCTAGTGGGTACTCCTCCAGCGCCTGACACAACCAGAATGTTTATTGACCCCAAGTCGGTATAGAATTTGTTGAAAGTACATCAATTTCATTAGAACACTTATACAAGCATTCCCAGCAAACAACGACCCAATATTTCACATGTTCTGTAAGTGAATTCACGAGTTCAACTGGCTCAATTCACGTGTTTCTGTACGTGAATTCACTGGATTCTGTGAACAAATTTGGTGTGTCAACACGTGTTTTTCACATGATGACCAGTGAACCTGTACCAGTTCTGACCCAGTACGACTCGTGCTCAACTCATTCAAAACTCATGACAACAGGCAGAACATGTGTATTCACGTCAATACACAAGAAAACACATACTGGTGGAGCAGTACCAATTATGAACCGGTATGACACGTGCCACCTGGTTCAGAAATGGTTCCTTGTTTGCTGGATACATACACACATATTATATCATGTTCACATACTAATATAAGCCTGTACGGTAGGCCTACAATACATACAAATGTGTGCACTTATAGTAATTCTTGCTGTACCAAAAAAAACACAATCATATCACTTCTACAACCTGGGGTTGGTAGCTCCTATTAAGATAATAATGTGGCTGTCATAGGAGCCAGCATAATTTCATGGTATAAAGTAGTATGGTCCTTATATACAAGGTGTCTATCTGTTATGTTTATTTGGATGAGTCTGCTTTAACTGAGAAAGTGTGATGTGGTGTGGAGATGGGCTAATGGTAATGAACTTGAACATATATTGTATTTTTTATTTAGTTGACATGTATAACAATTTGATAGAGTACATATATCACTGTAGTTATTTAAGTAAACATGTTTGATACAACATTATAAAGCCATGGAGAGATGGGTACTTAAATATATTTTTATTTTCAACTAGCATATCATTTTAATGATTTATTCCTTCGTATCTCTCAATTTACATATATTTATTTAGTTATCATTATAAGTGACACTAATAAGGTATTTTTGTAGACATTTATTATTAATTAACTACTATTTATATATTTATTTATTTAGAGATAACTCCCAATAATTCCACCAATTCAATCCGGCTTCTGGCATACCACATTGAACTAATAAATTTGGCAATATCTACTAGTGCCACTTGTTGACATTATCCCTCAAGAAATAAACATAATTATGTCCAGTGAAACACAAAGCATTTTCGGTATAAATGCCACGAGCTGTTCATTAACTCTCCTGTGATGATTACTGTGAAGAGTTTCTTAAAATGTCGTTCAATGCAATAAAATATTACGTTTTTATAAATCACTGTCACGTTTATGGTGCACTACTGTACGTGATTTACGCTTGCTATCAAAATATGCCTCAAAACGTGTTTGCCTCGTATTAATTTGCGACAAATAACTTTGCTGAGAGGTTATATTCATCCTAACGAACAACCTGTAGTATTTATACAATAAACGCTTTGTCTTTTCGCTGCACATTAATGATTTTATATATATCACGCATGCGCAGAAATGTCAATCGGAACATTTATAAAGCTCGGAAAATATAAGCACGACAGCGTCAGCAACTTGTTCTCAGTTTTGCAACTCATATCACATGATCACACCCATAAATTTATCAGTTTCATAGCGACAAAGATTGCACGACGCAGTCGAACTATGTTTCATCGGAGGTAATATTGACAAATACTGAAATAATCTGAAGAAGAAAAAAATTGTGAAATAATTTAGGCAAGCTATTTATTAGTTTCTTTGACATCTGTGTCGTGTCACTGTTGTGTCTCACCAACACTTTGAAGAGTTCTGCGATCTGAGTGGCCGATGTCCAGCACTTGACACGTGGCTCAAGCTGGGAGATGAAGTCGCAGTGGATGCTGTAGAGCTGAGGGATGTTGCAGAAGATGGTTTCAATGTCTTCACTCGTGATCAGGATGTGAGGCGTGTCAGCCAGAGACTTGAATGTCTTCATGTACTACAACACACATCATGGCTTGCTCTAGAGACTGTGGCAGTGTCAGCCAGAGACCTGAACACCTTCCTGTACTACAACGCACATGTCATGGCTTACTCTAGAGACTGTGGCAGTCTCAGCCAGACTTGAATGTCTTTATACACAATACACACACAAACACACTGTGCATAGCTTTATCTACTCTAGAGACTGTGGCAGTCTCAGCCACAGACTTGAACGTCTGTATGTACAACACACACACAAACACAAACAAACACACTGTAGCTTTATCTAGAGACTGTCACAGTTCCTAGATATAGCTATGGTCCACACACTGTTTTCTGTTATGTGCACCCTTTAATTTCATCCCCTGCTCGGGTGTGTATAAGTAACTGAGACACCTGTTGGGGGTGTACTGAGACACCTGTTGGGGGTGTATTTAGACACCTGTTGGGGGTGTACTGAGACACCTGTAGGGGTGTGTTGAGACACCTGTTGGGGGTGTACTGAGACACCTGTAGGGGTGTGTTGAGACACCTGTTGGGGGTGTACTGAGACACCTGTAGGGGTGTGTTGAGACACCTGTTGGGGGTGTACTGAGACACCTGTTGGGGGTGTATTTAGACACATGTTGGAGGTGTACTGAGACACCTGTTGGGGGTGTACTGAGACACCTGTTGGGGTGTACTGAGACACCTGTTGGGTGTGTATTGAGACGCACCTGTTGCAGGGTGTTGAGGATGTCCACGTAGGCGCGCTCACTGTCCAGGATGCTGCTGATGACCCACTGTCTCATCTGTAGAGTCTCAGCCTCGGGGCACGGCGACACCACCATGTCCAGCTGCAACAATAACAGCCTCAAATAACTGAACTAACAGTCTCAAATAACTGAAATGTCTCCGCCTCAGGACACGGAGACTCCACCATGTCCAGCTGCAACAATAACACGCTCAAATAACTGAAATAACAGTCTCAAATAACATAATAGTCACCACCATGTTCAGCTGCAACAATAACATGCTCAAATAACTGAAATAACAGTCTCAAATAACAGTCTCTACCTCGGGACACGGAGACACCACCATGTCCAGCTGCAACAACAATAGAATCAAATAAGTCTACAATAACATTCTCAAATAACAGTCTCAAATAACATAAATAACAGTCTCTGCACAGAATATGGAGACACCACTATGTCTAGCCGCAACAATAATAGAATCAAATAAATCTACAATAACATTATCAAATAACAGAAATAACAGTCTCCACCACAGGACATGGAGAGACCACTGTCTACCCACAACAATAATAGGATCAAGTAAACCTCCAATAACATTCTGAAATAACAGAAATAACAGTCTCAAATAACAAAAATAACTGTCTCCGCCACAGGATATGGAGACACAAGAGTGTCCAGCTGCAACAATAATGCTCTCAAATAACAGAAAGAACGTTCTAATAACATAAATAACTAAAATAACAGAAATAACAGTCTCTACATGGGTCGTTCTCTGACACTGGGTACCAGTGTGTGACATGGAGACCAAAAACGAAAACATTCCAAATAATAACAGGATCCTTGTTGCAACAATAACTTTCTCAAATAACATAAATAACACTCAACTAACTAAAATAACCAATTAAAATAACAGTTCTTTGGTAAATGTTGTATAGTGAGGCTACTGGCAAGCTTGGGTTCAAATCCAATCCAGAATTGGAATTAGTCATCACTTCAATTTTTGAAGTTAGAATTTATTGTCAGTTTCATTCCAGAATTGGAACTGATCCTCAATTCTACTTCTGATTTGGAATTGACCCTCACATCCAATTGCAGAATAACTGGCTGGTGTGTCACATTTAACTACCAGAACTACACATGACAACGAATAACTCAACACGTTAGCAAAAACTGTGGGGCTTCTGTCAACTGAACAGGAAACAAAACTCGCAAACACCACATTGAGAAATATAAAGGAGTAGAGTGTCCACATCCTAGTGATCAGAGTGGCTGACTCAGCCGTGTCAAAAACAGGTACATGAGTAACTCTCTGCTGTAGCGCTCTAAAACAGAAAGCCCAGCTCCCCTAGACTGAATCATCAGGGTAGGGTAGTTAGGGTAATGTAGCCTTGTAGGGTAGTGTAGAGTCAAGTCAAGTCAGGCTAATGTCTGTCTAAATGAAAATATGACCATACTGTCCTCAGTCTTGATTTAGCTTTTTAAAACTGAAACCGTCATCTTATATGTCGCATACGAATTTGAAGTTTTTCTATCAACCTTTGTACCCACAATGCACTGCTTCTACAAACGCCTGGCACCTGGTGAATAGCAATAAAATAAAATGTGATATTTAAATAGCACCATAACCACAAAACTCTATGGCAGTTTATAATAACATAATACCAAACATGCACAGGTAGATTAAACTTTTAAGTCAAATGTTGTTTAAACAATTTACCAAAGAATTGTCTATTGAATTTAAAAAAGTTGAAAAATACAATTTCAATGTAAAGGCATTAGACTTAAAAACAAGTATAATTATGTAGAATATACATTATTAAATTACACTAAGAACCATGAAATAATAGTAATGCTGAGGTATGATTAAGTTGATAAATTAAACTCATGCAATTAAATAAAAACTAATAATAATAAATACTGACTGATATTAACATGTTGGATACACTGCTCTGTCATACGTTAGAATCCTGTTGGAAAAGGAAGATGTTTAGTTGTCTCACAAAGCCAGTGCCTGACACTGTTTCAGGATAATGGAGACTGAGACTGAGACATAGACGAAAACGGAGATTGAGATGGAGACTGAAACCGAGATGGAGACCGAGACGGAGACGGAGACCGAGACGGAGACCGAGACAGAGGGGAGACTGTTACACAGTTGACAGCCATGTCAACACAGTCTCTGAGTTGTGAGTCTGACTTAGGATCCCAGACCTGGATCCATGTTTAATAAACACCGTTTATCCAGTGACTCTGCACTGGACACACAGGGCAGTGTTTGTGGGAGATGGACAAGATAAACTGACCCAGAAATCAGAACTAGTGGTGTGTACTGTGGTGTGTTACTGTGGCAACAACCAGCCCTGGGTACACTCTCTACTCACTCACTACACAGTTCCCAGGTAATTATCTCTACATACTACAACTGCTGGCCAAACAGTTGCCAGTGCCAGCCCAGGCAGAGCTAATCACATCAACTCGTTTTAGAAATCTTGGAGTTTTTGTAGGTCCACAGCGTAATTATTTTGTGACCTTATGTCAGTGTATGTGAATGAGTGGTGGGTCAGTCATCGCCATATTGCGGTGAAAAAACAATCACTGCCGTGGTGTCTTCTATAGTGTGGGACATGTTATGTTAACAGCATATAGACAATGTGTACTTGGTAGAACCGGGCAGCAGAACTGGCTATTAGACCGGCAGCTGCTAAATTATGCAAATGAATTATTAACCTGTCAAAAACCTGTGTGTGCATGGGTGTCTGTATCTGTATGTTTCTGCCTCTGTTTGTATGCATGCATGCATGCATGCATGCATGCATGCATGCATGCACGTGTATGTGTGTGTGTGTGTGTGTGTGTGTGTGTGTGTGTGTGTGTGTGTGTGTGTGTGTGTGTGTGTGTGTGTGTGTGTGCATTTATGTGTGTGCATGTATGTGTGCATGCATGCATGTCTATATCTCTGTGTGCATGAGTGTGTGTGCGTGCACGCATGCGCGTGCTCGTGTGTCCGATATACGAAACAGTTCTGCTGAGGGTTAATGTACGAGTGGCTAGTGTTTTCACTGCCATAAATGGCCATTCACACAAGCAATTATGATTACTGTTAAAATTCATGAAAACCATTACAAGTGTGACTAATAGTCTAATACACAAACAGACTTAGTCATATTGACCATTGCGTGTAGGCACTCTTGTGATCATGACAATATTAACACTGCAATGGTGTTTACATCTGCCTGTCATATATCATGTGTCATAATGACATTATTTCATTGTGAGACAGACAGTAAAAATTCCAAACGAAACAAAAATTAAACTAGAATATATGTGTGTGTGTATGTATATACATGTACACATACAGATGTATATATGTGGGGTAATGCGGTATGTAAAAAATTTTGCTCTGACATGGTATGCAACTTGTGCATCCCTTTTAGGGATTAATCTACAACCAGTTGGAAACAAATACCCTGAAAATACTGTTTTGATTTCCCCATTGTTAAGGAAGGAAATCAACTATTTGCAATATTATGCATTTCTTTACAATGTGTGCCATGTCATATACATTTATAACCTCCATCACTATTATAATTTGTAATAACTATCTTAATCATTTTATTAGCTTTTATCATTTTATTAATTTCTATTAATATTATATATGTTTTAAACAACTTATAAAAAGTATACTTTTGTTTGCTTCCATGTGTTCAATTGTGTTGTCTTCTGCATTCTTGTAAATAATTTCATTGAATAAACTCAATCAATTTCAACTTTATGGGAGCCAGAAAACCACTGGTTGACCTCTGTGTACTTAATGACTTATAGTAAATGAAACTTTCCAAGGAACCAAACTGTAATCCACTCAAGGAATAACTGCTTTCAAATTGAGTAAGTCCTTTCACAGCATCTGTGTACTATAAGAAGCTTAAGGACAGCAAGCAATAAAACCACAAATATTTATATTCTATATTGTCTCTGTATTTGCTCTCGTTCAGGTCTTGTTTGCATAAGAACTCAGCTTACTTAAAAGTGGCTTTTTAATCCAGTGTTGACACAAAGTCCAAGTGTCCAGCAGTGATGGTCAATTGGTCAGAAATTACAACTGGTCAGTTGTGTTTGACCAATGGCTTAGTGACAGGTGATTGATCGTCTCCACTAATCAGATGGACTCTGAGAGGTGGGCACATATTAAGTACATGGAACCTCAATATTAACCCTAGAGGTAGTCAAGGCCAAAAATCAGGCTATAAGGTACCTGGCTCTATTGTAACAAATTTCCATCACACATAACTGACACGTGAACATTTGGTATCACTGGATAGCTGACAGATTTTTCTAGATCATGTATATATATTTCCTTGCATAGATTTGGTGAGAGATTTTTCACAATCGAGTTTACAAAGCATATGACGTTGTTGCCGCCCATATTTGGGAGATTTTACTAAGCCGTGATGAATGAATCTACGCATCCATTCATAAAGTTTACACCCCCATACATGCGGTATAAAAAGAAAGCTCTGTTAGTGGCCAATCTGTTAAAAATAAGTCACATGGGTTCAGTTGATTCAGCCAATCAGAACCGTGGTTTGAAATGTGTCATCAACCCAGGGAAACCAAAGGGGTGGAAATGGCACACAACAGTATATCCACTTCACAATTTTCCTTTGGGTTATTTCAAGTTTCTGCATTGATATTTTGACAAAATGCTTGACTGTAGTTACAAACAAGGTTATTATAATAGTTCATGTAGTTAGATTGACTTTTTGGGAGCGTTTTTGATGTGAAAATTCAACAAATTAGCAGTGCGTCATTTCTCTGGCCGGGTGTGTGGGTTGCAACGGTAACAAGCAAGCTGCAATTGGCCAGCTTGAATCGGGTTATTTTTATGTCAGAAAAAATCATAAAAATAATAATTCTCAACGGATTTGTTTCATTTTTGTTTTATTCAGCAGCTATTACATGACTCTACATTTGTCGAAACGGCGAAGCACATGTCATCATTATCTGGCAGCAGGATGAAATGTTTATTTTTTAGTTCAATTTTATATAGAAATATCCCCATGTTTATTTGTTCAATGAATAATAAAGCATTCTTTTAGTGTTAAAATGATGGATCATTCATACTTTTAATGGACAAAATAAAAAAATCTTTGTTTTTATAGGAACAGTATGCTACTGCAACTACAGAGGATTTTTCTATGGTTAAGGGCAAACTCACTATTAAGGACAGCCTTGGGACAGCACCAATACAAGTGACCTGAGTGGACAGGTACTGTAGGTGTAACACAGGAACAGCAGGTGAAACATAGGGACAGCAGGTGTAACACAGTGACAGCAGGTGTAACATAGGGACAGCAGGTGTAACACAGGAACAGCAGGTGAAACATAGGGACAGCAGGTGTAACATAGGGACAGCAGGTGTAACACAGGAACAGCAGGTGAAACATAGGGACAGCAGGTGTAACACAGTGACAGCAGGTGTAACATAGGGACAGCAGGTGTAACACAGGAACAGCAGGTGAAACATAGGGACTGCAGGTGTAACATAGGGACAGTAGGTGTAACATAGGGACAGCAGGTGTAACATAGGGACAGCAGGTGTAACATAAGGACAGCAGGTGTAACATAGGGACAGTAGGTGTAACATAGGGAGAGCAGGTGTAACATAGGGACAGCAGGTGTAACATAAGGACAGCAGGTGTAACATAGGGACAGCAGGTGTAACACAGGGACAGCAGGGATAACATAGGGACAGCAGGTGTAACATAGGGACAGCAGGTGTAACACAGGGACAGCAGGGGTAACATAGGGACAGCAGGTGTAACATAGGGACAGCAGGTGTAACATAAGGACAGCAGGTGTAACATAGGGACAGCAGGTGTAACACGGTGACAGCAGGTGTAACATAGGGACAGCAGGTGTAACATAAGGACAGCAGGTGTAACATAGGGACAGCAGGTGTAACATAGGGACAGTAGGTGTAACATAAGGACAGCAGGTGTAACATAAGGACAGCAGGTGTAACATAAGGACAGCAGGTGTAACATAGGGACAGCAGGTGTAACACAGGAACAGCAGGTGAAACATAGGGACAGCAGGTGTAACACAGTGACAGCAGGTGTAACATAGGGACAGCAGGTGTAACACAGGAACAGCAGGTGAAACATAGGGACTGCAGGTGTAACATAGGGACAGTAGGTGTAACATAGGGACAGCAGGTGTAACATAGGGACAGCAGGTGTAACATAAGGACAGCAGGTGTAACATAGGGACAGCAGGTGTAACACAGGGACAGCAGGGATAACATAGGGACAGCAGGTGTAACATAGGGACAGCAGGTGTAACACAGGGACAGCAGGGGTAACATAGGGACAGCAGGTGTAACATAGGGACAGCAGGTGTAACATAAGGACAGCAGGTGTAACATAGGGACAGCAGGTGTAACACGGTGACAGCAGGTGTAACATAGGGACAGCAGGTGTAACATAAGGACAGCAGGTGTAACATAGGGACAGCAGGTGTAACATAGGGACAGTAGGTGTAACATAAGGACAGCAGGTGTAACATAAGGACAGCAGGTGTAACATAAGGACAGCAGGTGTAACATAAGGACAGCAGGTGTAACACAGTGACAGCAGGTGTAACATAGGGACAGCAGGTGTAACACATTGACAACAGGTGTAACATAGGGACTGCAGGTGTAACATAGGGACAGCAGGTGTAACATAGGGACAGCAGGTGTAACACATTGACAACAGGTGTAACATAGGGACTGCAGGTGTAACATAGGGTCTGCAGGTGTAAATTAGGAACAGCAGGTGTAACATAGATACTGATTTTGTAACAGGGACTACAGGTGTATCATACAGACTGCAAGTGTAACACGCGGGCTGCATGTGTAACTTAGGGACTGTGGGTGCAACATAAACACTACACGTGTAACAATACTTACAGGAACTGCAAGTGTAACTTATTTAATTTGTGACTGCAGGTGTAACACAGGGAGTTCATATACGTAATTTAGGGTCTGTGGGTGCAACATAAAGACTACATGTGTAACGATAGGGATGCAAGTGTAACTTATTTAATTTGTGACTGCGGGACTGCAGGTGTGATTTAGGGACTATGTGCATGATTTATGTAGGGACTGCAGTTGTAATTTAGGGACTATGTGTAATTTAAAGATGTATAATTTACGCTCTACATGTGTAGTCTACAGACTGCAGGTGCATAGAATTTCAGGAGACCTAACCACTGTCATTTGGGCAGGCAGAAATTTGAGCTGACTGGGGCATGAGCTGTCCGGTGACATGGTAATCTAAAAACAGTGTGTCCACTGGCAGGTAATCATTTAACCTCTCTCACCTCAATTTGTTTCCACTAAAGCCCACCATTTTTCTCGGACACCACCTTTTTCTAATATTTCATACTTTACTATTACAGAAGTGAGTGTGGGTTGTCCCAGGACTCTGCCAGGCTCTCACACTTCCCATCACCGACTGGGTAATGACAACACTAAGTCTAACCAATAAAATATGATGATTTCTGACGGAAAATTACCAATACTTGTCTGAAGGCGTTGTTTTGATACTGATTGACAACATATATAAATATAATAATTATTATTATATAATACATTATATATGTGTATATACATGTATACACTGTATATATGTGTGTGTGTATATATATATATATATATATACACATATATATATATATATATATATATATATATATATATATATATATATATATATATATATATATATATATCCATATAGTCAAAACTGTATATCAATGAATACCTGGTGGTAGGTGAAACAACACTCTTACCACATTTCACCCACACAATGTATTTAATTATACATAATGTTATTTCACAATGGTCTGTACTCTCTGTAGAGACCTTGCGACAGACCTACTAAATCCAAAATGAAACTGCCCTCTGAGATAAACATCAACATTGACCAGTCAGATTACATTAATTACAATAATTTACAATAATTGTAATTATGTGACATGGCAGCTCTATCCAGTGGATGGCCAAGTAGGTCAAATCGACCCAGGCTAGTATCTGGCAGTTCTTTGTCCGTTCACTTCCTCTGTGTACAGCTACTATAGACCCGTATGTATGAATCCGGGTTTTTCAGACAAAAGTCCAATTTCCACATGAAAGCTTTTATGACCAACCTTCCCACACCAACACATTTCAAGCGTGACACACGGCTGTAAACTAGCACTGCATGAGTCACACATCAGTAATAGAGCTCTGTCAGTCTATGATTCAGTGTGTGTCACAGTCACTGTCCCAGGCTGTCTGATTCTCATTCTGAGGCTGTCTCACACAGCTCTCACATTGGCTCTGTTTTATGACACGATTCTGTCATCCATGGAACTTGTCACATTTTGTAAGTTTTGAGTAAAATTATCGTGAACAAGAACTGTCTTCCAAGATTATTTAAATAGCTAGCTCAGACTCTACAAATATATTATAACTCAATGTCCTAAACATGATGCCACATTGCCATTACTCAGAGTCTTTACTGTATTAATAATAAATAACAACAACATTTAATTAATTTAGAAATAATCAGAGGTAGAACTACCCACTAGTCCATACACTAGTAAAGATAAGGGCGAAGTAGTAAACCTGCCTAATAACTAGTCCAGTTGTCTAGTAAAGGTCAATGTGTCATCCACCCCACCCTACATTAATCAATCAAGCCTTTGTCTTCAGAGTGACCCTAACACTAACCCATCCACAGGCTGGGGGATGTAACTAAATCCCAAGTCATTAAATCTTTGATAAGTTGCCAGTGAGCAACTGGCTATAGCAGCTTCATTTACTGATCAATTGTGACATATTCTTCTGCATGACCAGTGGACACCAGCTATGAAATTGTCTGGGCACTATCTGTAAGCTTAACTGTTCTTTGGTGTATATAATTTTCTAGTGTGATATTCTTATTTCCATTATTACTACAGTCCCGTAGAGCATTTTTTCATAACACAATACTGTCAATGAGCGTTCTTTTTCAATTGTGCAGTTTTTTAAATACAGATCATATCTTCACTTTTTAATTAATTACTTTTGTTATTTCTGTATTATTTCTTTGTTATGAAAACTGCATTGTTATTTAACTGGGATTGCAACATATACTGTTGTTAGTTATAAAACCAATTGTAACGACTTACAATTCAGTTGTTTTTACATTTTGACGGAGTAGTAAACCTTTTCGCGGACTAGTAAACTTTTGACTTTATTAGTCCTGCTGTCTAGTAAAATAAATGCTGATGTTCTACCCCTGATCATTCATGGCAGTTTGTCATCTTTGATTTGTTTTATAACAAGCCAGTCTACTATTATTTCACAGTGGTCTGTGCTATCTGTAGAAGCATTGCGAAAGATTTACTAAATTTCCAAAATGAAACTACCATCTTAGATAAACATCAACACTGATCATTTAGAATGTTATTATATGTGACATGAGGTCAGATGGCATCTCTACCCAGTGAATGGCAAATGTGTGGAACAATTGTATTTATGTACTATATAATTTATATACAAAATAAATGTGTTTGTTATCTTATATCCTTGTATTATTCACGTTTCAGTTACTTTCATTATGTGTTCTCAACTTCAAAAGAGTAGGAGGTTAAAGTTAAACAATGCATTATATAAATTTCTTTTGTTGCATATACATGAAGTTTACTATTATATGTAACATTTGAGTGTGTTTAAAAATACATAAAATGTCTATATGTTAAAAATGTTATATTAAACACGGCTTGCTCGCAGATCCCGCAGAATTTCCAGATTTAATGAGCTAAGCGTTTTACCAGCTATGACGTCACATCCTGGCATCTGTTAAAGCGCAGCAAAAATATGCATATTTAAAAAAGCCCACTGGCATTGCATAAAGTGTGGAATTTCTAATTCTTTTTTTTTTGGCTTAGTGGGTATTCATGACTATAAATATAAGGATGTAATATAATATGAATTCAAGCAATTAGGTGTTTTACACACTTAAGTTAATGATCTTTTTATTCCGCCTGTCTACTTTCCAAAATTCTGGATCCAGACAACCGTTCTAACAGTGTGTAATATTAGATTCTTATATTTATAGTCATACATACCAAGCCAATAAAAAAGAATTACAAATTCCACACTTTATGCAATGCCAGTGGGATTTTTGAAGTGTATATATGCATATTTTTGCCGTGCTTTTATGGATGCCAGGATGCGACGTCATAGCTGGTAAAATGCTTAGCTCATTAAATCTGAAATTTCTGCGGGATCTGCGAGCAAGCCATGTTTAATATAACATTTTAAACATATAGACATTTTATGTATTTTTAAACACACTCAAATGTTACATATAATAGTATACTTCATGTATATGCAACAAAAGAAATTTATATAGTGCCTTTAACTACAGGTACAGAGTCGCAGACACACTCCTGAAGACACAAACTAAAACTAATTTGTTTATGTTTTAGTTTTTACTACTTAGAAAACATTATACATAAATGGAGGCAAATCAAGGTTTTAGACAGATAAATTACAAAAGAAAACACTTCACACTGTACATGTGTGTGAGACGCTGCATGAAGTGTTAGTTTTACTGAATAACATCCACATGATCATCCCAGTGTTAACTTGGTTGTTTTTTCAATATCAGTATTTACAGCTAAATGTAGAAATGCAGGTACATGTAATATACATGTGTTGTATGTATACTATAGTACTTCTGTGTGGAGCAGAATGTTGGAAAGAAGGAAGAATAGATTCTGTTGAGAAGAATTAAAGGTGTAACACTGAGAGAGAGAGTAGAGTTTGGACATCAGAAAGGAGCTAGCAGTGAATAGCATCAAAGAGAAAGTCAGAGAAATGAGACTTCACTGGTATGGACATTATATACAGAGAATGGAAGAAAACAACGAAGTGAGAGCAGTTGTTGACATGATAGTGCCAGGATAAAGACCAAGAGGAAGATCTCCATGGAGGATGCCCAGGACAGAACATTCTGGAGATCAACAATTTGGGCTGCTGACCCCACCTTGGGGAAAAGCGAAGAAGAGGATGAAATATGTATACTATGGTATATATTGTCACAACCAGCTGTAGTTTGCACTGTGCACTGAGGGGCAGACTGTGACTATCACAGTCAACTGAACACATTCATGATGGATTGAGAATGGACTACCGAAATAAAAAAAAGTCACCACACCGTTGCTGTGTTAAAGCACATTAAATATCTACATTCTCAAATGCCAACATAATTTTACACGCTGTCCGAAACATGGTAGTTATTGCTACCATGAATAAACCAAGCAGGAAGTCCTTGCTTCATAATGACTGCGTCGTGACGACCTGGGCTTTATGCAGGACCAAATTATTGCTAGTCACATGGATGTTAAATTTCAAGGCAGTTTATAAACTTTAAAATGTGTCTGATGACATGAAATGGACTACAAACACATATTTTTAGCAACTTCATATTTTTACCCATCCACCATCCGTCCACCCATATTTCTACCCGTCCACAATATTTTTTACCCGTCCACAATATTTTGTACCAGTCCAAATGACGGGTGGACGGGTCTCTGCATAAAGCCATACGTGACGATGACACAGAAAAACATCCGACTAAAACAAGACTCAGCACAACAACCAAAGACCAGTAAACTACATTGTTTCTTCAGACAAACGCCAGCCACTGCTTCAAAGATAGAGAGTATCCACACATATAGTATTGGTATACAAAGATACTCACATCATCCACCTCTGAAGAAGTATCTGATGTCGACAGGTTCGTGGCCAGTTGCATACTTTGTCGTTTCTTCCATGTCGACGCAATCTCCTCTGCTTCTTCAACTTAAATCAAACATACAAATTTAATACAACAACAGTTATCATATGACTCATGACTACTTATTTACACTGATTGTATATCCAAACAAAGAACATTATTAATATCAACAATATAAAAAAAAATTTGCTAACTATTGTTGTCAGCCTATATAAGAGTCATGCCTGATGGCTTACTTATAAATAACTTTCAAATTCAAAGGTATTAACTTTATAAGTTACATTCATATATATGTCAGGTAGCAGAGAGCTAATTTCAGTAAATATTACTTAAGGAAAAAGATAAGACATGGTCAGAAGGTAGAAACAAAGTTCTGTTGAAAATGAATTAAGCTACTTGTGATTATGGGTCAGACACTGACTACTGAGCTGGGGGAGGCAGATACAGAGACCAAATGCTGAAATAATTAACTAAGAAACTAATGCTTCAGTGTAGTAGCAATCAAAGATGACAACCAAAATGGTTATGAATAGATTTTGGAATGGCAGACATGTATTAACAGCTGAGAGTGGAGACGGGCAGACTTGCACGTGAGTAACACAGTGTGGGAGAGTGACCATTTGTGTGAACAACAGAGACAGGGGGACATACAGACTTGTGTGAACAACCAAAATTTAGAACTGACAAAAGTGTGAACAATGTGACAGAGATATATGAACAACCAATGGTGATGGTGACTGACAGATCTGTGTGAACAACCAAGGGTGATGGTGACTGACAGACCTGTGTGAACAACCAAGGGTGATGGTGACTGACAGATCTGTGTGAACAACCAAGGGTGATGGTGACTGACAGATGTGTGTGAACAACCAAGGGTGATGGTGAGTGACAGATATGTGTGAACAACCAAGGCCCAAGGGTGATGGTGACTGACATATGTTTGTGAACAACCAAGGGTGATGGTGACTGACAGATATGTGTGAACAACCTAGGGTGATTGTGATTGACAGATCTGTGTGAACAACCAAGGGTGATGGTGACTGACAGATCTGTGTGAACAACCAAGGGTGATGGTGACTGACAGATCTGTGTGAACAACCTAGGGTGATGGTGATTGACAGATCTGTGTGAACAACCAAGGGTGATGGTGACTGACAGATCTGTGTGAACAACCTAGGGTGATGGTGATTGACAGATCTGTGTGAACAACCAAGGGTGATGGTGACTGACAGATCTGTGTGAACAACCTAGGGTGATGGTGATTGACAGATCTGTGTGAACAACCAATGGTGATGGTGACTGACAGATATGTGTGAACAACCTAGGGTGATTGTGATTGACAGATCTGTGTGAACAACCAAGGGTGATGGTGACTGACAGATCTGTGTGAACAACCAAGGGTGATGGTGACTGACAGATGTGTGTGAACAACCAAGGGTGATGGTGACTGACAGATCTGTGTGAACAACCAAGGGTGATGGTGAGTGACATATCTGTGTGAACAACTGAGGGTGATGGTGACTGACTCAGACATATCTGTGTGAACAACCATGGGTGATGGTGACTGACAGATCTGTGTGAACAACCAAGGCCCAAGGGTGATGGTGACTGACATATGTTTGTGAACAACCAAGGGTGATGGTGACTGACATATCTGTGTGAACAACCAAGGGTGATGGTGACTGGCAGACCTGTGTGAACAACCAAGGGTGATGGTGACTGACAGATCTGTGTGAACAACCAAGGGTGATGGTGGCTGACAGATCTGTGTGAACAACCAAGGGTGATGGTGACTGACAGATCTGTGTGAACAACCAAGGGTGATGGTGGCTGACAGATCTGTGTGAACAACCAAGGGTGATGGTGACTGACAGATGATGAATATAATCTTGAGCAGAATACACTTGTAAGGTCATCATTCCTTATCCCACAAGAGATTAAGGATCCCATGGGACAAGTCCTAGTGAATTTAAAGTGGTCTGAGATTATTAACTCCCACAAGGATAAGAAGCTAATTTAATACAAATCACTAACTGAGCAGTGCTAGAGGCCTAGAGCTGCTAAATTCATTGTTTTGTGTTTCACTTAAAAATATATGTCACAAATAATTCATTATATTTATATTATTAGTGCTATTGTACTGTACCTGATACAGAGGTGACAACCAACAGCATTTGGATGGTACTTAGCATATTAACAGTTTAATAACACATGTATCATGTATCTTGTTGTAAACATATTAATGTCAGATACATGTATAACTGCAGGTGGCCACAGCCCAGTGTTTCGTTTTTCATAAATAAATGCAATCAGTACCAATTTATTTTAGCTTAATAATGTCATAGGGTAATTTTATATTGAAATGGTACTTCTTGGATGTTTTTTTTTTTTACCAAATTTACTATTTGAAAACATCCAGCTTATATTCCAAACAAATTTCATAATTACACAAAGTTCTAGTGCTCAATGTTCGACTTACTTCTACATTTCGACCACCATCGGCGGTCTTCTTCAGGAACTGAATGTTCAGTGGTCAGAGACAAGGGAGGCTACAGACAAGGGGACAGTCTGCTCGCCACGCCATCTAGCGAGCAGTGACCACTGAACATTCAGTTCCTGAAGAAGGCCGCTGACGGTGGTCGAAACGTAGAAGTAAGTTGTGTAATTATGAAATTTGTTTGGAATAATATACTGCCAACTTGATGAACACTTTCACGAATCCAGCTTATAGCATGGACTTAGCCAGTGTGAGATCCTTACCTGTTGGTGACAATGACGTATCAAGTTTACTTGGTGAATACATTCCTCCACTACTTGTACTACTAGTCCGATCAGTTAAACACAGGGCAGCAATATCTGCACGTTTCTTCTCCAGGACACTTGTGTTTGCATATATTGGGGCATGACTTGCAACCATGGACTGATGTTTCATCAGCAGTACATTGTAATACACAGGTTCCTCATCTGAACTCTCAGCACTTTCATCGACTTCACCTTTTACAACAGCAAATGGTTCATCGTAAATCCGCTCTTCTGCGTAAGCTTGTGGAGGTGGGCACACAACTGGAGAATCAAGTGCATTAGACTTGGCACTGTCTCGGTTTCTCTGTAGCATCACGTCTGGGGAAGATCGGATTCCCGAGGGCGAGTCATTGTCGCTGCTGGTTACGTGTGAAATGTCTGAAAACGTTGAAAAATGTGCTTGTTTCAGTTCTTGACTGTCTTCTAGTGTCCATTGCGGACTGACATTTGTCGATGATAATCTTTTGTGCTTCACATCTGCGTCTGTGACTGCGTCAATGTCCGTCTCTTCGACTTTGTCTTTGGCTGCGTCCCTATCTACGGCCGAGCCTCTGAGGCTGCCAGTGCCAGTGGGTGTGTACATGGCTGGCGGGGCTGGGCACTGCGGCAAAGAATCTAATTCACATTTGCTCTGAAGTGCACTGGTAAGAAATTCAGCAACGAACTCTTGCTGAGCTAACTCTTCCTGTAAGAATTCTATGCGAGCTTTGCAATCTAGCAGCGTCGACTCGAACTTGTCCCGAGCACTAACTCCTGGCTCGGTCGAGAAACAATCCAACTCCAGCGGCGGTTCTTCCGTGAAATGCTCCCCCCAAGCGCGCTTAAAGTCGCTGAACTCGAAGCCATCCATGACGACGGCTATTCCGTGCGGTTCTAGCAAACACGTTAATCGTTTCGCATTACACACTTCATGGCCACTGCACACAAAAAACAAATTCCACAACCAGAAACAGGATGCTACTCCGTGGCCTCATTTAGCCGCGCCATCTACCGGATACAAGTGAACGTGATGATGTACAGTTTCGCCCTCTTTTGGATAAATCAATATTCATTTCCCCGTCATCTAAGGTTAACAGTTCCAGAAGATTGTTGTTATTTGTTACATGCTTTATATCTTGGAGTTTGGCGAAGTGTGCATTTAGACCTGTTGAATGCGAATTCGGTTTTTGATAAACAGCTTCACAATTCTTACCAATCAAGCCCATTGTGATATATGTGATCAGAACTCGCTTTCTTTTAAGTTTTTCAAAAGCGAGCGTCTGGCCGAGTATATATAATATATTAATATATATATATATATATATATATATATATATATATATATATATATATATATATATATATATATATATATACAGGGGCGTAGCTAGCCGTACGCACGTACGCACGTGCTTCCACATCAAAATAGCAACCACAAAATGCCCACTTCAAACGGTAGCCAGAGGTTGCCCAGATATGTTCATAGCCTTTGGCAACGAAAACGTAACCATTTGTCAACACTTTGACAACAGCTAGTGTATTAAATTTCCATAGCTTCTGCACGGAACTAGTAGCTGCCGCTGCTTGTAAGCTATCCTGCCAATGCAGCAGCAAATGTATCAAAATGTTTTAACGTCCATGGGCTAACGTCCATGGGCTAATATTACAAAATTTGAAGCTAAACCTGGCATGAAATAAAATAATGACCAAACTTCAGTCGCTCTGTGAAGCGAGATGGACCAGTTGTGACAACACGTTATTATATTCAAGTCTCCTTTCGCAGCTGTAGTCTCTGCTGTAGAATATCTGGAAGCTGGTGAGGATGGCAAAGCCCAGAGCTATTATTGTTGTTAACCCAAGGGTTTTATTTCATCATCACATTGGTAACGATTGAGTATGTATTCCAATGTCTGCTTCCTCTGACAACAATTCTACAAGCCAAATCATGTGACCTCGTGGAGGCAGCAAATGAAGCAGTCACGGTCATCTTCCAGCTACAACAAGAGAGGGCAGATCCACTGAAATCCAGAATTGTGAAACCCAGGCGCTATGGACACATGCAGAGAAATAATTCGACGTTCAACCGATGGAAAACAAAGGCACCGAAAACTTTTTCCTGCTGACATCCCTTGTCAGCACTGGAAGAGGGCGAGATGCCTACCATTCATGGACCACTTGCTGCAGGAAATGAACACACGACTGTTAGTGGCTCAAGATCGCTCAGTATATCATACCTAAACAACTGATGCATCTGACACCAGAAAGAACACGAAGTGCTCCAAGACAACATGTCTGGAGATCTGCGTCAATTACAAAACGAAGTTATTCGCTGGAAGGCAAGATGGGAAATGATGAATGTCACTGAGAGACTAGATACACTCGACAGCGCGATTCAAGTATTCAGTCCCGACCTATGTACCCCAACATGTACATTGCAGTCGTCTGTGTCGACAGCCACGACAGAGCGCTGTCATCGCAATGCGGCGTCTCATAGCGTTGTCTATTTAGCTGTGATATTATTGTGATTTAAAATGCACAACATTTCAACTGATTGGGCGTCACTCATGCTACATAACATTCTGGAGCACCAGACCATTATGATAACATTTAGATTGATATAATTATATTTTGTGCTTCCACATGTATTTATGCCTAGCTACGCCCCTGATATATATATATATATATATATATATATATATATATATATATATATATATATATATATATATATATATATATATATATATATATATATATATATACTACAGCAATGTGGTTTCTGCAAACGCAGAATATAAAGCATTACATAAAATCACGAAGAGCTGATATAAAATATCGTTTGACAAATATACGTTCTGAAATAGGTTCATGTCCGGGTCCGGGGGGGGGGGGCAATTAAATGTCCACCTAGCGGACACACATATACACACGTCGCATGCGGACATAACGTTTTGCAAGTTACATCGACAAGCCTATTAAAGATGGTCACACTGTAATTAAACTGCTGTAGGCCTACTGGCTATATATGGAACCGTAGATATTTATAAACATGTTACAATAAAAAACATGTTACATAAAAAAACACCATAGTTGGTTTGGGAACGTTAGCCAGAAAGACAAGAATAAATTGCAGCGCGTTGTAAATATTAGTAGCAAAATAACCGGCCTCAAACAAACCTCTGTCACTGTTTTGTACGAAAAACAAATACTCCGTAAAGTCAATAAAATAATTAATGACAGCACACACATCCTATATAACGAGTACGTCCTTCTGCCCTCGTCCAGAAGGTTCAGAACTATAATATCCAAAACAAATAGAAAGCGAGATTCATTCATGCCAATGTCAGTACGACTTCTAAATTCTAAACGATAATCCACCTCTGACGTTATGTGTGTATGTTGTATTTTATTTGTATTTATTTTTTATTACACAATTACAATTATAACTTTAATTTTAAAAGTATATTATAGATTTGTCTTGTATTTTATTATGATTAATGTTCACATACTGTTTTAATAATGACTTTATTTGTATTTCTCTACTCTGTATTTTATATTTTATGATGACGAACGCTGCAAAATTAATTTCCCCGTTCGGGACAATAAAGTTTTATTGTATTGTATTGTATATATATATATTCTGTAATGCAAAAATGGTAGATGGTTGGCTTGGACATCATTATATGCATGCTAGAGCTGAGTAATCAGCAAAGAAAAAACGATATCAGGCAAAAAGGGGTTAGGTCAAAAATGCCCTTTGGCGGCTGGAATATAATAGTCCGACGTAGGCCCGGCATCTCCAAACGGTATCCTGTGCCTGGAACCCGAGTAACCGAGGCAATTTTACTTTTGTTTCGGATTTTTGTAATATTTAAAATATGACCTCACGTTATATGCATGCACTATAAAACAGCGAATACATAGGTAGTCTGCAATTATGAGACTGTTGAAGCCTAGTTGGGTTACTCATGCTGGTGAGTGTTGGTTTAAATTAAGAGTTATACATGCATTTCATCAATTATCGCTCAGCGGTTTGGCAAGTGTGAATGGCAAAATTCAAAATAGTTTTACATCAGATGTGTGCCAGAAATAAAGGGTACTTGTGTAGAATTCGGATCCACCTCAAGTGTGCCGTTATAACTGTATATTTGCCTATATTGGATACCTCACACTAACTCTAGTCTCTAATCTTAATCCTAAGAAATCAGCATTCCCAGGTATAATTATGTTTGACAAATATTGCATTTTGAGACACAAAATATAGTGCTCCGATTTGAGTCAGCTGCAAGTGCAGCAGCCATGTGTTGCTGCATCATTCACATGGAATGAGCGATAAGCAGTTTGTTTATGTCGCTAAAACACGCTGTTTATAAAACACAAATATACGTGAGATGATGTTGAATGATTAAATTAATAAAATGAAGTATCAAATATTGGCAAAGATACAGTTATAACGACAACATTGAGGTGTGTCCCAATTCTACACAAGTGCTAAAAATGGCCTAATGTTTGTTGTCCATTGTGTTGGTTAATTTTTTGCTTGGCACAGAGAATCACCCACCCATTTTCTTTCACATCCCAAACCCATTGCATCACTATGCCCCATGGGGCATGGCTTAAGCACCATGAGACTGCATGAACAAGCACCACCGACCAACCAGACTAGTGCACGGTGGGACATAATGCCTCAGTTGGAGTTTTGCACTATAAAGTAATACACCATCAGATTCAGATACATTTTAGCTTCGGTTAGCCATTAAACAGGTTGTCAGTTCATTTTTTATTATAGTACTTATGGTGCCAATATAAAAAAAAAATTAAGTTTAATTATGTTGTTTCGAAATAGTAATATGAATCTTAACTAATATTGATCTTTTTCAGGAAAACCCATTTTCTCCATTGATATTCATCCGGATGGGTCAAGGTTCGCCACAGGTGGCCAAGGCAAGTGCGGGATGGACAGTGGTCACAATGATCTGTGTTGATTGTGGGAAAGAATTCTTTCTACATCTTGCTCTCATAATCACAGATTAAACTCTTCAGAGACCTATGATGTACTGGACAGATGAGGGATGTAAAATGAGGGATGTGATGAATGAAGGGAATAAAGACATTATATAGGAATGTTCTTATAAATTTGTCAGGTGTGTGTGTGCGTGCGTGCATGTGTGCGTGCATGTGTGTGTATTTCAGAATTATTTGTCAATATCTTTGTATTTTATTTATTTTATTTTACTTGTATGTGCATATAGAATTGTTGGTATGAGATAAAACATTATTATTATCATTAGACTGAGCTGAGATGATTCCCTGAGGATAGATTCATCATTTGTGATTGTTACTGCTTTCTGTACATTGGACAACTCTTCTAAGCGGGAGAAGATATGTCGGGAAAATATTTTTAAATTTAACTTTACATTTTTTTAAATGTCAGTGTTTTGGGCAAATGTTCACATATTATGTAGTATATGTTGAATTGCTGAACATTTGTCGAAGCAAAATTATATTATTATGTCAAGTAATATTACCTCACCATCTGTTTGGTTGGTGTCGCCTGCTTGTTTTTGTCTTTATATTATATAACATTGTTTATAATAATTAAATAAATATATAAATAATAAAATGCTGTTCAAAATTAATTATTTTCTCAATTTCAATGTCATGTAATCATGTCATTGTAATCAGGTTATTGTTATCAGTTACCACATTCACTTGCTGCGTATGATTGTAGGAATATATACATGAACAGTATATTTTAACCAGACCATATGAAACATAATCATATATCTATTTACTTTACATTTGCCTTTGGTTGTTTAGCACCAGGTGTTTATAATGTTGTTGTTTATGTCGTTGCTATGACAACAGGTGACAATTCTGGCAAAGTTGTCATCTGGAATATGGCCCCCGTGGTGGAAGAACGTGACGAGAAAGACAAGGCCACGCCCAAGTTGTTGTGTCAAATGGACAACCATCTCGGTGCGTAACAACAATTGTGTTATCAGTGTAAAACTCAACACACTTAGAAAGTAGAAGGCAGACACTGAGACCTGTGTCTTAAGCGCATGCCTGGAGGGTCTGTCTGACTCTCAGCCATTCCTGCAGAAACTGTTTTGCCCCAGTGAATAAGTAAACAATGTATATAACTCCAAAATTGATAGTCCAGATATTCTGTCTGTGTACAATAAAGACCTGAATATTTGTCTCTAGATGCAAACCATCTAGATACTCTCACTGACTTACACCCGCACACACATGCATTCACAGTTTCACACACACATGCACGCGAATGCACACACACACACACACACACACACACACACACACACACACACACACACATTAAATGGTTGTTTTTCACAATGAGATCTATGTCAATGGTTGTACGTGTTTTCAGCCTGTGTCAATAATTTGTTTGATATGTCTGTATTGCTATAGTCATCATAGCCTATGTCTTTAGATAGATATGTCACAATTGTTGTGTTTGTTCTCAGTCTGTCATTAATTTGATACGTGAGTGGTTTTGTGTGTTTTCAGCCAGTGTCATTAGTTTGATATGTCACAACAGTTCTCTGTGTTTGTCACAGTAGTTTTGTATGTTTTGAGCCAGTGTCGTAATTAATTAGAAATTATTTGGTATGTCACAATGACTAAGTGTGTATTCAGTCTGTATCATTCATTCGTTTGATGTGTCACAATGCTTGTGTGTCTTCAGCCTGTGTCAACAGTGTGCGTTGGTCCAACAGTGGCAAGTATCTCGCATCCGGCGGGGACGACAAACTCATCATGATCTGGCAGACCAGCAGGTGGGTGACTCAGACAGACACACAAGACACACTGTGTCTTATAAGACAGGCTGTGTCTTGTAAGACAGGCTGTGTCTTATAAGACAGGCTGTGTCTTATAAGATACACTGTGTCTTATCAGACAGGCTGTGTCTTATAAGACAGCGTCTCTTATAAGACAGACTGTGTCTTATAAGACAGCGTCTCTTATAAGACAGACTGTGTCTTATAAGACAGCGTCTCTTATAAGACAGGCTGTGTCTTATAAGACAGCGTCTCTTATAAGACAGGCTGTGTCTTATAAGACAGCGTCTCTTATAAGACAGGCTGTGTCTTATAAGACAGCGTCTCTTATAAGACAGGCTGTGTCTTATAAGACAGCGTCTCTTATAAGACAGGCTGTGTCTTATAAGACAGCGTCTCTTATAAGACAGACTGTGTCTTATAAGACAGCGTCTCTTATAAGACAGACTGTGTCTTATAAGACAGCGTCTCTTATAAGACAGGCTGTGTCTTATAAGACAGCGTCTCTTATAAGACAGACTGTGTCTTATAAGACATACTGTCTCATATAAGACAGACTGTGTTATATAAGACAGACTGTGTCATATAAGACAGACTGCTGGAGCCTGTAGTGTGTTTGTTGTGTTACGGATCAGACATTGGGTCAATTTTTTTGAAATGTATTTAAATACAAATACTTTTTATTCTAAACAGTATTGTGTTGTTGTGTTACAGATATGCCGGAGCCAGTAGTGTGTTTGGGAGCAATGTGCCCAATGTTGAGCAATGGAGAGTCGGTAGCACATTGAGAGGTCATTCTGGGGGTAAGATACTGAGAGGTCATACTATGTTTGAAACATTTTGAGAGGTCACTCTGGGATTAAGACACTCTGAGAGGACACTCCAGGGGTAAGACACTCTGAGAGGTCACTCCAGGGGTAACACACTCTGAGAAGTCACTCCAGGGGTAAGACACTGAGAAGTCACTCCAGGAGTAAGACACTCTGAGAAGTCACTCCAGGGGTAAGACACTGAGAAGTCACTCCAGGAGTAAGACACTCTGAGAAGTCACTCCAGGGGTAAGACACTGAGAAGTCACTCCAGGAGTAAGACACTCTGAGAAGTCACTCCAGGGGTAAGACACTCTGAGAAGTCACTCCAAGGGTAAGACACTGAGAAGTCACTCCATGGGTAAGACATTGGGACATTTAAACAGATGACCAAGACTGCCATCCAAAAGCAACAACCACAGGAGCCAGTCGAAGTCTTGGGTTGAGAGTCCAACTTTACTGTATCAGTGCAGCAGTCTGTCTCACACAGTTTACTGGGGCTGCTCCCAAAATCTGGCGTGATATTCCCACCACCATGTGAGACTATAACTACATTTGAAAAAACCTGATATATCATTTCCGCCTTAAGTCATCAGCAATCCCTTCAAAGTGATAAATTTCAGGCATCCTTAATATACATACATTTGTATTTCTCCCCCAGCCCCCGGAGGAAGTCTTGAATGACTGTTTTTTATTGGCCACCGTTTGTTTGTATCGCTATCCCTTTGCGGTAGTGAAATAATATTACTTGTCACAATGTTTTATTGTATGATGCTTATAACAAGTCAATTTCTACTTACTGTTTCTGGTTTGAATTTCCTTGATTTATTAACAATGTAGTCACTGAAGAAGTTAACTATGATTGTATCGCTCCTTTCCTTAGATATGAAGTACTATTAATCTAACTGTGTTGTTCCTGTCCTAGATGTGTAGTACTACTAGACTAACTGTGTTGTTCCTGTCCTAGACGTGTTGGATGTGGCGTGGTCGCCCCATGACCGCTGGCTCGCGTCCTGCAGCATTGACAACACAATCGTCATCTGGAACACACTCAAGTTTCCAGGTTTGTGACTGTCTTTTTTTTGTCAGTAGAAACAGACTTAACAACACCTGCTCACTCAGTTATGGAACCACAAACTCACACACTTGGAACCACAAACTCACACACTTGGAACCACAAACTCACACACTTGGAACCACAAACTCACACACTTGGAACCACAAACTCACACACTTGGAACCACAAACTCACACACTTGGAACCACAAATTCACACACTTGGAACCACAAACTCACACACTTGGATCCACAAACTCACACACTTGGAACCACAAACTCACACACTTGGAACCACAAACTCACACACCTGCAGCCACAAACTCACACACTTGGAACCACAAACTCACACGCTTGGATCCACAAACTCACACACTTGGAACCACAAACTCACACACTTGGAACCACAAACTCACACACCTGCAGCCACAAACTCACACACTTGGAACCACAAACTCACACACTTGGATCCACAAACTCACACACTTGGAACCACAAACTCACACACTTGGAACCACAAACTCACACACTTGGAACCACAAACTCACACACCTGCAGCCACAAACTCACACACTTGGAACCACAAACTCACACACTTGGATCCACAAACTCACACACTTGGAACCACAAACTCACACACTTGGAACCACAAACTCACACACTTGGAACCACAAACTCACACACTTGGAACCACAAACTCACACACCTGCAGCCACAAACTCACACACTTGGAACCACAAACTCACACACTTGGATCCACAAACTCACACACTTGGAACCACAAACTCACACACTTGGAACCACAAACTCACACACCTGCAGCCACAAACTCACACACTTGGAACCACAAACTCACACACTTGGATCCACAAACTCACACACTTGGAACCACAAACTCACACACTTGGAACCACAAACTCACACACTTGGAACCACAAACTCACACACTTGGAACCACAAACTCACACACTTGGAACCACAAACTCACACACTTGGAACCACAAACTCACACACTTGGATCCACAAACTCACACACTTGGATCCACAAACTCACACACTTGGAACCACAAACTCACACACTTGGAACCACAAACTCACACACTTGGAACCACAAACTCACACACCTGCAGCCACAAACTCACACACCTGGAGTCACAAACTCACACACCTGGAGTCCCAAACTCACACACCTGGAGCCACAAACTCACACAGCTGGAGGCAACAAACTTACACACCTGGAGCCACAAACTCACACACCTGGAGCCTCAAACTCACACACCTGAAGCCACAAACTCACACACCTGAAGCCACAAACTCACACACCTGAAGTCTCAAATCCCCAGCCCTGACGCAACACAAAGGACAGCCAGTATCACTGCTAGAGCATTTTGAACTTAAACTCTTTCACATGTTCTGTATTTTATAGTTCTGTGTTTTCTAACTGTCTTCTTTCAAAATAAAACTAATACATCCCAGTTAAAACTAAAGTTTATTACAGTAAGTATACTTTTACGAAACACATTTCAAATTTTTAGGGGGTAATATTTATAAACAAGAAAACAGATCATCAGACCAATCAAGAGTAATGATATGTCCAGTCTGTTACTTTGTATGTTATTTGGTGTGTTACACAGTAATAAACGTGTTACAGAGCAGGTGGCTGTGTTGCGAGGACACTCTGGCCTCGTGAAAGGAGTCACATGGGACCCAGTGAGCAAGTACCTCGCCAGTCAGGTCACTTTCAGTTTCACACACTTTCAGTTTCACACATCTCACTCTAATATGGCCGCATCAGCCCGCATGTGTACATACAGTCATCTCTCGTTTATCTGGTGTTTTGTACCCCCGGTTGTTTCATGTGGGAAGAAGGTAACAACTTCTGTTTGTATGTAGCATGAGGTGTTTTGCTACTGGTAACAATGAGAATTTGGAAGTTAGTTTGATATTTGAATTTGATTGGACCAAATTCAAGGCCTTAAAATCCTTGAATTTTATAAAGTAGTCTTGAAAAGTCTTGAATTTAATTGTGGTCAATAAAATATTGTTTTGACTCAATTGTTGTGACGAATAACAACCAGAAAAGGAAAAGTCTATGCACAAAAGTAACTCGTGTGCACATTGGGCAATCAGCATTTCATTGGGATTTCTTAGTCGAGTAAAAATGTTAATGTTAACTTAATTTACTGTGCTTAAAAGTACATATGTCGTTAAAGCAGTCTTGAATTTCTTTTTCAAATTTTTGAATAGCCTTGAATTTCAAATGTACAGATACGTATGGACCCTGTATTTGTAATTGGTCATCCATTTGGTCAAATCGATCGTAAAACACACACTTTTGTGTTTGCGATATTGCCAGTTGATCATACTAAAAAAGAGTACGTTTTGTGCAAGATCTGCTCCATGTTTTGTTCCAAAATTACATAGTAAAATCACTCATGTTAGCACACAATTAACATGTTTCTTTTCAGGTTGTGAATGTATTTTGTGTGACACAGTAAAATATCTCGTTTTAGTCTGATGACAAGAGTTTAAGGGTCTGGAGAACCCTGGACTGGAAGCAGGAGGTCGCTATTACGGAACCATTCCACGAGGTAGGGTCATGTCACTTAGTCATCGGGTCATGTCACTTGGTCATCGGGTCATGCCACTCTGTAGTCATCGGTCATGTCACTTAGTAGTCATCGGTTCAGTACAATTAGATGTCATTGGGTCACGTCACTTAGCAGTCATCGTGTCATGTTACATTTTGTAAATTCCAACTCTAGTCAATTCTACAAAATCGATATACCAATTCCATCATGCTGAAATCAATTGCAGTAGTAATAAATTATTAATTATTATAACTTAAAAAATATCCTGTTCAATTTTCAGATTAAATTCAGTTAAAGGTAACCATTTATTTCAGCGTGAAAACATGTGCACAATCAAGATTAATCACTTGGTTGATTGAATAGCTAACTAATGTTCATTCAACATGACAATGTTACTCAAATAAGTCAAGTTAATTTGCTCATGTCTGCTCCAAAAATTCTAATGTGTAACTGCTTTGTTTGAAACTGGTTTTGGTGTGTGATAATATCTATGTGGTTGTTATTGTATTGTGTTTTAAATTATGTCTTTGGCAATTAACCAATCATCACATGGCTTTTTCGCATAGCAACAAGGTCCATTTAGCCATAAAAATTGATGCAAGACTCATGAAGCATTCAGGCATTCTGTCATACAGAACTTGTCCCTCCAAGGCCCCCAACTGTTTTCCTTACAGCAGAAATGTAAAGGCAAATTTGTTGAAGTGAGAGAACTACTTTTAGGGATCATTCATTAGATTTCATGTTGCATACGTAATGTAATAACAATGTAATGTAATGCACATGTAATTGCCCATGTAAACATAGTTGTCTGGTAAGCTGTGCTATGCAGCAGTGTTGTAGGATGACACCCACTTCTGACACCAAATGTTGCAGGATGACACCCACTTCTGAATCCAAAACCAAATGTTGCAGGATGACACCCACTTCTGACACCAAATGTTGCAGGATGACGCCCTCTTCTGACACCAAATGTTGCAGGATGACACCCTCTTCTGACACCAAATGTTGCAGGATGACACCCACTTCTGATACCAGATGTTGCAGGATGACACCCACTTCTGACACCAAATGTTGCATGATGACACCTACTTCTGACACCAAATGTTGCAGGATGACAACCACTTCTGACACCAAATGTTGCAGGATGACACCCACTTCTGACACCAAATGTTGCAGGATGACACCCACTTCTGACACCAAATGTTGCAGGATGACACCCACTTCTGACACCAAATGTTGCAGGATGACACCCTCTTCTGACACCAAATATTGCAGTATGTACCATGCCTCACCATTGAAGCACCCCCTAGTAACGTGTCTTGTGTTGCAGTGTGGGGGTACGACCCATGTGCTGAGGGTCGGCTGGTCACCTGATGGGTCATTCATTCTGTCCGCTCACGCAATGAACAACTCCGGACCCACGGCCCAGATTGTAGAGCGGGACGGCTGGCAGTGTGGCCGCGACTTTGTCGGACACAGGAAGGCCATCACAGTTGTGGTATGATCATAAGTTTTCATCAAGATACGTTGTGATATCTACCCAGCAAACAAGGAACCATTTCTGAACCAGTTGGCACATGTCGTACTGGTTTATAATTGGTACCGCTCCACCAGTACGTGTTTTCATGTGTATTCACGTGAATACACGTGTTCTGCCTGTTGTCACGAGTTTTGAATGAGTTTGACACAAGTCGTACTGGGTCAGAACTGGTACAGTTTCACTGGTGTCATCACGTGAAAAACTCGTGATTTCACAGTAAACACGTGTCGACACACCAATTTTTTTCGCAGAATCCGGTGATTTCAAGTGAATTGAGCCAGTTGAACTTGTGAATTCACTTTCATAACATGTGAAATCACGGGTCCTTGTTTGCTGGGTAATAATAAAAGCTATTCTGTTAAGCAGTTGATTCCTGTAAATGGTAACTTTCGGCTACATGTGAATAGGGGGTGATTTTGTCTCAGTTAAATTTTCTGATTCTACTATAAACATCTGACTGTGTTATCAGTGAGAAGTGTGTTCAGTGTGTGTCTTTGTGTTATTTCCTGGTAACTGGTGATCAAATAAATGTAATTTATGTATCACCAACCTGTGTAGTTGCTTTACTCCTGTCTGTGTGTAAATGTTGATAGTGAAAGTTGTTGTTCTGTAGAGGTTTAACCCAAATATCCTGGGAAAGAAGAAGAAAGGGTCAGATAAGGTGAGTCATGCTGAGCAATTGATGCTATCAACAAGAGTATATCTTTAATCAGAAGATGGCGAATACATGGAATGTCAACAAATTAATGTGCTTTTTGTTTGTTTTGTTTGTTTGTACATGTTTAAGGCACTGACGTATGGCTATGACCATGAGTAGTTGATAACTTGAATATATTTGAATATGTACCTTAGAAAGTTATTGTGGATGTAGTGAAAATTGTATGTGATGGTATTTCATAATAGAGATGATTTTAGGCAAGTCGCTCTGAATTCCAAATTGGCAAGGTTTGATTAGAAGATTTGTGTAACTGGAATACTATTTATTAGTAGAGGAAATTAACAGAGATTGCTCCAGCTGGTAAAGAGACGTTTTCATGCTAACACTGGTGCTGCCCCCTTGTAGATGGTGCACCACTGTTGCTGTGCCATCGGCAGTAGGGACCGTTCAGTTTCCATCTGGGTACGTATTTACTTATTTATTTTATTTAGCGAGAGACATACAACTTTTAACTGTCGCTTAATTTTATATATCCAGTTAACTAATTTACTAATATTGTTTAAATAACTCGTTTGTTTACTTTTTTAACCTTTTAAGATAATGTTCGGATGAGATTGATATGATGTTACCAAGTTAAAGTTTTATTGTAAAGATATGTATGATTTTCCTACAATGTGTTGTCAGTTGGCTGCTAAATTTACTCCTTACATAGATTAGTTTTATAATTTTGTGTGGAGGTATAAAAATGTTTATGTATATATTGTATGTATGTTAACACCACAACACAAAAAAGGCCTTGTGGATTTTTAATGTTACTTAGTAATAAATTGTCTTAGTCTACTCTTATTTACAGAGACAAACGTTTTCATTGTCCACATAAGGAGCTATGAAAATGTATATTTTGAAAGGAATAAATAAAAAAGTTATTTCAGCACAATTGTGTTATAATAATAATAATAATAATTCTGTTGCTTAATATAGCGCTTTTTAGCTAAATAAACATCAATCAAAGCGCTTCACATTAATACGATGTGTTCACTAACCTAAAATATAAATTAACTAAATACATAAGGTAAGATAACAATAAATAAGCTAAGATAAATAAGTAAATAAAATAAAAACACATTACATGTACTATGACGTGTTGATCAATTCTAAAATACAGACTAATTAAATACATAAGGTAAGATCAAATCAGTAATCTAATTTAAATGAATAAGTAATAAAAGAGCAATAAGTAAGTAAAAATAAATAAATAAGCTAAGATAAATAATTATAAAACAATGAATTAGTGTGTAAAAATACAATTCCAAACCGAACAATTTAAAACCAAGCAGCGTCATAGAATACAAATCAGTGTTATTTTATAAAATAAAATATTTCTGCGTTTTACTTCTTCACATTGTACTGTTTAATTTTACTGATATTCAAAATATATTAATAACTTCTAAATACTTCTCGTTTTAGCTGACTGCCCTCAAGCGCCCTCTAGTGGTCTTACATGACCTCTTCAGCAACTCTGTTCTCGACATTTCCTGGTACGTCATTTGCACTGACAGCACTGAATGACATTAGCAGGGTGGCTTGGCATCATTTTGTTTTGTGGAGAGTTCTGGTAGTACTGGGATGATTTTTGCAAAACTGGGCAGGTCGTAGTGCCCAAAGCAATGGTCTGGTTTAGTTCTTCGAAAATTAAGCCTTTTGCAGCCAAAGTCACCCTTGAAACAAACACCCAGACAAAGGTGATTGGTGAGGTTAAAAATTATTTCTTTGTTTGGTGATTTGACAGTGATCGATCCCACGGAAAATTAGTTGTTGCGAGTTGTCTTCTATCTGAGTTGGTGTGTGGGTGTGTGTGAGTGAGTGTGTGTTTGTGTGTGTGAGTGAGTGTGTGTTTGTGTGAGTTTGCATGCGTATGATAGCATGATGGATGGGTTTGTTGAGAATTGTTTGTTTTTTTACAAAAAAATTGTTAATTTATAGCTATTTTAGGTATATTAATAATTGCATTTACAAAGAATTAGGTCTCCATGTAAATCTTTTTTATTACAACTACATTTTATTCGTTTATTTTAAAACTAATTTGGTTAGAGGTTTTAGCAGAACTTATCAATATGGTTTCATATGTTGATAACCAGACAGGTGGATGTCGTTTGTTTTTAATGTAAAGTGCTTTGAATTAGCTTTGAAAAGTCATACAGAAATATATTTATTACTGTAAATTGTTGTTGTTGTTGCACGTTGTTGTGTGTTGTTGCAGGAGTCGCAGTGGCATGCAGTTGTTGTGCTGCTCCTCCGACGGTACTGTCGCATACATGGACTTCACCCCCTCAGAGCTCGGCACCCCCCTCACCACGAAGGAGAAGGTAGGTCAACACCCCCTAAACCTGTGGGATAATGTAGGTCAGCACCCCTCACCCTGTGGGAGATGGTAGGTCAGCACCCCTCACCCTGTGGGAGAGGGTAGGTCAGCACCCCTCACTCTGTGAGAGAGGGTAGGTCAGCACCCCTCACCCTGTGGGAGAGAGTAGGTCAGCACCCCTCACCCTGTGAGAGAGGGTAGGTCAGCATCCCTCACCCTGTGGGAGAGAGTAGGTCAGCACCCCTCACCCTGTGGGATAGGGTAGGTCAGCATCCCTCACTCTGTGAGAGAGAGAGTAGGTCAACACCCCTCACCCTGTGGGATAGGGTAGGTCAGCATCCCTCACTCTGTGAGAGAGAGAGTAGGTCAACACCCCTCACCCTGTGGGAGAGGGTAGGTCAGCACCCCTCACCCTGTGAAAGAGAGAGTGGGTCAGCACCCCTCACCCTGTGAAAGAGAGAGTAGGTCAGCACCCCTCACCCTGTGAAAGAGAGGGTAGGTCAGCACCCCTCACCCTGTGAAAGAGAGAGTAGGTCAGCACCCCTCACCCTGTGGGGGAGAGAGTAGGTCAGCACCCCTCACCCTGTGAAAGAGAGAGTAGGTCAGCACCCCCTCACCCTGTGGGAGAGAGAGTAGGTCAGCACCCCTCACCCTGTGGGATAGGGTAGGTCAGCATCCCTCACTCTGTGAGAGAGAGAGAGAGAGAGAGTAGGTCAACACCCCTCACCCTGTGGGAGAGGGTAGGTCAGCACCCCTCACCCTGTGAAAGAGAGAGTAGGTCAGCACCCCTCACCCTGTGGGAGAGAGTAGGTCAGCACCCCTCACCCTGTGAGAGAGGGTAGGTCAGCACCCCTCACTCTGTGAGAGAGGGTAGGTCAGCACCCCTCACCCTGTGGGAGAGAGTAGGTCAGCACCCCTCACCCTGTGAGAGAGGGTAGGTCAGCATCCCTCACCCTGTGGGAGAGAGTAGGTCAGCACCCCTCACCCTGTGGGATAGGGTAGGTCAGCATCCCTCACTCTGTGAGAGAGAGAGTAGGTCAACACCCCTCACCCTGTGGGATAGGGTAGGTCAGCATCCCTCACTCTGTGAGAGAGAGAGTAGGTCAACACCCCTCACCCTGTGGGAGAGGGTAGGTCAGCACCCCTCACCCTGTGAAAGAGAGAGTAGGTCAGCATCCCTCACCCTGTGGGAGAGAGAGTAGGTCAGCACCCCTCACCCTGTGGGATAGGGTAGGTCAGCATCCCTCACTCTGTGAGAGAGAGAGAGTAGGTCAACACCCCTCACCCTGTGGGAGAGGGTAGGTCAGCACCCCTCACCCTGTGAAAGAGAGAGTAGGTCAGCACCCCTCACCCTGTGGGAGAGAGTAGGTCAGCACCCCTCACCCTGTGAGAGAGAGAGTAGGTCAGCACCCCTCACCCTGTGGGAGAGGGTAGGTCAACACCCCTCACTCTGTGAGAGAGAGAGTAGGTCAACACCCCTCACCCTGTGGGAGAGGGTAGGTCAGCACCCCTCACCCTGTGAAAGAGAGAGTAGGTCAGCACCCCTCACCCTGTGGGAGAGAGTAGGTCAGCACCCCTCACCCTGTGAGAGAGAGTAGGTCAGCACCCCTCACGCTGTGAGAGAGGGTAGGTCAACACCCCTCACCCTGTGAGAGAGGGTAGGTCAGCACCCCTCACGCTGTGAGAGAGGGTAGGTCAACACCCCTCACCCTGTGAGAGAGGGTAGGTCAGCACCCCTCACCCTGTGAGAGAGGGTAGGTCAGCACCCCTCACCCTGTGAGAGAGGATAGGTCAGCACCCCTCACCCTGTGAGAGAGGGTAGGTCAGCACCCCTCACCCTGTGAGAGATGGTAGGTCAGCACCCCTCACCCTGTGAGAGAGCGTAGGTCAGCACCCCTCACCCTGTGAGAGAGGGTAGGTCAGCACCCCTCACCCTGTGAGAGAGGTCAACACCCCTCACCCAGCAAGAAAAAATGGGTTAATACCCCATCTCATCAACTCTTCTCATTCCTGTAGATTCAGTCAGTATCTGTTTGATATTTAATTAACTGTAGTTGTTTAAACATCAGTGGTTGAGTCAGTTATTTGAAAAATGTCTGGTGTTAATGTCAATGGATCCAGTGCAATGACTTGAGATGTTATTAAGTTGAAAATGTAGTTGAGTGAACAGATATAATTTAAACTGTCATTGGTTCAAATATCAGTTGGTTGAACATATGTAATTTAAGCTATCATTGGTTCAAATGTCAGTTGGTTGAACAGATTTAAGCTGTCATTGGATTTAAGATTTAAGCTGTCATTGGCTCAAAAGTATCGATGATTGAATATAAATGTTGATGGTTAAACATATCTGCACCAATATTATGAAATGTTAATGGTTGCACCAATATTATGGACTGTCATTGAATGAAATGTTAGTGGTTTAACCAACCCTGCGTAAGCTGTCATTGGTTCATATATAGAAAGTTAAACCAACATAGTTATAATTTGAAATGTCACCAGTTGATGTGATAACCACTGAACCAATATGAACCAAACTGTCATTTTCAAATGTCACTGGTTGAACCAACATGACTTGAACTATGACCCCAGGATGACCTTCAGTGGTTGAACTAACATGACTTGAACTATGACCCCAGGATGACCTTCAGTGGTTGAACTAACATGACTTGAACTATGACCCTAGGATGACCTTCAGTGGTTGAACTAACATGACTTGAACTATGACCCTAGGATGACCTTCAGTGGTTGAACTAACATGACTTGAACTATGACCCTAGGATGACCTTCAGTGGTTGAACTAACATGACTTGAACTTTGACCTTAGGATGACCTTCAGCAGCAGACGTATGGGAAGAGTGTGAACCAGTCGAGTCACATCATCGAGACCCCCGCGATGCTGGGACTACAGAAGCCAGCCGCAGAGGAGCAGCCTCAAGAACCACAACCACAACCACAGCCACAACCACAGCCACAGCCACAACCACAGCCACCACAACCACCGTCACAGTTGTCACAACCGGCCGTCACCACGAGTCAGAGCCCTGGTGGCATCAGGAGGCCCGATGACGTCTCCCTGTGTAGTCGCTCGTCAACCCAAGTAGGTCACCGGTCAATGTGTCCAGTCGCTGGTCAGAATGACCATTGTCCAGAGAGACTGTTCTCTCGAGTATTTCTATAAAGTGGTTTTTATGATGTATGTAATATTATTAAACTTTTTTAATAATTTAAAAAAATTATAGAAAGGTGTTGTTGCAATCATGCATTCTGCAGATTGTATTCATTTCTGGTTGTAGTTGGTTATAAGTGACACTCTTCTTGTCTTTTTCAGTTTTGTAACTAATTTACATTTGAACATTTTGCTTTTTTATGTATTGTCGTTGTTACTATTGTTGAAATAAACTCATCCTTATTCGTATAATTAATGCAAATTTGAAGAAAAAAATGTCCTGTTAGCCCAAGTTACGTAAAAACTGATCAGTTCTCAGAATAATCACAGACAATTTGAATAATATGAGCATGAGCAAATTTATTTTGAAAAATTTATTCAGAATCGGATTACTCCCTTGAAGTTTGGCACCCAAGATTTAGGATGAAAATAAAAATATGGCCACGGATGCAAACACACATGTGACACACATATAAGTTCGATGACGTAACATATTGTCTGTACATATCAATTAGGGCTTGTAATAGTGTATACTTGTTTGTGTTAAAAGTATAGCAACAAGCAAATCGAAACGAGAACTAAGGATGGGAAACGAAGGATTACACCGATCTTCCTGGCTCCACAGCCAGACCTTGGGTAGGTGCATCATGGGATACGTCGGCCATTAAAGTGCGGGTGCCCGCGCCTGGGTTTTATTTTTTCCATTTATATATTACATTCTTAAGACTGCAACTTGCACGTTGAAGGTTTACTGTCTGCCAATGAAGGTTTAATTTTTGCCAATTTGTGTTTCGTTACTTTATTAAGCTCGAACAATGTTCCCAATTTGAAATATTCTGCCTACAACAAGTTCAAATTGTAAATAAAACATCTAGTATTAAAACAAAATTGATTGGCAAGCAACCAAGAAAATTGTAAACAAAACATCTAGTATTAAAAAAAAATTGATTGGTAAGCAACCAAGTTCAAATTGTAAACAAAACATCTAGTATTAAAACAAAATTGATTGGTAAGCAACCAAGTTCAAATTGTAAACAAAACATCTAGTATTAAAACAAAATTGATTGGTAAGCAACCAAGTTCAAATTGTAAACAAAACATCTAGTATTAAAACAAAATTGATTGGCAAGCAACCAAGTTCAAATTGTAAACAAAACATCTAGTATTAAAACAAAATTGATTGGTAAGCAACCAAGTTCAAATTGTAAACAAAACATCTAGTATTAAAACAAAATTGATTGGCAAGCAACAAGTTAAAATTGTAAACAAAACATCTAGTATTAAAAAAAAATTGATTGGCAAGCAACAAGTTAAAATTGTAAACAAAACATCTAGTATTAAAAAAAAATTGATTGGCAAGCAACCAAGTTCAAATTGTAAACAAAACATCTAGTATTAAAACAAAATTGATTGGTAAGCAACCAAGTTCAAATTGTAAACAAAATATCTAGTATTAAAACAAAATTGATTGGCAAGCAACAAGTTAAAATTGTAAACAAAACATCTAGTATTAAAAAAAAATTGATTGGCAAGCAACAAGTTAAAATTGTAAACAAAACATCTAGTATTAAAAAAAAATTGATTGGCAAGCAACCAAGTTCAAATTGTAAACAAAACATCTAGTATTAAAACAAAATTGATTGGTAAGCAACCAAGCCGAGCCAAGTTAACGGCAGTACCCTTTGATGTTCCAGACAGCAGACTTCTGTTACAAATTACTGCTCAGTCGTTTCTGGGCAGAGGGGCTGGCAGCTTCTCTTTAACAAGGAAAGAATTAGATGTGTCGGAATCGACCTCTTCTCTGTTGGAGATAAGGAATTACATATGTTCCTGTGTATACAGCCGACTATGCTACTGGCCCAAGCATTGTATCATTAACACTTCCACAATTTCATTTTCGATACCTCATTGTTGATGTGTCCGGGACGTGTTATCGTTGATGTTTCGGTGGCGCGTCATTGTGGATGTTTCGGTGGCGCGTCATTGTTGATGTTTCAGTGACGGGTCATTGTTGATGTATCAGTGACGTGTCATTATTGATGTGTCAGTGACGTGTCATTGTTGATGTATCGGTGACATGTCATTGTTGATGTATCAGTGATGTGTCATTGTTGATGTTTCGGTGACATGTCATTGTTGATGTGTCAGTGATGTGTCACTGTTGATGTGTAAATGACATGTCATTGTTGATGTGTCAGTGACGTGTCATTGTTGATGTATCAGTGACGTGTCGTTGTTGATGTGTCAGTGATGTGTCATTGTTGATGTTTCAATGACGTGTCATTGTGGCCGTTTCAGTGACATGTCATTGTTGATGTTTCTGAGACATATCATGTGGCTGCTTCAGTGACGTGTCATTGTTGTTGTATGAGTGACGTGTCATTGTTGATGTTTCAATGACGTGTCATTGTTGTTGTATGAGTGACGTGTCATTGTGGCTGCCTCAGTGACATGTCCTTTGTTGATGTTTCAGTGACGTGTCACAGTTGATGTTTCAGTGACGTGTCATTGTGGCTGCTTCAGTGACGTGTTGTTGTTGATGTTTCAGTGACGTGCCATTGTTGATGTTTCAGTGACATTTCATTGTGACTGCATCAGTGACATGTCATTGTTGATGTTTCAGTGACGTGTCATTGTGGATGTTTCAGTGACATTTCATTGTGACTGCATCAGTGACATGTCATTGTTGATGTTTCAATGATATGTCATTGTTAATGTTTCAGTGACGTGTCATTGTGTATGTTTCAGTGACGTGTCAATGTTGATGTTTCAGTGACGTACCCCTGCCGTTCAGTGCGGCGTCACAGCCAACGTTCTCGTCGACGACAGAACAGAGCCAGATCGTTGTGGAGAAGCAGCAACATCGCGACATCGCAGGGGGTCTGATGTCACCCCCCTCTAGTGGCAGGTCTCTCTCCCCGTCCAAGGTGAAGGTCGTTTACATAGATTGTGTGGTTTTAAGAAGGGAACAATAAAGATAATTGCTTTGTTTGTAGACTTCATGCAGCAAACAAGTATGTTGTCATGGTTCGATGGTGGCTTAAGCAATAGTTACCTTGTACATAATTAACTGTCAACCATCACCAAAATGACAGGAAACTGAACCAGTACTTCCATATTCTAGACATGTATTTAACATCACTGTTAATAATGCTACAGGTCAATGTATTTGCTTAGAGCTGCATTTGTCACACATACACACATACACATACACATACACATACACAACACGTGCGCACACACACACCACACATGCACACACATACACCACATGCGCACGCACACAAACACACTCACACACACACACCACACATGCATACACACACTGAAACACACCGCACACCGCACACCGCACACCGCACACCGCACACCGCACACACACACGCCACACACGCACACTACATCCACACACATGTACATTGTTGAACGCTAACGGAGTCAATGTTTTACGTCCATAAAACCCAACTGTTTCACAAGTTAACAATTGGGTTTTATGGATGTAAAACATCGACTCATTGAGTTGGCCAAAAAATTCCCATTTCCATTGGGATGTTTCACTTTCTCTTCTACAAAAGTGCAGACTCCTTACATAAAGTGTAATGCACCAGCTTTGGTTAGGCCACCATTTCTGTCACATTCCAGGCGATGTCAGGTGGCAGTGACGTGAAGTCATGTGACAAGGAATCGACCCCCCACGGACTGTGAGTAGTTGACACATCCGAGACAGTGTGTGTTGTATCATTGTATGATACAGTTTGTCCTCCTGATAGTGGGGTGGGGGCTTCCCGTAGAAGCTCACGGATGTTTGTGCACAGATAGTCTTTGTGCATTAGTTGCAGTGTGGCTGAATGGTTCCCACAGAAGTTGACATGATGTTCTGTTGAAAGGGCAAAACATCCTGAGCAGTTGCACTATGCACTATATAAGGCCTTTTGTATAAGAATTTACTTTTTTTGTAAGAACTCACCTTCTATCAAGAACTCACCTTTCATGTAAGAACTCACCTTCTATGTAAGAACTTACCTTTCATTTAAGAACTCACCTTCTAGGTGAGAACTCACTTTCTATGTAAGAATTTACTTTTCTGTAAAACTTACCTTTATGTAGGAACTTTCCTTTCATGTAAGAACTCATCTTCTACATAATAACTTACCTTCCATGTAAGAATTCACCATTCATGTAAAACTCGCCTTCCATGTAAGAACTCACCTTTATGTCAGAACTTACCTTTCATGTAAGACTCACCTTCTATGCAAGAACTTACCTTTCATTAAGAACACATCTTCTGTGTAAGAGTTTACCTTTCATGTAAGAACTCAACTTCTATGTCAGAACTTACCTTTCATGTAAGAATGTACCTGTGTAAGAATTTACCTTTCATGTAAAAACTCACCTTCTATGTAAGAACTCACCTTTCATGTAAGAATTCACCTTCTATGTGAGAACGCACATTCTGTGTAAGAACTTACTTTTTTGTAAACCTTACCTTAATGTACGAACTTACCTTTCATGTAAGAAATCACTTTCTATATAAGAACTTATCTTCTGTGTAAGAACTTACATTTCATTAACAACTCACCTTCTACGTAAGAACTCACCTTCCATATAAGAATTCACCTTCCATGTAAGAACTCACCTTCCATGTAAGAACTCACCTTCCATGTAAGAATTCGCCATCTATGTTACACTCACCTGTCTCACCTGTGTGTGTTGTCACCTGTCTCACCTGTGTGTGTTGTCACCTGTCTCACCTGTGTGTGTTGTCACCTGTCTCACCTGTGTTTGTTGTCACCTGTCTGTTGTCACATGTCTCTCCTGCGTGTGTGTCACCTGTCTCATCTGTGTGTGTCACCAGTCTCACCTGTGTGTGTGTCACCTGTGTGTGTGTTGTCACCTGTCTCACCTGTGTGTTGTCACCTGTCTCACAGTAAGTCGGTGGACGGGGGCAGTCTGAGGCAGGAGGATGATGCCAGGAAGGGCAAAGGGGTGAAACGCAAGCTGGTTGGTCTCCACCCCGGCCTACCCCCCAAGAAGAAGGATGGACGTGGCCGGCCGCGCAAGGACCGGTCAGGAGAGATGCTCCAGGCATCACAGGTGACTGCTGGACCGTCTGTGGTATGTGCGCTTGACCGCTTAAGATGATACTTTGTTTCTCACCTTTCACTGCCTCCTGGGTAATATAAATTGTGAAAATGTTATGGAAATTGTTATTAAAGTATTTGTTCAGTTTTTATTACATCAGCTGATATGAAAGTTACAAAGGCCAGTCTTCTTCTCCTTCTCCTTCTCCTTCTCCTTCTCCTTCTCCTTCTCCTTCTCCTTCTCCTTCTCCTTCTCCTTCTCCTTCTCCTTCTCCTTCTCCTTCTCCTTCTCCTTCTCCTTCTCCTTCTCCTTCTCCTTCTCCTTCTCCTTCTCCTTCTCCTTCTCCTTCTCCTTCTCCTTCTCCTTCTCCTTCTCCTTCTCCTTCTCCTTCTCCTTCTCCTTCTCCTTCTCCTACTCCTTCCCCTTCCCCTCCTCCTCCTCCTCCTCCTCCTCCTCCTCCTCCTCATCCTCCTCCTCCTCCTCCTCCTCCTCCTCCTGCTCCTCCTCCTCCTCCCTCTCCCCACCCCCCCCTCCCCCTCCCCCTCCCCCTACGCCTCCCCCCTCCCCGTAATAATGTATGCACACTTACATAATTTTATACGTATGTCTATTTTATATGTGGGATTGCATACACCTGACGTGTTTATTGTGTAATTGTTCTGTTGTATTTTAGGGTCAAACTACAGAGTCTTCTTCGTGACTTCCAGTCCTGAACCCAATCCTCCTTTTTCTCCCATATATTTAAATAAAGTGATCATAAATGCTAATAATAATCTATAATAGCAATGGATATGACTAATTTTAAATATAATAATAATAATTAACAATAAATATGTGGTTCATGTCAAATTATTACAGTAAAGTAGCCATTTTTAAACCTTTTACTTTCTTGATTTGTTTTAAATAACATTTTGGATTGATCAAATATTGTCATACAAAACTCTGTCTGTCTCCATAGCAACCAGCACCCCAGGCAGAGAGTAGAGTGGTATACAGCACGTCGAAACTGAAGCTGCCCCCCTCAAGTATACAGGGTTCAACTACTATACAGGTAGACAACTGTGTCTGTGAAGTCTGTGTCTATGTGATGTCTTTCTCTCTGTCTGTGATGTCTGTCTGTGATGTTTGTTTCTACTTCTGTAATGTATGTCTCTATGTCTGTCTCTATGTCTGTCTCTGTGTCTGTAATGTCTGTCTCTATGTCTGTGATGTATGTCTCTATGTCTGTAATATCTGTCTCTATATCTGTGATGTCTGTCTCTATGTCTGTAATGTCTGTCTCTATATCTGTATCTATGTCTGTGATGTATGTCTCTATGTCTGTAATGTCTGTCTCTATATCTGTCTCTATGTCTGTGATGTATGTCTCTATGTCTGTAATGTCTGTCTCTATATCTGTCTCTATGTCTGTAATGTCTGTCTCTGTCTGTAATGTCTATCTCTATGTCTGTCTCTATATCTGTCTCTATGTCTGGAATGTCTGTCTCTGTCTGTAATGTCTGTCTCTATGTCTGTCTGTGATGTCTGTCTCTGTGTATATGATGTATGTCTCTATATATGTCTCTGTGTCTGTCTCAGTGAGTCTCATCACTGGCCTGGCTACTGTGAAGCACCCTAGTGTGCCAGGGGTTGTTTACCTGTGCAGTCAATACAGTATCCCTGGCAGGTCGTCTCCACAAACATGGAAATGAACAGAGACAAACTATGAAACTATAGCAATAAAACTATGGCACATGAGGACTTGGTTGCTGGATGCTTTCAGGTTCTAAAGGGTTAAGGCCATTTTATTTTCAACATTTCTAATGTAGAAACATCAAGCACTACATACTACCATTACAGACATATTTCCCATTCGTCCACAGGTGTCCGGCTGCACTGACCGCTTGCTCCAAGTGGACAACAACATGGCCCATGGCCGAGTGACCGTGCACAGACTGAGCTGTGTTGACGCGGGCAAGACAAAGTGGGAGCTGAACTTTGACACAAGCGCCATTGCTTGTGTGGCAAACCGGTAACACTCAGACACGTCCTCACATATTGTATAGGTTGCCATGACAACAGCGAGTAAACCAAGGCCGACTTCGATTGAGATATGCGAGTAACTCGCATAACCCAAGGGCTACCCCTGTATTGTATTGTACCCGAGTCCCAATCGAACAGCCGAGATCACTCAAGCACGTGACAATTTTTGACCTAGATTAACAAGGTGAATCTTCAAGGCTGCAACTCGAGGCGATCGCGAGTTTTACAGGATTCACTCAAGTAACTGACGTCATTAGCAGTGACAGCCAACAGGCAACGTAGGCCCCTACTGCATAAGAAATTAATTAAATCATTTAAATATGGATTAAAGTCAACACATTCTATCAATTATAATTTTAGACCAAGAAGATGAACGTCACAATTTACACACTAAACAACTGACTACTTTATTTTATTTATTTACTTAAGGGGTTTATGTCCGTGATTACGATCATCAGTGTTCAGTTGGATTACGCGTGTAGTACTACACGTGCAATGTAAATTATCATAAACTGGATGCTACGTTGGGGTTTCGCAAGTAACTCGTAGCTCAATCGATGTCGGCCATTGTATAGGTTGTCACGACAACGAGTACACGGAGATGTTGCAAACAGTATATGTTTGCACACCGGTGGTTTGTTTAGTAGCCGCCATATTGACCAGTGTCCCATTTATGCACTTACGATTTGTAAAAATTCAGTTTCAATGTGACTGTGTTTCAGTGAGATCACTGGCATGGCCTATGATTGTGTTTCAGTGAGATCACTGGCATGGCCTATGATTGTGTTTCAGTGAGATCACTGGTGTGGCCTATGATTGTGTTTCAGTGAGATCACTGGTGTGGCCTATGATTGTGTTTCAGTGAGATCACTGGTGTGGCCTATGATTGTGTTTCAGTGAGATCACTGGTGTGGCCTATGATTGTGTTTCAGTGAGATCACTGGTGTGGCCTATGATTGTGTTTCAGTGAGATCACTGGTGTGGCCTGTGATTGTGTTTCAGTGAGATCACTGGTGTGGCCTGTGATTGTGTTTCAGTGAGATCACTGGTGTGGCCTGTGATTGTGTTTCAGTGAGATCACTGTTGTGGCCTGTGATTGTGTTTCAGTGAGATCACTGGTGTGGCCTTTGATTGTGTTTCAGTGAGATCACTGTTGTGGCCTGTGATTGTGTTTCAGTGAGATCACTTGTGTGGCCTGTGATTGTGTTTCAGTGAGATCACTGTTGTAGCCTGTGATTGTGTTTCAGTGAGATCACTGGTGTGGCCTATGATTGTGTTTCAGTGAGATCACTTGTGTGGCCTGTGATTGTGTTTCAGTGAGATCACTTGTGTGGCCTGTGATTGTGTTTCAGTGAGATCACTGGTGTGGCCTTTGATTGTGTTTCAGTGAGATCACTGTTGTGGCCTGTGATTGTGTTTCAGTGAGATCACCGGTGTGGCCTGTGATTGTGTTTCAGTGAGATCACTTGTGTGGCCTGTGATTGTGTTTCAGTGAGATCACTGGTGTGGCCTGTGATTGTGTTTCAGTTAGATCACTTGTGTGGCCTGTGATTATGTTTCAGTGAGATCACCGGTGTGGCCTGTGCTGATCACACCATCTCTGTGTGTTCTACGACAACTGGTCGCAAACTCTCGCCCTGCCTCGTTCTCGACTCCAAAGTCTCGTCTCTTCGATGTAGTGACTGCCACCTGTTGGCCATTACATGTACCGGCTCTGTGTTTGTCTGGTGAGTTCTGCTGGAACTAATGCTATTAAAGTCACCATCTGAGATGCACTAAACCTTTCCCCCAAACCACGCCCCTAATACACCCCACTAAACCATTCCCCAAAACCACGCCCCTAATGCACCCCACTAAGCCATTCCCCAAAACCACGCCCCTAATACACCCCACTAAACCATTCCCCAGAACCATGCCCCTAATACACCCCACTAAACCATTCCCCAAAACCACGCCCCTAATACACCCCACTAAACCTTTCACCCAAACCACGCCCCTAATACACCCCACAACCTTTACCCCAAACCACACCCGTAATACACCCCACTAAACCTTTCCCCCTAGCACACCCCACTAAACATTTCCACCAAACCACGCCCCCAATCTAACAAAATCTCCAAACCATGCCCACAACATACCCATAAACCACACCCCAAAATCATGGCCCCATACCATGCCCACAGATCAGTGACCACACCTCCCAAACCATTGAAACAACGTGTTACTTTGTGACATTTCAATGCCAGTAGAATTACTGGCTTTTGTGAACTCAGCTGTTCAGTATAGTTAAATATGCATACTCTATTTTAAGTGGTGTGTGGTCAATCTAGCAAGACACTAGAAAACCCAAGACCTGCACTTGTGTCACACGTCAACAAAACTGGGCGTTTGTAAATAAATATAGAAAACCAGGATGTAGAATAGAAATGTAAAGAAATATTGGAAAAAATTGTGTTTTTAAATATAGGTTTATGTGATTACATTACATGTTACGACTGAATGAAACAACATCAACACAACACATGGTCTTAAAGTTTATGGTCAAATTATTTATGAGACTCTCTAACTAGGGATGTGTTGAAATAACACAAATCAGCTCCTTACACCAAACAATTACAATGTTGTCCAGTATAGGGGAGTTACTGTATGTGTTGGTGATTACTTTCTTGACAGGAATGTACACAAGATGACGGCTGTCATCAAGAACGAATCCCTGGTGCCCATCATTCCAGGTAAATATCTTTAAAATGTATACTTTTATATTGTACTAATAATGTGCACAACTATGTAGAGGCAAATGCATAATCAGCCATTTGACTTAATTTGTGATATTTTCCGTGTTTAGCAAAATTACTATTTCGTCGTCATCACTTCAAAACATGTCTGAAGAGTGACACTTGGATATATGTATATGTTGTACATTTACTGTGTTCACTATAAACTGTGTATGTGCCGTCCGTCCGTCCGTCCGTCCGTCCGTCCGTCCGTCCGTCCGTCCGTCCGTCCGTCCATGTTGTACATTTACTGTGTTCTCTATAAACTGTGTATGTGCCGTCTGTCCGTCTGTCCGTCCGTCCGTCCGTCCGTCCGTCCGTCCGTCCGTCCGTCCGTCCGTCCGTGTTGTACATTTACTGTGTTCTCTATAAACTGTGTGTCACTGTGTACTTAATGAGTTGCTGTCGGTGTCACCTTGCAGACAGTGACACTAAGCTAGTGTCGTGTGACGTCACCCAGACAGGTCTGCCCGTTGTGTCACTCAACAATGGCCGGACCTACTCATTCATGCTGGAACTGGGCTGTTGGTACGCACACACCCCCCCTAGCTACACACCCCACTTAGCTACACACCCCATTTATCTACACACCCCACTTAGCTACACACCCCACTTAGCTACACACCCCACTTAGCTACACACCCCACTTAGCTACCCACCCCACTTAGCTACACACCACACTTAGCTACACACCCCACTTAGCTACACACCCCACTTAGCTACATACCCCACTTAGCTACACACCCCACTTAGCCACACACCCCACTTAGCTACACACCCCACTTAGCTACACACCCCACTTAGTTACACACCCCACTTAGCTACACACCCCACTTAGCTACACACCCCACTTAGCTACACACCCCACTTAGCTACACACACACCCTAGCTACACACCCCACTTAGCTACACACACACCCTAGCTACACACCCCACTTAGCTACACACCCCACTTAGCTACACACCCCAGTTAGCTACACACCCCACTTAGCTACACACCCCACTTAGCTACACACCCCACTTAGCTACACACCCCACTTAGCTACACACACCCCACTTAGCTACACACCCCACTTAGCTACACACCCCACTTAGCTACACACCCCACTTAGCTACACACCCCACTTAGCTACACACCCCACTTAGCTACTGCCCACAGGTGCACAGGTGTAATCAAGTAATCCAGGTAAATCAAATTAATCTCTTATAATTAAAAGAGACATTGTAACATGGCAACACTGATATTTGGCATAATGTGCATGTTGTTTTTGCTGATATAAAACTATGAACATTTTACATGTGGCAGGTAAGCCACAGAAACTATTTAAGATTGTTTGAATACAGTATTGTTATTATAGTATGTTTAATCTATGACAGGGTGATGTTGGCATTTGATTTATGATGATGATGTTGGCATTTTATGACGTTGACACCGGTTATATGACGGGGTATGTTGACATATTCTTGTACAAAAGGGTGTTTTTGGCGTGTTGTTGTAGAACAGAGTGATGTTGGCAGGTTTTGTACAATTTGACAATATTTATGTTGTTGTACACCATTGCAATGTTGATGTGTTGTTGTACAACATGGCAATGTTGATATGTTGTTGTACAACATGGCAATGTTGATATGTTGTACAACATGGCAATGTTGATATGTTGTTGTACAACATGGCAATGTTGATATGTTGTTGTACAACAAGATGATGTTGATGTGTTGTGTACAACATGATGGTATTGATATGTTGTTGTATAACATGATGATGTTGATATGTTGTTGTACAACATGATGATGTTGTCATGTTGTTGTACAACAGGGTGATGTTGACGTGTTGTTGTACAACAGGGTGATGTTGAAGTGTTGTTGTACAACATGATGATGTTGTCGTGTTGTTGTACAACAGGGTGATGTTGACATGTTGTTGTACAACAGGGTGATGTTGACGTGTTGTTGTACAACAGGGTGATGTTGACGTGTTGTTGTACAACAGGGTGATGTTGACGTGTTGTTGTACAACAGGGTGATGTTGACGTGTTGTTGTACAACATGATGATGTTGTCGTGTTGTTGTACAACAGGGTGATGTTGACGTGTTGTTGTACAACAGGGTGATGTTGACGTGTTGTTGTACAACAGGGTGATGTTGACGTGTTGTTGTACAACAGGGTGATGTTGACGTGTTGTTGTACAACAGGGTGATGTTGACGTGTTGTTGTACAACAGGGTGATGTTGACGTGTTGTTGTACAACATGATGATGTTGTCGTGTTGTTGTAAAACAGGGTGATGTTGACGTGTTGTTGTACAACAGGGTGATGTTGATGTGTTGTTGTACAACAGGGTGATGTTGACGTGTTGTTGTACAACAGGGTGATGTTGATATGCTGTTGTACCACAGGGTGATGTTGACGTGTTGTTGTACAACAGGGTGATGTTGACGTGTTGTTGTACAACAAGATGGTGTTGCTGTGTTGTTGTACCACAGGGTGATGTTGACATGTTGTTGTACAACATGATGATGTTGTTGTGTTGTTGTACAACAGGGTGATGTTGATATGTTGTTGTACCACAGGGTGATGTTAATATGTTGTTGTACCACAGGGTGATGTTGATATGTTGTTGTACCACAGGGTGATGTTGGCCAACAAGGATGACAAGTCCCAGCTGTGCTCTGAGCATCGCAGTAGTGTCCTGCCCCCCGGCCCCCTCGCCACCCTCCAGGCCGTGCAGCGCAGGTGAGCAGTCCTTCCTTTCGTTTGTTTATTTTCTGTTCGTATCAAATTGGTATCAAAACTTGAATAATTACGTTTTATGCAGTGCTTTAATGCTATAATTGCTAAATTTACGGCACAGAAAATTTTTCTCACGTTATTCTTATAATTATTGTTATGTTATATTGATTTAAAAGTCAGGATTTGTTGCTATATATCTCATTCCCAGTGCAAAATATTTGTTTTATTTTAAAATGTACGCAATATAATATATTACGTATATAATAAATATTATTTATTATCATTATGATAAAAAGCACACATTTCAGTCGTTTCTACATATTTCACTTTTAAATCAATGCCACCACAGACAGACAACATGTATTAAAGGTGACTCTTGTGTTGGGTGTGTGTCGTGTTGTTATCATTAGTTCAGTCGTTTTTATAATGCAGTCTACAAACAGTGAGTAGCCCACGAATGTTTTCAACTAGTAGTTTTACCAGTGACAGAGTACAATTCCTGGAATGCCAGATTCGTGACAAAGACAACCCAGGTTTGAATCCTGTGCTGCCGTGTTGGCCTAATGCAAGTTCGTTCCCTCTTCATTGTTCCAGCTATATGAATGAATACCTGGCTATAACCAGTGGGAGATATTTATATATTAATAGTCTACTTGCGGCATGGCTGAATATTTCCCAGGGAGGTTGAAATGGTGTTTGATTGAACATGTTTGCCAGTGTGAAGCATGGGACACCACACTACATGAGCACAATGGCTCAGAGCTTCAGACTTTCGACTAAAAGAACTGGGTTTGAATCCTGTGCTGCGACGTTAAAACCTTGAGCAAATGTTTTCATTCGACATTGCTCCATTTCACTCAGCTGTATAAATGAGTACCTGGCTATAGACAGTGGGTGGATATATGTACGAGCAGCTTTTGCGCATTAATTGTAACATGTCTGGATGCTTCCCAGAGAAGTTGAGATGGTGTCTGCCATGGAAGTAAAGTGTAAAGCACTTTGAGCAGTCCTGAGGACTGGATAATGCGCTATATAAGAACTTACCTTTACTCAGTTTGTGTGTGTTTGTGTGGTAGGGCGGACGTGAGGGCGGGTCAGTTGTACCGCACGGACATCAGCCTTCAGCAGTCGGCCACCCTGAGTCACCTCCAGAACCAGATGCTGTGTGCCCGGGTCCTCAACTCAGGCTCCGAGTATCACTTCTGGCTCCTCACCTACGTCCGCTATCTTGTGCAGCACGGTGAGTGGAACCACGGGTCACAGCAGGTGACCTCTTGAGGGGTCAAGGCTGTCACGCTTCCTGTTATGTATCACGGTATCACAGTACCTAAAATAATTGTGTTATTTTATTTGACATTTGAAGAAACGTACTTGATCTAGTAAATAAGGCCATAAATCAGGTTGTTGGATTTAATTTAACCATTTTAGTCCAACCCCCCAACCCCTCCCCCCGCCATTAGGGCTGTCACCCTTCCTGTTATGTATCACAGTACCTAAAATAATTGTATTATTTTATTTTACATTTGAATAAAGGTACTTGATCTAGTAAATAAATCAAGTTGTTGGATTTAATTTAACCATTTTTGTCCCCCCCCCCCCAACCCCCCCCCCCGCCATTAGGGCTGTCACCCTTCCTGTTATGTATCACGGTATTATAGGACCTACAATAATTGTGTTATTTTATTTTACATTTGAAGAAACATACTTGATCTAGTAAATAAATCAAGTTGTTGGATTTAATTTAACCATTTTTGTCCCCCCCCCAACCCCTCCCCCCATGCCATTAGGGCTGTCACCCTTCCTGTTATGTATCACAGTATTAAAGTACCTAAAATAATTGTGTTATTTTATTTGACATTTGAAGAAACTTACTTTATCTAGTAAATAAATCAAGTTGTTGGATTTAATTTAACTATTTCAGTCCAACCAACCCCCCCAACCCCCCAACCCCCCAACCCCCCCCCCCCCCCCCCCCCCCGATCAGCTGTGACCACTAAGTACGGCATTCCCCCCAGTGAATGTACAGCAACATTGACAAACTCATTTCAAGTAAAGATTTGACGACCAAATATGCATTTTATGAATAGGGATGTTATATATTTTCGGAAAGTACGATAATCAATGAGTAAAATGAGCTGTACTATATTAACATTGACAACACAGTACGCTGTTCTTACTCCGGTTTTATACTGTACCTTTTATTATCACTGGCATCCGAGTATTGATAATTGTTGATAAGTTGGCCAACATCATCGTAGTTTCTGACATCATAATCATCACCCAATATGGTTTCTTTGCCAAAACGGTCAAATAAACCATCCAGAATATGAGAGCAAATCACTGGTTGAAATACTGCCTTCCACCATTGTAGCCACCATAGGTTTGGATAAACCATCTTCAAAACTGAGAAAATTTGTAAACTGTTAGTGATCGATAATAAACTAAAACGACAATTAAATTCAGAATTGATTCAACTTGGCGTACATAGCGTGTGGGTACCTTTCATCGACAGAGTCCCTAATGATCAACCGTTTCATAAATGCAATAACATTTGTGATTTGGTGTTGCATGTTACTGTACTAACGTACGTAATTGTATAATATACAATTACGTACGTTATTATGTGTAAACAAACATGCCAACTGATGTCATGGGCGCATTCATGTTGTATGACACATCTTTACTCAAGTTTATGTGCTGAACGCGAACGGTCGATCATTAGGAACCCCCCTGACCCTGTGACCTATTGGGTGAGAAGGTAATCACTGTCGGTATTTTGTCCCCAAATTGTATCAAACAATTTTTTTGTGTTTGTAGAAATCTTCAATGAATAATATGCTTTGAATAGAGAATAATTTGAATTGCGTAACTTTACATCAAAGGCGAATAAAATGCGGAAAACTACGCAAAAACGGTCGATCATAGGTCCCCCGACGCTATACAGAAAGTGGCTCGATCCAATGAATAATAATGAGTTAAAAATCTTCGAATGGCACAGATTGCCCAAATCTTAATAGCGGTCTACCTTGCAGAAGTGTCACAAGCGGTGAGGTCGCAAGAGAGGCATCCCTTTATTTTGAGCCTATATACAACTGATTTGTTGATCTATATAACACCTACCATTATAATATTTCTATGCTGGAGTCTGTTGATGAAGTTAATAAGAAAACAATTACATTGAGTAGACAGAAGCAACTCAAACCAAATGAAGCTTGAGCTTAATATGGCGGCACCCTGTGGTTAATGATATCTAAGTTTGAAAAATCTTTTAAAATATACTATGGCTCTGTGGTCTGCAAATCGTGGTCACATATGCCCTAAATGGTATGTTTGACCAATGCTTGTTACTTAATTTCAGCTCCCTGTATAGATATTTATGGGCACTATGCATGCATGCGCTTTAGGTATAAGATTTTGATTTACATTTTGACAAACTATTAACACGTCCACTGATGGGAAAGTGATCAGTGTCCTGTGCCATCAAACACTCTTTGGCAGCATTGACCAGGAACACAGGATTCAGAACATGTGACCAATGTATCCTGATTGACTGACATGTATAGCGCCGGTATCCGCCACATGGTGGCGCTCATGGCGCTTTTACATATAAAACATCATGTTAAAACAATACTTAAATGCCAATAGAGCGACCTTTTTTAGACCAAAAAAAATATATATAATTACCATTAAATAAAGTAGTAATAAAAACAGTTTAAAGTAAAGTTTCTAAAAATGTATATACAATAATAATAAAATCAAATAGTTTAAAAAAATAGTTAGTGTCATTAAATGTATACAGTCCAGAACATGTCCAAGGGAAAGTCCATATGTGTCACTCAAAGTAAGCTTTAAAAATATGTGTCTTTAATGCTGTCTTCAAGACAGCATTAAAGGCACATCTTTTTAAAGCTTTGAGTGATATAATAATAATATATATATAATAATTATATATATATATATATATATATATATATATATATATATATATTATTATGTCATAGAACTGATTGACACCTGTCAGTGTGGTGTGTTGTATGATGAGTTGATGTGATATATGTTGTAGGTTTGGAGGACACAATACGAGAGTTGTGTGACGAGCTGCTGGGGCCGGTCTGTAGGAGTAGATCCACACAGCACTGGGACACGACTGTCCTGGTTAGTGGCGTCACCACTGTCACTGTCATTGTCACCGTCATTGTCACTGTCACTGCACCAGAGTCGTAGTCAGACCGTCACTTCTGTCAAGTCTACATTCTGTCAGTTTAGTTATGTCTTAACACTAAGGCCAAACCTTCATTACAGTCGTGTACTCATTTTATCACTTCAGTCATCTCATCTGTTTGTCATGTAAATTTTGTCATTAAACCTTCATGTTACCATGTCGTAATGTTGTCTTGTCATTAAACCTTCCATGTCATAATGTTGTCACTTCTGTCATGTCATCACTGTCAGTCCAGTCATGTAATCATTGTATTGCACTAGTCATGGTATCATGTCATTCCAGTCATGTCATCAATCTCTCACTCCAATAATGTCATCATTCTGTCACTCCAGTCATGTCATCATTCTGTCACTCCAGTCATGCCATCATTGTGTCACTCCAGTCATGTCATCATTGTGTCACTCCAGTCATGTCATCAATCTGTCACTCCAATCATGCCATCATTATGTCACTCCAATCATGCCATCAATCTGTCACTCCAGTCATGTCATCATTCTGTCACTCCAGTCATGTCATCATTGTGTCACTCCAGTCATGTCATCATTCTGTCACTCCAGTCATGCCATCATTCTGTCACTCCAGTCATGTCATCATTCTGTCACTCCAGTCATGTCATCATTCTGTCACTCCAGTCATGTCATCATTCTGTCACTCCAGTCATGTCATCATTCTGTCACTCCAGTCATGTCATTACTGTCACTCCAGTCATGTAGTCATTGTATCACACAACTGATGGTATCATTATATCATTCCAATCATGCCACCATTCTGCCACTTCAGTCATGTCATCAATCTGTCATTCCTGTCGTGTCATCAATTTGTCACTCCAGTCGTGCTATCAATCTGTCACTCCAGTGTGTCATCAATCTGTCACTCCAGTGTGTCATCAATCTGTCACTCCAGTGTGTCATCAATCTGTCACTCCTGTCGTGTCATCAATCTGTCACTCCAGTCGTGCCATCAATCTGTCACTCCAGTGTGTCATCAATCTGTCACTCCAGTGTGTCATCAATCTGTCACTCCAGTGTGTCATCAATCTGTCACTCCAGTGTGTCATCAATCTGTCACTCCAGTGTGTCATCAATCTGTCACTCCAGTGTGTCATCAATATGTCACTCCAGTGTGTCATCAATATGTCACTCCAGTGTGTCATCAATATGTCACTCCAGTCCATTGTTGTGACTATTGTTGTTGTTGTTGCAGGGCTACAAGAAGCGAGGTCTGTTGGATGACATCCTGCCCATCATTGGCTCCAACCTCAGTCTCCAGAGACTCTTCACTGAGTACCGCGAACAACTGACCCTGGTCAAGTGAACACACTGGACTGTCACATGACCTGTCACGTGACCTGTGAAGTCATCACTGTGACCCCACTGAGGGTCAGAGAAGCCTGGTCTAAATGTCTCTTGTTAATTGTCAGTGTTGTTATTGTACAAGACATTTAGTCTACCAATGTATATACTGTAGTTGTGCCAACGAATAAATGCATGAAGAGGATTTACCCAAATACACTGGTGGTGTTTGTTTTGTGAATAGCAACTGTTTGTCTTTCTTTCTTTCTTTCTCTCAGATACTGGATGGGGCCCTTTGCAGGGCGTTTAAAGTCCAATGAGAATTTGTGAGTCCACTACACGTTAGTTCCACATTTACCCCCTGTGTGGGATATTTTCCTTCCCTGGCATAGACACCAGATAGAAGGAACCATCGGCGTTTAGTGTCTCTTCCGAAAGACACAGGCAAATGTGGGGTGAACGAAATTGTCTGGTTGGTTTTGTTTGGGCTGTGAGATATATAATAATCTATTCTACAGATATATTTGACTGAAAAAGGTCAACTACTCAAAATAGTATTTTTAAATACAGTGACTTCAGGCAAACACATGACTATTCAAATTATCTACTGAAAATGGTTGACAACTCACACGTAATTTATGAAACCCTCTAGGGACTGATTCACTAACCAGAATAACACTCTAGTCCTTGCACATGTCTGTTCGGACTGCGAGAGCTGAACACAATCGCTGTGGATTTTGAGAATTCCTAATTTATTAGTTGTAGCAGTGAAAAAAACTACTTAAGAACACTCTTGTATAATTAACTGCATTCTGTCACCAAACAAAATAACAGATTGTACAATGTTCAAACACTCCAAACCCAACCTGGGGCTGACTGCCAGTCAAACAGATCTGATACCTTAGTATGTTTATGCCATCACTCCACGTAGTTATATATATTATATATATATACAGTATATTATTATAAAATATTGATTTGAGGACCCATCTATCACTCCAATTTGTGTCTACTTGCAATTTAGCCATGCAGTAATTAATCCACGACTGCATGCTGATTTAAACACGAGTGTTCACTATTTGGGTCATTAATGACGATACCCCTGAAACAATGTGCAATGATGGAATAAACACGTTGAGATAATATAGATATAATGCTTAGGCGGGTCATTTCACGGTAACCGGGCTAAATGGTGTCCCGGCTCTTTTATATAGAAATATTCGATAAAGAAATCTCGTAAAACTATATTTCTTATATGTGTCGCTTTGTACAGTATTGTTCTTCATTTATAATACAATAATGGCATTCTAAGTCGTTATTCGCGTTATTTCTCGTTATATCTCCCAGTCGACGTCATCGAAAAGTGGCTGTCCCCACCACCTGGTCCTCAATTTGCACGTTATTATAAAGGTGTAATAATTACACAGTAAATTATAAATATATTCCGTAAGGTTCTCATTGCGATGTCTCTCTTCATATTTGTAAAAAAAAACAGTATTATTTATTAGATTTATGGAGTAGTCGATGTTTTCCAACATAAAAATATATGTCCCCTGGTTCCATGTCATCTACGTCACGACAACTTTAACGCCACGCCTGTCCAGAGTCGGAAGTACTACCACATCCCCGTGGAATCACAATTACGTTACCGCCATATCTGCATATTGGAAACAACACCAAAACCGTTTTTGCTGCCATTTACGCGAGATATTCGACATTTCAGGGCAGGAGTCAGATGAGTAGGTTTATTCCATGTCATCTACGAACGGTCTGCACCGCGTGCTATATATAATACAGGTCAGACAAACAGAATTATTGATAATCACGTACATGTTAAGTGGTGTCAATCAAGTCAATCAGAAATTGCATACGCCAGTTAAGCTCACGACAGACAAGATATTGGTCACCACTCGCAAGGCACGTCATCTACGTCACATGCAGTCATCTACGTCACATATTTGTCGTGACGGAGATGACATATGGAGCGTGACGTAGATGACAAACGTAGTTGTAATTAAGATAAAACGGTGACATAATTAGCTGAAATTGGATAATTATTATCTTTGAGAAATTAAGTTAATATCTGATGATATTTTCCATTTTAAGATATTAATAATATTTAATACTAATATTTATTATTTATAAAGCGCAATATCCAAATATGCTCAAAGCGCTGTACAATAAAATATCAAGCTATTCATTATGTATTAAAACTAATATTAATAGTAATAAATACAACTGTAACATTTACTTTAAGATAAAACTAATTATTGACATAACTACAGTGATGAACGGTACAGAAAGAATCTAAACAAGCGAACTAGGCTGGCCATTAAGAATTTCTTTAGAAAGAAAGAAAATGCCGAAGAAACCAGTAGGCATATGTACACATAAGTTGCAGATAACAAGCAAACATGCGTGCAACATCAAATTAGGTACAGTTGGAGAAGCAACTAAATGTCTTCGCGTAGTCATCAAGCGATCGAAATTCCTTTGATCACCAAGCAGCTTCATTGAACAGCCCCAACCCCACAACCCCATGAACGTGGTCGAAAGAATGCTCTGCAAGATCGAGCAAAGGCGTACAAACGGATTGTCAAACTGACAGAAAGTCTAGCCGTCTGTAGGAGACCATCTCAACGCTACAAGAAGCGCTATAAGGGGTTGACATGGCAGTTATATGGCAACGGCATTTATCAGACAAAGAACAACAGATTCATGAATGCATCATATCGCAAAACACGAAAATGTCTTCATATGCTTCCGTTTCATAATGCCCTTACAATGGAGCTGGGGTCGACATATCATATTAACTGCTACTATACTAATCAGTTCATCAAGAGATTGACTACAGGAAAGACATTGCAGAAGCATCGACTGCTGGATTATAGACGACTCGAATTCGCCTGCTAATCGGGAAAAGGGCACGAAGTAAACGCCATTTTAAAGCGTGACAGGTGAACAGCAAGTGCATAGGTTAACCGTAGATTCTACTAGCGTCACAACTACAGTTACATCACACATAGCAAGAAAGATACCGTCACATAAATGAAATAAGTTGAGGAAAAAGAAACGTTTGTTCTCGGACACCATGATGATATTATATGCAAACTTGCATTAGGCCCCCGATGAGCACAATGACATTGGCATGGGCTACAGGCAACACTGAAGACGACCGCAACACGTATATGTACAGTGACAGAATAGCGTGGAGATGATGGAAGAGACCCAGATAGCCAAACGATATTGGCCCAATATCGGCCCGATCTCGGCCATCTCGGCACCGACATCGGCCCGATCTCGGCATACGACATCGGGCCGATCTCGGGCATCTCGGCCCTATGTCGAACCGAGATAGACGACATCGGCCCGATCTAGGTTTTGCACATGGGATCGATCTCGGTCCGATCTCGGCAATCTCGGCTGCATCTATAGCATGCCTAGATGAAACCGATATAGCCTAGATGCAGCTGAGATCCCCGAGATCGGACCGAGATCGGACCGAGATCGGTGAGATCCCCGAGATCGGACCGAGATCGGCAATCTCGGTTTCAGCTAGGCATACTGCCTAGATGAAACCGATATAGCCTAGATGCAGCTGAGATCCCCGAGATCGGACCGAGATCAGACCGAGATCGGTGAGATCCCCGAGATCGGACCGAGATCGGACCGATCTCGGTGAGATCCCCGAGATCGGATCGATCTCAGCAATCCCGGTTGCATCTAGGCTATATCGGTTTCATCTAGGCAGTATGCCTAGATGAAACTGTTATAGCCTATATTACTTGGATACACTATAGGCTAGCTGTGTGTGCCTTAATGAGTAGGTAACAAAGAATGCAATGACATATTTTGTTTTATTTTCATCACACAGTGGCAAAGTTTCCGAGGTTCTTCTCTTAGCCCTGTCCCCATTCCAGTCTTTGGGCCCCATGAACCATTTGGACAGACACTTCTGGATGGCGTTTTCTGTAGGGCCTACGAGGTGTCTTCATTTCTCCTGATGTCTTCTGCAATTAAAATAAAAGAGACATTAAGCTAGATACCATCTATATTTAACTAATATCACAGACTGAGCAACAAAATAATTGTTTACAAAACTATATATATATATATATATATATATATATACATAGTTTTGTAAACTATATATATATATATATATATATATATTCAATTTGTGGCATGAATTTATATGCGCACGCTTGATTCTGTGGAAGATTATAAACATTTGTTTTTTATATAATTGTTTACAAAACTATATATATATATAGTTTTGTAAACAATAATATAAAAAACAAATGTATATAATCTGCCACAGAATCAAGCGTGCGCATATAAATTCATGCCACAAATTGAATATATATATATATATATATTATATAGTTTACAAAACTATGTATATATATATATATATATATATATATATATAGTTTTGTAAACAATTAAACAAAACTATATATATATATATATATATATATATATATATATAGTTTTGTAAACAATTATATAAAAAACAAATGTATATAATCTTCCACAGAATCAAGCGTGCGCATATAAATTCATGCCACAAATTGAATTGAATTGAATTGAAATTTATTTCAACAAACAACTACTACATTATAAATACAGTGCATAAAATACAATATAAATTGTTGAAAAAAGGGTAAAAGAAGTATAATACTTATCATGTTTACCCTTATAATTTCTTAATTTCATACATAAAGCATCTGAACAATGCAATAGAATGTGCGACAACACTATTTATATGTGTAACCATACAGCATTTAATAAAAAAAGACATTGTGACATTTGTTGAAGAGAAAAACAAAAAACAAAATCTTTACAACAATAAACAAACTGAATGTTTATGTTTTTATCTAATTTATGTTAGCAAAAATGATCTAGGGCTCTAACACATAATTATTCAACAGTCTATTTGTATAACACTTTTTGAAATGATTTGATTTTTTTTACAACTAATCAGTGAATTGTCGAAGGAGTTCCAAAGTTTAACTCCAGTAACATAAATACACATACTTTTTAAGTTAGTACGTACATAGATTTGCTTGAACTTGCATTTATACCTGGATGAATATCGAGAGTCATGTATTTTGAACAATTTTTGTACATTCATTGGTAATATATAATGATATGCCTTAAACATAATTATAGCAGTTTTTAGCTTTACAAGATCTGGTAATTTAAGAATATGTACATTGTGAAAGAGTAAATTTGTGTGATCAAGTCTTTTTGCACCACAAATTAATCTTGTAACTCTTTTCTGTAATAAAACTAAACAATGAATATTTGTAGCATATGTGTTACCCCATACTTCAGCACAATACATAATATAAGGCATGAAAAGAGAATAGTTCAAAATATGCATACCATGTTTGTTAATCAAAGAACTGGCTCTATACATAATAGCACAGCATTTTGACAGTTTAGATCTTACTGATAAAATGTGACTTTTCCAGTTTAGTTTGCAATCAATTACTACACCTAAAATGTTGTGGAATGTAATCTATTGATTTTCTCCTTATTTATTCTAAATCAAATGATTTGTTAATCTAGAAATGTACAAAGGTTTACGGATTTACAACAAAATAAATGATTAAACGTACCTTCTCCACTGTAGCTGTGCTTCTCTCTAAATCCTCTATGGCAGTGCAGTCAAGATGCATGGAACCTAGTCTCAAAGGTCACTCACTACCTCCAGAGTTCCAGGCCTGGGAGGCTGGACTCCCCAGCTGGACTACTGTTACATCACTAGCATTGGTGTCACTGGGGCTGTAATCACTGATCTCTCCATGGGGTATCATCAGGCTAGGCTAAATTTAAGGACCTTCGAGTTCATTGACAGTTCAAGCTATATTCAACTGTGAGAAGACATGTTTTGGTATAGTTTTGTTACAAAATATACTAATATTGTTTTGAATATATTTTCACAGACTGGAATTTCTTTGGATGTTCAAACTGTTTCTTCTAAAGATTATTTTCTTAGAAGAGTTTTTTATATAAAAAATTTTTTTTTTAAAAACACTTACGTGCAGGGAATATTATGTAGGTACACCCTTGGTTGTGTTTTAGTAGGCCCTATGACGGACGGCGGGACAATCTGATTATAGTGGCGCACAAAATATTGGAAACATTTAATAAAAAATAAACACATCTAAACTCGCCCAAATTCTCTACTAATTACACTCACCACAATTAATGCGCTATGTATTAAATTAGCTTTGCATACGTTCACATTTATAAAGGATAACAACATTATATTTACTGCCAAACCCTTGCTGCATATAACGACATGGCTTATCTTGGGCCGATCTCGGTCCGTTGTCGGCTGCATAGGTGCCTATATACTGCCAGTATCGCCAACATCGGAACGATATTGGCCCGATGTCGGCTGCATAGTGCGTACAGCCAGTATAGCCAACATCGCACCGATATCGGCCCGACATAGGAGAGATAGGCCCGAGATTGCCGAGATGCAGCCGATATCGTGCCGATATAGGTGGCTATCTGGGGACACTTTACTGAAAAAATGTAATCATCATCAGCGGTCCATCGAAACGAGAATTGCGTCTTTCAGACGTCTGTCGTGTGTATCCTGAGGTGACTCCAGAGCCCGATTATTGATCTGCAGATCTTGTTGCAGTGTGGGCAGGAGGTACCAGGTGGAAGGGAGACGTGATAATATTTGGACATTTCCCTTGTCATTTCTCTTCTGCTGTTTCTCCGCCTCGTGAAGAAGATGATATGTTTCAAAGTTGGCAGTTGCCTCTCATGTGCTACGGCGGCAAAGTTAATGGTCCTCAGGTTTTTATTCCCAAGTAAATTTGGCTTTTCTTCATGTAATCTTTAGCAATCCATTAGAATCGTTTTCTCTGGCTGTTCCCATTGTTCTCATACCATGTGTTAGCTGTGAAAATAATACTTATCAGGGAAGGCGGTTATCCAACATACTAACACAGTGGCTAGTCCCAAGCTGAGTTGGTTCTGCATTATCATTGCTTCATTACTATAGCTGCGTTGGCCTTCAAGAAGACACTGGCATTGAGGCGGCGATCTTCCCATAGGATACAAAGAATCTTTCTTAGACAACTTTGGTGGAATGTCTTGATGGTCTTCAAGTGACATCGATATGTAACCCACCCCTCGCTCCTGTAGAGTGATAGTACAAACGGCTTTATAGACCATCACCTTTGTTACTTCCATGAGGTTGTGGGTGACTCGGTTACGCAGACCATGAAGGATATGATGGTACAGGATATTACGATGCTGAATTTCTGCTTCGATAGTGGCCTTCTGGGATAGATGACTCCCCAAGTAAGGGAAATGTTCAACAATGTCTAAGGTTGTTCCATATGTTTTAATGTCATGAGGTCCTTCGTTGTTGCCAGGAGTGGGTTGGTAGATGATGTTGGTTTTTCCGATGTTGATGGCAAGACAAGAATATACTTTGATAAGCTAGTTTGAAGTTATTCTGCTGTGTAGGCAAGAACGTCACAGTCATCAGCATACTGAAGGTTTGTAATGACAGTCGACATATCTTTTATCTGGACGTTGAGACTACTCAGGTTAAAACGTCTCCCAACGTTCCGGTGGATAATATGTAATATCATCTGTCAAATCAATATGACCACGAATAAGGATTGTATGAGAAGAGACGAGACTATTGCGTACACCAGAAACGAACAACAACGTCATAAGCTGTGACCAGTTGATAAACCTAAGAAAATGAGTCGGTCAAGGCGAATTTAGAAGACAAATCAGTAAAACGCATGAAGATGCGCATGTAGGAATCTTGCATGACTAAAGAAAAACAACTTCTATACGACATTTGGAAGCTGAAACCATGCTTAACAACCAATACACTCAACACTAGCCTGAACTATGACATTCTGCGTGGCTTTGGGGAGAATCTCCAGGAAGACAATGTGGACAATCTACCGAAGTCAAAAGCGTCCACTTTGGCGGATTGGACAAGCATGCGTTTTGCACCCAGGAATCTACGAATAGTTGCAGCATCTTTTTGTTATTCCGAGTCATCAACGTAGATATGTCATCTACGTCACGGCGTGTCACCTACGTCACGACAAGTCATCTACGTCACGGCGTATATTTTATTTAATATATCGAAACTTAGCTAACTGATCTAATGAATACACACCGGTTCATACAGAAAATCGACTCGTTTTCCTTCATGAATAATCCTACCGCAACATGAAGTATTTATAAGTCTCAAAACAATAACTAACTACTCCTAATTTTCGCCCATGTCAGATGTATAAGACGGTAGACGCTTCGAGTGGTTCAGTGGTATTTGGCTGTGTCACAAGAGCCGAATAAACACTGAATACAACTTTTGCAAAAGTACGTAAATAAAGTGGGCCATAAATTATAAGAAAATATGTTTGGAAAAGGGGCAATAAATGGACATCAATCTGGAAATATTTTCGTGACGTAGATGACATTCAGTCATGACGTCATGCTAATAAAATAAAAAAGAAATAGGAAGCGATGCAAAAGTTTACTGCTGCTCATTGGATTAGTCACACACTATATTAAGCTACGTAGCTAACGCCGAAAATGCGATAAATATTATGGTCGAAAATATTTTTTTACTTTGGCCGAAATATGCCTGTTACCGTGAAATGACCCAGGCACATCTGTCATAATGCTGACAATGCGGGATGGGTCCGGATTCTACACATCTCAATCAAGTGTAGGTCATCTCCGCTGCCTGTTGACCCTACCAGTGCTACTTCATAACCACAGTCAGGTTTCCCGCCACTGAAACAAACTCAGAAGTCTACCAAAGTGACTCTCGTGGCTTCATCGATATCCTTAATATATGCCTTAAAATTTGCCTAAGGATCCGAGATTTCCCAATATATGACATTAACACACAAGTATTTAGCAGACCAACACACCCTAGATCTCATAAGTGAGGAAGGCTGCTCTAACTTCCAAAAATGAATCAACTATCAAAGAAAATTATCAACAAATACAACAATAAAATATAGGGCGTGTAAGTCTCGCGCGCGAAAACGAGGCTGGGAGCAGTTGGGGGCAGGAAGTCCATATTCTCCATGTTAACGTATAGGACTTCGTTTTGTTTTTGGTTGTAATAATCGAACTGTTCCAGTCTAACTATTTCAGTTATACTGTCCGAAGGATTATTACAAGCAGAAGCAGTGGAACACTTTGCCGGTGACAATGCTCACGGAAATCATGAATTTTAATCGATTGTTACCGTGGTTGCCATGGCATCGCCGGCTTGTACTTGTTATGTTATTTTTCAATGGTTAGTATAAAACTAATGGGGACATACCACCAAATGGAGTCCTACGCCATTACCCATGCATAGTAGTCCTGCTTAAAAGAACTGCATTGTGCAGTTTTGTTTATAAATTCCTGGAAGCAATGAATGTAGGACTGGTTGAGTAGAAATTAAAGGAACGCAAAACCGAAAAGTTACATGCTATGCACGTGAAAGAGTAAATAAAAATAAACTATTTTGAACGGTAATCACATTTTTAATGTCAATGGTTTATTAGTAAAAAAAATCTGAACACCTTTTCTATCAAAGTTTGTAAGTTGCGCCATTTTGACTGATGTGTGACGTCAATATAGCCTCGGTTAACCAGACTCCGTGAGGTGGCAGCACTTTTAGGCCCCCTCAACTACGCCTGGGACAGTATATATTCTTAAGTTTCTACATCCGGGCAGCCTTACCCCAGAATAGGGTAGAGACGCTGATTGGCTCTCAGGCCAACTATGAAATAAAAATTTAAATAACGATATAGTTTTACAAGATAATAATATCATTTGAAAAGTATTCACCATTGAACTTATAGTAACACAACAGTAAGTAAAAATTCAAATTTACCGTTGTTTATAAAATAAGAATTACGGCAGGATTAACCAGTATCCGTGAGGTGGCAGCATTGTCTAGCCCGACACGGATAGCATACAAATTAAATAAGGAAACCTTTTGATTAAATAATGCTGTATTATAAAAACTATTAAAAATTAAACTTATATTAACCCAAAATAAATAGACATACAAATTTTCAGTTGTTTATAAAAAATATATTACGGCAGTGTCCGTGAGGTGGCAGCATTTTATAGATCACGCGGATACCAAACAAAAGCCGGCAAATGTCACCAGACTGTCTTCTCGGCGTAGTTCCGCAGCCGACCGACAGTCGGTTAAGCGAGACTAACGTCAATAATGCTCGCGGTCTGGCAATTCTGTATTTAAAAATAATCGCTAGGTGGCGCTGTGTACATCCGATTCGTGTAGGCGAACCGACCTGATTTTCGTTCAGAAATAGCTGAATTTCGATTGCAACGATAAGGGCCAACATTTTCAAGATAGAACTGAACGCGCTGGTAAACCTGGTAAAGAAGACCCGCCGGAAGCCGAAATGCAGAGGCGAGTAACAAGCCGAGGCGACATTGAGTGATCGACAAGTGGTCGAAACTCGCCGAAACTTCGAAAGGCGAATGTATGCTGTTACTGTGGATACCCGTTACTGTAACTGTATTGTTAGGAGGAAGACTCAAAAATCTGTCGGTGAAGGTAAGCATTTATGTGTCTAATATGAGAAATGGGCACTTATGTACAAGTCGGACCCACCTCAATTTTACCATTATAACTGTATTTTTGCCAACATTTGATACTTGATTTTGTTAATTCAATCAATTATAATCATCTTGGGCATATTTATGTTTTATAAACAGCGCGTCTTACCAGACTTTTGAGGTCGAAAAGGCAGCGCGGTCGGCACAAACAAACTGTTTATCGCTCATTCCATGTGCACAGCGCAGTAACATGCACCACTGCGCTTACGACTGGCACAAATCGTGCTGTCTTTTCGACCTCAAAAGTATGCCAAGACGCGCTGTTTATAAAACATAAATATGCGCAAGATGGGTATAATTGATTGAATTAACAAAATCAAGTATCAAATGTTGGCAAAAATACAATTATAATGGCAAAATTGAGGTGGGTCCGACTTGTACATAAGTGCCGAGAAATGTTGCCCTAAATGTTCATTATGAAATCTGGGCTGGATGTTAATTTAAGTAATTAAAATATCAACGCCAACGGAGTCGATGGTGGGTCAGTGACACTGTCACTGACAGATATGCTGATGGCCACCTCGCATTCGGTGCCATGTATTATTCTCCAAGTCAGTGGTGTAGTGTCGGATATGTTATACACAACTTGAAGTTACCCAATTTGAAACACATCATATCACATATGGGGTCATGGCTCTCCGATTTATCTCAGCCTGACACAGACTGACAGAGTGACAGGCTCGGTCCTTCGCCCATGTTTTCAGGAATCAATTTCCAAATTGCCCACAAATCATTGAAATGTGGAAAAAATGCAGATTAATTGTTGTTTTTTCAAATACTGGACATTATTATATTAACAGCAGCGACTGTGGCATGTTTTTTGTATTATTGACATAGCATGACCTGTGCGACTAAAAAACAGATGTGTGTCAATATTGATTGTTCTTTTAATAGGCGTGGTATATTTAAAGCGAGGGTTTGGAGCCTAATTCTGGAGGGCTAAATAAAGAAAGAAAATCACCACCCATGTTCTTTATGAAATCAACTTCATGCTGAATAATAAAGTTGTTTTTAGCTGAATATATGTCTCTATTAAAAATAACCATTTTGAACTGGGTAAAAGTAACACAACTAGCAGAACAAATATTCTAAACTATAACATATGTGGATATATTTATGTATATTCTGTGGTGGTCTTAATTGCAATGTAACTTTGTTGTCGTGTCAAGGTAACCATAATAGTAGCTGTGATGTTCTATATTGTGCTAATAATATTTCTTATTCATGAAAAACTCATTTATACATCTGGTTCTGTTTCAGATGTGCCATGATATATTACAAATGGCCATGGATTTTATAGTCTGTGTTTGGAGCACACAGTGCTTCCAAATGTCACATATATCTGCCAACAAAGATGTAAGTATAATATTATGTTCATGTATTTATAACAACAGTGAAATGTGTTGCTCACAATTTATTGACAATGAAAATAACATTAGAGTAACCAGAACACCAAACATTTTATATAATACAAATGACATTTCATACAATGAAAACACCACATATTATTCCATAGTAGAAATATACCCAAAAAATTAGGTTGAACAGTAAATGATGTAGGATCATTCTAGAACATTTCGAGTAGCATGGCCAGTTGTCCACTATGTGAGAATTGAAAAAAGTTCCAGTGATTTTATAAAAACAGAACATGTATTCTATTGTATTTTCTACAATGATAATGGATTGAGTTACCTCCATTTTCATATGTCACCTGTCAACACAGTTCTTATATAGTGCAGTATCCAATCCTCAGACATGGGGTCAAATACATTTGTATTTGAAAGTATTTAAATAGTTTTAAGTAACGTAATTGATGTTTAGTAATTAAATGTATTTGGATTCCTCAAGAGTATTTGTATTTAAATAAATGTCAACGTATTTGACCCCATGTCTGCTCGGCATTGTCCAAAGTGCTTTACACTTTACTCCCTGGCATACCTATTCAGTTAAACACCATCTCATGACTGCGGGAAGCATCCAGCCAAGCTGTAATTAATGAATCAAGACGGTTCGTGTTACAAATATCCACCACTGTCAATAGCCAGTTACTTGTTTACACAGCCGAGTGAATTGGAGCAATGACGGGTGAACAGACTTGCCCAAGGTTCGACACAGCAGCACATGGTTTCGTTCTCGTAGTTGAGAGTCTGAAGCCAAGTCCAAAGCTTTAAACCACTGTGCCACTATACATAGTTGATATATTTATTTAAGCCTTATTTTATTTCAGGAGTCCAAGTCGGCCATATACAGAGAATTTTACCCGGTGGATCCATGACATGCTTGGTCGAAGGGTACAGAGAGTCATACCAGTGTATACCGGCCATAAGATCGAACTTCTGTGCTCTCAGCAGAGAACAAGATCTAGGATAACACTTGGCACTTGTTGACTGCTGCCCTTGCGAATTATCAGTTGATTTGTGAATAAGCAGTTGGATTGTCAATGAACAAATCAACTGACTCTTGACACCAGCAGACCTTCTTTCATTAGCTAGGGCATATCTGAACCAAGGATTGCAATTCTGACATGGACAGTCGTTGTGGGCAGCGGCCAGAGTTCTGACAAAGATGTAATTCACCATTCACTCATTCTTCCCACTACAGTGTGGTGGATCTGCAGGTAAACATACAGCTGTAGTGTCTTCTGCAGCTCCAATTACTTGCGTCTTGACCAGAAAACAGCCATGTTGTCAAGGTTCGCTAGGACGTGGCCGGACGTTCTTGCTAGAGCCATGGTTCCATCCTATAAATAAACAGGACATGCTGTACTGCTAAATATTTGTGTCATGTTGTATCTTATATACAGTGGCTTGTTATCAAGTGTGGTTGTCTTTAATAAAAAAAATTGTTATAATGACATTTAAGTGCTTCAGATTCTATTATCCAATAAACACAAACGTTGGCACCTCAAAATATCAATCGAACAGGAATATCTATGACAATGTATATTTTAACTGGCAAAATGTCATATTGACACATCACGCCAATGTGCATGGTGGATCATCTGACTTACTTGCTAAACTATTGGATTAAATTATTATTGAATTAGGTTAGTGATTTGCACTCTTATTGTGGGGAAGAAACTGGTACCACATGTTTACCGACTGATCTTGTGGGATATCTACAAATCCTCGTTGACTCGTTCCATCTAGTATATTATGCTAGTCTGTTATTGGGGTGTGTTAATGTTTCTTCTTGTTTGCTGAGTGTGTCCCAATATTTCAAGAAACTCTACCTACCAATAAAGGCAATATTGCAAATTTGCAAAGTAATTTTTACAGTACATAAGTTATGTCTCATCATAGCTAATTATTCATCCTTTACTGTAAGCCTGTACCATGTCCTAGTATCAATGTATTAGTATCTGAACTGACACAGCACACAGAATTTGTAATTGTGTGTCTCGCTGAACGAATAACATGATTGAAAACAACATTCGCAATGCCAGTTTGTGATGTTTGAATAATATATTTACTGAAAAATATTGCAGGCATGCTGGCACATTGACAGTGGTCAACCTGACAATAGGAACTGCGTAACTATGAAAGGCAGTATTTTTGAAAACTTATTTAGTGAATATTGTAAAACCTTAATTTATTCTTTAGACCTATTTATTTTAATGTTTTAAAGTATTTATTAAAATATTTTATTAAAGTAATTTTTAAGTTTATTCAAATAATCAAAGAAAATATGTTTTAATGTCTTAACATATTTAATTTACCTTTATAGATACATTTCAAATAAATGAAATAAACCAACCAAAATCTAGGTGCTATATTATCGTTCATGCGAATTGATGGGGACATCTATGATCTGGCTTGCATTCAGCTGTGTTTTAATGTTACGGTCATTTCTTACAGGTTCTTACAGGTCCTTTTCTGGCTGAATTAGGCATTTCTGCCTCTTGTGCCAGCTCTGTCTTGATCATTGATTTGAGACTGTGCGCATGCGTCTAAAGGTGACACAGTCCATAGTTGAGGTGGTGCCGTAAAATCATTTTTTATAGGATGATTTTTCCATAGTTTATCAAGTCTACCTTCAAATGATTGGACTGATGGAGCATCTACCACAGACTGTGGCAGACTATTCCATACATCAGTAGATCGGTATACAAATGAATTTTTTCGGATGTTCAATCGGCATCTTTCTTTAAATATTTTTAGGTTGTGCCCTCTCGTTATTGAATCATTATCCCTTAATGTAACAAAATTTGATGTAACAGTAGAATCATATTTCCCAGTTAATATTTTGTAAATTTCTATCATGTCTCCCCTAAGTCGACGGTATGAAAGAGTTGGTAGCTTTAATCTTATTAGACGTTCTTTATAATCCAGTTCCTTATATCCAGGAATTAATTTAGTTGCTCGACGCTGAACATTTTCAAGTGCTGTTATGTGTTTCATTAAATATGGACTCCATACCTGGTTTGCATACTCGATATGTGGTCGGACAAGAGACTTAAAAACAGTAGAAAAACACTTATCATCTAGATATTCAAAAGTGCGTCGAATTATCCCCATCATAGAATTGGCTTTATTAATTTTTTCTGACATATGTGCCTCGAAGTTAAGTGATGAGTCAAAAGTTACTCCAATATCCTTTACTGTTTCTGCTTTATTAATTGTTTTCTGATCTTTACCCATTGTGTATCCATCATTTCTTATGGAGGAACGTCCAATTCGCATGTTACAACATTTATCAGGATGAAATTTCAGTAGTGATGTTTCTGACCATTTCTCCGCTGAGGTGAGATCCTTTTGTAGGATGTTGCAGTTATCTTCATTATAAATAGGGTTAAAAAGTTTCATATCATCTGCAAATAGGAAAATATGAGAGTTTTTTATAACATCAGGTAGATCATTTATGAAGATAACAAAAAGAAGGGGGCCGATCACAGATCCTTGTGGTATTCCACTGATCACTTCTTGCCAGTTAGAAAATATGTTGTTAATTCGTATTCGTTGCTTTCTATGTGAAAGTAGATCTATGATCCAGTTAATTAGGTTTCCCTTTATTCCATAGCTCTGGATTTTTTTTATAAGTTTTGAATGTGGGACCTTGTCATGTTTAACACATGTAGCTTTACCTTATTTATATGCCTCTGTTCATGCAAACGTGATACCATTCAATGTAGGATAAAATAAAACTAATAATAATGAATAACAATATCGAACGGTTTAACTCGCTTGGACTTGGTCCTAGACCTAGTTAGCGGCTCCATGATCCCATGTCATGTACATACCTTCTAGAACGTTAACTGTGGTGGATGTTTATAAAATATATCAGTATGTACATAAGTCATAACGACAGACATCGCAATGTGTCTAATGGTACAAGATTTAAATAATTTAGACACAGAAGACTTAATATTTACTAACCTTCTTGCGCGCGCTGACTTGGCTACGGCGATGGAAGGTTTCGACCGGTAACCCGTTTCAACGACTATCGTTGGTGATTAAATATCGCGCCAATATCGTTTGCACAGCTCTAAATTTCAAAACTCGACGTCGCCAACGTTTCTGCGGATCTTGACCCACTATATACGATGAGAAACATCCCATTTGAAGCAAGGTTCTTCGAACGGATGTTCTTCTTCGAAGTTCGGGTATCTGACAACATTGTGTTTACAACGGCGATAAGCATTATTATGCGTCATCGGACACGTGACTTTAAGGCCGGTTCTGCGTGCTGAATGGTTATACAACAGGAAGAGGCGGACCGGGGCGCGTTAATGGCCGCCTCTACGGAGCCGAGGATTTCAGTGAAATTATCCACTTTGAAATTATTTTACTAATAAACCACTGTCGTTAAAAATGTGATTACCGTTCAGAATGGTTGCTTTGTATTAGCTCTTTCACGTGCATATCACGTAATATTTCCCTTTTGGCTTCCTTTAAAGGTTTGTGCAGCATGGCATCAGAGCTGTGAAATAATGACATTTGTCAGACAGTGACCAGGCGCATCTGCATACAGGTGTATTTCGGCCTAGAGGTGTCAACATGGGCAATCGCCGGCTGATTGGAGCAGAAATGGAGGGGTGTCAGGTTAGAGATTGGATTGTAAGAGAAAGAAATATGTCATTTTCACGAATTGTATATATAATATGTGTCAATGGAGGCAAGTTAGACATAGACAGTGTCTGAAATTTTCAATACCATATGGATTGATAAACCTAGCGGGAAATCAAAGAAATGTTTCTCGCTACATGTTTGGGAAAGAACGATGGCGTCCCGACTTTCCTTGAACACACATCCAAGTAAGCCCCAGTACAATAATAATTATATATTATAAAATTATCCTGATTTCATAGCGTCCAGTTTCATGGCCTGGGTTACCCAGTCTCCGTGAGGTGGCAGCACTTTTAAGCCCCTCAACTTCGCCTGGGGAAAATTAGCCTCGGTTACCCAGACTCCGTGAGGTGGCAGCACTTTTAAGCCCCTCAACTTTCTTCTCGGCGTAGTTCCGCAGCCGACCGACAGTCGGTTAAGTGAGACATGGGGAAAATGTGGGTCTTAAGTTTCGAACATCCGGGTAGCCTTACCCCAGATTAGGGTAGAGACGCTGATTGGCTCTCAGGCCAACTATGAAATAAAATTAAAATAACGATATACTTTTACAAGATAATAATATCATATAAAAAGTATTCAACATTGAACTTATATTAACACAAAAGTAAGTAAAAATTCAAATGTACAGTTGTTTATAAAATAAGAATTACGGCAGGATTAACCAGTATCCGTGAGGTGGCAGCATTGTCTAGCCCCACACGGATAGCATACAAGTAACGTGGGCCGTGGCGGCCATAGGAGTAGGTGTAATTAACCGGAGATTGCCGGGGCCAGGTCGCAATACGTCGCCGACATACACACACACACGCACACGCACACGCACACACACACACACTCACACACAACACGCACAACACACACACGCGCGCGCGCGCACACACACACGCACACACTCACACACACACCACACGCACGCACGCACGCACGCACGCACGCATGCACACACACACACACACACTCACACACAACACGCACAACACACACACGCGCGCGCGCACACACACACACGCACACACTCACACACAACACGCACACACACCACACCCACGCACGCACGCACGCACGCACGCACGCACACACACACACACACACACACATATATATATATATATATATATATATATATATATATATATGCATCAACATAGTCGAAGTCCCCGCGAAGTTATTACAACTGCTTCTTCTTAATCGCCTAACCTCCATGAGCGTCGATCGGTGACGGTGGGGACGAGGGGGTATCCCCCACTTTTCAATCTGAGGGGACAGCATAGGAAATGTCCCCCCACTTTTTCAGTTCAAAATATTTTTTTACATAGATATAACAAGATCACTCCCTCTCTTAAAAACCCTATATACATATAACTATTTCTTAGTAAATATAAAACATAATTTATTGTTGGTCCGGTGATAATTATAAAATAAACAAAATTATATATATATATATATATATATATATATATATATATATATATATATATATATATATATATATATATAGATCCTAGAGCGCAGACTCAGAAAAATGATTACAGTCAACAACATGCAATTTGGATTTAGTCCAGGGAAAGGTACAACAGATGCAGTATTTATCATACAACAACTGCAAGGAAAACACCTAGAAGTGCACAAGGATTTGTTCCTTACCTTCGTAGATTTGGAAAAAGCATATGACAGGGTGCCCAGGGATCTGTTGTATCGGTGTCTGAGAAGGAGAGGGGTCCCAGAGAGGCTAGTGAGGCTAGTAGAAGCAACATATACCATAGAGCATCAACAGTAGTGAGAACCACGCATGGCAGAACTGATGAGTTTCCCATCAAAGTTGGCCTACACCAGGGATCAGGGCTAAGCCCATTCCTGTTTATCGTAGTATTAGATGTCATCAGCGAAGAGTTCAGATGCGGGTTGCCAAGAGAACTGCTGTTTGCTGACGATCTGGCAGTAGTAACAGATACAGAGGAGGAGATGCATAGGAGATGGCTTGGATGGCAGATTGGGATGGAAAGCAAGGGACTAAAAGTCAATATCGGGAAAATGGAAGTGATGGTCAGCAGCAGGAAAGGAACAAAACTAAACATAAAAGACAGCCAAGGCACGAGCCTCAGACAGGTGAAAAAATTCAAATATGTAGGTGTCACCATCAGTGAAGAAGGAGGATCAGAGGAAGCAGTAAGAGCAAGAGTTAGTGCAGCATGGGGCAAGTGGAGAGAACTATCCGGAGTTATCAGTGACAAGAAAACGCCAAGGAAATTAAAGATCAAGCTCTACATGACTGTCATTAGACCAGTATTTCGGTATGGAGCAGAATGCTGGACTGTTAGAAAGAAGGAGGAACAGATTCTCGAGAAAACAGAGATGAGGATGTTGAGAAGAATAAAAGGAGTAACATTGAGAGACAGAGTAAAAGTGTGGACATCAGAAAGGAGCTAGGTGTGAGTAGCATACAAGAGAAGGTAAGAGAAACGAGACTACGCTGGTATGAACACATGCAAAGAATGGAAGAAAACAACGAAGTGAGAGCAGTTGGTGACATGAGAGTGTCACGAAAAAGGCCAAGGAGGAGACCAAGAGGGAGATGGGTGGGTGGCGTCCGAAGGGATATGCAGGCACTGCGGATCACCCCGGAGGGTGCACATGACAGAACATTCTCGAAATCAAGAATTCGGGCCGCTGACCCCACCTAGTGGGAAAAAGCGAAGAAGAAGTACCATTCAACATAATTGTAAATCAGAACAGCCTGGATCAGCCTGGATCGACACATTTAAGACCAACTCCAGACTTGTTGACATTATAATATATATAACTCAGGGTTAGAATTTAGCCAAAAATTAGTGGGGGCCAGTAGGGCCCCCACTTTTCAAAATCTAGGGGCCCGACACAAAAAGTGGGGGCCATGCAATAAATGCACGTCTAAGTCGCATTGTAATGATAACTTTATTCAACACAATTCATATGCCACAAACATCATTGCTATAGCCTATGTAGCAGCTTAATGAGTAAATACTAATGATCATTTCAAGAGATCAATGGAGGGTTGTTAATTTTCCTTTGAATAAGATCTTCCTCTTTGGGCTGCCTGGGTTTAATTGTAGATGGCAACACGAGGTCGCCTCTTCCTGCCCCCTCCACACACACCTATAACAGCTTAACCGCCTTTGGGTGTTCCCGTTCCTTCACCCCTTCACGTTATTTTATTTCTGTTTAAGTCAAGAAGCAGTATTTGTGTAATTCCTTAATAAATCTGGCTTTAAATGGAACAAAAGCAAATATAACTTAGTGTTTTATTGATTTACTAAATAACTACTTTTTAGGTTCTGGTGTTGCAAACAGTACAGTATTAGTTTACATTGAATATTAAGCCCGAAAGTAACATTGAATTTTACCACCAGTTGGAAGTAACGCATGTATCTAGCTTCCATTCACTATTAGCTCATGAATTGTAACACAATATTATAGTTCTCTTACTATTTCTCTTTTTAACCACGTTTACTAATTTTGATACTGAATAATTTTAACTCTTTACACAGTGTTGTCTCTTACGTGAGGTGACTTACATATCAAAAATAGATTGTGGACTGTCGAACCCCAAAGCTGGGCTAGCTATGACAATCCTGACTAGACTCTCCAGGCTGTTTTGACTGTGTTTTATTGTCTTCTTCATTCATCATTTTTATTTTTACCACCATTCATGTACTTTAAAACAGAATTGGTCGTAAACTGTTTAAACCAAAGCTTGATGCATGTGCCACAGCAAGGATGACAGTTTACTGACATCGTAGAACTTCATAGTAGATTATGTCTAAGACCTGTCTACTTCTAGTAACACAATCGTAGGTCATTAATTCTTTTTGCCTGGCCCAGACAACAGGTTTGTCCACCTTGGCAATCCCTTGTCAATCAATTTTAATCCTGAAGATGGGCAGCAACCTTCTGCCCCACCCCCACCCCCAACCCAACCCCAGGCAGCAGCCAGCATCATTTACTGATATAGTGAGTGACTAATGACATGTTCTGTGCTTGGCCTCTGGGATAGGAAGTTGATAGGCCATTATTTATAAATAATTGTTTGCAGTCTGATGTGTTTGATCTGGGGGCCAGTCGGGCCCACGGGAGTTGAAAATCTGGGGGCCGGACAGTAAATGTGGGGGCCAGCAGGCCCCCGGGCCCCCTCTAAATTCGAACCCTGTAACTGTTTCTTTGGCACAAGTTGAGATTAGCAGCTAGGGGCGTCAATCCACTTTTAAAAGTGGGGGGACGGGGGACCAATTTATATATATATATATATATATATATATATATATATATATATATATATAAAATTATACATATAAGTATATGTATATATATATATATATATATATATATATATATATATATATATATATATATATATATATATATATATATATATATATATATATATATATATATATACATATAAATTAGTCCCCCGACCCCCACTTTTAAAACTTTTAAAACTGGATTGACGCCCCTGTTAATCTCAACTTGTTGTGCCAAAGAAACAGTTATATATTATAATGTCAACAAGTGGAATATAGTATGGAGTTGGTCTTAAATGTGTCGATCCAGGCTGTTTTGATTTACAATTATGTTGAATGGTACTTGAAAAAAATAATACGAGTGTTATTATTTGTTTACACATAATTATATGTAACACGCATAGGCCCTATGTATACATTATACATGTTTACATTTACGTAAACAGTTGTCTGCTTGTGACTGTGAATGTGACTGTGACGATCCCTACGCCATTCACTCGTCCATTGTCACAGGGTGGTCCTATAGCTAGCTATGCGAGCGTGACGATTGGCCTTGGCCGAATTTTCGTGCCCGCAATAACCGCTAATCTGTGCGGCGGTGGGGGGCTCCGCCGGCGTGTATCCCCGGGTCACTGAAACAAGGTCATTCAGTAGCTGGCTGCTAGCGACGCCCGGTAGATCGCTGCTAGTGACGTCTCCGCGGATATTGCGTCAACTGTACCGTCCTGCCTGGCCTATATTCCGGTAGGTGATACTTGTCTGATCGTCCTTGCTAACGTGACATCGCATACGTGTAACCGGCGCCGTCTGATCGTCAAAACACTGCCGTATGCTGAGTCGTCAACACTGGCCGGCTACACACGTGGTTTACCGTATCTACGCTGCAGTGTGTGGCCGGCGTGGTAAGGTGTACCGTACTGCACACAATGTAGACACTGGCGTCATCTCAGATCTGACGCGGTGTAGCGATGACGGCGGCCAGACTTTTGCGAGTGAGCGGCAGGGATAGGTGTACGCTTTTTTGAAGCAGTGTGTTATAAAAGGGTAGGGGGTTGACCTAGTTTTAGTGCAAATAGGTCACCCAAGTAGTTACGTACGTAGATCTAGTGCATCACATACCATCATTGGCTTGGCAGTGATATTAAAAAAATTATGTTACCATAGTGATTTATTATGTCGTTACTCTTAACATATTAGTTTGAATAACGTTAAGTTGATAATAAACTAAACTAAATACATTTGACTCGCCATCCCAACAACGATGTGTGTGTGTGTGTGTGTGTGTGTGTGTGTGTGTGTGCGCGCGAGTGTGAGTGTGTGTGTGCGCGAGTGTGAGTGTGTGTGTGTGTGTGTGTGTGTGTGTGTGTGTGTGTGTGTGTGTGTGTGCGTGCGCGCGAGTGTGAGTGTGAGTGTGAGTGTGGGGGGTTGTGTGTGTGTGGATATGTGGTTTGGTGTGTTTTCCAAATACAAACAAAATCGATAAACATTTCTTTTTGGCATGGTTTTTCGCTTTATTACATAATAAATAAAATTGACTCACCTTGCCAAAAATAATTATATAATGTTTTATTTCAAAATATATATAATTCCAGAAACATGTACGCGCCCGCACACACGCACACACGCACGCACGCACCCACACACACACACACACACACACACACACACACACACTCTCAAATTAGAGACGTGCGTCCCAAAGTGAGACCCGCGACTGCAGTTTGAGTCGCAGCCAAACACGACATAAGAACGACACAGGGTTCATTTAGTGACACCTAGCCTCGTGTTCAGTAAGGTTATTTTTTTTTTACAAATGATGCGATATTTATTTTATTATAAACCTATTTATATTATCATGGTTGTTTTACTCTAAAATGTCTACTGAATTTATTTGTCGCCGAACAGTGTTTCCGACAAGAACTTGGGTCGCAGTCCAAAAAGGTAGGAACCACTGAGTTGGCCCATGTATTAGTATAGAGGTTAGTATATTATTGTCACGAAATACAAAATTATGGTTGTGCGGCATAGCCTTACCCTAAGGTCATAGTATGGATTCTTATTAGCACAGGAATAAGAGGGAAAATAGCCTATCACAAATTTACAGTTTGTCAATGTCAATTTTTTTTCTTCAGATATGAGTTTGAGGGTAGGTACCCTTTTCGCTTGCAAGCAATGGCGACACCTAGCGGCTGTTCGATGCGGGTGGCAAAGTGCAGGGTGGATGACGTCACTTTCACGGAGGTGAGAGCAGCTTTCTTGACCGAATATGTGTGTGTGTGTGTGTGTGTGTGTGTGTGTGTGTGTGTGTGTGTGTGTGTGTGTGTGTGTGTGTGTCTGTCTGTGTGGGTGGGTGGGTGGGTGGGTGGGTGAGTGGGTGACGTACGATGGGTAAGGTGGATGTATGGGTGAGCGAGCGTGCGTGCGTGCGCGCGCGCGCGGCTGTATGCGTGTGTAAATACACGTCCACTAATCTGTTGTGCCCGACTGTTCCCCAGGACCCGGTGTACCAAGTCCCACGCTGCGGCGGCCATCTCGTCCCTGGAGGAATACAAATACAAGCAGGCGGACGACTGTGTCGTTCTCGACGGTCGCGGTCTCACCATAGCTACAATTTACGCTGTGGCCAACCGGCTGTCTACCAAGGTAGCCATCGAGCCCACGTCGGTTGACAAGATGCAAGAAAACGTCGATTATCTGAGCGGGAAGATCCGAGACGGAATGGTCATCTATGGGGTCAACACGGGCTACGGTGGCAGTGCAGATGTCCGCTCCGACGACACAGTCGAGCTTCAGAACTCGCTCATCCGCCATCTGAACGCGGGCTTCGGGCCGACGTTTCCGCCAGAGCTGGTCCGCGCCGTGATGCTCGTGCGCGCCAACAGCCTCAGCCTTGGCTTCTCAGGCATTCGCCCCACCACCGTACAGCTGCTCGTGAGCATGCTCAACGCAGACATCGTTCCAGTAGTGCCAAAGCGAGGCTCGGTGAGCGCGAGCGGTGACCTCATGCCGACGTCATACATCGCCGCGTGCATGATGGGAAGACCGGACGCGCAGGTGACCGTGGACGGCGTGGAGACGACGGCTCCGGCGGCGTTAGAGCGGGCCCGGCTACGTCCGGTCGAGTTCCAGGCGAAGGAGGCACTGGCGGTCATCAACGCGGCGTCGTTCGCGTCGTCCCTTGGCGCGTGTGTCCTCTTCGACGCCAACGCCGCCATCTTGTTGACGCAGGTGGCGACGGCGCTGGCCGTGGAGTCACTGGAAGGACGTGTTGAAAGTTTCCACCCGACCATTGGCCGCTGTATGCCGCACGCCGGCCTGCAGGAGGTGTCGACCAACCTGAGGTCGCTACTGGCCGGCTCCCGGCTGGCCATCCAGGGGATGACGCTGGACCAGAAGGACGAGGCGAGCCGTCTGAAGCAGGACCGCTACTGCCTGCGCTCGGCGCCGCAGTGGCTCGCTCCAGTCGTCGAGACCGTGCAGGAGTCAATGAGACGCATCGAGACGGAGGTGAACAGCGCCAACGACAATCCGCTCATTGACCACGTCAACGACGCTGTCATCCATTGCGCCAACTTCCAAGGCGTGTCGAACACCGTCGCCATGGACCAAGCCCGGCAGGCGCTGCAGCTGTGCGGTAAGCTCATCTTCAGTCAGATGGAGGAGATGGTCAATGTGAACCTCAGTCACGGGCTTCCACCGAACCTCGCCGGCGGAGACTACAACGTCGACTTCGGCTTCAAGGGCGCCGACACTGCGATGGCGTCGTACATGGCGGAGCTCGACGTGCTGACGAACCCCGTCACCAACCACGTGGTCGCCGCGGAGATGCACAACCAGAGCGTCAACTCGCTCGGCCTGTTGTCGGCGAGGAAGTCTGAGGACGCCGTCGAGGTGCTCCACATGATGCTCGCCAACATCTTGTGCTGCGAGGTTCAGGCCGTCGACCTGCGCTGGCTGCAGCGCCGCGTGGAAGACGAGCTCACTCGCCTGCTGCCTCGCTACGGCGTCGACCCGGCCGTGGGCCGCAGACACGTCGGTCCCTGGTACAGGTTGGCGCTGCAGCCCACGACGGCGGCCGAACAACTGTGGCAAGACCTCGGCGTCACGGGGGCGGAACGCGACGAGTTCGTGGCTGATGTCGTGGGTCGTATGGAGGCCCTGACGGCGAGGGTGAGGAGCAACGACTGCTACTCCGACGTGTACCAAGAACTCGGTCAAGGTGAGCGTGTAAATACCACGGAGATGGTGGTCGAGGCACGATCGTCTCGAGCGTGTTTCATCGGTGTACCCGTGTCATGGTCCAGCGCCCAGGTTCAGCACGAATCTGCCGAATCTGTGACCGCGACGATAGTGGTCCAGGATTATCCATTATTACTAACATAGTGTCCGTTAGTAATATATCAAGACTTCCAATATGATTGTTATTACGCACATGTTAATTGAAAAATACATGCTCTGTATGCGCTTTGAAGAAACGCGTTCCGGACGTGACGTATGTTACCAACGCTACGTCAGAGCAGGTAAAAGCGCATGCGAGGTGGGCGTTTTGCCGAATCTGGGCCCAAGTCGCCGGGTCCTCAAGACGCCTAGAGACCGTCTGTAGAGACCGTCTGTAGAGACCGTCTGTAGAGACCGTCTGTAGAGACCGTCTGTAGAGACCGTCTGTAGAGACCGTCTGTAGAGACCGTCTGTAGAGACCGTCTGTAGAGACCGTCTGTAGAGACTGTCTCTAGACACCGTCTCTAGACACTACCACGTTATCGACCACCACCTGCAGTATATTATACACATACATATTCTGTGTTTCAGGAACTCGGCAGATGTATCGCTTCCTACGACGTACTCTACACATTCCGTTCTACACTGGCGAAGCAGCTCTCGACACGTCGTTGCGCAAGATCTTCGCCGCCATTCAACGGCACGACATGGACGATGTCCTCATCGACATATTCAAACCCGCCGTCCAGGAGGAGAGTGTTGACTACACCAAAGACAGCGACGACAAACAGCGATTGGTTGTGAAGCAGTGAATGGGTCAAATGTGACTTTTAATAACTCAAAACAGCTCAGGTTTCGTCCTGGACATTTTAAACTACTATACGGGTCCCTAGCATGTCCTTGCAGAGTATTATGTAGAAATACGTGTGTGCCTGATATATATATATATATATATATGTATATATATATATATATATAAACATATATATGCATACATATATATATATATATATATATATATATATATATATACATATCTATATATGCACGTATATGTGTATAATATATATATACATATCTATTATACATATGTACGTATACACATATATGTATATATACAACAATGTGCATATATATAATTTATATATATATATATATGCCTGATATATATTTATATATATATTATATATATATATATATATGTATGAAGCATATACACAATTATCGTTTAGATCATTATAGGATGTTTGAGGTCATATGCAGATTTGGTATTTTATTAGTAAATACTTTTGAAATAATTTGAAATGCTGTTTTATAGAAAATTGCAACTGTTTATGTTATTCATGATGTATGAGCAGTGTAAATGAATACATGCGATTTATGTGTCATTTTCAGCATATCCTGACGTTGTTTTGTGTTGGATTCAGATTGTTTTGGTAGCGCATTTGTGAAGTTTTTGAAGTATTTAGTTAATTAAAAATGTTTTGTTTTTATAATAAAGTTGAAAATGCTTGTTCTATTAACAATGAATAAGAACGATGAATAGCTCGAGTAAGAGTGTGTAAGGCAATATTAGTTACGTAATGTGATATTATTCAAGTCAATGAATGTTCAAATTAATTCGTCTGTATTGATTTTGACGGTCTTCACAGGCGTCTTAACGGAGAGGGGCTGAGCTCCAATATATTTGCTGGATGCCCGGTATTCCGGGGTGCGGGGGGGGGGGGCGCTGTGTGACTGACTGAGGTGTCCCGGGGGTTGGTGGGTCGGTCGGGGTGTTCACCATGTTCTGACCAAACAGCTATTCGTCTTTTAGACAATTACCTATAGAAAATACAACGTAGCTAACTGCTTCTTCGCACGGAGAGATCCCGCCTAAACTAAGCTATAATATTACACTGGTGTACTGACACAACATTCTATTTAGTAAGCCCTTAATAGGGTGCACAATTTTAAAGGTTCACAATGGGGAATGTTTAAAGTAATTATAGCATATTTTCATTAAAAAAGTAGGCCCTGGTTTGATATATTGTGAGACTCTCACATTTTTATGACAGAGTAAGTGTAGGTTTGACATAGACGTTACAAGATGGCATGTTGATAGATTAACACCGACCACTTCAATTATTGAAATCATGTACTTATTTTGGGGTCAACAAATAAACATCTTCTTCTTATTCAACCCCTGATTTATTGACTTAATCACAATCCAGGTAGTAATACAGACCAAAGGGCATTTCAGGAGTCTGCAGACGAAACAAGGACTCTCAGATTCAGAGTCTCAAGACTCACAGAGACTCAGACTCACAGAGTCGCTCATAAACTGAACCCTGCCTACAGACGTCTCACTCCACACATGTAGCGTGATTACTTCAAGTGGCCAGACCTTCTTGAAACTATCCTTTCTAATGACTCGGTCAACAATGATTCAAGTGTTTGTTTGTGTTTGTCCTCCACACTGAATAATAATAATATAATTTATTTGTATAGCGCCCGAATCAATATTATTGCTCTCAGGCGCTTCACATAAATGTACAAATAGTAGCTAAAATTGGATGATAAATGATTACTAAAATAGATATATGTATATATATATATAGATGTTAACATATTATTAAGGTAAATAAACTTATACATATATATATATATATATACATATATATACATATATATAGATAGATACATATACGCACGCACATATATATATACATACATGAACATTATAAATATAAGCCTATACATGAAACAATAAAATAAAATAGCACAGTCGTTACATTACTTAATCTTCTTCAGTATGCTAAAATAAAAAGTATATGATTAAAATAATAATAACATAGCTAATCAATCATAAAAACTATCATACTAAAATGCTAATAATGATACTACTGGGTAATTGCGTAATAAAATTAGTATAGCTTATTGATAAATGTATGTCATTAAAGTCCACATTATCACGTCACTGAAGAGTTCTACTTCCTGTGACCACTCCACCAGTCAGACCACGTGTGTGCTCCTGCATGCGTGTAGCATGCGAGCCACACGTTGTGTGTCATTCACCCAGGTTGAAACAAGACATATTTGTCAATAAATTACTTTCCACCCTTTCCAGTGTTCACCAGCCCTCTGTCGTGGATAATCTGGTGATATTCAAACAGGTCTCTGTGGCTGTCAAGATTCGTGGCTGTATCCAGGTTTGTTGGCCTAGTGTATTCTCCTAGTCCTACATTGCTCCAATGTAAATAATCAATGATGATTCAGAGAGTTTCTGCGCTCACTGTATGCAATCCATCTTTCTATTTTTAATGAGTGGAAAAAAATGAGTACTTGAACAAAAAGACACTCAGAGTGTTCTTTTTGTCACCTGAGCTGTCGACCTCATTCATCTCTGTACAACTAACGGTATCTCCTGTACACAGCGGTGTCTTGGGATGTAAATGAATCAATGATTGAGAGATAATTCAACTATAACATGACACTGGTGCTTAGAGAGAGAGAGAGAGAGAGAGAGAGAGTGTGTGTGTGTGTGTGTGTGTGTGTGTGTGTGTGTGTGTGTGTGTGTGTGTGTGTGTGTGTGTGTGTGTGAGTGTGTGTGTGTATGTGGGTGGGTGGGTGGGTGTGGGTGGGTGTGTGTGGGTGTGTATATATGTGTGTGTGGGTGTGTGTATATATATATATATGTGTGTGTGTGTGTGTATGTGTGTATATGTGTGTATATGTGTGTATATATGTGTGTGTGAGGTTGTAGCGAGCGATGCTCGAGCTTAGAGGGACGGGTGATGTTTATGTTTGAAGTGCAACGTTCGTTCAGTATAAACTAACAGCCCCCCCCCCCCCCAGAGTACGGGGCGTGCAACATATGCGTCGGTCGCGTGGTGAAACACCAAGTCACGCGTGTTGTCAGCCGCGGGTGCGAGGTATGGACAATATGTCGACACGTCGTCGTAATTGGGTGGTTGTTAGTGTCCAAACCAAACCCGTATATGCGTGATTCCAGCGGTACAGGCGCACTCGAAGTCGCTGTTCTGTTGGAATACATTTCACAGAGACCGTTGTCGCGCTTACATTTTTCCGGTCGTTAAAAACGTTCCGATTGACTTTATGCGCATGCGCAATAAATATAAAATATCAATGTCCAGCGAAACAACAAAGCATTTTTGGTATAAATGCCACGAGCTGTTCGTTAACTCGCCTGTGATGCTTACTGTGAAGAGTTTCTTAAACTGTCGTTCAATGCAACAAAATATTGCGTTTTTTATAAATCACTGTCACGGATTATGACGCACAACTGTGACGTGATTTACGCTTGCTATCATAATATGCCTCAAAACTTGTCTGCCTCGTGTTAATTTGCGACAAATAACTTTGCTGAGAAGTTATATACGTCCTAATGAACAACCCGTAGTATTTATGCCATAAATGCTTCGTCTTTTCGCTGCACAATGAAGATTTTACATATATCGCGCATGCGCAGAAACGTCAATCGGAACTTTTATAACGCAGGGAAAATGTAAGCGCTACACCGTAACTGTATTTCCGTTACTTTTTCCTGCGACTATAATTTCCGACCACCCTTTATGCACCCTACCCCCACGATCGAAACTCTCCCCTCCGGCCCTGGCGCCTGGTGTCCTCTCCACACTCACATACTGTGCTGGGGATGAAGTCACCTGATGACGAAGACTTGAAGGAGGTCCCGCTGTTCGTCAGATAAAACCAAACAACGAAGCAGTTAGCCACGCCATGCAAGAACTGATAGCGAAAGCAGAAAGTGACAGTCTGTATTGTTTGCGTGTTCAGCCCCCAACTGCGTGTGGCCCCTTACCCTCCAAACACACCCCTTTAGAATCGCTAATGCCTCTAACGCTATCCATTGTCTCCAAATTAAGTGTGGAAGAAGCGGGAATCTTCTAGCAAACCAAACGTTTAGCCTCGATGGGGCAGTGTATGCGTACCCTAAACCCCATGAATACCCTGCCTACTGGCATGGCGTACACACGCGCGCGCACACATACACACACGCACACGCACACCACACACACCACACACACACACATACACACACACACACACACACACACACACACACACACACACACACACACACACACACACACACACACACACACACATTTACATACGTCCAGTGATTTATTTTTACTTTTAATATTTTAACAGTATATATATATATATATATATATATATATATATATATATATATATATATATATATAACATATTTGGTGTCAGCACGACGCACCAATTTGTTGTGGGCGAAATGCGACATGCCCTTGTTCTGGGCGCATTGACCGCCAACGGTGAAATAGGCCGACATATGACTATAAGAATGCTTGTCACGGTTAGCTTCCGGTTGCTGTATACGGCATTGGTAAGACCACATCTTGACGACGCCGTATCGAGAACGCACACTGCACATCAGTAGTCTTGAACATACACTGCGGGGTACATCTATGCAAACTGGTTTCAGAAAGAAAATAAGGAAGATAAAACTACGAAGACAAACTAAAACACCCACATTTACCATGCCTGGCACAGCGTATTTTAATCCACGTACACAGAATCCACATCGACGACACAAAAATACTTGTTTTCACCATCATCACAAACTGGACACAACAATAACTTTGCTATGACACATGTGCAGGGTCTTCCCGACAGACATGATTTTAGATAATAATAATTTCAGTCATTTTACAGCGCATCTTCAAAGACTGGAAAAAACTTTCTTCACAAATCATGAATGCTTCAAAAGAAAAGTTGACGACGACTTGAAAAATATCATCATCATCATCATGCTGTCGGTCGCGAAACGACAAAGACTGCTTCCATCACTTGACTGTTGCTCTCCATTTGTCTCTCTGCTGCGAGAGTGATGTCCATGAGTCAATCTTTATGTCTCTCATCTTCAGGTTTCTCTTGATGGTATCTTTGAACCGGAGACGAGGGCGCCCTCTTTTTCTGTGACAAGAAGACAGTTGAGAGTAGAGAACCTGCTTTGGTAGCCTGTCTGGTGACATCCTCATGAGGTGTCCAGTCCACCGGAAATTCTTTCTGATCAGAAGATCTTCCATAGATGGCAGCCCTATTCGTTCTAGTATTTCCTTGTTTGTCACTTTGTCCATCCAGGTTATCTTCATGGTCGAACGCAGATGTCGCATCATGAAGGCATGCAGCTTTTTCACCTGTCGTCTGTACACTGTCCAGGCCTCAGCTCCGTATAGAAGGGTGGACAGCACGATTGCACGGTATATCTTGCCTTTAACCCACATGGACACATGGTGGTTGTTCCAGAGTCTCTGGCGTAGTCGGCCGAAAGATGCACTAGCCTTGGCCATCCTCCTCTGTATTTTGTCGTCAATGCATCCATCACTTGATATAGTGCTTCCGAAGTAGGTGAATTCTAGAACAGAGTTCAGCTTGTTTCCATCAACCATGATATCCTCCTCTCGGGTTCTTGTAGAGTTGGATTGGTACAGCACCTCGGTCTTCTTGATGTTAATCTTTAGGCCGAACTTCTTTGATGCATCGGGTGGGCGGCAGGCGGGCGGGCGGGCGGGCGGGCGGGCGGGCGGGCGGGCGGGCGGGCGGGCGGGCGGGCGGGCGGGCGGGCGGGTCACTCGCCCGCTCCCGCCCGCTCCATCCATCCATCCATCCATCCATCCATCCCTCCCTCCCTCCCTCCCTCCCACCCACCCACCCACCCACCCACCCACCCACCCATCCATCCATCCATTCATTCATTATAAAGCGTATGTTAAATAACATTATTGTACCCCACGTGTCTACGTTCGTGTACTGCAAACCAATGACACAAAGTAGTTTCCCAGTTTTGTTTACCTCTTCACGGGAAGCGAAACGTTCGTTGAGTTCCGCTTCTGGGTGCACGTGTAGTCGGTTCAACGACCGACAACTCCGCCTCGGTCGTTCGTTCGTCGGCATTCGGGGTCGACAATGATGTCGGTCACGCCTCGCTGCGTCCGGCCCTGTTGACCAGCTAGCCACACCCGAAAATGACGTCACGACCCGGCGACTTCTGCCAGAGACGACAGACGACACACCAGAGCCGACAGACGCCTGCGACATGAAGCTCGTGTCCTCCGCCGCGCTCCTCCTAACCTGGCTCGCCTTGCTCTCCGGCTGCCGTGGCGCCGGGGAAGGCGACGGACCGCTGACCGACGGGACACTGACCGTACGTGAAGCGACGGACGGGCGGAGGCAGGTGAGGGCGGTATTCGACGCCGCAGACACCCTGCTCGACTGCGAGGTGGGCGAGACGAACGACGTGGCCAATTCCGACATCGCGGTCGAGATAGCGAAGGTCGACGGAACCGCGGTGAAGCGGCTCCACGCGCGGTGTCTGCAGCTGCACCAGACGGCGGCGAGAACCCGGCGCTCGCTGCTCGTCTACCCGGGCACGAAGTGGTGCGGCAAGGGCGCCTCGGCCCGCTCCTACGACGACCTCGGTGACAGCCGCGACACGGACATGTGCTGTCGCGCGCACGACTTCTGCCCCTTCACCATCTCCGGCCTCACGTCCAAGTACAACCTGTTCAACTACCGCTTCCACACCCTCAGCCACTGCGACTGTGACGACAGGTGGGTGTCGTCAACAGCTCACGAAAACCCTCAAAACCCCGCCCTCTATGTAATGTAGTCGCTTAAGTCGGAAATGTTTATGGAATCATGACACGCTGGGCCAAAGCACCACATTTGGCACAGTTGTACCTTAAGACCACATAACACTTTTTACAGGGGGCTGCGCCCGAACTTAAAGGCCAAGATCAAGGTCAGGTCAAGCTCAAAAATCACAAATTATTGTCCAATATCTCGATATGTTAATGATATTTTTAAATGTTTTCAAAAGCCCATTTATTTACGGGTCCACATCTTTCCATGAGATGATTGTCTAGTTTGCATAAATTCAACATGGCCGACACATTAGCAAATATATAAATATCGTTATTCTTTATCAGAGCCATTTTCACAAAGGTTCCGAAACAAGTATTGTGCACACAGATACCTTATGGGCATATACAACTTCCAAGTTGGGGCTGCCCGGATATAAACGTCAATGTCAAGGTCAGATGAAGGTCGAAAGACAAATATTTCATAATTCCAATTTTATCATCTAGTAACACTATAACTAAGGTACAACTGTGCCAAATTTGGTTTTTTGGCCCAGCGTGTCACGGTCATACCCATAAGCGACTCAACTGATGGGCGTGTACAATGGCCGACAACGATGACATAACAACGTCCACGTTTACACCGATACCGGTTTAGAAACACCCAACATTCATATGTCCCTTGGCCGACATGGCTTGAACTTGAGCTTGAATTCATTTGGCATATACACAATACAACAGACACAGAACATTATGTTAATCATGAATGCCAGGACGCAAGTAAGTACTAAACTAGTTGAAGCAACAGGACGCCCTTTAAAATTACATAATAATGTATCTCTAGTAGTACATGATGTACATAGTAATAATTTTATTAGTAAAAAGATAATAGTATTGCTAATACTAAGAAAAGAGTAATACCAATGATAATATTTATATTATGAAAACTGTTTATTACTATGCATAATCTAGTTTAATAAAAGTTGATGTGAGAAATGATGCAATTATGAATTAATATTGTTCATCGAGCAAGAATAACAATTTCTTAATAGGCAAATCTCCGAGTACGACTTTATAATAATTTGTTTGAGATTATCCCTTTTATTTAGTGATAGGTGCAGTACACGCTGTACGAAAACCCTCCAAACACCGCACTCTATATAGTGGAGTCGCTTAAGTCCAAATTGTTATGGAATCGTGACACGCTGGGCCAAAGCACCACATTTGGCACAGTTGCACCTTACGACCATGGAACACTTTTTAGAGGGGGCTGCCCGATTTTAAATGCCAAGGTCAGGTCAAGCTCAAAATCAGTAATTATATAAACATATTGTCCAATATCTCGACATTTTAATGATATTTTTAAATGTTTTCAAAAGCCCATTTATTCACGGATCCACGTCTTTTCATGAGATGATTGTCTAGTTTGCATAAATTCAACATGGCCGACGCATTAACACATATATAAATATCATTATTCTTTATCAGAGCCATTTTCACAAAGGTTCCGAAATAAATATTTTGCACACAGATACCTTATGGACATATATACAACATATACAACAAAACCACTTTTACACCGATACCGGCTTAGAAACGCCCACCATTCCTAAGTCCCTTAGCTGACCTTCTCTAAAACATGGAATTGATTTAAATTTTATTTATATAACACGCAATGTTAGACAACTGTTCTATGTGATTTTGCGGAAAATGTCTGCTTTTATATGCACTAATCGAAGCGGCCTTCCATAGAGCAGCTTTCCGCAAGTTTTAAATAAGGTGGAGCCAAATGTTGTCACGTCCTCTGTGCGGGCCAAAATGTTTAATTAGGTAATCCATAAATGTTCGCAGGTGCCCGTAAAGTGTTTAATGTTAATCTGATTAACATCTAAACAATATATAACATAACAAAACACATGCAAAAAGCCGTCTAAACACAATGACGTTATTTATTCGTATACAAACTAGGCCTTATAATGCGTGGAGAGAGCAGAGATGTTAATTGTAGAGAAGCCATTAACTATCATCGCTATCGAAGGTGTTCTTGGTGTGATTTCATTGATAGGAATTCCGATAGGCCTGTAGCTTAATGTGAAGATGTCGAAAAATAACAATCACTTCTGCGTTGTTTGAGGAAATTGTGAAAATATTCACTTGTATAGCTAAAATTCTCACAGTTGTCCGATTATAATGACCCAGTAATGATGGCGCAACTAAGGACGCTATCTCTCAAGTGGAATATTCTTATTCCAAACCCTGAAACCATATAACGTAGTTTTACATGTGTCCCTGCAAACTAGCTTGATCATCACCAAATGGGCCAGTTGCGACTACTTTAGCAACGTCAGGCGATAAACGAAATTAAAAAGAAGCAGCGATGTCGGCAAAAAGACCACTGAACGCGATTTGTAGAAGTCCAGAACACCCAATGAGTCGCATCTTTAAATTATCAAGTGAACTTAAACTTTGAATTGTGAAAAGTTCCGCATTACTTTTGAAGAGCGACGTTTCTTTAAACACATGGCATTGCTTCTTGGGCCGATGCATTACTTGCCAACTTTTTCAATTAAGCAGCATATTCAACGTGTTCAATTGTACGAACATCTCATAACGCAGTGCGGAACTCATAACTGCCTTCAAGTTGATCAACCACTATGACAATTCTATGGAGAAAACTCACACAATGAACTATGTTGTGTGGTAGTGGTCAAATTTTGTGCGTGTGCTAGGTTTTGCGGAACGTTGCTATTGAGATTCTAATAGCAAGTCTATTCAATTTTAATGACTGACTAAGAATGCGTATGTAACTTATGTATGTTCTCTCTCCTCCTCTGTATCGTTCCTCTCTTCTTCTATCTCTCTCTCTCTCTCTCTCTCTCTCTCTCTCTCTCTCTCTCTCTCTCTCTCTCTCATGCGCACACATACATGTGCATACGCACGCACGCACTCACGCGCACGCACTCACGCGCACGCACTCACGCGCACGCACTCACGCGCACGCACTCACGCGCACGCACTCACGCGCACGCACTCACTCGCACGCACTCACGCGCACGCACTCACTCGCGCGCACTCACGCGCACGCACTCACGCGCACGCACTCACACACACGCACGCACGCACGCACACACACACACACACACACACACACACACACACCATCTTCATGTTGCCCAGCATTGTAGGAGTAACGTGGTCGCTATTTGTCTACTTCCTGTTGCCAAGCATTGTGTGAGTTATGTGGACGCTGTAGTCTTCATCCTTGTGCCTCTATTATTGACAATTCGTTGTTTGACCAAATAACGAATTTAGAAAACTAACGTCCGCATCTGACAGTATTATATGACAGCTCATTATACACACACTGGTGTTTGTCTAAGCTTTTTAAGTTTGTCTGTTCCAGACTGCGTACTTGCCTAGACAGCGTCAAGTCCGACGTCATCGCTCCGATAGTCAGGTCGCTATACTTCAGCATTGCCGGAAACGACTGCTTCGTTCTCAAACCGGAGAAGGTTTGCGTAAAACGGTCGTGGTGGGGCAAATGTCAAAAATACATGAAAACCTACAGAGCCGTGTACCGCCAATAACACACGGCCAACGGACGCCTCGAACGTGCTAACCAGGATACGCTTATGACGTCAGCTTCCGGTTACCGTATTACGACGACAGTTTCCGGTTACCGCGCTGCGCGTGGTTGGCGTACAATAATCAATGTTTCGTTAATATATAATGTTAGTCGTTGTATGATAACGCTGTTGCATTGTTACTAACATAATCTAACCCTATTTGTTTTGCAAATATACGACACCAATCTGTGTTGTTTGACATCTGTTTTTCTGCTATTAAACGTTACTTATTATTCCGAAGAAAAACGTATGTTGTTTAGTTTATTTTAGGAGAAAAAGTCACAAAACATACACGTATTAAAGTTGGTTTTTGGCAGTATGGTTCTAGCTGATGTTTCTTTACTGTTGCTAGGGACCGGCAAAACAAAAGTGTATGATAATGCATGTCGATAGTATGTATAATAGGTAACAAGATACCGTTTACAGAATTTAAATATCTTCATGCAGTCAAAATATATGGCCCTTTTAACTTTCAAAAAATTATACAAAACGTGTGACCACTGCACAGCCTGCTGTGTAGCATACGTTCATATTCACTCATAAAAACTAAATAACTCGCCTAAATTTTCACAATTCACACGTTGGTATTCTCTGTCATGTTGGGTTTCAGAAAAATGTAATTTCACCGTCATACGATTAATACCAGGCTCTTAAAAGGAGTTTCCCTGGGCCTCCCCTCATGAGTAGAAAAGCCTAATAGACACACATTTAAACCGACCTACCCACGCGCCCATAGCGGATTTGCCGGTCCCTACTGTTGCTGTCAAACGCCACCGTAGGCATGGTACATGCCCACAGATATTCTACATACACAATAAATCACAATATCGGTTTTATTCCGAGTGTCCGCCCTCACGGAACACCCAACATCCCGTTGACCTCAAGTCGGCTTACAACTGTTCTTATAGTAACGTCCACGTCATCCTGGCCCTCTGCACTCAGTTCACGGCGACTCCAACCCACGGCTTAGTCAACATGTGTCCCTTTGTCCGTCACTTATGAAGGTAACATAAAACCTTTCTCCTTGCTACCTTGGTCTCTCCAACAAACAGACCGGACCCAGACTTATTCTTTGGACTGTCAGCGTTAAGTGATGACAGTGCTATAGTGACACCTCACACCGACATCACGTGTATTATAAGAAATATAAAAATTACATCTATTATTATGATGATATATGGGCATGTTATCACAAGATTGGCCAATAACAAACAAGTGATATTTAAATATATTATCACATAAACAACTGGACAAGATTGGCCATTAACAAACAAGTGATATTTAAATATATTATCTAGTTCTAGTTGTTTCCAGCACTCGGCAACGTTCTTTTTAACTGACTAGTCTGTATATGTTGTGGTTACAACGTATGATCTTATGAGGTCTCATTTAACTAGTCAGCCTTTTTCAGAACATCACGCCAAGCCGACCTTTCTATGCTGGCACTGAGGATGGTCACTGCCAGGGTGCTTGTCGTCCTCAGTGGTTCTTTTACGTCCCAAATTGAGACGGGACCGACATTAACGTGATTCTCCGATATCACATAAACAACTGGACAAGATTGGCCATTAACAAACAAGTGATATTTAAATATATTATCACATAAACAACTGGACAAGATTGGCCATTAACAAACAAGTGATATTTAAATATATTATCACATAAACAACTGGACAAGATTGGCCATTAACAAACAAGTGATATTTAAATATATTATCACATAAACAACTGGACAAGATTGGCCATTAACAAACAAGTGATATTTAAATATATTATCACATAAACAACTGGACAAGATTGGCCATTAACAAACAAGTGATATTTAAATATATTATCACATAAACAACTGGACAAGATTAGCCATTAACAAACACGTTGTTTTGCAGACAGGAAACCAAGATTAAGTTCTAAGACAGACCATTTATGTCAAAAATATTTTCTGAAGCATTTTCCATAACAGAGACTGCAGTTATTGGTCTTTGTAAACATGGAAAATATCAGTTGATTAAACAAGACTACAATAAAAAATTAATTAATAGCTATTTTATTAAGGCAAGCCCATAACAACGCTTGCAATTTGAAAGTTTCCAACTTCAAATGGTAAACAAAACATCCAGTTTAAAAAACAAGTTTTACTGGCAATATTGCTGAGTCAAACTGAGTCAACTGCAATGACTTTTGATGTCCAACGACTTCCCTCTGTCTCCAATCAACACACAGACTTCCTGGTACAAATTACAACATACTGGTACCAATAACACAAAAACTCAGGAATATTAGTTATGAAATGCATCTAAAAGAATGTGGTTTAACAACACTAGAAACCAGGAGATTGAGAGATCAGATAGTATTTAAAATATTGAATGGGTATGAAAATATTAACAGAAATATTTTGTTGTCGGTTAAGGGAGAGGACTAGAGGACATGGAGTTACATTAGCAAAGAAGCAGTGTAGACTAGATATTATAAATTTCTCTCTTTCACAAAGAACAGTAAATAAATGGAACAGGCTATCAGCTGATTGTGTAGGTACTAGTAGTGTTAATATATTTAAAAATAAAATCGACATACCTAAGAAGGGCAGGTATACTTAGATAGATAGGTTGGACTCATGATAAGCCAAAGATCTTCCTTGTCCACCTGCCAATCTTTACCAGTTATCACAGGAACTACCCAAGTTTACAAAGCCACATATGCAACAGTTAAACCGATGAGCCAATGGACACTCCACTGTTGGTTGTAAACAACGACAACACAAGACAATACAACGAGGAGAAGACAGTTATATACAAGATTTATTCAAAAAGGATGGCAAAATGAGACCGGGAAATACTGGCAGATGTCACTCATAAAGTCTTGTGACAACAAAGGGTTACACAACTTGTGAACGTCACATTTCCATCAACTGTCATGTCTTAACAACGACTTACACCATACTGATCAAATCGGCAGAGGTGTATTAATCATGTAAAAATGACGAAATTAAACAATATTTAACTTGCATAACGGTAACCATGTTAACCAGATCATTCTTGCAGATCCTAATCGGAGTGCTTTTGAGGTACCCAGCGTACGTGGAATTTATATATTTTAATTTTTTATTTATTCTAACAAATAATATATTAATCTGTGGAGAGTATAGCAGAATGAATAAGACGGGAAAAATGTGGTTTTATAGTATCTGTTTGTAATTTTTCTAAACACAGATGTGAACAATAATTTTTATATCAAAAGAACCTGTATATTAATACGCTACACATTTAATCGAGCAGTTTTTTAAGATATGACAGTTAATTAAAATGTAATGTTTTGCACTGAGCCTGCGTCTATAAAAATACACTACGGTAATCTAGCATTTAGCAAGTGCCATCCATGTGACTTGTAAAACAAGGTATATAAAATTAGTGACTCAAAAGTGCGCTGTGTCGACAAACAAACTTATAACACAAAGTTTCCACTGCTAAATGTTGTCATCAAATAATAAATCTTCTGGTAAGAGACCATTCAGCCAGTTTATCTTGACTGCCTGGGTGGGGGGAGGGGGGGCTTCCACGTCTACGCTGCCTCCAGGGCACCGATGGACTGCAAGGCACTCCTGAAACAACAACATACCGCACCACTGAAACAACAACACAAGGCACTTCAGAAACAACAACATAAAGCACCACTGAAACAACAACACAAAAACATGCTCAATAAAACCGTTATATCGTTAACACAGAAAAAGAGAAAGACAACGTGGTCACACTGAAACGAACATGGTATAAACAGAAGGCAGAATACCGGTAATCTATTTGTAGTGTGCTCGCTTGGCATATACAAATTTCGACATACAGACTTGTCCCGTAACATTGACTGATAAGATTTATTTTTAAATAATATTTACGATTCAGTCACAGCTTTAGTTTTCTAGTGTGGCTTACATTAGTGAAGACACATAACGGCCATTTTTTAATGGGCAACACCAGCTCGTTCGAAAATAAATAACTGGAGAAACGAGACACATACCTGGTGACTTCCATCTGTTGTTGGATTCGCTCCCTCAGTGCGTGAGTCATCGCCTTCTTCTCTCTCTCTGCAAGGTCAACCAAGGTCGCCCGGTGACCCACCACGTTGTGCAACACCTGGATGTGCTTGTCGCCCGATGACACGAGATACGTGCTTGTGAGGTCAAAGGTCAAGGCCGTCACACCACCTGCAATGCACCGTGGACATGGTAGCATTGTGGGGTGGTCAGTTTACACCCCCCCCCTCCTACATACTGGAGTGTCGTCAGATTCACGCTAGACCCACCATTAAGACATCATATCTGTGGCATAACAAGACTGGGCCTAGTGCCAAATGAATGTAACAAATCTAGACTGATAAACTGCAATACCGGACACAAAATTGGGGGCTATTATGGTGAATGGTGTTTTTTGTGGATCATCAAATAATCGTATTTCACTCAAACCAACGTTTTCACAACCTGTTTGCATTGCGCTGCCATCGGGTTTTCTAAACGTGAAATATTAACATTTTGTGGACAAGATGTCACCATTATTATTCGTCAATGATCAACAGCCTATGATTGGTGAAAGGGACCAATCAAAATCTTGCAATAAAGTGAATTACAATCCGAACTGATCGAATGCATATCCTGATCAATCGGATCAGCAACTTGCCGTCAGTGAAAGACCTACACTCACTGTTATGGACGTCTCGGAATGTTTGTTCACACGCCCCCGTTAGCGTGCTGAACACGCTTATGCTGGTGCCCGTTGCTATGGCAACGGTCCTGCCATCTGGTGAGAGCGCTATCATACTTTTGCCTGTGTTCTCGTATCGTCCCGTCTGAAGTAGACACGGATCCTGTTTCTTCCTGTACTCAACTGTAAGTGACAACAACACGTTGACACAAATAACCACAGTGTGGAGGGTCACATGGAATGACAGGACAGAGCCTGGTGACTGCAGATGAGTGTTTGATCGTAACCGCAAATAATAATATATAAAATCGCCATTTCTGAGAGTAACCACACCAGCAGTATGTAAATAAAATAACAAAACTTGTTAACGATAAAATACTTTTCATGAGTAAATTACATTAACATACAAATTCATATTGTGTACTATGTCTTACATTGGTGAATGGTATTTTGCCGGGTATTTGTAATTAAGCCCTGTTTCCATGTATTTATTGATATGAATTATAACACAATGTGGAGCATAACTGAATATAATAACACGTAGTATTCATACAGTGATAGATACAAACATTTTTGTGACAATTTATGACACAATATACCCACTATTAAAGCATTGCATGCATCAGTAAGCAGACAAATACATATATTATCAACATATAGGTTACTATTATTATAAAGAATAACCATAGCACAGTATAATAATATTGATTGATAATAAAATACTCAACAAATCATAAACAACTCTTTCCAATTCCATAATGTTTTCTACCGAACTTAGAACACGTTTCAATAAAACATTTGACTTGGTCATGTACCTTATTGTAGCTGTAAACATATATCATATACTTATAGCATGGAAATGTAATGAAAGCATACACATGGAAGCCTTTGCTACATGAGTTCTAGTGAGACGACCCCCAAGAATAAACACTTACTGTCAGTGTCCCAGAATTTCCACGTTCCATCTTTTGACACTGTAGCCATTCTACAAACCAACCAGCATCAACTAAAATAGCCATCTACAAAGCAAACCTATGGCATCAGCAGACCTGACGTTTCATTCCAGAATAACACATGTATATGTTTATGATACTAGCTAACAATTAGAACGTTTAAACTGTTATGAATGCAGAATGTTTTTGAGCAAACAAATTTGCTGGTTATCTTTTAAAATAATATTACTTGGACACTAAGCAATAGTAAAAATATTTGGGGGTTATTATTCAGTAGAATGTGTAGTCACCGAAAAAATAAGAAGACTGAGATTTGTTGGACATTGTTACAGACGCAAAAGATGAAATCATATCTATGAAAATTGTCTGGCAACTGGCAAATGAAATGGTCAAGAAAGGAAGACCAGCAGCAACATATGTAGACTGCTTGAAGGATGATATAGGCTAAAAGGAGGAAGATCTAAAGTTAGCAATAGTAGCCCAAGAGACCTGGAGAATGACAGTTGAAGCCATACATTTTTGACCCCAGTGAGTGAGTGAGTGAGTGAGTGAGTGAGTGAGTGAGAGGGTGGGAAGGTGTGTGTGTGGGTGGATGCATGAGTCATTAGTGAGTGTATGAGTGAGTGTGGGTGTGTGAATGAACGAATGGGTGAGTGAATGAATGTGTGAGTGAATGTGTGAGTGGGGAATGATCGAATGTGTGAGTGAGTGAGTGAGTGAGTGAGTGAGTGAGTGAGTGAGTGAGTGAGTGAGTGAGTGAGTGAGTGAGTGAGTGAGTGATTACCAGAGAGTGTCTGAACAGGTAAACAACAAGACCTGAACAGATACATAGCACGACTGCACGAGCCTCTTCCCTCACAGCAGACTGTCTCGTGTCACTGTGACACATAAATCCATCAGGTGACTTCCGCAAGAATAACACGATCATGATGTGTAGTAGCAGAGCAGTTAGTGGCGCCACCTACCTGTGGGAATCGGCGGAGAAGTCGAAGTGGTAGATACCAGCGGAGTGTCCGGTCAGTTCAAACGCCCGCACGACCTCCTTGAACGTCCCACCCTTGTCAAAACACACCTCCCACACCTTCACATCTGGGGTGAAACCTACGGGTTGATAGCAGGGTTACTTCACGACATGCAAACTGGTGATCTGTATTACCCAATTATTTTTTAACTGTTTAAAGGAGTGCAACAAGAATGTCCCTTTGGCATGCCATGTATTGAATTGAAATTTATTTCAACAACAACTACTACAGCGTACTATATTATAAATACAGTGCATGCAATACAATTCTTGAAAAAAAGGTAAAAGAAGTACAATACTTATCATGTTTACCCTTATAATTTCTTAATTTCATACATAAAGCATCTGAACAGTGCAATAGAAGGTGCGACAACACTATTTATATGTGTAACCATACAACATTTAATAAAAAAAAGACATTTGACATTTGTTGACGAAAAATAAAACCTTTTATAACAATAACAACTGAATATTTAATTTTGTTATCTAAATTATGTTAGCAAAAATGGTCTAGGACTCTAACACATAACAACAGTCTATTTGTATAACACTTTTTGAAATGATGAACATTTATACATTTATACAACTAATCAGTGAATTATCGAGGGAGTTCCAAAGTTTAACTCCAGTAACAGAAATACACATACTTTTTAAGTTAGTATGTACATAGATTTGCTTGAACTTGCATTTATGCCTGTGGAGCATAACATATAATATCTATATATATATATATATATATATATATATATATATATATATATAATGTGGAGCATAACTTCAATTCAATAAATTACGTGTTTTCCAAATGACCAGTCAACCCGGTTTAGTCAGTAGAGCAATAAACACACCTGTATTTTGCACTGTGTTGTGTTCACACTAGATACTATGTGAAAGAATGTTTATATACTGCACTAAACAACAAAAACTCACGACATGAACCGACCTGATGACGCGACGAAGCGTCCACACGGTGACACAGCGCCGTGTGTGTTGTTCATTTGATGGGTGTCAATTGTGTCGAGGATTTCACCTGAAACAGAGAAACAGCCAGATGCACCTGTTTAAACAGACAGAACCAGATGCAGAGAGAAAGAGAGAGAGGGAGAGAGAGGGAGAGAGAGAGAGAGAGAGAGAGGGAGAGGAGAGAGAGAGAGAGAGAGAGAGAGAGAGAGAGAGAGAAGAGAGAGAGAGAGAGAGAGAGAGGGAGAGAGAGAGAGGGAGGGTGAGAGAGAGAGAGAGAGAGAGAGAGAGAGAGAGAGAGAGAGAGAGGGCAAGACAGAGTGGGAGAGAGAGAGAGAGGGAGAGATAGAGAGGTGGAAAGACGAGCAGAAAGAAGCTGTCGAGTGATGTAGCCCTCATCCCAAAAGGAAGAGGAAGAAGAAAATATGGTTATACATGACCTATACACCAAGATATTTCAGAGCAATTATTTTACTTAATGAAATATTTCTACTTGTTCTTGTAGATCAAGACCTCTGGTTTTTCACAATGTTTTGATCACTTCCCTGTATGGTGTGTTGTTTACTTGCTGAACCGTATGGAGTTTCTGTAATTGCTGTAACACATGATGTCAAAACGCTGATTTTAGCACTGTCACATTATTATAATGATAAAATCCCCAAATTATGAAAAACATTCCCCGAGTCAAGTTGCTGGCAGTGACAGGAACTCAGAGTCTACACTCTAGAAGTGAGCGTTGAGTGACCCTCGGTGTACCTTTGAGGTCCCACAGGTTGATGGAGGTGTCCTTGGAGCATGTCATGATGAACTTCCCAGAGCTGGCAATGTCTATGTTGATGATCTCTGCGTCGTGCTTCTGAAACAGTAGACAGGGAACTTAGCATTATAGTGGAGCAGTTGTAACAACACATGGAGGCAGCACCAGCAGTTCACAGCGGTAGAGCGCAGTGGCGCTTCAGATTCTTGATTGAGAGGACCCAGGTTCGAATCCTGTGCTGCGGTGTTAAAACCGTAGGCAAGTTTCTTCACTCTACATTGTTCCTGTTCACTGAGCTGTATAAATACCTGGCTATTGACAGTGGTGGATATGTGTACGAGCAGCCTTCGCGCATTAATTGCAGCATATGGCTGGATGCTTCCCAGAGATGTTGAGATGGTGTCTGATTGAACAGGTCTGTCAGGGAAGTAAAGGGTAAAGCGTTTTTAGCAATACTGAGGATTGGATACTGCGCTATATAAGAACGTACCTTTACCTTATTTGGATATCATGATTCACAGCACTACACGACCACCCCTGTGGCCACAGCACTACCCCGCATAAGAAAGGCAGAATTTTCACGATAACACAATATTGTTATGACGAATTACACAAGGATAACATGATGTAAGAAATAAGTATCACTAGACTAACACATAACGTAAGAAATAAGTACCATTAGATTAACACATAACGTAAGAAATAAGTACCACTAGACTAACACATAACATAAGAAATAAGCATCACTAGACTAACACATAACATAAGAAATAAGTATCACTAGACTAACACATAACGTAAGAAATAAGTACCACTAGACTAACACATAACGTAAGAAATAAGCATCACTAGACTAACACATAACATAAGAAATAAGCATCACTAGACTAACACATAACATAAGAAATAAGTACCACTAGACTAACACATAACGTAAGAAATAAGCATCACTAGACTAACACATAACGTAAGAAATAAGTATCACTAGACTAACACATAATGTAAGAAATAAGTATCACTAGACTAACACATAATGTAAGAAATAAGTCTCACTAGACTAACACATAACGTAAGAAATAAGTCTCACTAGACTAACACATAACATAAGAAATAAGTATCACTAGACTAACACATAATGTAAGAAATAAGTATCACTAGCCTAACACATAACGTCAGAAATAAGTATCACTAGACTAACACATAACATTAGAAATAAGTATCACTAGACTAACACATAACGTAAGAAATAAGTATCACTAGACTAACACGTTTCGCTGGTAGTGTTTAAACCAACCAACACATTATCAACACTAAAAATAAATTCAGTGTAACAGTCGTCCACGTAATCCAGTGACATTGTTGTAGCCTGTCTGCAAAGTGAAGACACACCTTGTCGAAGTCAAAGGCGCCCTGGAAGTTGGCTGTTGTGCTGTCCTTCTTCTTGGTAAGTTTGAAGACGCGCACTGTGTGTGCATTGTACAGCCAGCCTATGAGAGCCCTGCAACACATACAGTGTACATACAAAATATCTGAAATGGCGATTCCTAGACTCATCCAATATGGATTAAGATCACAGGATGACTTAACACTTGTTATGCCCAGAACAAAGAGGAACACTCTGGAAGATCGGGCATTTAGAGTGGCTGCACCAACATTGTGGAACTTGGTGTTTTTAAGGGTAAATTAAAGACTAATTATTTTGGTGTAGCCTACAACTAACTTATGGTTTCACATTTTATTAGTTTTACAACTGTTACATAACTACAGTACTTAGTCTATGTCGGATGTTTGTACTAAAACAAATCATTTACATTTTTATTATTTATTTAATTAATTTATTAAACAATGTTTATATATTTATTTAGCTAATTTATTTAACTATTTTATATTGTACCAATTTTTTTTATCAATATATGTGTATTATGTTGAATGTTTATATTGACTCGTATATTGTGCAGCACCTTAGAATATTACTGTATAAATATGGTGCTATGTAAAGAATAAACATTTACACACACAGTCATATGGATGGGTAAAAACCGTTGTGGACGGGTAGATATATGGGTGAACGGGTAAAAAAATGAAGGAGCAAAAAAAGGTGTTCCAAAACCATGGATATTGTCATTTATGCCTTAGAAGTGAGTGTAAATGTTGTCATATGTGTGTTTGTAGTCCATTTCAGGTCATCAGACACATTTCAAGTTTGTATACTTAACATCCATGTGTCCACCAAAACATGTGTGACTGGCAATAATGTGGTCCTGCATACAGCCTTGCTGATGTCACACATGACATTCTGTCTGGTTCCAATATAAACACTGTTCCACTTGATAGGTGGAGACACTGATGCTGTCTCACAGAATGTTTGACTCCTGACAAGGACAGAACTGTGACAAGAATTATGTGCTTACCTGCAGTCAGGGCTAAACTTCACCTTGGTTACATGGTCCAGTTCCACGTTTGACCGAACGGATCTAGAAAGGAAACATGCAGGTAAAAACAATGACGGTAATAGGCCTGGAAGATCAGTTTATACAGACATTTCTACAGAAGACGTCAGCAGATCTGGGCCTACCTTACACACCTGCTCTGTAGCAATGTGTGCAGTTTGAATAATTTTCTTCTACGAAATGTAAATAAAATGCTCAAATCTCTGGCAATATAATTGATGTCATTTAGTTTTGTATTTTGGAATGTTTAATATGGTCGCAATGTTCCCGGCATATTCTAGATAACAAACCCAGCAAATGTTGGTTGTTAAAAGGATTATTTTAAGCTAATATATATTCAAAGTATAATTTTGCATTTAAGTCCTTTCTCTAGTACATGTGCGTGTTTGTTTTTACAAATAAATGTATACCTTGGGTGCTATTTGTGCAACAAGCCAATAGATACCAGTGTTGGTGTGAATTACCGAGTTTGCTGTCATGTGGGTGATTAATTATGCAGCCCCATTACAGGGTGTATATTGAATATTTATGCATTGCAGTAAACCCCACAATCTGTTGACTTTAAACACTGTCAGTGTGTCGGATAAAACCAGTCTGGCGAATTAAACTGAATATTCATGACTGTGCTTTTTACGAATAGTATAGGCTGAGACTGAACTAGAAGTTCTGTGTATTTTCCCCGATATGTTGTCAGGGTTATAATTGACCAATAACACATCTTGGTAATGAAATGTAGGCGTAACATTACATGACTTATATTAGTCAATAGGATCAATTCAAAATTGCGTACATTACAGAGTTTAAGATTTAAAAAGTATCCATTTAGTTACCACTCTGGCTACCAAACAGAGCTGGGTCGGTTCACTTTGATCAATTCCTATTCGATTAAATTTCAATGTTCTCAAAAAGCCTATTTCGTCAGATAATATAACCTTTCGTACATGTAAATACGTGTACTTGGAGTTCTGCTGTTGTGGGTTGTTTAATTTTTATCTTTGATCAAAAAGGGATATCCAAAAATATTACTGTTTAACATAGTTTACATCAGTCAATTTATGTAGAAATATATTGTGAATTTATTTTCGATTTTGATCAATTAATTCAATCTGTTTTAAATTCACTCCATTCCAATTCACCCTATTTTTTATCAATATAATACCAAGTTAATTAAAAACTGAAACCAGGTCAGGCAACAGATAAACTCCCAGGTAAACAAACTGTCTCCTCCCAACACATTTCAACATGGGTTAATTGAAACATATTTGGACGATCAGCATGCTATAACAGATTTTTTATTTTTTTTATCACAACTAACATAACATAGTAATTTTTTTAATATTTGCAGTACACAATATGAAACTGTATTCATTATGTTACCATTGATTATTTGAATTCTTTTCCTAGTAAAAATATTCATGAGTAGAATTTAGTGCACTTACTTGTGTTCTTTCTGGTTGAAATCCTTCACGTTCCAAGTCAAGATAGTTCTATCTGCACAACAGAATTGGTTGTTTATATAGCTTCCTCAACTACTTTGTTTGTGATTTTATCATAGTAATCCTAAAACATTCAAGAGCCCATAAGCGTATTCAATAATCCATCAAATATAAAATAATAAATATGTACCCAGCAAACAACGACCCGTGATTTCACATGTTCTGTAAGTGAATTCACAAGTTCAACTGGCTCAATTCACGTGAATTCACCGGATTCTGTGAACAAATTTGGTGTGTAGACACGTGTTTACTATGAACTCACGAGTTTTTCACGTGATGACACATGCCAGTTAAACTGTACCAGTTCTGACCCAGTACGACTCGTGTCAAACTCATTCAAAACTCGTGACAACAGAGTATTCATGTGAATACACATGAAAACATGTACTGGTGGAGCGGTACCAATTATGAACCAGTATGACATTGCCAACTGGTTCGGCAATGGTTCCTTGTTTGCTGGGAATCCTAAAATATTCAAGAGCCCATAAGTTCATTCAATAATCCATCAAGTTTAAAATAACAAATATGTAAAGAAATAGTTTGCACATAATATTATTATACTCACAATGGAAGAAATTTAAATGAGTCAGACTGAGTAAAGTTCTGGATCTTTAATGAAGTATAAATGTAATGTAATAAATACACATGGTGACGTGGAAAACGAAGACCAAATCAACATGCCATGCTTAGATCTAATCTCAGACAAACTCGCATTGTAGTCAAATGCGGAAGTTGTACAAAACATACCTTCAGCACAGCTGGCAAGCAGCTTGCCATTGGGACTGAAGTGAAGTCCAAGGACTGGTGCACTGTGACCTTTGAGGGTGGTTGCAAGCCACTGGTGGGAGAAGATAGTGTTAGCGTTCTCCTTCCTGTACGAGTGGCGTCGATCTCGTCTCTTCTGAGGCTGGCGTCCGCGTGCATCAGACACAGCCTCTCGTTCAGTGCCTTTAAAGTATTGAAAATCACAATATCAAATTCCAGATCTATTTAAATTTTGTAATAAAGTAATAACATAATAGTATTGTTTATAGTATGGTGTAAATGCCAAATGAAGTATATTTAAGTTAACTGAGCCTGAGGGGCACAGAGAGTATCCTGCATTCCAGCATACCTGAAGCCTTAATTACTTGGGCATTTTTCTTAAGATTTCTGTAATCAAATTGAGTTATTATAATTTATAGTACCATGGACATGCAAATTGCCACCTGTTTCTAACAACATATAAAACGCATTGCGTACGTCTAACTCTAAGCGAATGTATTATTGTTATTGAAAGTAAGTTATAATGGTGTCATCTTAATTTTACGTTTTTTGAACTAAAGACAACCAGCCTAACCCCTCCCCCAGGCCAGAGAATATACTCACTTTTTTGTTTTGAGTCATCTTGCAAATCTTGTTTCCCAGAGAACAAGTTGTACAAGAGAACAACCAACAGGACCACGGCACCCACCGCTGCGGACACGACCAAAAATGGCAGTGATGCTTTTTCTTCTGTCGGCATGTTGGAATATTAGATTGGGTATCCCTAGGGTCGGTCGGAAGTGACTGCAGTGAAAACCGAAACCTGAATATGTGACTGTCACACCGTGACTGTGAGTGACACGTGTAGTCTGTAGATGTATTAATAAAATGCGCGTTGCCAAACTGCTGCAATTTCACTTTTGCAAGGGACAATTAACGATGCTTTCAAGGCGTGAACTATGCAATGTTTTTGTAAAACGATGTTGCGTGCAATTGTGCAAGAAATATCTCCACGGAAGCTTCGCAAGAAGACAAAAACGGCTGTCAGCGAGACGTTTAATTTCCGGTCACCTTCTATTATCGCTCGCGTGTCCTAGCCTCGGTTACCAATGCTGCAAACAGGACGCTATGAAATCAAGATAATTTTATAATATATAATTATTATTGTACTGGGGCTTACTTGGGTGTTTATGTTCAAGGAAAGTCGGCACGCCATCGTTCTTTCCCAAACATGTAGCGAGAAATATTACAACTTATGCAACCCATATGTTATTATTAATAATATTAGTTTTAATACATAATGAATAGCTTTATATTTTATTGTACAGCGCTTTGAGCATATTTGAATGTCCATTTGAATATTGCGCTTTATAAATAATAATAATTATTATTATTATATTGTAAACCGATATAATTATATTAATCATCATTATTTATTAGTTTTATACTAACCATTGAAAATAACATAACAAAGGGCCTTAATTGTTACAATATTTTATTGTTCTATTTGTTGTTGTTTTTCTTTGAAAGTCGATTCATTTTTGGAAGTTAGAGAGCTGCGCTGCGTTACTGTATCCCTGGCTGGTCGTCTCAACAAATTGTGGATGTCAGAGGCTTGAATCCAAGTATATATATATATATAAATGGCAACTGACTTTGCCAGTCACTACTGCGTCAGCCGTGGAGACAGCACGAATACCTGCCCCAATCTGAAGACGGATACATGACAGGTGGGAATGCCAACATGCCAGTAATAATAATAAATAGATAAAGTATAATTTTGAATAATTATATATTGTTCTATTTACACACATATATTAATATTTACCAAATATTACACGCACGCATAAAGTTAAAATGTATACATAAAATCAAAATAATATGTATACAAAGTGAATTATTTAGCAAGATCTCTGCAAGAATAAAGGGCTTAAAATCCAGATCATTCTGAAGATGAGATAGAGTCGAATCTACTGTTGTGTATTTTGCGAGTATTGTTTATGCTTTTGGTGAGCATTAAGAGTGGTGAAGTTGGACGATTCCGAAAAATGTCCTAGTTACTATAAAAAATATGCAACACTCCAACATCATCCAGTCTGGTCTAACTGCAGTAAAATGTTAAGGCTCGTACTCATGATCATGTCTTTCCCGGATTCACCATGTTCTGAAGCCCATGCACCTAATTATGTTGATGATATACCATCTACCAGCAATACTGATGTATTAAGATAGATATCTTAAAATGTGGAGAATAACATAGAAAGTCCAAGAAAACTGATTTAAACATTTCCATTTTGACCAAAATTCTTTAATATAGTATTGCCATAACTCAGGTCACTTCCCCCAGACCTAAAGGCGACCTTAATAGCAAAGTTGACCTTAATAGAAACATTCTACTGTAACTGTTTTTTGAATAGTCATTACGGGGGTGAGATGGTGTAATGTTAATATTATAGTTTGGCAACCTGACGTCACAGCTCAGATTCTTCTATAGGGCATAACAAGGGACATAAAAAGTGGTGTAGCAAACATATTCCCACGATTTTGGGAGCATGTGCTCCCTGAATCATTCTATGGGTATATTCAGCACACAGGTCAATAGCATTACACAGAGGTTTCGGGAATAAGTTTATTGGAATGTCACAACGTCAGTAACAGATTGAGTACACACCTTCAAAACAAACAGCGTGTTTGACTAGTGTGCCACATTCCACTGAAGAACAAACCACAAATAACGACGTAACACACACCTAACATAACACATTTACATAAACACTTCTTCAGCAGTTGCTTTGGTAACCCTGTAACATCTAAACTAACAAACCTGAAGCTACCTTAGCCATAGTTGAACCAACTATTTTGATATTCTCATATCCCACTGAGTTTCAATCTCAGGTAATAACAAAGCAAAACACGTTCATGCATCATATTCACAGCAAATATTCTCGCCAGCAAAAAGATACCATCATTCAAACTACAATTTGCATCAACAATTCATATCCAAAAATTATTTGGTCCTGTGAATCTGAGTACATTACCAGGGACTATGTATTTGTTGTATAAAGATGAGTTTGGTGTTCAAAATGTCAGAATTAGCTCATCATAAAACGAATTAAGAAAAGAGGTATTCGACCTATTTAGAGCTAGTAATAAAAAACTACAGAAAGACATTCTGCATGTCTACATAAAACACACTGACAGCTTCTTTTTTGAAAGTCAGCTTACGTCAGTAACAGTTGTCACAATTAAAGCTCATCTTTTAAGAGGTGCTTGAACGACATCAGGATATTTGATCGATTTTTAAGTTGAGCCTTCTTCTTTTCACTAAGTTTGCCCTTTCCGAGTTTATCTACGCGTGTCAGCTCGGTTTCGACAAACTCCTTGCCCTTCTCAAGGATCTTCTGCATGGTCTTCACATAGACGTCAGCAGACAGCTTCTTCTTCTCATCTGTGATGGCTGCTGCTGCAGTCTGCACCTTTTCAAACACAGCCTTCTGTTCATCACCAGTCGCCTTGAAGAACGACTTCGCCAGTTGATCAAACTCTTCCACACAGCCGGGGAGACCAATCCACAGACCTATGAACACGTGTAACACACTTAAACAAACACTAGTCTGCAAGTATAAGTCTGCAAGTATTTAAAGGATTCTTTACAAGCTTATATACATTCAATACGTACTGTATCATAACTTTTTATTTGTAAAGCGCTGTATATCCGGAATTTTTTTCGCTCAGAAGCACATAAAATCCATTGTAACACATACATATTTAAAATATCTAATAATCACAAAGACGAAATGATACATGATAATAAAATAGATCATTAAATAATGCTTCTAAAAATCCTAGTTCATAAGCTAAACTTATCAGCAATAAATACATAAAATATAATAATAATAAAATATATTAATAACTTTATAATAAAGTAAGTAAAAAATATAATTAAAATAAATTCATTATAAAATACCCTACAAGTAATTTACAAATTTGTATCAAACGTTCCTCAAGTACTTTCTCTGTTACTTTTGTCTTGCAAATCTATGCATAACTTGGGTGTTATCTGTACAACAAGTTTATGTGAATAACTCGGAGCTTGCTGCAACATAGGTTATTAATTATGCAGCGCAATTATAATAAATATTCAAAATAAAACCAAAGTCTGGGAAACTGAAGGTTGAATTTTTAAATGTGCTTCACCAGATGTCAAAATTATAAAACATTATCAAGGCAAAACTATTCATTGTTTCTAAAAGCCATAGACAGCCTGTACCATAAATGCCAGTCAAATAAATTTTTTTTTTAAATTGTTTTTTTAAGTCCACTAAAATGCAAATGTCTGCTTGAAAATATATTCAAATATTTCATGAAAGCACATTAATGGCATTGGCTAAAAAGCATAGCGTGTATTACACAGTACTGCTCCAAACAGACACGCACTGCTTTATATACATGCACATACTTCTAAAAAAATGAAATTAAGTATTTGCATACTATGCATCAAATGGGAACAAAGTGAGTTACCTGATTCCGCTACAATGAAGCGTATTATTTCATCAGAACTTTTCTTATTTCCGGTGTAGTCGATGGGATCAGTGCGGCCTTGGAGGAAGAGTTTATATACCGGGAAGTCGTCTTTGTCGGCCTTGTACCGCTCTGCCAGCTCCTTGTTTTGTTCTTGTTCTGCTACATCTGTTGAAAAAAGTGTGTTGCTAAGACTTTCGCAATGCTGCTTAGGGCAGTTATATAAAACTAACAGAATTATAGAATTGAAGCTTGGTGCATAAATAAACACGCAGATTTTCTTTGGGGTGTGTTAAACAACAGACCCTGCTGAAGTTGTGACATTTTCTGCGAAAATAATTGCCCATGCCTATGTCAAATACTTTTAAGTGCAATATATAAAATTATTGAATGGCCACCTTTTTTGAAAAAATAAATAAAAATGCATTGAACAATTTAACTGCCAGGAACATTGTAGTGTATCTGGGATTTATGAGCATTGTGCATCCATTCAATATTCTGGAGTGATCATTACAGACCAGACTGGTTTCTTTCGCCTGGTTAAATTTAATATGTTAAATGTTGACATCCAACAGTGACTGCAGCAGTGCCACTGCCAGATAGCAAACGTTTCCTAATCATCAATTCATTTGGTCAAATGCATAATTGGTTGTGAAAATCAGACCTGCAAGTTGCAATATTAAGTCCTTACCATCTACATTCACTTCTGCTATGAGTAGTTCTTCCTGCACTTGTCCTGCAGTAGCGACTTTCTTGAACTCATCGTGTTCATCTCCGTAGGGATACATCTGGTCAAACTTCACCAACACCGCCTTGAATTTTGGCACAATCTAGAAACATCAATGAACAAAATAAGTCATGTCAAAAGATGATGAAAATAAAAAGATCAGAGATTATTAAAAACTGAGCGAAAATGTAGAGTGAAAAAACTTGCAGAAGGTTTTAACACTGCAGCACAGGATTCGAAACACAGGTTCGAATCCTGTGCTGTGATAAATATTAAAATATACCATGCCTCATGATGCCTGCTATGACCGTGTGTTGAACGTAGGCTGCTGGCATGACAGGCTAATCCAGGGTGGGGTCCAAATATGTATTTGTATACAGAAATTGTGTGTATTTGTACTGGAAATCACAAAAGTAGATGTATTTGAAAATACAACTAAATACACATAGCAAATTACCACTTGTAACAGACAAAGCATTGTCTGACATAATCTGACTGGCTCAAGAGTCAAGACAATGTTTTTCATATCTGTGGTAGCGTCTGTAGACACAGTGGGTAGGTTTGCATTGAGAAAATTGGCCTACAGGGAAGCTGCTGGTCATACATTACTATCACTTAATCATTAATGCCAAAATAATGGGAGGCTTGTCACCATACATGCCATAATTTATAAAGCAGGTTTCCACTGCGAATCCCAGTGGAAACCTGCTTTATGGCTATGGCTATATATAATAGTCGGTCAATAGAACACTGCCGAGTACTAGAAACATCTAGAACTACTACGGATTTTGGCGCAACCAGCATCAATCTCCCGACAGGTGGCGTTGTAACCAATCTTTCAACTTAGTCTGGACTTCAAAAATGTAACGCTCTTACACTTCGCACGCCTATCTGTCTCCTTCGCAACTGAAATACAATACTAAATGTGGTGGTATATTAGAGTCGATACAAGTGAGTACTGCTAACTGAAGTACGTTGCGTTGTGTAGCAATGTCGATAAATGCCTGGTATTAATGCAGACGACGCTGCCGATGTCTGGGAGTGGGACGCGCTAACGAAGCCGGTCCAGTATTCAAATGATTACTGTGGCAATACTCAGAAGCGAAACACGTAAAAATTAATGCCTTACCTTGTCGAATGTTCCAGAATTTAATGGAGTTGACCCCTCAATTATGTCACATCTTACAAGATGCAAAAATGAGACAATTAGCAGAGCACCGACTGTAAACGCTTGCGTTGACGCCATGTTTCTTGAGTGATGATGTGGACCAATAATATAGCGCCACTCATACAAGGCTCTCATGTGTGATGTTTCTAACCACTGCTGCTATTGGTTCATTGGCACAACCTCGCTTTCGTTTTTATAGCCGACCGCGGACAGTGTGGACGATGTTTGTTTTGTGTTGCGCTGTCTAAACATGTAAACTAGACGTAGCAGTATTGGCGCCTGTTGAATTCTAGTTTTGCGTATTGTTGTGTGGAAACGTAATTTAATTAATGTGACATCTGGGTACCATATGTTCCAGCCTGTCCGTTAACGGTGTAGTTGAAATAAAGCAAGGTTGCAGACACTTGCTCGGTGTCACTGACGCTGCGCTACTCTAGACCTAGTCGAGTGAGTAATCTAGTCTCTAGACAGAGTCTACCAGGCGTGACGCAACTGTAACGCCAATTAATGATTGATGCGGCCGTTGACAATCCCAGCAAACGCTATATTTGTTTTCATAATTTGTTATATCGATTACTGTGGTGTCGGTGCCTACTGCCTAGGCAGCCCTAAGCTTGGAGCTGGACTGGTACTGACCACACCAATTAAATGTCATTTATGAAAATTATTTATTAAAATTCATATTGGATTTATCTCCTGATTCTTAGCATAGCAAAGTCCCTAATATATTGTGTTATTTTATATCCCTACAAATATCCATTGACAGTTTTAGATTAACGTTGCCAGGACTTTAGAGAATGAAATCCCATGTCCATGACAGCTTTATCAAAATTAGTGCATGCAATCTTTTACTCCACCATAGACATAGACACCAAATACAATAATTTAAGGTACCACCATACCAAGTATCAACAGCTTATAGCATTTATTTCAGAACAGACCATTCCCACCTGGTCTCAGTCATGAACATTAATTAGGAGTAGTCAAGTTAACCGAACCTTGGTAACATTTAATTAACTCTGATTTGACAATTTGCAAGTCCTTATATCAAATCCAGTGTAATGTGTCTAGCCATACTCTACAATATCGACTGTTATCCCTCGGTAAAAAGCTAGCCAGGCATCCTGTTACTCCCAGTATACAAATAAGCTGTACACGTCATTGGAACAGCGCCTATTCCCGGGCTAAGTGTTGACATTTGCAAGGTAGGAGTTTAGTGCTAGCAATAGAAAGCAAGGGAAAACTAAACATAAATAATTTATTAACCTTTCACTTGGCTATACCTCTGATATTTAAGACACTCAACCAGTATTGTGCAGTTGCGGTTATGATAATTTTAACCTTTGCGGCAACAATCAATTAGAATGATGGCTTTTAGAAATATTGCATTTTGTGTCGATTGTTATGTGAGCACATGTATTATTTTCATACAGACACAGTGAAAAATGATCAGTCAAATTAGTTTTTCATTGAAGTATTCAGACAACACAATATTAGATTATTGTCCCAAAACAAAAACTACATTTGCGCATTCATTAGTTTCATAAGGGAATTAATAAAAAAATTAATGTACCCAGCAAACAAGGAATCTTTTCTGAACCAGTTAGTGCATGTCATACTGGTTCATTATTGGTACCGAACCACCAGTACGTGTTTTCATGTGTATTCACGTGAATACACATCTTCTGCTTGTTGTCATGAGTAGTACTGGGTCAGAACTGGTCCAATTTCACTGGTACGTGTCATCACGTAAAAAAATCATGATTTCATGGTAAACACGTGTTGACACACCAGATTTGTTCATAGAATCCGGTGAATTCACGTACGGAAACATGTGAATTGAGCCAGTTGAACTCACGAATTCACTTACAGAACATGTGAAATCATGGGTCGTTGTTTGCTGGGGAAGTAATAAAAATGTTAATGTATTCATGACTGTTCTGTTTACAGAGGTAGAGAGGAAGACATGGCACTGATGGGTCTGGCGTGGGACGAGTAGACAGTGGCAGTGAAAGGAGACATGGCGACGTTCAAGACAAAGATCAACCTGTGGGTGAGGTCGGAGATATTTGCCTACGGGGCTCTTCCCGTCCCACCTCATCCCAGGCTCTCCGTGCATGTGCGTACAAGTCACTTTTATTATAAACCTCTTCGTTATAAACATGGTTGTCCTGCAGTGTAGTTTTTGGTTTCTGAATTGGTTGTTATTGTCTTTCTCTGTATTGGAGATGATCCTGGAGTTTCTGGTTGTTCCTTACATGTTTTGTGCTGTTATTTCTACCAACCGTCTCCTCTCCTCTCTGTCTTTTGGTCTCCTCATCCTCCTGTCATCTGCAGGGTTTATCATCATCATGCTGTCGGTCGCGAAGCGACAAAGACTGCTTCCATCACTTGACTCTTGCTCTCCATTTGTCTCTCTGCTGTGAGAGTGATGTCCAGGAGTCGATCTTTATGTCTCTCAGCTTCAGGTTTCTCTTGATGGTATCTTTGAACCGGAGACGAGGGCGCCCTCTCTTTCTGTGACCAGAAGACAGTTGGGAGTAGAGAACCTGCTTCGGTAGCCTGTCTGATGACATCCTCATGAGGTGTCCAGTCCACCGGAGATTCTTTCTGATCAGAAGATCTTCCATAGATGGCAGCCCTGTCCGTTCGAGTATTTCCTTGTTTGTCACTTTGTCCATCCAGGTTATCCTCATGATCGAACGCAGATGTCGCATCATGAAGGCATGCAACTTTTTCACCTGTCGTCTGTACACTGTCCAGGCCTCGGCTCCGTATAGGAGGGTGGACAGCACAATTGCACGGTATATCTTGCCTTTAACCCGCATGGACACATGGTGGTTGTTCCAGAGTCTCTGGCGTAGTCGGCCGAAAGATGCACTAGCCTTGGCCATCCTCCTCTGTATTTCATCGTCAATGCATCCGTCACTTGATATAGTGCTTCCGAGGTAGGTGAATTCCATAACAGAGTTCAGCTTGTTTCCATCAACCATGATATCCTCCTCTCGGGTTCTTGTAGAGTTGGGTTGGTACAGCACCTCGGTCTTCTTGATGTTAATCTTCAGGCCGAACTTCTTTGACGCATTGGAAAAAGCATCCACTATTTTCTGGATCTCTTCAGCAGAGTGTGCAACCAGTGCACTGTCATCTGCGAATAGCAGCTCCCTCATCAGTATCCGTGTAGTCTTGGTCTTCGCTCTGAAGTGTGCGACATTGAATAGGTCAGCGCTCTGTCTGGACTGTATGTAGATGCCATCCCCCATGTCTCGGAAAGAGAGGACTGAATTTAAAGCATAACTGTACATCAGCTATCTGAACTCTCCATCACTCCTCTCCATTCTCCACCAACTCTCCACTACCCTTCACTCTCCATCAACTGTCCATGCTTTCCATCTCCATTCTCCAACTCTTCACATTCTCCACTCTCTACCAACTGTCTCAACTCTCCATCACCCATCTTCACTCTCCGTCAACCCTCCAGTCTACTCATCCTTGCCACTCTGCACCAATTGTCTCAGCTGTCATCTTGGCTCCATCAACCGTCTCCAGTCTCCATTACTTCGCCCCACTCTCCATCACCAGTCTCCGTGCACTGTGTATGTATGTGCACTGCATGTATGTGGTACATTCTGCAACACATACAATTGTGTTGCCTCATTCAAGTATGTGCATGTTGCCTCTGTGAATTTGATTTATTATATAATATTTAAATGATATCATGAGTGAATTATTTATTTTTATTTTTAAACACTATTCTGTTTCAGAATATTAAGAAGATAATTCCATATGCAAAGTCAAAGGGTAAATCGGGCTTTCCAAGACTTGGGTAAGTTTTGAAACAACATTTCTGTCCACAAACACCTTTACAAATGTGGTTTATCCAAGTGTCAGCAACTGCTAAAAAATCTTTGCCATATTTTTAATTGATGTTACCTGTATCAAATGAAGGCCATGTTATGAAGTAAAATTCCTTTGCCTTTTTGTACACCTTGTGCCTGTCATTAACAGGTGGAGTTGGATGCTAAAATAGGCAAAATGATCACTTATGTGAAGTCTATTGAATTTTTTTTTAGGCAAGGTAAGTTAGGTAACTCATATTTACCAGTTGCTTATAAACTATGACATTGAATTGTGTTTGCGCCACCACTGGAAAACAAGTTAAGATGACCTGGAACTAAACATATTAGTGATATACAATTACATCTTAGCAAAATGGTGCATTTCTTGGTGATGTTCATCAATGTATGTGTCTACATACTTGTGACTTACTTGTGACTTACTTGTGACTTACTTGAACAGTGAACCTTAATGACTTGAGACTTGAAATTCAGAGGAATGACTCAAGAGTTGAGTTTGACTTATGTGTGACTTACTTGTGACTTACTTGAACAGTGAACCTTAATGACTTGAGACTTGAAATTCAGAGGAATGACTCAAGATTTGAGTTTGACTTACTTGTGACTTACTGGTGACTTACTTGTGACTTACTTGTGACTTACTTGAACAGTGAACCTTAATGACTTGAGACATGAAATTCAGAGGAATGACTCAAGAGTTGACTTGGACTGTGAGGTCGGTGACTTGAGATTTGACTTGGACTGTGAGGTCAGTGACTTGAGATTTGACTTGGACTGGGAGGTCAGTGACTTGAGATTTGACTTGGACTGTGAGGTCAGTGACTTGAGATTTGACTTGGACTGTGAGGTCAGTGACTTGAGATTTGACTTGAACTGTGAGGTCAGTGACTTGAGATTTGACTTGGACTGTGAGGTCAGTGACTTGAGATTTGACTTGGAATGTGAGGTCAGTGACTTGAGATTTGACTTGGACTGTGAGGTCAGTGACTTGAGATTTGACTTGGACTGTGAGGTCAGTGACTTGAGATTTGACTTGGACTGTGAGGTCAGTGACTTGAGATTTGACTTGGACTGTGAGGTCAGTGACTTGAGATTTGACTTGGACTGTGAGGTCGGTGACTTGAGATTTGACTTGGACTGTGAGGTCAGTGACTTGAGATTTGACTTGGACTGTGAGGTCAATGACTTGAGATTTGACTTGGACTGGGAGGTCAGTGACTTGAGATTTGACTTGGACTGGGAGGTCAGTGGCTTGAGATTTGACTTGGACTGGGAGGTCAGTGACTTGAGATTTGACCTGGACTGGGAGGTCAGTGGCTTGAGACTTGACCTGGACTGGGAGGTCAGTGGCTGTCTTGACTTAGTGCTCAGTTCAGTTTATGACTTTCCATGATTCCATCAAGTCTGCATTGTCAGGGATGATGCAGAACTTCACAGGTTGTGTGAATGTTGTTCAGGTACTCTGTGTGGAAGAACATCGCCTGCAACAAGCTACAGCTGCCAATGGACCTGGCGTGGATGTAAGTACAGCACCGTATTGACAGGATTGATTGGTAATACATTAAACGTTATAGTGTTAGCATCCTGCAACATTACTGATTTTCCACCAGATGGCTGTTTTTTCATTGGTCTTGTTTTTCTATGGTCTGGGTACAATATACTGCTTTTTGTAATTGTATAACAATTTGTGTATATAATAATTATATATATATATATATATATATATAATTATTATATATGTATAATTATTATATATATATATATATTTATATATATATATATATTATCCATTTATTGCATACAAGACGATTAATTTAGAAACATTTTATTTCCATGGTTAACTGTATTTTCCCTAGTGTGTGTGTATTTACAGTGAATAGAGAAGATTATGAAAATTGAATAGAATTGGCAGTTAGTGAGGGAGTAACCTAGAGATGACAAGTAGGTAGGTCACATTGGTGGTGCATGACCAGGAATATTTGTTCCAGATGCACAAACAATAATTGTTACAAAAAAACTTACAATATAATTGAATATATATACATATATATATATATATATATATATATATATATATATATATATATATATATATATATAGCATTCATGTAAGCATAAAAACAAATAACAACAAGTGGTGAATTTATAATGTATCACGAGAAAATAAAATATGTCATACATGACAGGAGACGCCTACTGCGTGTGACGTAAGTCAGGTGAAATCAGCTGTTTTCTGTTGACAAACTACGTGGTGACTTGCAGGTACTTTGTGACGTTTGACATGCTGGTTATGACAGCGCCAGAAGAACGACTGGAGCGTGACGAGATGTTTGCCCAGTGTACCTCGCAGCAGGAATTAGGTAGTGTTCACTTTCAGTTTCATTTTTATAATAGACCACTGGCTTGGCCAAATCTTACGATGATTAATTATATAATCAGTTTTACAGTGGCCACAATGATGTTGCTCTTACGATATTTAAAGTAATAGTTCTTAATTTCTGATTTGAATATTTAGAAATTAATGGTTAACTTTCATTGTTAACTGACCTAATCATTGAGTCAATTGTTGTGGATGTCATATTTGGCGTTATATAAGACCATCATCTCAGTATTGTTACTGGGAAACATTTGGCCACTAAGTAGCAATATTAATATGTAACTATTAAGACTTCCATGTAACAAACGTAGTTTGTTTTATTAAAAGAAAGTGGAAATTATTCATAGTAATTGCATTTTGTGGTGTTTCAGAACACACTGTAGCAATTGTTATAAGTCAATGTCTTACATCAAGGGTTATTTTGTATAGTTGTTGCAAGAGTTGACTGTTTTACACAACATTTTACTTGTAGAGTTGTGTGAGAGTTCAGTGTGTAACACCAAGTGTTACTTTGCAAAGCTGTGAAAGAGTTGAATGTGTTATAGTAAATGTTATTTGCAGAGCTGTGCAAGGGTGGCATTTCTTACACCAAGTGTTACTTGTAGAGTGTAAGAGTTGAATATGTTACACAGAGTGATACTGGTAGAGCTGTTCAAGAGGTAAATGTGTTACTTGTAGAGCTCTGTCAGAGTAAGATGTCTTAACCAAGTGTTATTTGCAGAGCTGTTCAAGAGGTAAATGTGTTACTTGTAGAGCTGTGCAGGAGCAAGATGTCGGTGCCTCTGCTCAGATTCGTGCTCTTCCTCTACCTCCAACACTTCCACAAGATCTCCCTGCGTTCCTCCCTCGCGTCAGGCAACGTCGAGTATCCTTTCATTCTCGTCACCACTGCTTGAGGGAAACTGAAATACTTATGCAGTACACTGTAGATGCAACCCAAAATAGCACATTACCTCACTAGTTGACAGGTGATTTGATGGAATCATCCAATGGACATTCCATAGGTGGTATCAGTGTTTGGGAAATTGGGATTAATTCACAGGTTTACGTGTATAATAATACATTTTTATGTAGTATAATATATTCTTTTGATAACGAAACCAAGTTATAAAGTATCTAAAAAAAATAGATGAAATATCTGCCTATTTTGTGTGTGACATGTTTTAGTGTAAGTTGAATAGTTTTTATAATATAGTATTATCTGATAAAAAAGGATATCCTGGATACCCAGAGCCTGGATAATCAAGGCTATGTGTCATCCAGTGCAAATCGCAGTTCTAAGTGGGGAATTTTGAAAAATGTGTTTATTTTATTCACAATTGTCATATATTTGGTACTCAAAATACAAAGCGCCTAGAAAGAAAACATCAGCCGTAAAGACACGTGTACACCAGCTCAAGTACAGCCAGATTAAGTGTACATAAAAATGCATGAGAATAATGAATGGCTGCTGCACACATAATGTGCATAAGAGTAATCAAATGTACATCAACAGTCGTGTGCCTGTATGTGTCCTCAACGTGACCAGATGGCCGGTGACGTCACAGCCCCCAGAGTTGGACACCAGGTCGTCATCAGCCAGGGGCAAGGTAGGACACAGGAGTGAATACAGGGGGTGTTATATGACACAGCCTTTGGGGTGTATTTCATGACATGGCCCCAGCTGTGGGGTGCGTTACATGACATGGCCTGTAACATGACACGACTTGTGGGGTGTGTTGTATGACACGACCTTTGAGGTGTATTACGTGACACAACCTGTGGGGTGTATTACATGACACAACCTGTGGGGTGTATTACACGACACAATCTGTGGGGTGTATCACATGACATGACCTGTGGGGCGTATTACATGACACAACCTGTGGGGTGTATTACACGACACAACCTGTGGGGTGTATCACATGACATGACACAACCTGTGGGGTGTATTACATGACACAACCTGTGGGGTGTATTACACGACACAACCTGTGGGGTGTATCACATGACATGACATGACCTGTGGGGCGTATTACATGACACAACCTGTGGGGTGTATTACATGACATGACATGTGGGGTGTATTACACAACATGACCTGTAGGATGTATGACATGACCTGTGGGGTGTATTACACGACATGACCTGTGGGATGTATTACATGACACAACCTGTGGGGTGTATTATACGACATGACCTGTGGGGTGTATTACACGACATGACCTGTGGGGTGTATTACATGACACGACCTGTAGGGTGTATTACATGACATGACCTGTGGGGTGTATTACATGACACGACCTGTGGGGTGTATTTCATGACACGGCATGGAGGTGTATTATGTGGCACAGGGCCATGTGTTACTTGATGTCTTCTGTTATCTAGTGTGATGTCAATTCATAATGTTTGTGGCATATTTGCTAAACTAACTTGAGGAATTATTATTTAAGTTGTGCAGTTTATACAGTTATTAGCTACACTGGTGATGATGCCAGGCCTTAATCTCAGTCCATATCGTAATTTATTCATATTTGCTTTGTCTTCTAGTATTAATTAGTCATATTTATAATGTATACTAATGAGGATAATACAGTTGTTGTTTGTTTACATGTAACTGCAGTACCTGATAAATGTTTTCCTTCCAGAGTCTGGATGAGCATTCTCACATGACATTTGTGTTGAATAATCTCAAGGAAATTTTGGATCTGTTGGCACAACCAGGTGAGTTCTTATGAATAACAATGTTACACGAGTACAGAATGCTGTGTAATATATCAGAAGATATTTAAATTTCACAAGATATTTGGTGGAATAGTTTTGTTACCACAGACGTGTCTGCACACATTTGACTTTTCCGTAGACAACCATTGTAATGTTTCCTTCATTTCGTACAATATTTGAATAATAATAATAATAATAATTTTATTTAAACACCTCATTTCTTTACATAGTAAATTCAGGGGTGTGTACAAGTAAAATAGCTTAACAATTTAAATACATTACAACAGTTCAGCAAATTATAAGTACACATTTTGATAAAATAATGCACACAAAAAGTAAAAAAGTAAATATACGCTCATTTAAAATATAAAGTGGTCATGTTCTTTCTAAAATGTCTAGAATAAATTACGAAGATGCCTGTTTAAAGAAAAACGTTTTTAGGTCTTTCTTAAAATGTCCGGAATCTTGTTGTTTCCTGAGATAAAAAGGAAGCGAGTTCCAGAGTGTAGGTCCCGCACATGAAAAGGCTCGTCACCCGAAACGTTTTAGGTTGACCCTTGGAACGTAGACGAGAGCCTGGTCAGCCGAACGAAGACTGCGATGGGGAACGTACGGCATGATTCGATCAGCCAGATAGCGTGGAATGTTAGCATGCACGGCGCTGTGCATAAAAGTCAGCAGTTTGAAATCAATACGCTGTGTCACGGGTAGCCAGTGCAACTCTCGCAGAGCCTCCGTCATGCTGTGTTGGTCACGGCGATGTAAACGTAGGATGACGCGCGCTGCCGAACGCTGGACCATTTCAAGTCTATACAACAGCGTTCCAGTAATGCCGTACAGGGCAGCATTACCAAAATCAAGTCGCGACGTGACTAACGCATGAACAAGTGTCTTGCATGCACAAAGAGTTAGCGCAGATCGTATTTGCGCTATACAACAAAGTTGGGCGTAGGCAGTCCGGCAGGTACGGCTTACGTGTGCGGTCATCGACAAAGTTGAATCGAGGTGCACGCCAAGGTCGCGAATGCTGGCCGAAGTGGTAACGTTGCGTCCACAGATGTCGACGACAAGAGGACGTGGCTGCGGAGTGCGGTGGTTTGGTGTGGTAAAGAGAATTGTCTCTGTTTTTGCTTCGTTCAAAAGTAGGTAGCGCGACGCTAGCCAAGCTTTCACGTCGATGACACACCGGGATATCTGGTCGGCTGCAGACGCCGAATCGTTAGGTGGAAAGTCAACATAGAGTTGTGTGTCGTCAGCGTACACATGGAAAGAACACCATGCGTTTCGAAGATATATGACAGGCCAGCGCAGTAAACAGTGAAAAGTAGAGGGCCCAACACACTGCCCTGTGGAACTCCGTGTCGCAGTCGGGTTCTGTGAGACGAGTGACCGTCGACACTGACGCATTGTGTGCGGTCGGTAAGATACGATGCGAGCCAGCAGAGTGCGTCGCCTCGTACCCCGATTCGATGTAGATCTATTAACAGTATGTCATGGTTGATAGTGTCAAACGCAGCGCTGAGGTCCAGCAGTACAAGTACTACGTGCTTATGCATATCCAGAGGTCGCAGAATGTCGTCTTGAATGCACACAATCGCGGTTTCGACACTGTGTGCCCGGCGGTAGGCACTCTGAAATGGATCTTCGAGGTCGTTGCTTTGCAGATGTAGACGCAGTTGGGCGGAGACGTGACGTTCGAGTAACTTGGATGCATAAGGAAGGTTAGAGATAGGTCGGTAGCTGGAGTAGTCGTCGGCGGAAAGACCTGAGCGTTTTAGAAGAGGCGTGATGACAGCGTGTTTCATACTTGCCGGAACAGTGGATGATTCGTAAGATAGGTTGATGATACTCCTGAGAATCGGCGCCAAAATGGAGGTATTAGCTTTCAGGATAGCGGAAGGCAGTGGATCGATATTGGACGTCTTTATCTTGCCATTTTGAATAAGTGACGTTACTTCTTCGAGCGAAGCCGGCTGAAACGCCAGCAGTGGCGACAAAATAACACGTGCATGCGCGTTATAGACGTTCGCTGATGGCATCAGGATTTGGCAGCGGATCGAGTCGATCTTGTCGGTGAAGTGACTCGCGAAAAGATCGGCAAGAATAGCAGGGCCACCAATCTCATTCGGTAGAGTGTTTCCGCATTTTCGGCCAAGCAAG
>OZ024865.1:32832282-33217282 GCA_964017155.1 Oasisia sp. SBJ-2009
GTACCACAGTAACAATTTGTTTCCCCTATGAGTATGAAGCTACCATCCACGGGTGTGTGATGCAGTGTTTTGAGACTTTGCGAACAAATATAACCACTTGGACTGCTACTGACTGCTTACAATGCTCTCTGGTCTCTTCAATAAGTATAACATATAACTTTTAGAAACTATTCATATGTGTACTATTCTAAATGTTCTGAATCGTGCTGTTTCTCTATGTGATAAATACAAATACTTATATAGCAACCAAACACTCGAGTTTGTTTTTAGGCTCTTTACATGCATGCGATTATAACTTTAATAAAATATATTAAAAACGACACCAGCCAAAATATTAACTAGTTATTTCATCAGTGTTTATGCCATTTGACAATAGCATGGCTGTGCAATCTGTTATTATTTTTATCATCATAAATTATAATTATAGTAGTTGCAAAGATTTTTTGAATCCCAGTAGCAATGCTTAGTGGGAAAACCAAAAACATGGACCAGAGAGAAAATGCACCACAAGTGTATTGCTTCAGTATCTACTGTCTACTGCTGCTACCTTAGAAGCAACATAACACAGATGTGATTAACCAGCGCTATAAAAGAAGGCTTCAGTGCTTCATCTAGAAATGTTATGCCTAGCTTTTGGCAAGACGTCTCCAGTGGTTTTAACCAGCTTCAATAATCAGCTAAGTTAGTTGTACAGCCTTGTGACAGAGTGGAACTGATTGATGCATGTGAGTTTGTGGAATCATCTGAAATTATTGTGTACTTTCTTCCGCAGGTCGTAGACGGTTGTGGAAAGAAGACTGTGTATCTGTTTGTAGACAAACATAGTTATTTTTATTAACTGATATGTCTGTATATAGTGTGGTTACAATGTTATGATGTTCTTATGAGATCTTATGTAGTTAGTTAGCCTTTCTCAGAACACTATCACCAAGCCAACCTTTCTATACGAGTACTGAGGATATTCACTGCCATAGTATTTATCATCCTCGGTATTTGTTTACGTCTCGGATTGATACAGATCTGACATTAACATGATCTCTGAGTCACTGTGCACTCACAGTCCGTAAGGTTGAGAGCTAGGAGTTGACACCAAATATACCATGTCTGCCATGTCCAGATATTGAACCCGGGGTGCTGGCATGTCAGGCAGGCGTGTTAACCATCATCACGTGATGACTGGTGGAACACATGTTGGTCTATTTCACACATGAACAAGGAAATAAAGTGAATGCTTTCCAGTGGAGTTGGGAATGCTTCTTAGATGAGTTGGGATGCTTCCCAGTCTGGATATTGAGGTACTTTGAGCAATAAGAATAGGCTCCTGTGCTATGGAAGAAATTACCTTTAACTGTGGATAGTTGTGGCTCTGACAGACAGACTAGTCTGGTACTACTAGAGCAAGTATGTACATGTATTTAGTGACTTGTCTGCCTTCTCACAAAAACATTTGGCTTAATTCTCACAAAAATGCCATGAGTAACAGTACATCATGTCATGCATAAAAAGCATTAAAATTGAACACATTGGTTCAAATGAAACTCATTTTATTCTGTTTACAACCAGTTTTATATACATGTAGAACTCCACAAATGCAACCATTTCAAACAGTGATGATTTAGAGTAATAATGTAATTTTAACTTATTAATAAATTAATCAGTGTAATTGATGTTTTCTCTAATATAAGACAACCTCAGTAAATTATCTAATTAAATTAAAATTAATTAATTTGACAGATGCATGACCAGTTTATATATGGTGAAACAGTGCTTTTATTGGTTTTATTATAACTTGTTATGTAGACATATTAGATTTTTTAAACTTAAAAAAACAAGCAATGCTCACTGACACAGCCACAAAGTTGACCTTACTGTAACATCAGGACCTGAGTTGTGGATTTTAGTTTTCCCCAGCTGGCCAGAGAGCTGAGCAGGCTGCCCAGACATGGAAGAGTCAGTGTCACACTTGTCACAGTCCAGTAATGTTGGTTTCCATATCCAGATAGATTTTAATGTATTTATTTAGAGTTTAATCTCTTTAACGGTGAAATAAATTCAATGTAAGAATTGTGACCAGAAGGTTCTTTTTTCAAACTAGATGATCATTCTCAGCTGTTTGTATACTTTTTGCCCGATTTATTTGGAATCACCGCAGATGTAATTACTTGGAGCCAAGACACAGTTCATAACTTCACCCCAACCAGACTGAACTCACTTGATTCCCTCGTGCTGTCTAACGTATCAGTCCGTCTTCTATTTTCCTTTGGACCACTTGCTGGACCCCCAAACATTTCTATATTGTTGATAGTAAGAGACCCGCGGCGGGTCTCTGGTCCGTGCTCTTCGTAAATTGTTTCCTGGTTATCAGTCTCCAGTCTCGATACACTACTTCTTAATTTGAACTTCTGTTTCAATTTAGGTTTTGACCTCACTTGTTTCTTCCTGACGACTTCCAGCTGCACTGCAGGTTTGTGTTTTGTTTCGAACACATCGTCGTTGTGTTCGCTGGTTCCCTGGGTGGTTCTTGCAGTCGTACTGTTGGACTGGTCGCTCTCTGTCGAAGGTGGCGACTGTTTGTACAGAACAGAACTACTCTGATGCAATCTGTGTGGTATGTCAGACCTGGACCTGTGTGTGGATGGACGTACATGTATGTGTGTCTCTGACTGCTGCTTTGAAGCTTTGCCGAGAGCGTCGTAATGTGAAACACATCCGGCTTTCTCCGCAGTGGTATCTCGATTACTTCTCGGTGTTTCGTCAGTGTCAGAGTCTCGATTGACCGAAGCGATGCGTTTGTGAAGAAGGTCCACAGGGGTCACATTCGTCAGTGACCCTCCTTTGCCTGCCAATGCTTGTTTCTGTGGTTTTGCTCTAGGTGTGTAGTGGTCCTTGTCCTGCCCCACAGGAGCTGTGTGTTTGGCGGGGTGTGTGGGGTTCCGGCTGCCAATGTGAGGGTGAAGGATAATGGGAGTCTGGGTGGACATCTCTCTAGTCTGCCATCTTGTGTCCTCTTCCTCCTCCTCACAATTGGGCAGCAGGTCGTACAGCAGTCGTCTGTAGCGACCTGTAGCACAGACAGTATAACAGTCAAATAGCAGTCGTCTGTAGTGACCTGTAGCACAGACAGTCTAACAGTCAAATAGCAGTCGTCTGTAGCGACCTGCAGCACAGACAGTATAACAGTCATACAGCAGTCGTCTGTAGCGACCTGCAGCACAGACAGTCTGTCAGTCATACAGCAGTCATCTGTATTGACCTGTAGCACAGACAGTCTAACAGTCAAATAGCAGTCGTCTGTAGCGACCTGCAGCACAGACAGTATAACAGTCATACAGCAGTCGTCTGTAGCGACCTGTAGCACAGACAGTCTAACAGTCGTACAGAAGTCGTCTGTAGCGACCTGTAGCACAGACAGTCTATCAGTCGTACAGAAGTCGTCTGTAGTGACTTGCAGCATAGTCTAACTATGATACAATAGTTGTCTGCAGCATGACACCCCGAGTGACCACTGTGAGGTAACACATGACACCCCGAGTGACCACTGTGAGGTAACACATGACACCCCGAGTGACCACTGTGAGGTAACACATGACACCCCTAGTGACCACTGTGAGGTAACACATGACACCCCGAGTGACCTCTGTGAGGTAACACATGACACCCCGAGTGACCACTGTGAGGTAACACATGACACCCCGAGTGACCACTGTGAGGTAACACATGACACCCCGAGTGACCTCTGTGAGGTAACACATGACACCCCTAGTGACCACTGTGAGGTAACACATGACACCCCGAGTGACCACTGTGAGGTAACACATGACACCCCGAGTGACCTCTGTGAGGTAACACATGACACCCCGAGTGACCACTGTGAGGTAACACATGACACCCCGAGTGACCACTGTGAGGTAACACATGACATCCCTAGTGACCACTGTGAGGTAACACATGACATCCCTAGTGACCACTGTGAGGTAACACATGACACCCCGAGTGACCACTGTGAGGTAACACATGACACCCCGAGTGACCACTGTGAGGTAACACATGACACCCCGAGTGACCACTGTGAGGTAACACATGACACCCCGAGTGACCACTGTGAGGTAACACATGACACCCCGAGTGACCACTGTGAGGTAACACATGACACCCCGAGTGACCACTGTGAGGTAACACATGACACCCCGAGTGACCACTGTGAGGTAACACATGACCCCCCGAGTGACCACTGTGAGGTAACACATGACACCCCGAGTGACCACTGTGAGGTAACACATGACACCCCGAGTGACCACTGTGAGGTAACACATGACACCCCGAGTGACCACTGTGAGGTAACACATGACACCCCGAGTGACCACTGTGAGGTAACACATGACACCCCGAGTGACCACTGTGAGGTAACACATGACCCCCCGAGTGACCACTGTGAGGTAACACATGACACCCCGAGTGACCACTGTGAGGTAACACATGACACCCCGAGTGACCACTGTGAGGTAACACATGACACCCCTAGTGACCACTGTGAGGTAACACATGACACCCCGAGTGACCACTGTGAGGTAACACATGACACCCCTAGTGACCACTGTGAGGTAACACATGACACCCCGAGTGACCACTGTGAGGTAACACATGACACCCCTAGTGACCACTGTGAGGTAACACATGACACCCCTAGTGACCTCTGTGAGGTAACACATGACCCCCCGAGTGACCACTGCCCACTGACCTGCTGACTTGAGGCGACACTGCAGGTCCTGCTGACTCCGAGACAGCTCCACCTCCCTCCTGTCAATGGCCTGCTCCAGGCGCTCCACCTGCCGCGGGTGGTCCTTGCTCTTCCTCTTCATCTGCCTCAAGTGCTCCACCTGCTCCGCCAGGCTCTCCTGGAGCTGTCGCTGCTCCTGGTGGAGCCGAGCCACCTCCTGGCAGCTGTGGAGCTCCGAGAGAGTCTCGTGCTGCAGACGGCGCAGCAGGCGGTCAGTGTGGTGGACATCCTGGACGAGGTCACTCACACTGACCATGATCCTCTCCAGCTCTGTCAAAGTATGGAGTGGTGAGTGAGTTTATTTGGTAAAACATAATATATATATATAATATATAATATTTACCGAGGATAGACACATTAAAGCGACATGGTCCGTTCGTGGCTTTATATTTGTATTGCAAAATCGTGTTAATCTATTGTAGCGTATAACTATTGTAGCGTCCTGGCCGCCAATAAATGTTTTATCGAAACAGAACTGACTTCGTAATGTTAAACGTCGAATGTTTATATACGCTGTCACTCAAATTGCCGCGAGTGTCACCCATCCTTTGACCTTTACCAACTTGGAGCCATCTCCTTCCAGGTACTCTTGTCGTAAAGTATGGAGTGGTGTTATGCTAACTTTGGAACGCTGCAAGTCCATCGTCTACCAAGTATTCTTGTCTTAATGGAAATGATGAAATTCTAAGGAGCTCTGTTCCTCAGCAACCCACAAACGTGAGTGTTCTCATGATGGGATTAGTTGTGTGAAGACACTTTTGGGAGGCAGATGATCTGAGCTATATGAGTATATTAGAAAAAACTAGTAATAATATATTACAAACCAAGAAACATGGGAAGTTAAGGAGTCGTGATCTTCTGTTAGTAATATTTTACCTGTCTCCACAAGACTGCTAGGGATGCTGTCATGCGTGGCCGCACTTGTCATCAGGTGGTCAATGTTCCGCCTCAGCGACTGCAGCTTCTTGACGGACTGCGTCAACTGACCACCCACCTCCTCCTCTGTCTGGCAGCTGCGGTCAGTCTTCTGACCGCTGTCGCCGTCCACGTTCCCCCGCAAGTACGACACGATGACCTGCATGTTGCCATGGATACCTCCACACACGTGCTTCGAGTTGGACATGTCCAGCCCCGTCCAGAAGGTGTCCAGTTCGTCCTGCAGGTGCAAGACAGCAGGGGGGTGGAGGTAGCCGCTGGTCAGTGCCGCGGCCACGGACGCGGTCAGTCGACTGCACTGTCTGATGGAGGCCCGGAGTTGCTCCGTCTCCTGCTGGGCCTGGCTGCAGTCCTCCTCCAGCTTCTCCAGGGCAGAGCCCTGCTCCTCCAGGATCACCTCAAACTTCTGCTCACGGAAGTGCTCCAGCTTGCGCATGCTCTGCTGGAAGGTGGAGAGGAACATCTGGAGTGAGTGCTCACTCGGACAGTGGATGCGCAGACCACTCTTGAACTGGTCCGTCACTGCAACAGGGTGTGGGTTGTGTAAGGAGGATTGTGTAAGGAGAATTGTGTAAGGAGAATTGTGTAAGGGTTGTGTAAAGAGGATTGTGTAAGGAGGATTGTGTAAGGAGGATTGTGTAAGGAGAATTGTGTAAGGGTTGTGTAAAGAGGATTGTGTAAGGAGGATTGTGTAAGGAGGATTGTGTAAGGAGGATTGTGCAAGGAGGATTGTGTAAGGAGGATTGTGTAAGGAGGATTGTGTAAGGAGAATTGTGTAAGGGTTGTGTAAAGAGGATTGTGTAAGGAGGATTGTGTAAGGAGGATTGTGCAAGGAGGATTGCATAAGGAAGATGTTGAAGAAGGAATGCATAAGGAGGATTGTGTTGTGTAAGGGTTGTGTAGGGAGGATGGTGTAAGGAGGATGTTCAGGAGGAATGCATAAGGAGGATTGTGCAAGGGGGATTATGCAAGGAGGATTGTGCAAGGGGGATTATGCAAGGAGGTTGGAGTAAGGAGGATTGTGTAAGGAGGATTGTGTAAGGGGGATTGTGCAAGGAGGATTGCGTAAGGAGGATTGCTTAAGGAGAGGTTTGAATGGGTAAGCTGATGACTGGAGAGGGAGAGTGGGAGACGGAGTGGAAATAGTTGGGAGGCGCAACAGGGCAGGAACAAGGAGGAATAACAACCAGACATCAAGGATGAGGACCAAAGCCAGCCTCACTGCCAATATGCAGAAAAGGAAGAGAAAATCAACTTTCTTTGTAGGGAGTGGACATTAAGTTCACACATTGGTGGGAGTTGATTTGAACCACCTTTGAATCTTGCTGCTAAACACATTATTTGGTTTATTTTGTGAATTTCTGAGGCTCTCTAAGGACATTTTGAGTAAAGAATGTTTGCTTAAGATATCAATCCTAAAATGTTTGTTTTGGATCTCTATATTTATATAACCATGGACATGCTTTAGAATGGACAGTAACTGGACACTTATGAGGGTGTCTAAAGTATGGACATGTATGAGGGTAACATATATGATGGTGGTCATGCATGATGGTGGGCAGTAACTGGACACTTATGATGGTGTCCAGAGTATGGACCTGTATGAGGGTGGACTCAGTGTCATATGAGTAGATGGATATTTATGAGGGTGGACAAATATGAGGGTGGATACTTATGACGGTTGACATATGAGGGTGGACACATATGAGGGTTGACATATGAGGGTGGATACTTGTGCGGGTTGACATATGAGGGTGGACACATGTGAGGGTTGACATATGAGGGTGGACACATGTGAGGGTTGACATATGAGGGTGGACACATGTGAGGGTTGACATATGAGGGTGGATACTTGTGAGGGTTGACACGTGCACTTTTATGCCTACCCTCCTGCTCCTTGAGTCTCTCAGCGACGTGAGACTGGGAAGTCTCGAGCAGAGTCTCAATGAACAGGTCGAAGGCGTCCGGGCCACGGCGGGGCAGGATGTCCAGCAGACTGCTGATTCTTGTACTCGTCTTTGGAGACATCTGACAAACAGACAGCACAGTGGACAGTGGGTTGTCACACATTGTTCCAGGCTGTGTCTGACAGCCTGGTCAGTTTTCCTACAACTCTAGTACAGGATATACCCAGTGAGTTGGACGCACGGATCAAACAGAAATATCAGTGGATGGGTGACAAGGCTTTATGCAGGATCAAATTATTGCCAGTCACACATGTTTTGGTGGACATGTGGAGGTTAACTGTAAAGCCAGTTCACAAACTTTAAGTGTATTTTTGTTACCTAAAAAGGACTACAAACACACATGTGACACCATTTATGCTCATTTTCAAGGCATAACTAACAATATCTATAGTTTTGGAGATCTTTTTTGCTCCGTCATTTTTTTACCCATCCACCACCCGTCCACCCATATTTCTACCCGTCCATATTCGTTTTTACCCATCCAAATGATTGGTGGACAGGTATCTGCATAAAGCTATGATTAAAAACTAAGGAGCAAGAAAGGTCAATAAATCATACATATTGCCAGTTATGCCTTGAAAATATGTGTCATTTGTGTGTTTATGTAGTTTATTTCAGTTCATCTCAACTGGCTTGCAACATTTTAGTTCTAAGTATGTGTTGACATGCCATGTCCACCAAAAAAACAAATGTTGTTCTGCCTAGCGCCCTGTGCCGGCTGTGTGCTCCTACCTGGATGTCCTCCAGCATGTCGCAGGTGAGCAGCTCCTTCTCCAGGAGCAGGCTCCAGAACTCTTCACTTGGGAAGATGTTCCGCAGGAGGAACGTGCGATTGTGAGTGAGCAAGGCTCGGTGCACCTCTGACATGCCATAGTCCCCCATTATCACCCACTCTCTGTCTGTCGCCCTCTACAGGTCTTGGCAGACTCAGTGGCTTCTGGGGCTGGTCTTGTGCTCACACTGCACTGTTTACACACTGCAGACTGAGTTACACACTAAACTACACACTCTGTTATGTTCTTCAGAGTCCATGGGGCACATCAGCACACAACAGTTTGTTTGTGTCAGTTTCTATGAATTGTTTGTTACGTACTATGCTGCATAATCCAGTAAAACTGGAGGTTTCTCTTCGACTGGTTTCTCTCAGACAGTTGCTGTGCTATGTCACCAGTGCTGTCCATTCTTCACTGCTACTTTAACTTCATGCTATGGAACTTGGGTTTCTCTCAAACGCGTCAGTTGTAATCGTCGGCTGTGTACGTGCTGGTTGTCAAGAAATACACCGTCAGCATGCAGAGCAACAGATGTACTTGGACCAGAGTCAAGACGTCAACTGTTTATGACGACGGTGTCGGTGTGAGCTAAATGTGATACCAGTTCAGTGTTGAATACTCGCTCCGAGCGCTTTATCAGCAGTATTTATAAGCATGACTAACGTGGCTATTGTTCACACACACTGTCTTTATGTTCGCGGCTCATGTCTGGTGTTTGATGTAACAGTTGGCAGTGTACCTTATAAACCAGGCTATGGCCCTGTGCCAACTGTGAACTCATTGTCTCACAGGCAAATTCAGTAGAAAGCAGACATATTGGGGATGTTAGAGCGCAATGGCCAGAGCTTCGGACTCTCGACTACGAGAACCCCGGGTTCGAATCCTGTGCTGCAGTGTTAAAGCCTTGGGCAAATTTTTTCACTTTACATTGCTCCAGTTCACTCAGCTGTATGAATGAGTACCTGGCTATAGACAGTGGTGGATATGTGTATGAGCAGCCTTCATGCATTAATTGTAGCATATGGCTGGATGCTTCCCAGAGAAGCCGAGATGGTGTCTGATTGAACAGGTCTGTCAGGGAAGTAAAGTGTAAAAGGCTTTGAATGGTCCTGAGGAATGAAAAATGCGCTATAAAAAAAAATAAAAAAAATTGACATTGTTTTTGTTGTATTGTGAAGGTGGCATCACATCATGTCCGTATGAGTAGTGTGTTACTGTAGCAGTATTTCCCAGGGCAGTGTATGTCATGTCTGACAGCTAACATGAGTCATCGTCGTACTTACTTATAATGATATTAATTATGTCACGAACACAATAATTTGCCGTGAATGTGTACATTTACATTATCCAGGTAATGTCGCACACATCGAAGCAGCCTCACTATTTATTTAGTTTTGATGTGAAATCTGGGTGTTTAAGTGCTGTGGTGTACATGACTGAATTAGGGGTGTTTGTAAATAGTTGGGAGCTCAGGCTGTAACAGTGTCTCCTGTTGGTGCAGTCTCTGCCTGTTTCTTCCACCTTCAGTTTCTGCATGGAGGTTGACAAAGGCTGGCGTGTTGAACCTTGGGCAGGTTTGTTCAGTGGGGAAGGTGGACGGGGAAGGGAAGGGAAGAAATTGGGGATTCGATAGCATCTCCTCCCAGGAAACGAGGTTAATTCTCTTCTTAGATTCAGTGCCTTTCTTGGACCACTGGTCTCTGATCTAGTGCCACAAAACCCACAAATGGAGTGGTTTTGAGTAATTAACTTATTGGAGTTATTGACTTTTTATTTATGGTTATTTAGAGTTATAGATTTGTTATTTAGAGTTCCATAGAGTTATTTTGAGTTACTCACTTGTCTGCTTGCTGCTCACTTGACATGATATATGCCTGTTGAAGAAAGTGGACAAATTGAGTGGTGAACCACTCTGTAGGGGGTGCCACTGTGGCATTACGTATGATTCCGCTGAGAATATAATTTTAGTATGCTGTATTTGGCAATAGTGCAAAAGAAATGGTCAGCTGAATTTTTTTTTAAATAAATAGGTATATCAATGGTCATCATTAAGAGGAACATATAAACTGTACCGTGCTATGACGGAATAGCTTAGGGGACAGGTTTCTCTATGACGGTGCAGAGGTTTTGTAATGATCTGTCATATAACCCTGTCTCTTAAAGATTTGAAAAACTGTTCAAATCTCATCTTAAAATGCATTGTTTTATTTTATGCAATATTATAACTATTACATGTTGTCATTATATAGTTTATTTGATATTGCATTTTAATTATGTATTATTAAGTTATTATGTTATTTTTAAAGCAGTAAATATATTAATTTTATTTAATTAAGAATAGGTAGTCAGTACTTATTCAATATGTTTTTTATTTTTTATTTTAAATTAATTCTTATTACATTATTTTTAAACATGTATACTAATACTGTTTATTTTGTACATAATATTGTATTTGAACTTTTTATTTTATGTGCTGAGCACTGCTGAACATGTTTTATATCCAGAGATATTGCACTATAAAAGTAAAGTAAAAAGTCTGGTTTGTTGTGCCAGGAGTGAGTGTAGAAGTATTACTTCACTGTGGACCCGGGACTTTCCCAAGACCTCATCTAAGTGGGTCCATTCTTGTGTCTTGGTCCACCAAACACACACAGACAAAAGCTGTTGTATGCTATTGTGGCAACAAGTCTCCAAGGCGCTAGGTTGGCAGGAGTTGAGAGTCAGCTGTGATATAAGCCAGGCATGAGGTGGCTGTATGAGCTCACTAATGACTTGCTGAACGGAACAGGAAGCGTAGGATTCCTTCACTGTACCTGATATAGGCAAGCACATAGACACATGTGAACACATGCAGGCACACATGCAAGCACACATGCACAATTGAACATATACATCCACATGTAAACACATGCAAGCACCCATGAACACATGCAAGCACACTGGCACACGTGAACATATACATGCAATCACACATGCACAATCAGTATCATCATATATCTGCAGCCAGCCATCAACGGTCTTCCTGTCGTTTAAAGTTCAAGCATGGCACGACATAACTACAACACGTTTTGTAAGGAAGTGTTGTACGTCTCCGTTAGGACCAGTGATGATTCTTGCATGTGTTCACATGCGCATGGATGTGTGTATGTGTGCTTGCATGTGTTCACATGTGCATGGATGTATTCATGTGTGCTTGCATGTGTTCACACGTGCTTGTACTTATACATAACTTAATCAAGTTATATATTTGAAAAATACTTAATGACTAATGTTTTATCAAGTATTGCTGTCCAAGCACTAACACAGCTTGTTATTTCAAATGTCCATATACCCATTTAAATAAAAGTACTGAACACATGTATTTCAGTACAAGTTAAAAGTAACAGATATTGGCCTCAACTCTAACTGACAACCGGTGAATGTTACAGTACTTTATACATGCAAAAGTACTTGGCCTAAAAAGTAAAATTACTTGGCCTCAACTCCGACTCACAACTGCCGAATATTGCAGTAATATATGTGCAACTGTTATCAAGAAACAGCCGCATTGAAAGTTTGTAGATAAACACAAAGATGCGTACTGTACTTTGGCCATCTCCCATTTCCCTGTTATTGTACACCGAGTGTATTTTTCTTGCCTGTATTTACCATGTGGAAGTAACCAGTCGCTGTCTCCCGGTTCCTCCCAGATCTCCCGCACCTTCCCCATCAGGAACCTCCAGTCCTGGCTGCACTCTCACATCCGACAGAACCCGTTCGGGATCTCCGCCTGCATCACGTCCGGCCGCAGACTCTCGTGGCCTCTCTCCGGTAGGTGGCGCCACTGTGACGGGTGCAGCTCGAGATTGACCTGTGTCAAGCGATTTTGTCATTTGTGTAATCTTCGCACTGATATTGTGCAATGCTTTGTACTTGTCTGCCGTGGAATGTAATTTCAGATTGTCACATCGTAAATGCTGTTGTTTTCCTTTGGAACTATTTGTTTGGATTCATGATCACAGAATAGTGTTCACTGTAATGGTAAAAATATGCTTATTAAAGGCCTTGTATGTTAAAAAATCCATATTAAACAAAATTGCAACAAGAAACCATTAAGTTAGTTGCAGAAAATCAAGTTTCAGTTTTCCAATTGAGCACTGCCTAAGAGTGTCTGATAACTAGGTCATGTGTCATGCAGTAGATTGCCTTCCATACCATTTTGTATTTACATTACAAACGGTTTTAACATTCGTCAATTATTTTCATTTTTATAAAACATGAACCTTGTATGTAGTTTTTATATCAGGAGATTAACACAATAATTGTTGTGTTTGTGGAGATTATTCTACTACATCTCTTTCTAGCAGCTTTCCTTAGGTAAGAGTGGCTGGTGTTGTCATGGGTAATGTGTGAGTTTGTTGTTGACAGGTGAATATCGGGACGCTCAGACAGAGAGTAAACATGGCAGAATAGCAACAAATGCCACATTTGTGCCTCCAGACCAAATCAAAGGGTGCGTATGTCAGTCAACAATAACATTAATAAATTTCTTGTAATAGTCTTCATTCTGGAACTCAGTAATGCTTTGTAATGCACCTCTGAATGACTACATTTGCCATATTTAAGGCACAGGAAAAATGCTGTGAATTATTATTTTCAAAGGGGACATACTATGGATAAATAAATAACATACAGTCACTCATATTTAAAAATACTAATTAAAATGACTTTGTAATTATTACTACTAAAAAACTGTGTCGTCTTTAAAAATTAATAAATATGATCTGCTGAGAATACCAACAACTTGTGATAATGCGTGAGTGATGCAGCTTTCTACATTGACCAACCGTGCAGAAAAGTTGTGAATAACATCTGGTGTTTGTTTGTTGCAGTAACAAGATTGTGATCATGTCTCAAGTGTGCAAGCAGACAGTTGCCCGGGTACGTAGGTCCAGCTTACAAGACAGGTTTCACTTTCATTTTCCCTCATAATCTTTATCTGAAATAACCAGTGTTTGTAATGTACTTTGTTTCACAAAATTTATAAATATCTTAGAAAGGCAGGTTTTCATTAGTTTTCCTGCACTTAGTTGTACTGTTAATGAGCTTTATCCTTGTGTTTCTTGATTCCAAGGTTTTTTTGTGGCCAGTTGTGAAAAACTAAGTATGTGTACAGAGATTGTTATTTTACTTTATTCCTATACTCATGTACTTTGGCGGTTTATCTCCCATTCTTTTCTTTCTTTAATACATGAAAACTGTCAACACCATGACACGCCACCGGACGTTGTCACTGGTGTGTCAAATAAATAGTGTCCTCGGGTGATATGGCAATGGACATTTGCATTTTGAAAATAAACTAATGAAATTTAATAATGAATTTTTTTAATGATGAATTTTCCTTAAGAGCTCGCTATCTTTGTGAAATGGACCCTGGTCTGTCCTGGAGGTCATCACAAGTAGAGGTCAGTCACTCATTGCTTGGTCCTCTTGTAGAGTTCCACAACACTCGAGGACGCCAGCCTCAAGATACACCGTTGTCACTACTCATACATCTACCTACTGTCAGCTGTCAGGTGAGTCAGCATACCTGTTGCAGGTCTGTGTTTGTGTGTTGTAGACTTGTAGGTCTGTGTTTGTATGTTGTAGGTCTGTGTTTGTGTGTTGTATGTCTGTGTTTGTGTGTTGTAGGTCTGTGTTTGTGTGTTGTAGGTTGGTGTTTGTGTGTTGTAGGTCTGTGTTTGTGTGTTGTAGGTCTGTGTTTGTCTGTTGTAGGTTGGTTTGTCTGTTGTAGGTCTGTGTTTGTGTGTTGTAGGTGTGTTTGTCTGTTGTAGGTCTGTGTTTATGTGTTGTAGGTCTGTGTTTGTGTGTTGTAGGTCGGTGTTTGTGTGTTGTAGGTCGGTGTTTGTGTGTTGTAGGTCGGTGTTTGTGTGTTGTAGGTCGGTGTTTGTGTGTTGTAGGTCTGTGATGTGTATGTCTGTTGTAGGTATGTGATGTGTGTGTGTGTGTGTGTGTGCTGTAGATGTGTTTGTGTGTTGTAGGTGTGTCTGTGTGCTGTAGGTGTGTGTATTTGTTGTAGGTGTGCTTGTGTGTTGTAGGTGTGTTTGTGTGTTGTAGGTGTGCTTGTGTGTTGTAGGTGTGTTTGTGTGTTGTAGATGTGTTATTGTGTGTCTGTGTGCTGTAGGTCGGTGAGTATAGAGAAGTGTCGACACACCACCATTGTGCTGGGGGCGGTGGAGACCATGGTCCATGTGAACCAGTGTGACCAGGTGAAGGTGATCGCCGTCTGCCGCAGACTCAGCACAAGGTGAGGCCGGAGCACACTTTAAACACCTGCATTAACAACATATACGACATATGCATCATGTTTTTAACTAGAAAACATTGACGCATGATTCAATGAACACTTTTACTAAACGTTTTATTATATTTACATAACGCTATTTATCTTGTTTTATAAATTTATCTATTTATTAAATTTTTTTGAAATCTCATTTTTAAAATATTTATTCAGTATGTTTATTTTTTATTGTTATTCATTTTTTATTCACTATATTTTAACGCATTACGCAATGTATAAGGTAGTCGATTAAATTGTTTAGTGCATGTATATTATGTTTTACAATACACTTGCGTTAGCAATCACGACCCTTAGGGAGTTAAAATGTACACTTTATAAGGTTATCGTGAATAAATAATGTTTATTATTACGTCAATCCAATACTTATTTCGAACATTTAATTTTGTTTAAATAAATCGATGAGAACAAGGTTGTATCCAAGCTAATCTGTTATTATTATTTGAAGAGTCATAAACAATGTGTTGACAATTATACGTGGATTGTTCATTAACCAAGGAGGTGTTGACATGATAGTTCTTGTTGGCAAAACATTTTCTGGTTGTTCTTAGTAAAGCAGTATAAATTTGTAAATAATATTTCTTGCTAGATATAAACTCCACCTTTAGTGTGATCCTAGTGCGATACTCGTTTCAGTGGCTCCACCTCGTGCACATTCCATGTACTGACACCTAATCGCCCCCTTGTGTTGAGTGGCAATGAACGTTTGACCTTTGCCCCCTATCACACACACTACCCCCAACTGGAGGAACACATGGAAGCCACAGGCCTCCAGAGCCGACCCAACCTGTGGGACAACCCACTGTATATAGGTGAGTCACCAGACACATTGAGCAAATGTATTGAGTACCATTGTATGCGTCATGTTTATTAATAACAGTAATGTTATTCGTGTAATACTACAAACTATAGCACAAGAAGTATGCTTATTTCCTATGAGGTTACAATGAATATATATATATATATAAATTTATATGTTTATAATGTTTAATAATGATAAGAAAACACAAATAATGATAAGAAAACACAATAAATAATGATAATAAAACAATAAATAATGATAACAAAACACAATAAATAATGATAAAAACAATAAATAATGGTAATAAAACACAATAAATAATGATAACAATACACAACAAATAATGATAACAAAACACAATAAATAATGATAAAACACAATAAATAATGATAACAAAACAATAAATAAACACAATAAATAATGATAATTAAACACAATAAATAATGATAATAAAACACAGTAACTAATTATAATAAGGATGCAATAAATAAATGAATGTTATTTAGTATGAAGAATAGACGACATGAAATTGTGAGTGAGCTAATAACAATATTTCAATATTTAAACAAAGTCTGTATACAGGATCAAATTTGCAATATTAATTAAAACAATATTTCGGAAATGTTTGGATATGTTAATTCATAAAGTAGCAATTTACATTCTGAGCACGTAGACAATTGTAGAAAAGAGGTAGTTGTGTTGAATACTGTGGATATCTCATGAATACAAACAACAACATTGGCACCAATTATAAACAACAACATTAGACACCAGATACAAACAACAACAACATTGGACACCAGCTATACAAGAATGACCTTGTGGGGTTGTGTTAATGCATTTTGGGCACCAAACTTTCGAAGTATAACCTTTGACCCGTCACAAGAATAGTAACACTTTTATGTATTTGAATTTGTCATTGATTAAGACACAGTTTTGTGATTTCAACAAGTAATCAATCCGGTTGTTTATCTCTGTCTAATATCATTTGTTTGATGACAAGTCTAAAGTCATTGTTGTCGTTTTACTCACTGCTGGTTTATGTCCAGGCCCTGACCAGCGGCCAGAGTTCCCCATCTGGGACATCATGGACCCCAAAGACCTCTACTTGTTCGCCATTCCCTTCCACATGGACGGAGACACTACGGTGGGTGCCGGAGGACTTGTTGTGTTGTACGAATGTGGCGGGCTTATTGTGTTGTAAGAATGTGGCAGGTTTTGTCAGAAACAAAGTTGTTGCAAGGTGTCACACAACTTATATGGGACACCCATAATGCACTGGGGTTGACTGGACACCTTAATTTTTTTTTACGTAAGACCTGGAAGTGGGCAGACTTTGCTGGGGATATTTTTTGTAGTCGTGGAGACAGTTTAACATTAAAGAATTTACAATTCAAAAAAGCTCAAATGAAAATTTGGGCTAGTTTTATGAGCCTTCCCTACAGGAGCCTGTCTCAAAGTAGTGTTTTTGTTTTAAGAAATGTGGCCGGTTACAGTGACTCAGATATATAGGTGCACAGGCCTAGCATGCACACAAGCCAAACACACTTGTCTAGGTTATAGTCCATAAAATTTGTATTTTTGCAGAAATGGATACCTTGTAATCTTATCTTTTCCATTATTTTTTTAGATTCATACCTGAATGTGTGGGTTAAATTCACACCTGCAGGTGTGTTTATAAATCACATCTGTAGGTGTGTTGTTGAGTGACACCTGTAGATGTGTAGTTGACTGACACCTGGTGGTGTGTTTCAGGGTATCGTTGGTAGTTTGCCAGCGGCCTACCAGAAGGCGCTGCAGGACAAGGACCGTCAAATCATGCTGTGGCAGAAGACTGTCAAGGAGTCGGGTCTGACGAAGGAACAGCGGAAATGTTTCCAAGCAACCGTCGAAGCCACATTTCAAGTTAGTGACACAATAATAGCACTTATGATACTACATTAGCAGTTATCACCATTACTGTTTTTAAATTTAAGCTTATTCCATTCAATATTTTTTTGTCACCAGTTAAAATACATTTATGTTTATAGTATGCAGCAGATTATTAATCTTCTCCACAGTGGCTCCCCCTAACTAAATAAGTCCTCTGATAAAAAATTAATAATTGTAAATAGTTGACTTTGTGATTTAGACTTATAATCAAAGTGGTCCACAATGGCTAATACTTACATTACCTGAAGAATAATGCTTAAATATTTTGTAAAAAGCTAATGCATAAAATATTTAAACTGGATATAACTGTAAATGAGACCATTATTGTAATCAATTAAGTGATATAATTTATATGTGAATAAGAAGTTCTTGTGTCCAAGCCTGTCGTGAATAAATTTTGTGTGTGTTTTCACCATGCTGTTCATGTGTGTGCTGATAAAAAATTGTTCCGCAAGTCGTTCTGTAGTATTACAATAATAATCAAAGATCTGTTGTGTTTATTGCAGGAGTGGCTCGCACGCACTGGCCACAAGAGGGAGCTAGATGCACTCTCGTACACGGCGTCCACAACTCGAAGAAAATAACTACGATGTTTAATCACTTCTGCCGAATCCTGTTAATTTTGACATTGCTATGTTTAGTTCATTGTTCGTTCGGTTAGAGTAAACTGTTTGCATCAGAAATAGATGTAGTCATGGTTACTAGGAAGAATAAGTTGTCTGTGATGGGGTATAAATCTCCTAATAAGGGTTTCTTACCGAGCTGTTGTTTATATGTCAGGTAAGGCACTTTTTACTGTGAATGTTGATTGTAAATATGACAGAATTAAATGAATTTTTGTCTGCATGTCTTTGTGTTAGTTTGCAACTTGTAAAAAACGGTATAACAATATAACTTATATGAGAATCTGATACGACCAAATTTTAGGAATTATTTTGAAATGTATCAGACCTTCCATGTGAGGAATGAGACAGACTTTTATATTTAGAGAACGTTTATTGATTTTGAGCCATATGGACAGTCTTTTTATCTCAGAGTTCATAGCAATTTCATGTATATTGTTACCTTGTATAAAGATACGTGTGTCAGCAGCAAACATAATTGTAAGCATTTTATCACATACAATAGTTAGATCATTTATATAAATAAGAAAGAGTAAAGGTCTCAAAAATGAACCTTGTGGAATTTCACATGTTATGTTGCTAAGGGTGGATGTTGTTCCTTTTAATTTTACTCGTTGTTGTCTATTACTTACGTAATTTTGTATCCATTGAAGTATGTTTCCTCTAATTCTATAATGAGCTAATTTTCCTAATAAAATCCTAAGATTAACAGTATCAAACGCTTTCGCAAAATCAGGAAATACACCAATTACATGTTCTTTGTTATCAGTTGCCTTACTAATATTATCAATTATCACTGAAATAGCCATTTCGGTAGAATAACCTTTCCTAAATCCAAATTGGAGATTAGACAAGATTTTATGTTATCTTTGCAAAGACATTTCGCTATAGCTATGGATATAGATATATATATATATATATATACACATATGTATGTGTATTATACATATATATATACATATAATATATATATATATATTACCTAATCGTAAAAGACCTAGTTGTTAATTGCAATACTAAGATATACCATTAACACTCACTATTAATGGTTGGCGTTAGACTGGAATGAATTTCTTTTTAACTGTAGGCGATGGACGCGCGTTTTTTTGTCTACCGTCACCAGGTGGCCAGTTTCTTCTTGTCGGTTTAGGGAATTTATCGGGCAAACGGAGTGAGTTCTTGGTGTGGTTGAAACCAGAGATCAAACGTTTTGTTTTTTCTTCTTGTATTTCACGCAATTGCGCCTCTCCATGTTCGATGTCGGCTTCGAACATTCCTGTCTGGGCTGTAGTTAGTGTATTGGATTCCTTCAACTCCTCAAACAGTTGTGTGCGTGCACGCAATGCGTCTTCAATACTCCTCTGTTTTTTGTTGAGTTCAGCAGCCTTCTTATTGCTGGCTATCGTCAAAGATATTTCTTCTTGCTGTGTAGTTATTTGGGCTTCATCATGCACTTTACGGATACTTGACATAATACTGGCCAGCTTACTTTGCAATAGCTTTGTAGACACACGACTACCACCATCCTTTAAAGTTTTCACCAGGGTCTGCATTTCTTTAATTGGATCTGCCAGTTGGCTTGCCGTGTCTTTGTTGGCGGTCTCCTGGTGCGCTGAGTGTCCTGCGACAGTCGCCATGCTGCGATGAAAATCTTCCACATATTTGTATGCATTGATTTCGTTTAACTGTTTTTCGTTCGTCTCCATGAATGTGTGCAGACGTTTCTGTACATTTCCGATTGGCTTATCATTCTTCAGATTACTGGCCGATTTATTTGCAACCTGAGTGAATTCTGCTAGAGTGTCATGTAACAGATCTGTCTCTTTTGTTGCATCATCGAAGTCTTCCTTTAGCCCTTCCAGCTCTATACTGATCTTCTTTACCACTGTTGTACAGATCTCTTCCATGAACTCTTTCTGTCTTGTGTATTGTTTCTCGAACACTAATGCAAGTTCGTCCCATGAACTGTTGTCTTTGCAAAGATGTCCCACATCTTTGGCGAACTGACTGGTTGCTGAAAATGAAACAGAACCATGCATTAGGCCTATCAAGTTTTAAGTCAAATCAAATAAAATATTTCTAATGTTTAGCGTGATATCACAACAATGGAAACATTAGCATAATATATAAATATCACACGTACGCACGCAGACATGCACGCACGCACGCGCAAACATGTATTCAGGCAAACGCACACACATTCATATATACAAACATTTTGTGTGCCATCCGCCGGGAAATCAAATTTGCTTTATTCCTTGTTGATATTTAGTACAACTCCCTCACAAAAAAAGAGCTAATGGTATACCACTGATTACCATTGAATACCAGTCTGTATAAATGATATTTCAGCAGGACTCTCAACGGTAATTTAAAATACCATTCAATACCTCTGAATGGTACAAAGAATCCAAAATATAATTCAAAATATAATTAATAAAACATTCAGATACCATTCAAATACCCTTGGCCATAATACCTCCTAGGACCATTCAAGTACTATTCAAATACCATTAAAAAACCAATGCTATTTGAATGTTTTTGGTAAGGGCTACCGCAAACTTTGTTTGGTAATGCTAAGTATGAAAATTTCGAGTGCTATCAGTATATTTAGGAAACAAACGTGTGCAGCAATTCTTCCTTTCGTGACACGAATTCAACTATAAATAACAACCTACTGCATATATTGTTCACGGCTCCAAGATTTAGATGGCGGGCAGGCACATGATATCTGTGGTCTCTGTTTAGAATGGTGGCTCGCTATAAATGGCCTCCTTCAATTTTCTTTTATGCCAGTTTTGTTCTCGGGCCAGTTCATGTTAAGCCGCCTCTCTCTCTCTCCTGTGTTTTATTTAGGAAGTTTGATGGCGCGCAATAGCTCCCATCGGAGTTCTTCTACAGTGGTCTCTGCCATATGTTTAGCCGTGGTAATAACGAAGTTTAAACGTTTGCTAGGTAGAAACGCACGTTTCAAATAATATGCTCCTAGGTAAGTTAACGTCTTAAAACATAAAAGGAATCTTGTTCTCTACATTGGTCGGCCTGCTTCGGTCCGACCCATATACCCTTAATTCATACGTATCGATGCAGTATGCATTTTACTTCTCACTGTTCTTCTTTATGTGCCCAGTGGCATCCTTTCCACCAACACAACCACGTACTCCATAATTAATTCACACTAACTGACCCAACAGTACAGCCGATGTTCTAGGTTGGACACCATTTGTTAGGTGCGCGGTTACGTGTATGTAAGTGGTATACAATTCCTGCTCATTACTGTGAGCGTTGGTTCTACACAACTATACGTAATCCTTTTTAAACACACACTGTCCCAGAAAATGCAACATAAACACAAACCTTCCTGTTTCCTGAGTTCCTGAGCGATCTCTCGAACTTTGGGTTCTGCGCTACGAAGAAGGGTCTTTACGAATACATCAAAGGCATGTGGTCCACGTCGGGGCAGAAGGGCTTCTAACTTTTCGATTTTCTTTGTATCGGTCTGCTCGGCCTGATAATAAAATAAAATACAGTTTCATACATTGGTAAATAACTGTGATTTGCAAACATAATAACCACATTGCATGAAAGGCCTTCAGTTTGTCCCTAGATGTCACACATAAATCATACATTTATCCAATAAACATGTGTAGCTTATTGGTGTTTGTGTCACGAGATACCACAACTGATCCCAGCAGGGAGGGTATATTTGGACACGCTGCCCACCAGCAACCTACGGACTCTAGGAGCAGTACCCACGCCGAAGATAATTCACATATAGAGTGGTGGGAGCTGCCAGTGCTTATAGTGGACCAGTCTAAGCTAGGGTTAGCCCAGTAAGCACACACACACACACACACATATATATATATATATATTATACATACATAACTATAATAGAAAGATCTGTAATAAACATATTTGAACATGACAAGTTAATTAATTGTTTATATTAATATATATTATAGTATTAAAACAAGAATACCGTTACAGTTTGTTTGGACGTGGATAGCTCACGCAATGATTTGTTTGTGGTTTGTTGACTGGCTGCATTCAAAAACGCGCTACGACGTATTTTTGTCACAGTACACCTGGTAGACCACATAAGCTTAAACGAACAAGGTACTAAAATATGAATACAAGAACTCTTAAGGAGTAACATACTGAAATGGATTTCTGGCGCATCCCACCTGCTGCGTTAACTAATTCAATTTCGAGTTTCATAATAACTACATAACCTAGGACAATAAATGTGGTACGCAGTTATATGTTTTAGGGTATAAGCGATATCTTCTTTCATTGTGAAATCTTAGCTTAATATAATACCCCGGTAGTTAAAAATATTCTTTTATTTTATATGACTTTTTAGATATATACCTGGTAGTATGATTTATTATTAGCTTAACATAATAATTTTTAAATGGATAATTGATTTTTTTAAAGGTCATCTTAGATATATTATTTATTATATCAAAATAAAACAATCTGATGGATAATGTATCATTTTCAGAACATTATATATATTATATATATATATATATACAGCTGTATATATATATATATATATATATATATATACATATTATATATATATATATAATTATAACCGGCAGGGTTACTGACTAAATATTAATTATTTAATTAAAACTTTGTCCCTTTTTACTTTACCTATGCTATGCCAATAAACCCCATTAGTGAGAGAGCCTAAGAGTAACTTTCCCTTGTTTACCGCGTGGTGTCGTGTCATATCCTATTACGCTGTACTACCGGTGAGCAAGTGTTGTGCAATTATGGAGAGGATGCAGATAACGGATTGCTTTCCTAGAAAACCCATTGAGAGGACGTAATTCCTGTATAAAAGCGATGTGTTTTGGGCACTCTCTTCAGTCCTTTGTCAGATGCAAACAAAAGAAAATGAAAAAAAAGACATGTAGCTACTGGTAGACTACTGTACTTGTCCTGAGCCGGTGCTCATCTGCATTTCCTAGTTGGGAACTCCAATATATATATATATATATATATATATATATATATTGTAACAATTGTAACACTCCTCTTCCATCTAGTATCGAAGGAGTATCAGGTGAAAAAGAAATAGTAGATCTATGGCGTAAACATTTTTGTGACCTTTTAAACTGTGTTAACAATAGTAGTGTAGATGCGTGTGAACATGACTGTGATACACTTTATGATGAAATTGTGGTCACAGTAGACGAGGTAACAAATGCGATTAAGAAGCTTGACATTAATAAAGCTTGTGGGTCAGATGGCATATGTTCAGAACATATAAAATATGCAGACAAGGCACTTATACCCTTGTTATCTTTGTGCTTCACTAGTTTTTTTGCTCATGGATTTCTGCCAGAGACAATGTTGTCAGTTGTACTTGTGCCAGTGATTAAGGATAAAGCTGGTAAAATATCTTCTAAAGACAATTACCGTCCAATTGCATTAGCTAGTGTGTTTAGCAAAATGATTGAAGTAATTATACTGGCTAGAATTGAAATATTTTTGGATACTAATCCGAATCAGTTTGGTTTCAAGAAGAAGCATGGTACAGACCAGTGTATATATGTGTTAAAGGAAATTATTGATTTATATCGAACTCTGAATGGCAGTGTATTTGTATGTTTTCTTGATGCAAGTAAAGCCTTTGACAGAGTAAATCACAGAACGTTGTTTAAGAATCTCAGTGAAAGGGGTGTACCGGTGTATATACTACGAATATTAATTTATTGGTATCACAACCAGACCACTTGCATAAGGTGGGGTGATGTGCTTTCTACTAAATTTAAAGTAACCAATGGTGTTAGGCAAGGGGGGATATTATCCCCTTACTTATTTAATGTATATGTAGATGAATTGAGCGAACAACTTAAAATGTGTAATGTTGGATGTAGCATGAATGGTCATCTTATTAATCACATAATGTATGCTGATGATTTGGTCTTGATCTCACCTTCATCGGCAGGACTATGCCAGCTACTACGTGAATGTGAGACATTTGGAATGAGCCATGATGTGAAATACAATGCTAAGAAGAGTGCAGTTATGATATTTAGATCTGCGACCTTAAAAGGATGTTCTATCCCTGAATTTAACCTAAAAGGGGTTACTCTGAATGTTGTAGCTACATATAAATATCTTGGAAACTATATTTCAGATGATCTTTCAGATGATGATGATATTAATAGACAACGCAGAACTCTGTATGTACAAGGAAATATTATATTGCGAAAATTTAGTATGTGCTCCCTATCAGTTAAACTCACACTGTTTCGTTCATATTGCTCACCCATGTATGGAGTGCAACTCTGGTGGAATTATAAGAAATCCACATTAAATAGGTTGCATATTGCATATCATAATATTTTTAAGTTGTTTATTGGTATGTCAAAATTTGAAAGTACCAGCCTGCTATGCACTGTTTTTGATGTACAATGCTGCCAATCAGTTATTAGGAATATGGTGTATAGATTTATGTGTAGAATTGATAGCTCTGTTAACTATATTTTAAATGACATACTAACTACTAGCTTAAGATTCACTTCCAGGATCCGCAAACACTGGAACAAACTTTTGTATATACACACTTGATTGAAATAACTGTATGCATGTTTCTTTTATACACTGTCACTGTTCTGTACTTTTATATACTGCACATATTGTGTACCTAATGTAACATATGGACCTCAGAGTCACATATACTTGCTGTATGTGCTCTGTTGAGTCTGGAATAAAGTTATTGAATTGAATTGAATATATATGTATATATATATATATGTATATATATATATAATAATATATATCTTAAAAATGGCGAATAACGTTTATTATTATAACATGTTCGATTGCTTTCCTATGCTTTATGTTTGTGTGTTGAAACCGACGCACGCCGGTCATGGACAAGAGGTCGGACTAGCTGAGCAGCGATTGAATGAATACATGACGTCTGACGATGGCGTCACTATCGGCAGAGACGTGCATGGGAAATATTCTATTGGCCCAGCATGAACCAAGATATCTATGAGACTGTGTCGCGTTGAGATGTCTGTCACGGGCATAGATATGCACAACCGAAAGAGCCATTGCGAATGCACGAGAGGCCAAACAGACCATGGGCGAAAGTAGGCTGTGACTCGTTTTACATGAACTACCCAGAAACGGCGTTGTTGGCAAGCGAAACAAGTGGACAAGTGATCATCTACCTCAAAGCGTTGTTCTCGAGATATGGAATACCAAGCAGTTTGCCAGTGCTGAGTTTCAAAGATTCTCAGAGGAATGGGGCTTTGACCATAAGATATCCAGTCCGTACTACCCTCAATCCAACCAGATGGCAGAGAATGGTGTGGATGTAGTGAAACGTCTGTTGACAAAAGCAGCATAGAAAGGGGAGGACCTGTACATAGCCTCACCCTTGAACAATGGGAAAACACCAGCAGAATTGTTGCTGGGACGGAAGCTGAGGACATGCCTGCTTTCCACAGCATACAGACGAGAGACTTTACAGAGCAGTCTACCAAGACGCAGTGACAAACGTAACCCACTTAGACGGTGAGGGTGAACGCAAGCGCCAACGGAGATCCGCAACGATGAAGGTACACCGACATCACCAATGTTGTACAAACCCAGGAGTGAACCTCCTGATGTACGCAAATATCCAGAGAGAACCAGGAAGCCTCCGAGGAGAGTAGACCTTTAATCAGCACCACTGGTACATCAAATGGCATAATAATCCCTTGCTAGTGGTCGGGACATTGGTAGTATACTTGTGTTCCGTAGAATCGTAGGTTAGCTCTTCGTATGACATCAGTGTACATCCTGGTCCCGGGCGGTGCGGCAATAATAAAGCTAATAAAGCTGCCAGTGGAACTTGTTCGATTGCTTCGCTATGCTTAATTTGTGTGTGCTGTTTAAAACATAACATCATGTTTCTCCCTGTACTGTACCGCGTTCGTTTGGGCTCAATGCCCTGGGTTCCCGGTCTTTAGGTAACGTGCGTTTCGGCCCCAGTTTCGTGATTTTTCTTGTGTTTTCAGCATTGAGCAATTACTAATGAAACAATATATTATAATTATATTATATATGGATGGTTTCGACACATTTGTTCTTATTTTGTATGTATTATTCTAGAGATACGTTTTGCAACGACTGTTTATGTACTGCATATAATTATGGCCCTGTAGGCGTTTAATAAAAGTCTCATTAATTATTCATGTCTCCTATCTCCAGCAAAGGACCAACTATTCCAATCTTAATTATACAGTAGTTGATGCTCTTGGTCAAAGTAAAGTCCCAAAAACTGTATGCTTTACCAGAGAGATGAAACAAATCAGACCAACATGGAACTCACCATGATGTCTTCTTTCATCGGTTCTGTGATGATGTTTTGATTACCAAGCATTAGCCAGAAATTATCTTTGCTAATGTCTGTATTCAGTAGTTTCAGTAGGTCGGAAGTATTTCTCAGTACATTGCGCTGTATTTCCGTCATTTCATTCTTGTCATCTACAATCTTATCTATAACATAATAAAATAATAACAATGCAAAACTAATAATCGCATGCAGCAATATAAATAAAGTATAAATCTTTTAATAATTCTATCGAAATAAAACAATGTCAACTTCAAACCAGATTTAGAAAATAGGTAACGACCCTTCTATATAGTAGATTGTTGGCTTATGAATTACAATCTTAAAAGTCGCATTTTAAATATGTTTTGTTAATTTAGTCTTACTATGCGTTATCATATTTTAGTAGATACTTTTTATGTTAGCACATTGTCTTATTGGCAACATTTATATACCTGCATTTAAAATATTTATATTTTAATTATTTTATTAATGTGTTGGCAACATGTATGTGTATGAAGTCCCTAGTTAGTGTGTGTGTGTGTGCGCGCGCGCGTGCGTGTGTGCGCGCGCGCGTGCGTGTGTGCGCGCGCGCGTGTGTGCGCGCGCGTGTGTGCGCGCGTGCGTGGCTGTGTGCGTGTATATGTGTGGTGTGTGTATGTGTGTGTTGTATGTGTGGTGTGTGTGCGTGCGTGTATGTAACGAACAAACCACACTCTCAAGATTCAAGTCACAGGTTGTATCATGACATTAATAAACATCAACAAGCTGGTGATTATAACAATAATTATTATGCCAATTGTTCAAACGTGAGGTAACTAACTACATTTGCATATAGACTTTTTGTGTGATAGCAAATTGATCTTTGTATCTTAAAATAACATTTACGACTTTGTAGAAATAAAACTGGCTGTAACAAATGCTGTTGGATAAATAACGATACCAACCTAGATCTTTGCGGAGTGCCTTTGCGACATGTGATTGGTGACTCCCGTTGAGAGCCAGTATGAACACATCAAACGCCCGCGGTCCACGTTTGGGTAGAAGGTGCAGCATTTGGCCTACTTTATCTCTCGTTGTGATTTGTTTCTAAAAACCAGATAGCCCGTGATCAAGACGCGTATATAGAAAGGCAAAACGTCGACACAGAATATAACTGCATGGGAATGTTTGGTATAGCTATGCTTTATTTAATCATTATTTTTGTCAAGTACTAGAACTCCATCGACAGTATTTGCGCTAGGGAACTCCACGGTCATTGATTTATGCGCTATGATGAGATTGCGTCATTGTTCAGCCAAACAGTTGTAACATTATAATCAAGATGTTGTCCATTAATAAATTGTCGTCAATAGTGTTGACCTTTACATCTCCCCAATTAATGCACGCAAAATCTAGGTTAAATATGATCAAAGCTAAGCATGTGTGTCGTGGGGCATAGAAATAAAATTATTATGATTACAGGTAGATTATATTTATTAAAGCTATTTTTAACACAAATTTTTCATATTCATTCATGACTAATACGTATACATGTTCACTCCTATTTTAATTGTCAGTATCACAATACTGACAATTAAAATAGGATCTAGGAGACGGTCACGGGCAATGAATCTTGGAGAAGGTGACGGGCAATGGATCTAGGAGAAGGTGACAGGCAGTGGGTCTAGGTGAAGGTGACAGACAGTGGATCTAGGTGAAGGTGACAGGCAATGGATCTAGAAGAAGGTGATAGGCAGTGGATCTAGGAGAAGTTGACAGGTGGTGGGTCTAGGAGAAGGTGACAGGTAGTGGATCTAGGTGAATGTGACAGGCAATGGATCTAGGAGAAGGTGACAGGCAATGGATCTAGAAGAAGGTGACAGACAATGGATCTAGGTGAAGGTGACAGACAGTGGATCTAGGTGAAGGTGACAGGCAATGGATCTAGAAGAAGGTGACAGACAATGGATCTAGGAGAAGGTGACAGGCAGTGGATCTAGGAGAAGGTGACAGGTAGTGGATCTAGGTGAATGTGACAGGCAATGGATCTAGGTGAAGGTGACAGACAGTGGATCTAGGTGAAGGTGACAGGCAATGGATCTAGAAGAAGGTGACAGGCAGTGGATCTAGGAGAAGTTGACAGGGAGTGGGTCTAGGAGAAGGTGACAGGTAGTGGATCTAGGTGAATGTGACAGGCAATGGATCTAGGAGAAGGTGACAGGCAGTGGATCTAGGAGAAGGTGACAGGCAATGGATCTAGGAGAAGTTGACAGGGAGTGGGTCTAGGAGAAGGTGACAGGCAATGGATCTAGGTGAAGGTGACAGACAGTGGATCTAGGTGAAGGTGACAGGCAATGGATCTAGAAGAAGGTGACAGGCAGTGGATCTAGGAGAAGTTGACAGGGAATGGATCTAGGAGAAGGTGACAGGCAGTGGATCTAGGTGAATGTGACAGGCAATGGATATAGGAGAAGGTGACAGGCATTGGATCTAGGAGAAGGTGACAGGCAGTGAATCTAGGAGAAGGTGACAGGCAGTGGATCTAGGAGAAGGTGACAGGCAATGGATCTAGGATAAGGTGACAGGCAATGAATCTAGGATAAGGTGACAGGCAATGAATCTAGGAGGTGACAGGCAATGGATCTAGGAGAAGGTGACAGGCGGTGGATCTAGGAGAAGGTGATAGGCAGTGGATCTAGGTGAAGGTGACAGGCAATGGATCTAGGAGAAGGTGACAGGCAATGAATCTAGGAGGTGACAGGCAATGGATCTAGGAGAAGGTGACAGGCGGTGGATCTAGGAGAAGATGATAGGCAGTGGATCTAGGTGAAGGTGACAGGCAATGGATCTAGGAGAAGGTGACAGTCAGTGGATCTAGGAGAAGGTGACAGGCAGTGAGTCTAGGAGAAGTTGACAGGCAGTGGATCTAGGTGAAGGTGACAGGCAATGGAACTAGGAGAAGGTGACAGGCAGTGGATCTAGGTGAAGGTGACAGGCAGTGGATCTAGGAGAAGGTGACAGGCAGTGGATCTAGGAGAAAAGTGACAGGCAATGGATCTAGGAGAAGGTGACAGGCAATGAATCTAGGATAAGGTGACAGGCAATGAATCTAGGAGGTGACAGGCAATGGATCTAGGAGAAGGTGACAGGCGGTGGATCTAGGAGAAGGTGATAGGCAGTGGATCTAGGTGAAGGTGACAGGCAATGGATCTAGGAGAAGGTGACAGTCAGTGGATCTAGGAGAAGGTGACAGGCAGTGAGTCTAGGAGAAGTTGACAGGCAGTGGATCTAGGTGAAGGTGACAGGCAATGGAACTAGGAGAAGGTGACAGGCAGTGGATCTAGGTGAAGGTGACAGGCAGTGGATCTAGGAGAAGGTGACAGGCAGTGGATCTAGGAGAAGGTGACAGGGAGTGGATCTAGGAGAAGGTGACAGGGAGTGGATCTAGGAGAAGGTGACAGGTAGTGGATCTAGGTGAGTGTGACAGGCAATGGATCTAGGAGAAGTTGACAGGGAGTGGGTCTAGGAGAAGGTGACAAGTAGTGGATCTAGGTGAATGTGACAGGCAATGGATCTAGGAGAAGGTGGCAGGCAATGGATCTAGGAGAAGTTGACAGGGAGTGGGTCTAGGAGAAGGTGACAGGTAGTGGATCTAGGTGAATGTGACAGGCAATGGATCTAGGTGAAGGTGACAGACAGTGGATCTAGGTGAAGGTGACAGGCAATGGATCTAGAAGAAGGTGACAGGCAGTGGATCTAGGAGAAGTTGACAGGGAGTGGGTCTAGGAGAAGGTGACAGGTAGTGGATCTAGGTGAATGTGACAGGCAATGGATCTAGGAGAAGGTGACAGGCAGTGGATCTAGGAGAAGGTGACAGGCAATGGATCTAGGAGAAGTTGACAGGGAGTGGGTCTAGGAGAAGGTGACAGGGAATGGATCTAGGAGAAGGTGACAGGCAGTGGATCTAGGTGAATGTGACATACAGTGGATCTAGGAGAAGGTGACAGGCAATGGATCTAGGAGAAGGTGACAGGCAGTGGGTCTAGGAGAAGGTGACAGACAGTGAATCTAGGAGAAGGTGACAGACAGTGGGTCTAGGAGACGGTGACAGGCAGTAGATCTAGGAGAAGGTGACATACAGTGGATCTAGGAGAAGGTGACAGAGAGTGGATCTAGGAGAAGGTGACAGACAGTAGATCTAGGAGAAGGTGACATACAGTGGATCTAGGAGAAGGTGACAGAGAGTGGATCTAGGAGAAGGTGACATACAGTAGATCTAGGAGAAGGTGACATACAGTGGATCTAGGAGAAGGTGACAGAGAGTGGATCTAGGAGAAGGTGAGAGACAGTGGGTCTAGGAGACGGTGACAGGCAATGGATCTAGGAGAAGGTGACATACAGTGGATCTAGGAGAAGGTGACAGGCAATGGATCTAGGAGAAGGTGACATACAGTGGATCTAGGAGAAGGTGACAGGCAGTGGGTCTAGTAGAAGGTGACAGGCAATGGATCTAGGAGAAGGTGACATACAGTGGATCTAGGAGAAGGTGACAGGCAGTAGATCTAGGAGAAGGTGACATACAGTGGATCTAGGAGAAGGTGACAGGCAATGGATCTAGGAGAAGGTGACATACAGTGGATCTAGGAGAAGGTGACAGGCAATGGATCTAGGAGAAGGTGACATACAGTGGATCTAGGAGAAGGTGACAGGCAATGGATCTAGGAGAAGGTGACAGGCGGTGGGTCTAGGAGAAGGTGACAGGCAGTGGGTCTAGGAGAAGGTGACAGGCATTGGGTCTAGGAGAAGGTGACAGGCAGGGGGTCTAGGAGAAGGTGACAGGCATTGGATCTAGGAGAAGGTGACAGGCAGTGGATCTAGGAGAAGGTGACAGGCAGTGGATCTAGGAGAAGGTGACATGCAATGGATCTAGGAGAAGGTGACAGCAGTGGATCTAGGAGAAGGTGACAGACAGTGGATCTAGGAGAAGGTGACAGACAGTGGGTCTAGGAGACGGTGACAGGCAGTAGATCTAGGAGAAGGTGACATACAGTGGATCTAGGAGAAGGTGACAGGCAATGGATCTAGGAGAAGGTGACGTACAGTGGATTTAGGAGAAGGTGACAGGCAATGGATCTAGGAGAAGGTGACAGGCAGTGGGTCTAGGAGAAGGTGACAGGTAGTGGATCTAGGAGAAGGTGACAGGCAATGGGTCTAGGAGAAGGTGACAGGCAGTGTATCTAGGAGAAGGAGACAGGCAGTGGGTCTAGGAGAAGGTGACAGGCAATGGATCTAGGAGAAGGTGACAGGCAGTGGGTCTAGGAGAAGGTGACAGGCAGTGGGTCTAGGAGAAGGTGACAGGCAATGGATCTAGGAGAAGGTGACAGGCGGTGGGTCTAGGAGAAGGTGACAGGCAGTGGGTCTAGGAGAAGGTGACAGGCAGTGGGTCTAGGAGAAGGTGACAGGTGGTGGGTCTAGGAGAAGGTGACAAACAATGGATCTAGGAGAAGGTGACAGACATTATCTAGGAGAAGGTGACAGGCAGTGGATCTAGGAGAAGGTGACAAGCGGTGGGTGTAGGAGAAGGTGACAGGCAATGGATCTAGGAGAAGTTGACAGGGAGTGGGTCTAGGAGAAGGTGACAGGCAGTGGATCTAGGAGAAGGTGACAGGCAGTGGTTCTAGGAGGTGACAGGCAATGGATCTAGGAGAAGGTGACAGACAGTGGATCTAGGAGACGGTGACAGGCAGTAGATCTAGGAGAAGGTGACATACAGTGGATCTAGGAGAAGGTGACAGGCAATGGGTCTAGGAGAAGGTGACAGGCAGTGGGTCTAGGAGAAGGAGACAGGCAATGGATCTAGGAGAAGGTGACAGGCAGTGGATCTTGGAGAAGGTGACAGACAATGGATCTAGGAGAAGGTGACAGGCAATGGATCTTGGAGAAGGTGACAGACAATGGATCTAGGAGAAGGTGACAGGTGGTGGGTCTAGGAGAAGGTGACAAGCAATGGATCTAGGAGAAGGTGACAGACATTATCTAGGAGAAGGTGACAGGCAGTGGATCTAGGAGAAGGTGACAAGCGGTGGGTGTAGGAGAAGGTGACAGGCAATGGATCTAGGAGAAGTTGACAGGGAGTGGGTCTAGGAGAAGGTGACAGGCAGTGGATCTAGGAGAAGGTGACAGGCAGTGGTTCTAGGAGGTGACAGGCAATGGATCTAGGAGAAGGTGACAGACAGTGGATCTAGGAGACGGTGACAGGCAGTAGATCTAGGAGAAGGTGACATACAGTGGATCTAGGAGAAGGTGACAGGCAATTGGTCTAGGAGAAGGTGACAGGCAGTGGGTCTAGGAGAAGGTGACAGGCAGTGGGTCTAGGAGAAGGAGACAGGCAATGGATCTAGGAGAAGGTGACAGGCAGTGGGTCTAGGAGAAGGTGACAGGCAGTGTGTCTAGGAGAAGGTGACAGGCAATGGATCTAGGAGAAGGTGACAGGCGGTGGGTCTAGGAGAAGGTGACAGGCAGTGGGTCTAGGAGACGGTGACAGGTAGTGGGTCTAGGAGAAGGTGACAGGCAGTGGGTCTAGGAGAAGGTGACAGACAGTGGATCTAGGAGTATGTGACAGGCAGTGGATCTAGGAGAAGGTGACAGACAGTGGGTCAAGGAGAAGGTGACAGGCAGTGGGTCTAGGAGAAGGTGACAGACAGTGGATCTAGGAGTAGGTGACAGGCAGTGGATCTAGGAGAAGGTGACAGGCAGTGGATCTAGGAGAAGGTGACAGGCGGTGGGTCTAGGAGAAGGTGACAGGCAATGGATCTAGGACTAGGTGACAGGCAGTGGATCTAGGAGAAGGTGACAGGCAGTGGATCTAGGAGAAGGTGACAGGCAATGGATCTAGGAGAAGGTGACAGACAGTGGGTCTAGGAGTAGGTGACAGGCAATGGATCTAGGAGAAGGTGACAGACAGTGGGTCTAGGAGAAGGTGACAGGCAGTAGGTCTTTGAGAAGATGACAGGCAGTGGGTCAAGGAGAAGGTGACAGACAGTGGATCTAGGAGAAGGTGACAGGCAGTGGGTCTAGGAGAAGGTGACAGGCAATGGATCTAGGAGAAGGTGACAGGCAATGGATCTAGGAGAAGGTGACAGGCAGTAGGTCTTTGAGAAGATGACAGGCAGTGGGTCAAGGAGAAGGTGACAGGCAGTGCATCTAGGAGAAGGTGACAGGCAATGGATCTAGGAGAAGGTGACAGGCAATGGATCTAGGAGTAGGTGACAGGCAATGGATCTAGGAGAAGGTGACAGGCAGTGGGTCTAGGAGTAGGTGACAGGCAATGGATCTAGGAGAAGGTGACAGGCAGTGGATCTCTGAGAAGGTGACAGGCAGTGGATCTAGGAGTAGGTGACAGGCAATGGATCTAGGAGAAGGTGACAGGCAGTGGGTCTAGGAGAAGGTGACAGGCAGTGGATCTAGGTGAATGTGACAGGCAGTGGGTCTAGGAGAAGGTGACAGGCAGTGGGTCTAGGAGACGGTGACAGGTAGTGGGTCTAGGAGAAGGTGACAGGCAGTGGGTCTAGGAGAAGGTGACAGACAGTGGATCTAGGAGTAGGTGACAGGCAGTGGATCTAGGAGAAGGTGACAGACAGTGGGTCAAGGAGAAGGTGACAGGCAGTGGGTCTAGGAGAAGGTGACAGACAGTGGATCTAGGAGTAGGTGACAGGCAGTGGATCTAGGAGAAGGTGACAGGCAGTGGATCTAGGAGAAGGTGACAGGCGGTGGGTCTAGGAGAAGGTGACAGGCAATGGATCTAGGACTAGGTGACAGGCAGTGGATCTAGGAGAAGGTGACAGGCAGTGGATCTAGGAGAAGGTGACAGGCAATGGATCTAGGAGAAGGTGACAGACAGTGGGTCTAGGAGTAGGTGACAGGCAATGGATCTAGGAGAAGGTGACAGACAGTGGGTCTAGGAGAAGGTGACAGGCAGTAGGTCTTTGAGAAGATGACAGGCAGTGGGTCAAGGAGAAGGTGACAGACAGTGGATCTAGGAGAAGGTGACAGGCAGTGGGTCTAGGAGAAGGTGACAGGCAATGGATCTAGGAGAAGGTGACAGGCAATGGATCTAGGAGAAGGTGACAGGCAGTAGGTCTTTGAGAAGATGACAGGCAGTGGGTCAAGGAGAAGGTGACAGGCAGTGCATCTAGGAGAAGGTGACAGGCAATGGATCTAGGAGAAGGTGACAGGCAATGGATCTAGGAGTAGGTGACAGGCAATGGATCTAGGAGAAGGTGACAGGCAGTGGGTCTAGGAGTAGGTGACAGGCAATGGATCTAGGAGAAGGTGACAGGCAGTGGATCTCTGAGAAGGTGACAGGCAGTGGATCTAGGAGTAGGTGACAGGCAATGGATCTAGGAGAAGGTGACAGGCAGTGGGTCTAGGAGAAGGTGACAGGCAGTGGATCTAGGTGAATGTGACAGGCAGTGGGTCTAGGAGAAGGTGACAGGCAGTGGATCTAGGAGAAGGTGACAGGCGGTGGGTCTAGGAGAAAGTGACAGGCAGTGGGTATTTGAGAAAGTGACAGGCAGTGGATCTCTGAGAGGGTGACAGGCAGTGGGCCTAAGAGAAGGAACCAATCGACCAAAGGCAAGCCCTAGCTCATAGTTATGTGTGTCATTCAGCACTCTAAGTGCAACAGTGTTTGGCTGCAGAAAGGAAGCTGCCCCGATAACTCGACTTTTAACTGCAAAGAGTATTCTGACACGTAGTGGTTACTGGAATGTAAGAAAACTTTCGGAGCATTCAATGCTGACTCAAGTTATAAAGGAAATGGACAAACTATGTAAATTAATAAAAATCCTGGGTCTGGTCGTACTTAAGGTAATAAGACCATAGTGTAACATGGGAGCTCAGACTACCTCCACAAGGAAAGTATCGCTTTCATCCTCCAAGGGGCTTCGCCAGCATTCTGTTATTGTGGACTGCCCCCAGGACATCTGGGCTTCGCCCTCGTTTCACCAGTCTTGGTCAAGTTTGTAATTGTGGCAGTTAAATCACTGACATTTTAGAACACGGGTCTCGTTCATTGGCGTAGTTACAGCCTTTGTTCACGCCTACAACAGGTGCCCTTACATAGGCTGCTGAAGTACACGGCCCGTGAATTCTACTTATCGTCAAAATGATTTTACTGTGGTTAGGCGATAACAGAAGCGTTCGTCGTACTGCTGCAGCAGCTAGCCACACGTAACTCACATTGGCCGTCACTTGTCGTGCCCCAATGCAGCTTCTCACACAAAAATTACTCAGTGACATCCTTCCAAACTTGGAAACAGAACATTGTGCACGTGTCCTCTCACTTGGCGCCAACTTCTCGCCATTCCTGGGTGAAGACGTAACATGGGTGCGTAAATCTACAAACACCCTACCAGGTGGTTTGTTAACAATGCTGACGACGTGCCTGCTGCCGCAAGAATGCGTGCTGCTCGAGCTAATGCAAATTGCGAATTTCACGAAACTGGATAGGGAAGCACTCGATCAACATCGTTTGCTGATGTTTGGCAAAAAATACGTGAGCTCTTCGGGTTTCAGTCAACTGGAGCGCACTTTCTCGACTTGATCAACATACGACTTGAACCCGAAGAGCGAGCTTGAGAGGATCTGTTCCAGCGCCTCGTCGCCTTTTTTAGGACAATCTCCTTACTGTTGGATGTGGCGTCACGCATCACGGCGTTGCGACAGACATCGACGAAGAGGTGTCGCCATCACTCGAAAATACTATCGGTTATCTCTGGCTACAGCTGATAAACCCCGGCCTTCCGCTACTTGATAAACAAAGACACGGGGCTGAGTTGCGCAACCGTTCTTTGGTCTCCTTAAAGCCAGATATAACCCATGCATTGGCATCCCTTCAAGATGAGCTGCGCACCATCGAAGATACGCGGTCTATGCATATTGGGGATGGCTCCAAGTACAACCGCAAATTAACATCAAATAGACGGCAGTCATTTCCTCACAAGTGTGTGTTATGCAAAGCTGCAGGACGGATGTTCAACGGTCACGACTTGATCGACTGCCGCTACTTACCACACACACATACACATACACATACACATACACATACACACACACACACACACACACACACACACACACACACACACACACACACATACACGCACACACGCACACACGCACATACACATACACATACACATACACATACACATACACATACACATACACATACACATACACATACGCATACACGCACACATGCACATACACATACACATACACATACAGGCACACACAGGCACACACACATACATGCACACACACATACTGGCACACACACACACACACACACACACACACACACACACACACACACACACACACACACACACACACACACACACACACACATACACACACACACACTCACACATACACACACACACAAACACACACACACACACACCACACACACACACACACACACACACACACACACACACACACACACACACAAACATTATAAATACAGGGTGACCCCAAAAAACAGAACCCATACAAATGTTCATTAATCCTACATAGGTCCATCAAATTTCTTCAAATTTGGTCTGTTCAAACATCAGTCTATGGATGATCTGTACACAAAGTATTAGTCACCTGAGTCAGTTTGCATAGTTTTTATGTTCTTTTCAAAATGTGCTCCAAATGTTGTCCTCGGCGTTGAAGGTACACTTGCACACGTCGCGCAAAATTGTCAATGACTTTCACACATTCCTCCTTGGGGATTTGCCTGACCTTTCCTGTGATTGCTGCCTTCAGTTCACCTATTGTTTGAGGATTGTTCTCATACACATTGTCTTTGAGATACTCCCACAGATAGAAATCTGGGGGGTTCAAGTCTGGTGAATGCCCTGCCCACTCAACATCACACCTCCTGCTGATCAGTCTGTCATCAAATCGCTCTCTAAGCCAGGCTAGGGAAACATTTGATGTGTGGGGCGTGGCCCCGTATTGCTAGAACCACTGTTGATCTTGATCCATTCCTCTGCGTCGTCCCAATGATGCCCAAAACTTCCTCAGTACTGCCACATAGCGCTCCGTTTTCACCATTTGAGGTTGCTAATTTTCACCGTCAAATCAAAATGGGCCGATGATGCCATGTTTGGAAATGGCTACCCATGCTGTGCACTTTTTTAGTGTAACGGCCTCTGTAAGACATCCTACCCTACATAATAGGTGAACTGAAGGCAGCAATCACAGGAAAGATCAGGCAAATCCCCAAGGAGGAATGTGTGAAAGTCATTGACAATTTTGCGCGACGTGTGGAAATGTGCCTTCAACGCCGAGGACAACATTTGGAGCACATTTTGAAAAGAACATAATAACTATGCAAACTGACTCAGGTGGCTAAAACTTTGTGGACAGATCATCCATAGACTGAAGTTTAAATTGACCAAATTTGAAGAAATGTGATGGACCTATGTAGGATTAATGAACATTGTTTATGGGTTCTGTTTTTTGGGTCACCCTGTATAAACCTACACATGAAACAGTAAAATAAAATAGCACAGTCGTTACATTACTTAATATTCCTCAGTATGCTAAAATAAAATAATAAAAAAGTATATGTTTAAACAAAAATTATAACATAGCTAATCTATCATAAAAATTATCATACTAAAATACTAATAATGACACTAGTTGTGTAATAATTATGTGATATAAATTGTATAACTTATTGGAAAATTAGTTTTTTATAGACATAATGGAAGTGAAGAAGACTATGCCATTTATAAAGAAGCACTTAACCAAGCTACAGCTGAAATTAGAAATTCAAAGAGAAGCTATGAACAAAAATTAGCTTTTAATATAAAACATGACAGCAAGAGTTTTTATGCGTATGTTCGAAGTAAACAGAATGTTCAGGATAAGGTAGGACCTCTAGAAGGTAGTGATGGAAACATAATAACAGAGGGATTCTTAATGGCAGAAAACCTAAATGAATACTTTAGTTCGGTATTTACCAGGGAAGATATTAGTGCATTACCAGTACCAGAGACTAAATTCGAAGGGAGAGTCAGACTATTTAGGACAACTAATTGTAACACCAAAAATGGTAGCTAAAAAAATAAGGGACATGAAGGATAATAAGTCACCTGAAGTGGATGGGATTCCTCCCAAAGTACTACTGGAAATTGTAGAACAAATTAGCACACCACTTGCAACAGTGTTCAATTTGGCATTAGAGGAAGGAGTCGTTCCGTTAGAATGGAAGGAAGCAAACATAATACCATTATTTAAAAAAGGATCAAGAAGCAAGTCAGAGAACTATAGACCAGTGAGTTTAACATCGGTGATTTGTAAACTATTAGAAAGACTAATTAAAGATCACTTGGTTGATTTTCTTGTTAAAAATAACTTGATTAACCCATCTCAACATGGGTTTCTAAAAGCGAGGTCATGCTTAACAAATATCTTATGTTTTTTGGAAGATGTCACAAAGTGGGTAGATGAGGGATCACCAGTAGATATAATATACTTAGATTTAAAAAAAAGCTTTTGACAAAGTGCCACATCAAAGATTACTACTTAAACTGAAGGCCCATGGCATAGGCAATGTTATGATTAACTGGATAGAAAAATGGCTTATTGATAGAAGACAAAGAGTAGTAGTTGATGGGGAGGTTTCAAACCGGAAATCGGTTTTGAGTGGGGTACCGCAGGGATCAGTATTGGGACCTATTTTGTTCTTAATATATATCAATGATTTGGATGATGATATAACAAGCAAAGTGTTGAAGTTTGCGGATGATACAAAAGTGTTCAGAAAAATAAAAGTGATACAGATAGACAGCAATTACAAGATGATCTAAATAAGTTGACCGAATGGTCTGAGAAGTGGCAAATGCTGTTTAATTGTGGGAAGTGTAAGTGCCTCCACACAGGACATGGGAATGAAGATGCACAATATACAATGGGTGATACTGTACTAAATACTACCATAAAGGAAAAAGACTTAGGGTTAACTATTAGTGGTGATATGAAGGTATCGGAACAGTGTGCAATTGCAGCAGCGAAGGGAAACCAAATTCTTGGATTAATTAGGCGAAATATAGTGTACAAGGAAAAAGAACTAATAATACCACTGTACAAAACAATAGTTAGGCCTCATTTAGAATATTGCATACAGGCATGGAGGCCATATCGCAAGAAGGATATTGATATACTAGAAAGAGTACAAAGAAGAGCAACCAAAATGATACAAAAACTCAGGAATATTAGTTATGAAATGCGTCTAAAAGAATGTGGATTAACAACACTAGAAACCAGGAGACTGCGAGGAGATCAGATAGAAGTTTTTAAAATATTGAATGGGTATGAAAATATTGACAGAAATATTTTTTTCTCAGTTAAGGAAGAGAGAAGGACTAGAGGACATGGATGTACATTAGCAAAGAAGCAGTGTAGATTAGATATTAGAAAATTTTCATTTTCACAAAGAACAGTAAATGAATGGAACAGATTACCGGCTGAATGTGTAAGTGCTAGTAGTGTTAATATGTTCAAAAATAAAATTGACATGTACCTAAGAAGGGCGGGGTACATTTAGATAGATAGGTTGGACTCTCGATAAGCCAAAGGGCTTCCTTGTCCACCTGCCATCTTGAGTTGATTCTCTAGGTGGCAATCTTGTTAAATCTTGTTAAATGTATGTAATTAAAGTCCACATGATCGTGTCACAGAAAAGCTAATCTAAATAGTAAGCATGGTCACAGGTCAGAACTTTCCCGTAATACAAACAGAAATAAAGCAGCCTTATACTTCGGAAAAGTTGATATTTGTAATGAAATGTTTATCCTGGAGACATGGTACGCCACTTGGATATGTGTGGAAGACGGTAGCAAGTCAAACATGGAAGAACTGTTTGTTGACATTGTGTGAGATGGATCGTGCTGTCTGTTGAAACATATTCCCCTTTCACAACGTTTAAGAGTGATAAAAACCGTTTGAGCAAAACTTAGATCTATATATAACACAGACACAAAAACACATTAAAAACTAAAATGTCTAACGATCAAAATGACGCGGTCGTCAAAAAGAAATTAGACAACACAGCCTAGATGTCGAAGATCATATTCTACGTACACTTAGGTATAGGAACTTGCAAACAATTGCCCGCGATAATATCGAATTGGTCAAGTCCTCGACAGAAATGAGACATACTTCTTGGCAACGTGCCCAGCTCATTTGTAGTGAACATGTCAAGCTCACGTGGTTATGTATAACCACCAACGAAATAATATAACTACATGTATGCGCATATATGTGTACACATAATATCTTGTATGTCCTTATGTCATCCGTGCTTCTCTGAAAGCGATAGCGTAGCAGTGGAAAAATCACCTTGAACATATCATAGAAAGGTTTTGCAGTCCAACTCTACAAAGAGTTTTTGAGCGTGGTGTATTATGGCTATCACGTGACCGGCATACATGGATTAACAATACATAGAGTGACAGACTTAAAGCTAATCTGTTTTAAATTGTGACATTCTTACCTTTATACGCTCCATGTCGTCCTGATCAAATATATTCTCTTTGTAGATGCGATCTAACATGTCTCCATTGGGAACGACATTCCTCATCAAAAACACGCGTCGATATCGCAACGTATCTCTGTGCGCGGACTCCATTCTACTCTAATGCTTGTTCTCCATTAAAACATCTTGATCACGGCACCATGGAGCAGACTAATCGATGCATGCATGTATGCAGCTGGTTTTATCACGAATGACGTTCAGTATGTTTTTATGACATATTGGCCCTACTCCAAAAACACGGAGATCCAAACAAGAAATTCATTACGTATACATTTAATTAGCTATATCTTAGGTCACACACAGTAATTCCTACCGTTAGTAAACCAACGCAGAGTGCTCGGGCACCCAACCTTTCCGTATTCGTCGTCCTGAATACACGACACTTGTTTATATACAATGGGCATTTACGTCGTTGATAATTGTGTGGTCACTAATGGCAGTGTAATACAGTGCTGTGCCAATTACGTATATGCGACAAAAAGAATCAATTACAGCGCAACTATTATGTAGTTCCTGGTGTGTTTAACAGATAAGTGTGCCACACAATAATTAATACATACATGCATAACTTCCTCTATAGAAATGTTAGCAGAATTTCCCGAGGGGAACCTATAGTTGGCACGTTTCATAACCACGGATATGGATATCACTGTTCAACAAATCTAGTATCAGCAATTTATAGCTTCCAAATATATAGTCTTACTTATAGTATGACGTACTAGTAGCGCCCAGTCAACGAAGACACATTTTAAAATACCGATATGCTAAAATTCACGAATATAATTAATTATGTACTGACTGGACCGTGTCACTTTTTTATGTAATACAAAACATTTAACGGCTCAGTCGAAGACAAGCGGCCTGATGCTGGCGAACAGTGCGTCAGGAAATGGACAACTATAAGGTAAACTTCCTAGGTATGAACGAGGTGCCCTGGACGAACTCAAGTGAATTAATCTCAGACAGTACTACCCTCTGATACCATGAAGTTCAGACAATCTCCACAGGAAAGTTGTCGCTCTCATCCTCGACAGAGCTTCCAAGAATGCACGTGTGAGATGGGTACTGGTCAACAAATGAACGATTGATCACAGCAACATTTGTGACTCGTTGTGCCAAACTCTCTATTTTTTAGTGCTACGCACCTACCAATGAACGGGTCAACAACTGCAGGATCTGGCTAATAAGATCCCGCCGCCATGATATTGAAATCCTCATGGATATAAGTGCACAGATAGGTGGTGCCACGTCAGAATACGAGTGTGTACACGGCCCATATGCTTCTGACAGACGAACAAAGAATGGGGACTGTTTCATTTACGTCTGCTCGATGAACAGCCTCAAGATTGATTTCTCCATATTCCAGCACAAGGACATCCACAAAATAATCTGCAGTGACGATCATCTGGCTTTCACCAAGCTGACGATAAGATTGAGAAAACGAAGAAAAACAACAACCCTACCCAACAGATTTTCCGTTACAAAGGTTAACACTCCTGAAGTTCGGGAGATTCCTCATCTCTATACGGAACAGCATGCAGAGTTTATGCCTGGTTTGATTGATTGTTTGGACAAACTGAAGGAGACTTGCGAATAGTGGGAGAGGACATCCTTGGCTACCAAAGACCCTTGAAGGACGAATGGAAAAGTAGCCATACCTGGAGGGTCATCGCTTCAAGATTTGAAATAACTAAAGCCAAGGATGGAACACTTCCGTCAAGTGGAGAGAAGCTGACAATGTGGAATGAACACGTTTGTGGATTGCACAACCGGCCCGAACAAGCCACCCTTGCCGAGCCTGAAGACCCTGTAACTACAATAAGTCACCAAGCAGGGATGGTGTCACAGCTGAAATGCTACGAGCTGGTGGCGAGGAGACAGTTCAGTGGATGTGTGTGTGTGTGTGTGTGTGTGTGTGTGTGTGTGTGTGTGTGTGTGTGTGTGTGTGGGGGGGGGGGGGGGGGGGGTGCGTGCTTGCGTGCGTGCGTGCGTGCGTGCGTGCGTGCGTGCGTGCGTGTGTGTGTTAGTCACAGAAGCTTATAATTACATTTTCAAACGCAAGCAATATATATATATATATATATATATATATATATATATATATATATATATATATATATATATATATTGCTTGCGTTTGAAAATGTAATTATAAGCTTCTGTGACTAACACACACACGCACGCACGCACGCTGTATATATATATATATATATATATATATATATATATATATATATATATATATATATATATATATATATATATATATATGTATATGTATATTATATATATATATATATATATATATATATATATATATATATATATATATATATATATATATATATATATATATATATATATATATATATGCAGTCAGGCGTGACTGGCACATGGACTAACAATACATAATCGAAACAAGTTTTAGCTAAGCTGTTTTTATAATGTGACATTCTTACCTTTATTTGTTCCACCTTTTCTGAATTAAGTACTTTCTTCTTAATGAGCAGACTGACGAATTCTTCACTCAGAACGATATTGCTCGTCAAAACCACGCGTCGGTGTTGCAGTTTATTTCTGTTCTCGGCCGTCATTCCAGGCTCGTTAGCCGTAGACATTTGTGTTGCCTAGCAATTGTTCTCACGGCACCCCTAAGCAAAGTTATTTGTTATAACTATTACATGTTGTCACTACATAGTTTATTTGATATTGCATTTTAAGTATTTAAGCTATTTTTAATATTTTGAAAGCAGTAAATAATATTAATTGTATTTAATTAAACCTAGTCAATGCTTATTCAATGCTTTTGTAATATTTTGTTTATTAAAAAATATTATTTTGTTTTAAATTAATTCTTATTACATTATTTTTAAACATGTATATAAATACTGTTTATTTTGTACATAATGTTATGTTTTATGTGCTGAGCAGGTTTTATATCCAGATATATTGCACTGAAGAAGTAAATTTACTATTATCATTGCTCTGTTTGGTGTGTTGTATCATGAGTGAATGTAGAAATATGACTTCACTGTAGACCCGGGACTTTCCCAAGACCTCATCTAGCTCAGTGGGTCCATTCTTATGTGTCAGTCTACCAAACACACACAGACAAAAGCTGTTGTATGCTATTGTGGCAATAAGTCACAAAGGCGCTAGGTTGGCAGGAATAGAGAGTCAGCTGTGATATAAGCCAGGCATGAAGTGTTTGTTTGAGTCCACTGAGGCAGATCTAATGACTTGTTGAATGGTACAGGATGTATAGGATTCCTGCACTGTTTTCCTGCTATAGGCAAACACACAGACACATGTCAACACATGCAAGCATACATACACACGTGAACACGTACATGCAAGCACACATGTACACTTTAAAGTTGCATTCTGACATAATTTCCCCTTTTTAACGCATTTTAGAAAAGTCAATGTACACCATGACCGATATTTACTTATCAGTATACTTCATACCACATGTCTCACTTTGTGGTTTTATGCGTTATTTGATCAAATATAAGTTTGCAGCAAACAACGGCTCTGGAATTTCCCAAAAGTCGATCTATTTTTACCATCGGAACTCTCCGGTCAACGTAAGTAAACGATGGGGCAAACTAAAAGGCGGTTCCACATATCCACGTTAGTCGCTAGAGGCGCCACTAGGCAACAATACCCTAGTTATTTAAATCATCCTCAATTAGCCATTGACCGTACAGGCGCGTAGCCAGCGATAGTTTGTATGTGGGCAACTGGACATGCCGTAAATATGGAGCGTATCGAGCGGTGGCATCTTTGTGAATGTGGTATGTCGTTTCCGTGCGGTCTGCCAATTGTGATCCGCCTTTTAGTGTGGCCCTAGTGAGGCTCACCGGAATAATTTTTCGTCTTTTGCTGCTTTTTATCTTAAAATGGCATATTATGTCAAAATAAGTTGATAGGTAGTTGAGGAAAACAATGTATAGTGTATGGGGAATGCTGGTTTACTGGGAAATTGTATTTTAAACATGGCGGAAATCAGAATGCAACTTTAACACATGCAAGCACACATGTACACGTGAACGCATGCAAGCACACATGTACACGTGAACGCATGCAAGCACACATGTACACGTGAACGCAAGCAAGCACACACGCATACATGCAAGCATACATGCTCAATTAAGTGAACACATATATCCACATGTGAATACGTGCAAGCATATGTACATGCACCCATGCAAGCACACAGACACGTGCACAGGCAAGCAGACTGACAGATGTTAACGTGTACCGGCACATGTAAATACATGCAAGCACACATGCACAAGTGAAGATATGCAAGCATGTACATGCACAAACAGTATCATCACATACCTGCAGCCAGGCGCCATCTTCCCATCTTTTAAAATACATAATTTTTATCGTATGCAGCAGTTGACATTAATCTCCTCCACAGTGGCTCTGTGATGGTATGCCAATGTAAATGCATAGAACGACATATGCAGTCCAAGAGATCAGTCTTGGAAGATGACGAGACTCGAGGTCGATCAGTGTTATCCCTCTCTCTGCTTGTAATTGTAATAAAGTTATTTGTTCAGTACTTCTGGTGTCGAATCAGATATGTAAGAATGCGAGATGAGTCGGACAATCCGACTACACAGATGTCAGGCCAAGACGACACGTTTCATGGTGGCAGCTACGGTTGAATCCGGCGCTTTCGACATTCGTAAATAGGTCAACACGCACGCGGCACCGTCGAGTCGACGCTGGCCAGCTCCGATTTGTTGTTCTCACTGCGTAAGTGATAGACATTGCCATTAATAGGCAGCTATCGGTGAACTGACAGGTATAGAGCCGCCCCGCATGAACTGGTTAGCCACTGATCTACCTACGGAGTTTCGTTCATTCCGTCAATACTGTGAACTAATTTTCAGTGGGCCATTTGCTGAAAAAGGGCAAAGTGAACGAGTGACCTACATCCTGCTATGGGTAGGACAGGAGGGTCTGCGAATGTACAACACTTGGGACCTCAGTGAAACTGAGAAGAAAGACGTTGAGGTCATTTGGGCTAAATTCCAGGCTCTGATAGAACCCAAGTCTAATTACAGGCTGAGTCGTTTTCATCTGCAAAAATTCAGGCAGTTGAGCTCTGAGACAGTTGACGAATTCATGACACGCTGCAAGACGCAGGCGCGTAAATGCAAGTTCCGTGATACTACAGAAACCGAGGAGAGGTTGATCGAACAGTTAGTATTGGGTGTCCGGCACGGGAAAATGCAAGAAAAGCTACTGTGCCGTGATGAGACACTAACACTTGACGCGGCGATGGACGTTGCTAGGACGCACGAGGCAACACTGGCCAACATGCAGCAGTTCTCAGGAGACGCTAGCAGCATCAGCCACGTCAGCCGGTCGCGGAGAACACATGAGCCAAGCGGACGTCGAGAGGAGGCACCTACGTGCACAAAATGTGGACGTCATCATGCGCCCACAAATCGATGTCCATCAGAGGGCAGTAGGTGTAACGCATGTGGGAAACTCAATCACTGGCAGCGAGTATGTCGGCAGGCTACAGGTTGGACGTCTGGCGCCGGAGGAAGACCACACTCTTCTGGGCGACCAAGATCCCGAGCTAGGTCAAGACGAAGGACCAACCGAGATGAGCGCCAACTAGGTGGTGTCCACTCCATCAGTCAAGACGCCAGATTCGAACAGCTCAGCGACAACTTCGAGCCGCTTGCCTTTAATACCGTCAACATCAACGCCGTCGAGAGGGACGAAGTATATGCGACTCTCAGGATCACACTGAAAGACAGGCCTGACACCCCGGCTACACTTCGTGTCAAGGTCGACACAGGTGCGCAGGGTAACGTAATGCCGCTGAGAACGTTCCAGCGCATGGACCCGTCAAACATCGACACAGAAGGAATACCTGTGCGAGGCAGCCTTGAGCATCGAGACACGATCCTAACTGCCTACAACGGACAATTGAGCCGGCAGTACGGTACTACGCGACTGAAGTGTGTGCATGAGACAACCACACACGAAGCAGAGTTCTTTGTTGCTGACACGCCAGGTCCAGTGATCTTGGGACTACCTTCCTGCCGCAAGCTCAACTTGGTGACCTTGAACTGTGCAGTCAGCGAACATCCACCGCCGTTGAACTCGAAGGAAGATCTCCAGCGGCTGTATCCAGATTGTTTTAAGGGCATCGGCAAGTTCCGCGAAACATTCCACATCACACTAGACCCTGCTGTGACCCCTGTCGTACATGCGCCCAGACGATGTCCGATCCACATCAAAGACGACGTGAGGAATGAGATCAACCAGATGGTAGAACTCGGGGTGATCGAGAAGGTCGAGGAGCCTACATATTGGGTATCTAGCATCGTATACAGCAGGAAGTCGAACGGAAGGTTGCGCATCTGCTTGGATCCCAAAGACTTGAACACAGCTATCAAGCGTCCGCACTACCCATCACCGACCTTGGAGGAAATTACCCACAAGCTTGCTGAGTCAGTGATCTTCTCCAAGCTAGATGCACGTCACGAATACTGGTCCGTGCAGTTAGACGACGAGTCTAAGCGTCTGACCACGTTCAACAGTCCCTTCGGCCGGTATTGTTTCAGAAGACTACCGTTTGGCCTGAACCTCAGCCAAGACGTGTTCCAGGAGAGGATGGACTGCATCCTTGAGAAGTGCCCCGGAACGATAAGTATTGCTGATGACGTGGGTGTGTTCGGGAAGACAGAAGCCGAACACGACAAACATCTGCACAACCTGATGAGAGTAGCACTGCAGCATGGGCTGGTGTTCAACATTGATAAATGCGACATCAAACAGGCGAACATGAAGTTCTTCGGGTTGGAATTCAGCGCAGACGGCGTACGTTCAGACCCAGGCAGAGCCGCAGACATCCAGCGAATGAAAGCACCGCAAAACGTCGCACAGCTTCAGGAATTTCTGGGCATAGCCACGTACATGTCGCCATTCATTCCAAACTTGTCGCAGAAAACCGCAACCCTGCGTGATCTAGTGAAGAAGGACGCCGAGTACATCTGGACGGACTCTCACAACGCAGCGTTTGAAGCGACGAAGTCTCTCATCTGTCGTGATGTAACCCTTGCGTACTTCGACCCACAGGCTGAGAGTGTCATCCAGGTCGACGCCTCCAGCCGAGGACTCGGCGCTGTTCTCATTCAACACGGGAAGCCCATCGCGTTTGCCAGCAAGTCCCTTAGTGATTGCGAACAGAGATACGCCAACATTGAACGTGAGATGCTCGCAGTCGTCTTCGGCTGCGAGAGGTTCCACATGTATGTCTACGGAAAATCGTTCGTTATCGAGTCGGACCACAAACCTCTCGAGATGATCAACTTGAAGAACCTTGCAGCAGCACCGCAGAGATTACAGAGAATGTTCCTGCGAGTACAACCGTATGACTTTGTGTTACGCTACAAGCCAGGAAAGCAAATGATGCTGGCCGACGCCATGTCAAGACAACCGAGTAGCGAGTCGACGCAGATCGACTTTTGACATACAAGTGTCATTCGTACAGTTTTCAACGCAGAAACTACAGTCGATCAGAGAGGCGACACAGGCCGACGATGAACTGTGTGCGCTGAGAGCCGTCATCGTGGATGGATGGCCAGATAGCCAACGCCACCTAGCTGCACCTTTGCGACCCTACTGGTCATGCCGAGACGAGTTGGCAGTTGAGGACGGTCTTATCATGAAGGGCGACCGTCTGGTGATTCCCCTAAGTCTACAGGCGGAAGTGTTGAGCAAACTGTACGAGGCTCACCAGGGCATAGAGAAGACCCGGCTACGAGCGAGGTCCTGTGTCTACTGGAAGTCGATCAACAAGGACATCGACGACATCGTGAGGAAGTGCGACGCGTGTCAACGGTTACAGAAACGTCAGGCGCACGAGCCGCTGATGCAGCATGAGTTACCGACACGTCCGTGGCAGATCGTCGGCACAGACCTGTTTGCCATACGAGAGGACACGTATCTTCTCATCTGTGACTACTACTCGAAATTCCCTTTTGTCTACCGCATCGAGGGGAAGGTGACGAGTGACCGCATCATATCGAAGATGAGTGAGGTGTTTGCGGAGAATGGATCGCCAAGCAAGGTTGTGAGCGACAACGGTGGACACTATAGCAGTCAGGCTTTTCGAAACTTCGCCGCCGAGTGGTGCTTCGACCACGTAACGTCCAGCCCACACTTCCCACAACCGAATGGATTCATCGAACGTCAAGTTCAGACGGTGAAGTATACCCTGAAGAAGGCAGCGATGTCGAGATGCAACCCGCAGAAAGCACTGCTCGCGTTGAGATCCACACCAATCGACAGCCACTTACCGTCACCGGCAAAGATGCTAAATGCCCGCAAGTACAAGTCGAACCTCCCCGTGATCATCAGAAATGAACACTGGTCGAAAGACGAAATCAGACGTCGTCTCGCCGAGAGGCAAGAAATCCAACGTCTTAACCATGATAAGCGAGCTATGCAACCACTTGCACCGCTAATACCCGGACAGGACGTTCGTGTGAGAGACACTCAGACAGACACCTGGCAGCCTGCCAAGGTGATATCAACTGATGTACAGCCGCGGTCGTACAACGTCTTGACTCCGACAGGCAATGTCCTTAGGCGTAACCGTCGTCACCTCCGTGAGACGACTGAACGACATACGTTCCAACAAGACAATGTGGACGATACAGACGACTTGACGCGAAGAGACGACATGCAAGTCGTACCACCTCCGTGTAACTCCGTGTTACCCCAGAAGAAGTCAGTCCGTTTCCAGCTTCCACAATCGGAACAATACACTAGCTCCGGAAGACGAGTGAAACGCCCACAACGATTGGACCTGTAATTGTGTTCTAGTTTACACGAACATTATGGCTAATAGTTAGAATAATGATTTGATTTCTCTTACATACGGACATTAGTAAGTTAGTTATTTTGTCTTTATGTTTTGAAGAAAGAGGGATGTGATATGGTATGCCAATGTAAATGCATAGAACGACATATGCAGTCCAAGAGATCAGTCTTGGAAGATGACGAGACTCGAGGTCGATCAGTGTTATCCCTCTCTCTGCTTGTAATTGTAATAAAGTGATTTGTTCAGTACTTCTGGTGTCGAATCAGATATGTATGAATGCGAGATGAGTCGGACAATCCGACTACACATATGTCAGGCCAAGACGACACGTGTCAGGCTCCACCTGGGGAATGACTGGCTAAATAAGTCCTCTGATAAAATAAATAACTGTAAATAGTTGACTTTGTGATTTAAGACTTAAAAACAAAGCGCTTCATAATGACTAATAGCTACAATACATGAATAGTAAATGCGTAACTAATGCATAAATTATTATTGTAAAATATATGTGAATACGAAGTTCCTAAGACTAGTTAGGGTCAGTGGTGAAATAAGTTCGTTTTTAATGTATTTACCTCTAAAGCAGCTCTAGAAATACGCGACAGTCCCCGCATTATTTTCAGAAGAGCTCTGGTAATAAGCATAGGTGTTGCCGTTATTTCCAGACCAGATCTGGACGGACGGGGGACATGTGTGCACATCTGGTTAGTGATATTTTCAGATGACGTTGACATAAAAATTACTTCGGATAAATGCGACACTCTTAAATAATTTGCGTGATTTGGATGATCTTGGCGGGGAAATTGAGAACAAATTTAGATACAGAGCAGCTCCGGAAATAAGTGGAAGTCTCCGCATTATTTCCAGGGCAGCTCTCGCAATACGCGCGTCACCATTACTTCTAGAGCAGATCTGAACTGGTATCATGTCTGGGTGTTCTTTATTCAAATGGATGTTGTAGGCACATACATGGTCGGTCGCCCTTGTAAAAACAATGCAAGCGCAGTAGCATTCTCACTAACATTCTCACTTATAAAAACACAACTCAGAGTTCAAAAGGTGACGTTTATTAATTGGGTTGCCAGATGACATGCACCCTTTTACATTACCTTTTGATTTTTATAATGCCCTTGCTTGCTCTACTGAAAACTAGTGCACACTGCCCTTGCTTGCTCTACTGAAAACTAGTGCACACTGCCCTTGCTTGCTCTACTGAAAACTAGTGCACACTGCCCAGCTAGAAGTGAGTTAAACAAACAGACAACGCAAACATCAAACATAGCACAGAATAGAATATGGGCCAAGAAGCCCCGGCATACTTTGGACTATAACAATACTGTGAGTGTAATTTTGAATGACCTGTTTTTAGTCAATCATAACCACTTCCTACTGTCTTCATCAATTATATATAAATTACTCTGGTTAATCATACGAGATGACAATTAGCACAGCCAAATTGTGAGCTTGTTGTCTCAGGATATTAAATGTATGTTTGGCACTTACAGGTGACAATATATTTTTAACTAACATACACAACAGTCACACAAATCTAAAAATTACAATGTAAACATCAAAACAAACACGACTTGCATTTAAAGAAAAGCAATAGTTTTGAAGATGCAGTTTAAGCCTACAGGCAAATTTCCAGTTTAACACTGGGTACAGAGGCTGCAGGGTGAGGAGAGGATGGTGTGGGTGAAAACACAAATCACAGAGGGTGATCAGGCTCTCTAGCACTCCGCTACCAGGCAATTTAGCTTTATTGGAAGCTTTGAAGTGCCTTTAGGAAGATTCAATGACATACAAATTTCTTGTCTTGTGTACAGTGACACTACCTTTGAGATATGTCTATGCAATATTAGACAAAAATGTACCAAACAGTTTTAGAAAAAATAGGCAAACTGAATATTTACCAGTTTTGGGGCCATGTAGGGTCTTAGGGGGCCATTAAAATGATTCTGTAATATATATATATATATATATATATATATATATATATATATATATATATATATATATCGTGCATAGGGGCAAAACTAAAAACAATAAAAAAAACAGTTAACTACACTTTAAATTGAGTGGACTATAATATGATTTTGTATGCTGTTTTATGAATAACTAATGTTAGTAATCAATAGAACTAAAATCACCAAACATGTAATATAGACAACCGGATATATTTGCATTCATTGCAAGCTAATCAAGTCTGTCGATTAGGCTTAAAGGAATATAATGTAAGTTTGTTGGCTAAGATTATTAAAATATGAAATGAAATTCTGTAAGCATTTCAGATAAAAGTGCAAATAAATGTTGCATACAAATAAAACACATAAAATGCACATTTTGAAGGAAGAAATGGTAACGCAAAATCAAATAAGAATGTAACATCTATTTAGAAATTACGAATGTGTTTGAGAGCATGCATGCACATGAGCATATGTGACTGCATGCATGGTTGAGTTTGTGTGCATGAAGTGCATATTATACTCCTAAACTCTGCTTTTAAACAGATCAACTGAGCATATGGCGCTGCCTTAGGCAGACCAATGTTCTGCATTAAAAGTCTGACTTCTGCTTGTGTGAATAGTAAGTACAAATGTATTGCATTTTGGAGTGTGGGCTATGCTTAACATAAATTCCACTGGTCTCTTAATCAAAGCACGGAATGGGAGAACCAGGGAAACGTTCTTAACTACATCTATTGTGACAGGCTGAAACATGCATGCCATAGATGAAAAAAAAAACGAAACAAAAAACAGAAAAATATATATGAAGAGCTACTGTAATCTGAGGAGCTTAGGCTCTACTCAAGGTACGAAAGAAAACATTGTGTGTGTGTGTGTGTGTGTGTGTGTGTGTGTGTGTGTGTGTGTGTGTGTGTGTGTGTGTGTGTGTGTGTGTGTGTGTGTGTGTGTGTGTGTGTGTGTGTGTGTGTGTGTGTGTGTGTGTGTGTGTGTGTGTGTGTGTGTGTGTGTGTGTGTGTGTGTGTGTGTGTGTGTGTGTGTGTGTGTGTGTAATAATGCAGCAATAGCTATAAAGCATACAAGCATACGTGCTAAATACTATCTATATACTAAAAGCATAAATTTCCATGGAGTTATATGAAAAACGATGCTGATGCAAGACGACTATCAATATAACTCCTTCGTTGTCCATTAGGGATTCCTTGGTCATCTACGTTGCCGTGGTTCTCATTTTCCGTCTTCAATCTCCTGTTGCTGAACTACATTGGCCCACTGACCAAGTAGGCGATCAACGAAACAGTCAGCATGTTCAGCCAGACTCCACCACGCGTCAGAACGGACATCTCACCTGTGGGAATGACAATAACTGTAATTAACAATAATTATATAGAACAATAATTATTTTGTCAGGACGTATGCTGTTAATACCAATGAGAAGAGATAACAAGTTGAAACTTCTACCACAACTGGATTTTTCCATCACAAATCAGATACTCTTTGTCAAAATATATGAATACTTGACTATTAGATTTTCTATAATAACTGAAGTTGATTTGATAAAAATGGGCCAAGTAGTCCTTTGGACTGTATAATGAGTTGGTAATTATTAATTAATGCTGAATCATAGTCACTGCCTAGTCTATTCACCGTAATCACCTAATTGTAATTTTCTTTGTACATGTCCTTAAAAATAATTACCCAAACATATAACTAAAACAATTAACTACATTATATAAAAGTGCATAAAGACAGAATAATAAAAACATTATAAATAAACTAAAAAATATAGAAGGCTAAAAAACAAACACAAAAGGTCATTTAAGGTAGAAGTAATGTTCTCTTCGATGCATTGACTCTTCATTTAATTAATCATAATTATTACTGCATCAGCCAAAGTATTGTCTAAAATATAGCGTCTTTAAGGTATTCCTAAAATACAAATGCACAAGCGAGATGGCGACTCATTGTCTTGACTATGCTGTTTATTTTTCGCTAAGTGAATTGAATTGTGGAGGCACCATTTAACACATATCTAAACTATTAACTGCCTGTCAATCTAACCTGTCAATACAATACAAATGAACAGCTAAGTCTATTTTTTCAGTAGGTGCATGCTAATTACAGCATTGTTTTTATAATGTGTAGCATCACATCACAAATTGTATCGTTCATCACATTTCAAATTATCGATTGCACTGCTCATCGAATTGGGCATTGCATTGTAATGCAAATATCCAAACAAAAATGCCATAGCCCTTCTCAGCCATCATAAAAAGCCTGATATATGTTTATACAAATGGGTTGTGATTTGTTTGTTACCATGTATTTTGTAAAGAATAATCAAGTGAAAAAAATTGTAATAATTTGTTTGCAACCTTGGCTGTGCCTTTGCATAGCCATGTTAATCTACTAACAAATCTGCAGTCCTATTCGTTGGGTGTATGCATATAAATGTTTGGCGGTTCCATGCTCCAATGACAACTTTTGCCTGCCCCCATGTATGACTAACTAAATTATTATGTTTGTTGCGCCTCTGAGTGGGAATATTTTTAAGGATAATGGTGCCATAAAGGTTTTACAATTATTATTATTATAAGTCCTTTTTGCTTGGGTTTCACTGTCTTTGTGAACCTGAGCTTCAGACAGAAGCTATAGTACAGTCACAATTATGATTTATATATCAGCATGGGTGTTCCTTTCAGACAGGTCTGGTTATGGTACAGATGTTTAGCTACACAACTACTCACAACAACAGCAGCTGCACACTGTTGCAGAACTAGACCAAAGCTTGCCCATTACTCACCACTGCCGGCGCATTCATTCGCATAACTGTCCCACTCATACGACGGCGAGCACAGAGCACATACAAATGGCTCCAACACGCAAGTGTTGCAGTTGTCCACGGTGTTGCTGCATGCTGTCAGAAAATACACACATAATTACACATACGTAGACATAACAATAAGTTGACTTACTATGTAAGTTTGGCGATCGATAGACACCAATAGAGTAATGTCAGATGGTTGGGCAGATCTTGTTTTCAAACCGCTTCATTGTGTTTAAAAGCAGTGTGCTTCACAGTCATATAAGATCCATCTGCTTGTAACGATCAATTGTAATTTGTTGAATAATGGACACACATACTGATATAAATATTCAGGTATTGCGTGTGCCTTTAACACATGCAGTAATATAAGTACGTTACATAACTGGAAATAATTTTGGAGAATACCACTTTTATTTGATGACACAAATTACAACTTTTCATACCTAATCTAAATGTAATTGCAGAAGAGGAGAGTAACCTTTTTACTGTTCATACAAATAATAACTTTTCATACTTAGTCTAAACACGATTGCATGACTGTTCAGATAAATGTCACTGTGTCATGTAACTTTTACCTTCACAAGTGTTTTCAAAGTTCAGTCCGTAGCCGGCATCACATTCAGAGCACACGGTACTGCTGGAGCATCTCTTGCAGTGTGGAACACACGCTGCACAGAACAGCATCAAAGCAGGATTGTTTTATGCATCAATACTCGGGTATCTTACACAGTAACACAGTGATACAAACTTTGGCAAACAAATTTTACTAAAATATATGTCAGAATCAACCATAACATAACAAATATATAGCCACTAAGAGTCAAAACTTCAAGCAGACTAGCTATAGAGCGATACAACACCAGCATATCTTATGGTGCTATACTACTATGGTTACTTAAATTGGAGCTGAAACATTTGAACAACCATTGTCTAAACATTAGAACATACCATATACAGAATATGTGACTATGATTTGATGAGCATGGAGCCACGGTATATATTTTATTTTGACATCTTTGCCTTTGGTGCTATTCCCCACCATTACTCTCAAGCTGCATTTTATTTGACTCGCTCCTACTCAATGCACATTTTCGAATTTTACCAAAGGATTCATTACTAGACATATCTGTGCAAAAACAGGAATATGGTGCCCTGTTAAATCTGGTAGGCATAATATATATCAACAAATCGTTAGTATGCGTATTCTAAACAAAATGAAATTAAATGACACCAATTTATAACCAATGAAACAATTTCAAATGCAGTACTTCTCAGTCCTCATTAAAATTCATGGTGTAATGACACATAAATTCAAGATTCAAAAGACTTTATTTTCCATTTAAAACATCACATTAAAAACGAAAATTGTTCTTCAGTTACACAGTAAAATGACAGTAATAAGATTGGTGAGCTATATTATATACGGTTAATAAGACACATTACAATTGTAAAAAATACTAATCTGCACTAAAATTGGTAAAGTAAATCAATTAAGTATATAAATAAGTAGTCTAAATAAATAAATAAATAAATAAGCAAATAGTGTTATTTAAAAGGTTCTTTGATAAGATACAATGTGACAACATTAATAATATCTACTAAAATTGGTAAATAAATAAGATTAGATAAATCAGTACAATAAGTGTATGGAATAAAAGAAATATACAGTACATTAAAGTTTTGCATTCAAAATTAAAATGGCAGAGGGTATAAACGATTTTTTAAATAGGTTCTTTTTAGCTAGTGGAACTTTTAGATGTCTCCCGGCTGGAAGTGTCTGAAAAGCGTCATTCAGAGGATGGGTAGGATCATACAATATTTGTCTGGCCTTCCTTTTCAGGGCATCATTATATATTCGTACTTGCTCTGTCAGCTAAATGGTCACAATTTCGAACCAAGCTCAAATAAACAAAGTTACGCATATATACAATCACTACGAAAGAGTTTTATTATGTAGCTTCAGCAAACTGAATTGCTCGGTGAAATGAATGGAAATGTATCTGCACAGGAATTGGCTAGGAAATTCAGGGGAATTCCACACTACACCATGCCATTTAAACTGTTTTGTTGTTGTAAATCGTTGTAATTTTATTTCACGTTTTGTTTTTATTTTTGATAGAAATATTGTGCCTAGGAGATACAATTAGGCATCATAGTCTTGTTTTCATGCAAAATGTCTATTACAGAAGTTACTTTAAAAAAAATTACATTTATTAGACAGGAGCAAGTCAAATTAAATGCCGCTCGAGAGTAATGGCGGCGAAAAGCGTCGAAGATGTAAACGTTTGACAAATTATTTAAAATATACCGTGGCTCTGTGGTCATCAAACCATGGTCATATATATCCTGTATATTGTATGTTCTTATGTTTGGGCATTGGTTGTTCAAGCGTTTCAGCCCCCCTTTAATTTGCATTTATTATTTCCATAATATTGGTCTTACAATATCAAATACATATTTTCTAGATGGTACTACACACATATTTGTAATTGATGTTTACTAAACATATCTAAAGTTTGAAGTTTGTTTTAAGATTACAGGTATTGCAAGTTACATAGTGCATCCCCAACTGATAATACATGCTATAGTATAGGCATCAATGATATATAATTATAGTGATACGTACTGGTGACTGTTGCTTTGTACTTAATACTGAAGCCATCACGTGTCATAGAAGAGTCAGAGTTGAATGCCACAAATAGGGTGTTGCTTCTTGAAGTGATGTTAGTCGGCAGTGTGTTTCCACAGAATGTCCCCAGCAGTGTCGCTGAGTCATCTGCTCCGTCGTACACCGTTAGGTTGTCGTGATCACAGCTATAGCTGAACTCAATGTCGAATGTGAGGAATGTCAACTGAATCGTCTACACATGAACACATGGGAAACGTTATTAAACATATTCAGTTATACTGATGTGTTTGTAAGAGAAATTATGGGAGCCAATGTAATAGGCTAGGTGATGCCAAACTGAAAAGATAGTAACTTGAATGAAACTGGGAGGCCTGAAGGAAGACTGGCTAGATGGGCAGGTTAACTGTTGACATGCGGTTTGCTTTTTGGAAACAGGCAATATTTTGTGCGTATAAATGCAAATAGAAACTGACTGTGCGAACATAATAAAGATCATTCCTGAAATGTCTAGAATTATCTTTATGGTACTAGTACATAAATATATTTATATCCATGGATATCAGACCACCGGGTGTCAAGTTATTACTAACTGAGGTCAAAATTTACTGAAGTTATCCGAGATAGACCAACAATTTCCCGAAGTTTTCTGAAAGATTGTGGTGCCGAATTACCTTGCCTCTGCAAAAACAGCACGAAGTGCTTGTATAATAAACAAACTATTAGTTAACGTGCAGAAACTCTGTCCAGTTTAATTTTCATCTAGATCTTCCAAAGGAGAAGTCTTCTACTCTATAAGTTGTACCTATCTAGAGCGAATCAGCAGAGTGCTTAAATTATTATACTTTCTGAAAATGTTTCATGACATTAGGTTACATTAAAATTTTGCACAATAAGTATTTTGGTCACCATATGCGGCACACTACTCCACTCATTATGCATTCCAAAACAGTACAACTTTTGACATCAATATTAGAGTTGAAATACTATTTACCTTAGCTGTTTCTACCTGAATCTTCCAACCACATTTCATGTTGTTTTCATACTGAGTCTTACTGATGCCGAACGTGCCCTCTCCTGCCGTCAGTGTTGCTGGACTACCAGGACACGCTGCCGTAACATCTTCATGGATTGATCTAGTAGCTGGAAAGGGTAGTTTACAAAATGTAATTAGACAGCAGGATTTCTAGTTTTCAAAATGTGCGCATGATGTTCAAGCATATATGCAAACTTGCGTGCACACATGCTAAATGCACACACAAGCGGGATGGCATTTTATTATGGTAACGACATTGGCGTGACAGGCGCGAAGTACAGACATTCTGTAAAGTGTCTATTTTTGATGCAAGACAAGAACAAGAGTAGCACACAAGATGGTAAAGCCTTTGTTTTAGTCAACCTGTGGCATATCTCCTCGATACCCTCTCGGTTTCCCCAGGAATATGTGTACCAAGGGTTGGGAACTTTTTATTCATGGACTTGAGAATTCAAATGTATTAATGAGTGTATCTTCACTGAATTGATACTTACTGCGGTCAGAAGTTGTATATTTTACGTCGAAGCCAGAACTTGTACTGGTATAGTCAGTCTGGAAATACATAAACAGCAAATTGCTGCTGGATATGATGTCGTCCGGTTCTGAGGATCCACAACGGTTCAACACCATTGTGTGTGTGTCATCTTCACCATCGTACACTCTGACGAAGTCATGATAACAAGAGAGGTCAAACTTGATGAACTGCAATTTAATTTTCTACAAACAGACAAGTCAACAAACATAACTGAACATGTTCTCTATCACCTCTAGATTTAAACATTGAAGTCAAGAAAAGACATTTAAACAGTTTTTTTTTGCAAATATAGATGATAGATGACAGGTCAATGTGGACTGCACTAGGGTCCAATATATATATATACTGTACATACATTATGTGTATCTATATATATAAATATATATATATATTATATATATATATAATTATATTTATAATCTGAAATAATTAAGTTGAATACACTAATTTCTTAAAGGCAACATAAATTCAACATATAATTTCCCAGGTGTCAGTGACATTTGATATTCACACCTACATAATTATCCGATAAGCACTAACGTGAAACAGACATTCCTAGTCTTACAATACTACACTAGTTGAATACGACTGCGCACACTCGTACGCACGCATACATGCATGCACATGTACACCAGCTAGTTAACTAGCGATGCTTGAGGAGTAAAGGCATTCCCTGGTGGTAATAGGCTGTGTAAGACTCGCGCTCAAAAAGAGGCTGGGGCACTTGGTGGAAGTGATGCCTTATCCTCCATGTTAAAAAGATGGACGTTGTTGCGTAGCCGAGCATCGGAAACGTGTTCACTGGTGATAAAGGTCCGAGCACTCAACGCGCGTGCGCCTACTTTGACTTTCCCCGGTGCTCGGACGCGGTGCAGCAGGCCGAGCATCGGAACCGTGTTTGTTTGTGATAAAGATCCGAGCATTCAACGCACAGGCGATTTCTTGGTCGTACTTTCACGTTACCCTTCGCATCAGTATCAGTACGGGTGCGTAATCGTACTACTGCTACTAGCGATTTATAAGGATATTCGATTAATATTTATAAGTCCATTATAACAAATCAGCCTATGGAAAAAATGAAATAAATACTTTAAATGTATAAGCCCAATTGCATGATTAGAAATGTTTTTTGCGTTAATGGTATGAATCTAAGTACGTAATATATACCTATAGCGACATTATAATTAATAAATATGTGCATTATTAATAATTACATGAGCACCGAAAGAAACAACTGGGGCATCATACAGCATATGGCTGGTTGATGAATTATTAATTTTTTCATAGGGTATAACAGGCCAAAGTAATTGCGTTTTGAGAACTGCAGATTATAATTGCTGTAGTATAGCAGAATGATTTATGGACTTCATGTTTTTATATAGTAAATTTAATATTATCATTTTAGTAGAGCTAGTTCCATTAGAAAAAGATTATAAGTAATATGTGTACTTTAGAAGATATTTATTTGCAGCTAGTTGCTGTGGCACGAATATAGTTGCTGTTTCCTGAAATTATATATCTGCTGTATTACTTTATGCAGAATTATTAAATACACACATGTGTAACGTAACAATATTGTATGTAGCAGTTTATTACTGGAAGATGACAAAAGAACATCTCTACAATGATGATTACCTGGGTAAAATTAATATTTAAATGACGTAGGTACACGTCATGCGCGAAGATAAATCGATTTATAATCTGACACAGTAATGTAAAGCATACTCGTGTATTGCACTAATGTAAAAAAAACTTGCTACGTGATCTCTATATCTATAATACATTAATAATGTATGGTAACTGATTCCATACTGACATCATTAACATGTCATGCACTTGAAATCTGACACAGTAATATAAAACATGCATATGTAGTGCACTATTTAAATATAAGCATAAAAGTAAGAAAGGAGAAATGTAAAACATATATACATTTCACAAATGGCATAATACTTGTTATACAAAAGGGTCACCATGACACATGCTAGATTAGTGGGTAATGTAGTGAAATGGGAAAATAGCTCATAAAGTCAACACTGCCAGTTTTGAGTTTCGTTATGGTTGCAGTATTTTGATTACAGTGTTTATGTAAGAGAAGAAATGTAAAACATATAATACATGACATGAAGGTGAATTTATTTTTGATGCTCAATACAAATATAGATACATAGATCAATTTTTAAAACGTTGCACAAAAGGGTTATCATGACTAGTGAGATTTGCGGATAATCTAGTATTTAACAGCAGGAACTGCGTAATATCTAAGGTAGTAGGGGTTATATAAATTTGTAAAACATAATTATGCCTGGGATAATTATTAATTTAATGCACTGAAATAATGAAATGTAGGCAAAGAATATCAATCATAGTTTTTTTGGCCAACATAACATACATCTTATAACAAACAAATGAAAAAAATGAAAATTATGGTATTATGCTTGCGACATTTTAATTGCAGTTTTAATACATTTTATTATAATTTTATATAAATAAATATTGTATTAAAAACGTAATAATGCACATAACTATTTAACTAATATAAAATTAATCAAGCAAAACAATAACTAGTATAATAACATTAAGCATGAATTACATTATTATTGTAATAATGGTGCAAAATGTAAACAAATGTCCCCAGTTGTCTCATATGGACGGCGAGTCGTCTCATGATCGGCGCCGAGTTATCTTGAGCCGAGTCGGCCTGGGCCGAGTTGTCTGTGTGCCGAATCGACTGGCATTTGTCTTCGAAGTACTTGTGCTCGGGCTTAATCTTGCCAGCACGGCCAGGATATAGAGCCACCGACGCAGCCGATGCCTTACAGTCCCGCCTGTAGTGTAGTCAATGTAGAGTTGCATGGCTGTTCTATTTTCTTTATTTGCGTCAAAACCATCGCCTACGTTCATCCCAACCCAAGTACAACCACACCATGCTCGGCTGCCGTGAGAAATAGTAGCCTCGGTTACCCAGACTCCGTGAGGTGGCAGCACTTTTAAGCCCCCTCAACTCCGCCTGGGACAGTATATGGGCTTAAGTTTCTACATCCGGGCAGCCTTACCCCAGATTAGGGTAGAGACGCTGATTGGCTCTCAGGCCAACTATGAAATAAAAAATTAATAACGATATAGTTTTACAAGATAATAATATCATATGAAAAGTATTCACCATTGAACTTATATTAACACAAAAGTAAGCAAAAATTCAAATTTACTGTTGTTTATAAAATAAGAATTACGGCAGGATTAACCAGTATCCGTGAGGTGGCAGCATTGTCTAGCCCGACACGGATAGCATACACATTAAATAAGGAAACCTTTTGATCAAATAATGCTGTATTATAAAAACTATTCAAAATTAAACTTATATTAACACAAAATAAATAGAAATACAAATTTGCAGTTGTTTATAAAAAATATATATTACGGCAGTGTCCGTGAGGTGGCAGCATTTTATAGCTCAAGGCTGCTACACAAACAAAAGCCGTTAATGTAGCCAGACTGTCTTCTCGGCGTAGTTCCGCAGCCGACCGACAGTCGGTTAAGCGAGACTAGAGAAATAGCGGAAGCAAGATGCAACACGTGACAATTGGCGCATGCGCGTTGAGTGCTCGGACCTATAACGCCGAGGAACAGGGTTCCGATGCTCGGCTACGTAACCACTTCGTAAAAAGATAGGACTCCTGATTCGTTTTGTTGTTGTAATAATCGGTGTGTCCCTAAATTGAATTTATTGGTTCGTTTTCCAAAGGATAATTATAAGCAGAAGCAGTGGAATACTTTGCCGGTAAGTATGATCATGGAAATCATACATGATTTGTTATTGTGGTTTCAAGCCTAAGTCAATGCCATGGACATGACATGGGATGGGAGGGTACATGTGTTTGGCAATCTTGTTAAGCAATGAACTACGCCATCTTAATTTGAGAAGTACAACCTGTTTTGGGACAAATGTATACATTTATTATGATTATGTGCATTTAGACAACAGTCAGACATTATGTGTTTACCAGCATGTCGTGAAAACACAACGTACAGCAATGCAATAGTCATGTTTTGTTTATCTATGAGTGATAATATATTTAATATTTCTGCGATAGGTGGCGCCACATGAAGGAGCGTCTTTAATCAACAGTAAAATTTATCTTATGCTGAAGTAGTAAGCGAGACGGTGGTGCCGCCACCTAGCGGAGTAGGCCAGTGCTATCCTAGCGGGTTAGCTAGTACCAGAGAAGATCTAACAGAGAAGGGTCACTTCAGCAGTTCCATTTTGAATTTTGAGACAGTAGCGCCTCTAGCGGACGAATGTGCCTTGTTAGCAGACTGCCAGATGAAACTGCAGTACAAATTATATGTTCAATTATTCATACGTTATTGAAATTGCACTTGAAGCACTTCATAAACACTGAAGCATATAAACTTGCATTAGTGCACGTAGCAACATTTTTCTCACTAACCAGACACTAGATAGGCCTATTAGTACATTTGTTTACATCATATTATAGCGTGTTATTTACTTGCTTGCACACCTGTGGCTGACGTTGGCCGGTATCATGCACTCTCCCCAGCCCCTCACTTCCTATCCCCACGTCAGCACTTTTTGGGTTTTTATATTGTTGTATTTATTTTTAATGATAATATGTATATACATATCTTAATATATATCACATAATATGAAATATATTTGTATATAATAAATTTAAACTTATATATATATATATACATATTTATATAATATATTATACATAATACATGTGTGTATATATAATGCATTTGTAAGAAATGTTGTTTATTTATGCAATATAATATTATATATATATATATAATTATATATATATAATATATTTACATATTTTAAATGGTAATGATAATTTACATATATATAGATTATTGATATAGATATATATTTAATATATATATATATATTATTTAATATAATTATGTGTATATAATAATTATATACTTATTATGTATATATATATAAATATATATAAGTTTATAATTATTGTATACACATTTATATTACATATTAAATATATATTAAATAATATTAAATAATATATATTATCATTATTATTTATAACATGTATATTATATACTAAATGATCAAATTATGTGTTTTATATATTGCAAAAACACGATAATTATACATTTATATATATATTTATATATATATATATATATAAATATAATATATTTTAATAATATCAAATCATATAAATTACATTGTCATTATTATTTATAATATGTATATTATAAATTAAAGTATAATATTATATATATTGTATATTATATATATATTGCAAAAACACAATAATTATCTACTTATATATATATATATATAAGCATATATATAAGTATATAGTTATTGTGTTTTTGCAATATATAAAATACATAATTTAATATGTAATATACATTTAACAAATAATAATTAGAATATAATATATATATATATATAATTATGTATATATATATAGTATATAATTATTGTATACATGTATATTCAAATTCTTACATATTAGAAAAGTAATCAAACAGTGTTCATGGATAATGATTATTGATAGTTTTACTCGCAATAACATAATATCGGTTTGAGCATTATAACAAAACTTTGTATTTAATGATGATTATTTCCTGGTAGTATAAAATAATTAAAAGTTCATAACTATGTACTCTTATCTTCAACTTACTCGTTGCACCCGTAGGTCGCGCAAAACGAGCCGGTTGATCGACTTTTCGATGTACTTGGCGGTGGTATTGTCATTGTCTAATGTCAAGCAAATGAAGTGGCACATTCGTCCGCTTGGGACGCTGCGCTCCACGCGCTAAAATGGCGGCCCATTATAAATTGCGAAGTAACCCTTCTCTGTTAGATCTTCTCTGCTAGTACTAGGGGCTTAGTTGTGTGTGCGGTCCGTGTATATACCGTTTTTTCCTTTTTCGTTTTCAAATTTGCGGACGAAAAACGGATAACGAATTCCTTTTTCGTTTTCAAATTTGCGAACGAAACACGAAAAAGGAATTCCTTTCTCATTTTTCGTTTTCAAAAGTGAAGTAAGAAAAACGAAAAAGGAATTCGTTTTTCGTTTTCAAAAGTGAAGTAAGAAAAACGAAAAACTAATTCGTTTTTGCATTTAGGATGCTTCGGCCGCACTGCCACTTCGGGTGGCCGGTAAAAATTGGTAGTTTCGGCGGGATACTTCGGTCGCACTTGCAGCGTTTTGAAAACAAACTCGCAGAAATTGCATCGGCGAAATGGTACAACTAAGTACCTACAGGTGAATATTGGTCGTTTCGGCGCTGTTTTCTATGTTTCGACAATTTAATCAACTTTACTCAACCTTATATATAATAGGTCGAAAGATGGATAAATCGAGAGTAGGTGTGTTTATTTTGTAACTGCAACTATGTGATGCAATAGTTATTTTAAATTTAGTTTGTAAAATATTTGACTTAGGAGGCCCCTATTTTGATGAATAAATAGTCGCCATCTTAGGGGCCACTTTGGGTTTTTAAATTAGCAATTTTTTATGTAATTATTGAATTCCATTGACGGACCATTACGGATAGCCAATTGTATCTAGGAGCATGTATATTTCTGAGTATTGTTTATTAACATTTGCTACTTTACGCATATTGTAAGTAGATGATATATGGTAAAAATATAATAAGTTTATTGCTTAATGTGTTGCCAGCGTTAGTGTTAATTCATTATTATTTTGCATATGTAGTAATTTACAACAGTAGAAGTATGTTTGCACCCGTGTGTAATATGCTGCTTTACATAAACTTTTTTTTTGCAAATGTATGTTATGTCCTGAATATATGTATTCTGCTGTGTGCTGGTGTGAAATGATTATGCATATTTCTGGTTTGTGTTATCTGCCAATTTTGAAAGTGTGCGGGTAATGTTTTATGTTTATATTAATAATACAATTATAATATAATTAAAATAAGTTGGTATTCAACTTTTGCTTAAGCATTAATTCTATGTGGGATCTATATTTATTTGAAAATATTATTCTTACAAGTTTGTTTTGCAATTTGTTTATTCAATTACATTTGTGTCCCTACAGATCAGTAGATGGTAATTAGTGTGAGGCAATATTATAGAATTATAGAGTGAAATAATGTTTATTTTATTTTGAATAATATGCGTTAACCTAGTTATAGGTCCAAATGTTCGAGAACATCTGTTTGCTATTTTATCAATATGTTTAATCCAGATTAAATACGAGATTAATTTAAAGCCCAGAATGTTAAACTGGTTAAATCTTTCGATATCTACACTGTCAATTGTTAATGTTACTTCATCAACCTATTTGTTAGGCATTTGACAATTTGTTTTGTTTTATTAACATTTTAATGATAATGTATAATAATAATACAAGTTTTATTGGCAACTCAACTGAGTTGGATTGACATTATACAATAAAATACAATTAATGTAGTTTTAGCTATATGTTTATTATAGGTCTTTATTAATCAAATATTCAATATTCACTGTGTTTCTGTCATCCGTGAAGGTTTTAATTGTACTTGTATCATCAAGTATCATGAGCATAAGTTATCGTACCTCAAGACCGGTCAGTAGTTGCCCAAACTGAGCACTGAGACCATCTCAAGATTTGTTTTCTGATGTTGTAGTTCTCTATTTATGTATTTCTTTCATGTTTTGTTTTTATATCCGGTTTTTCAAGGCTGGTTAATTTGAAAAATTGTAATTATACAGGTCTGGTTGACCTCTCCAATCTCTTCAGAGGCGTGACTTCAGTTCGTTTAATGTTCTGGCCCGGACTGTGTCTTCTGAAAGGGAGTTCCACATTTTAACCACTCTGGTCGAGAAGAAGTGGTGTCTGTAGCCAGTTGCTCTCTGTGTTTGGAGTTTTTTGCTGTGCCCTCTTGTTGTACCACTGGCTTTTTTGAACATCAGCTTTGATGGGCACTGTGGACATCTGCAATCCTGGATTTCACGAGTCTATTCTTTTGATAATTTTGAATGTCTGGATTATGTATGTTCTCTGTCTTCTGAAGTTGAAGGTAGGAAGCCGTAATTCTATTAGTCTGTTGTTGTATAGTAGTCCCTTTGTTTCCGGCACAAGTCGTGTTGCCCGCATGACTAAACGACAGTCCACATTCGATTGGCAAACTGCTCAAACTCATCCACTTCTACATAACAATAATAGTAATAACAATAATAAATATCTGATTGTCGGAGATAAAGTCCTTACTATGACTACCACCACCACCACCACATAAATATTTATTAATCTAAACAATCTACCAGCCAAATGCAAACAATCCCTCAGCCATATATATATCATGAAATGTTTGCAAGTGTGTACATCATGAGAAACTGTTGTAATAATCTCTGCACTGCATGCATTCTGAATACATACCGGGATAGTGTCCCAAAGTTTTCCAAACTTGTAAGCTAATTTACACTGGCCTAAAGACAAGTTGTACTTCTTGACAGGAATATTTGTGCAGTTGCAAGTGTGACAATCATATACACTATTGTTTAACACGAACGGATCAGTGAGGTAGCCAGGAGCCATTGGAATGGAGCTCACAGCAATACATCTAACACAATAATATGCAACTAACTGTAAGCAGTCTGTAAGACTAGAATAGGTACAATGATATACTTTACCTATAAAACGAGGTGTCCCCCAAGGATCAATTTCAGGGCCACTGACTATTATTTATTATAATTATATCAATGATTTCCAAAAGCCAGCATAACTTGTGCTCATGATACTTGATGACACAAGTACAATTAAAACCTTCACAGATGACAGAAGCACAGTGAATATTGAATATTTGATTAATAAAGTTGAGTTGCCAATAAAACTTGTGTTATTATTATACATTATCAATATTTATAAAAGAAAGGGTTTTTTCAAATGCCTAATAAATAGGTTGATGAAGTAACATTAACAAATGACAGTGTAGATATAGAGAGATTTAACCAGTTTAACATTCTGGGCTTTACATTAATCTCGCATTTAAACTGGATTAAACATATTGATAAAATAGCAAACAGATGTTCTCGAACAATTGGATCTATAACGAGGTTAAAGCATATTATTCAAACTAGAATAACAATTTCACTCCATAATTCTATAATATTGCCTCACACTAATTACCATCTACTGATCAAATGTAATTGAATAAACAAATTGCAAAATAAATTGTAAGAATAATATTTTCAAACAAATATAGCTCCCACATAGAATTAATGTTTAAGCAAAAGTTGAATACCAACTTATTGTAATTATATTATAATTTTATTATAAATATAAACATAAAACATTACCCGCATACTTTCAAAATTGGCAGATAAAACAAACCAGAAATATGCATAATCATTTCACACCAGCACACAGCAGAATACATACATGCAGGACATAATATACATTTGTAAAAAAGAGTATTAAAAATAGTATGCCACACACAATAAACAATACCTATATTTGTTTAATCAAAACATAACCAATCACAATTTTAAAAAGACTGATACATTAGGTAAAGCAGCATATTGTACACGGATGCAAACATACTTCTACTGTTGTAAATTACTACATATGCAAAACAATAACGAATTAACACTAACTCTAGCAACACATTAAGCCATAAACGTATTATATTTTTACCACATATACTTACAATATGCGTAAAGTAGTAAATGTTAATAAACAATACTCAGGAATATATATGCTCCTAAATAAAATTGGGCTATCCGTAATGGTCCGTCAATGGAATTCAATAATTACATAAAAAATAGCTAATTTAAAAACCAAAAGTGGCTCCTGAGATAGTGACTATTTATTAGTCATAATAGAGGCCTCCTAAGTCAAATATTTTACAAACTAAATTTAAAATAACTATTGCATCACATAGTTGCAGTTACAAAATAAATTTATCTCGATTTATCCATCTTTCGATCTATTATATATAAGGTTAGATAAAGTTTATTAAATTGTCGAAACATAAAAAACAACTTCTGCGAGTTTGTTTTCAAAACGCTGCGAGTGCGACCGAAGTATCCCGCCGAAACTACCAATTTTACCGGCCACCCGAAGTGGCAGTGCGACCGAAGCATCCTAAATGCAAAAACGAAAAACGAATTCGTTTTTCGTTTTTCTTACTTCACTTTTGAAAACGAAAAACGAAAAAGGAATTCGTTTTTCGTTCGGAAATTTGAAAACTAAAAACGAAAAACGAATTCGTTATCCGTTTTTCGTTCGCAAATTTGAAAACGAAAAAGGAAAAAACGGTATATACACGGACCGTGTGCGCATCATATGGCGAAATGATTAGCCCTAGGAATTTATAAACCGGTTACATCCAGTTATTCTGCCCCATTCGCTGTTCGTCGTGAACAGAGCTGAGCGTGGTTTATCAAGCGGTTTGACATGTATGGTGTTTGTATCAAAGGTGTGCATCAAATACATGAATAAATCAGATGTCGTGTCTGGTTCCTAAGGTGTCCCAGCGACCTAAATCAATACTGTAGCATGTATGGCATTTGTACGAGAGGTGTGCATCAAATATATGAATAAATCAATGTCGTGTCTGGTTCCTAAGGTGTCCCAGCGACCTAAATCAATACTGTAGCATGTATGGCGTTTGTACGAGAGGTGTGCATCAAATACATGAATAAATCAAATGTCGTGTCTGGTTCCTAAGGTGTCCCAGCGACATAAGTTAATACGGTTACCCTGGTAGCATGTATGGCGTTTGTACCAAAGGGGTGCATTAAATACATGAATAGAGCAATGTCGTGTCTGGTTCCTAAGGTGTCCCAGCGACATAAGTTAATACAGTAGCATGTATGGCGTTTGCATCAAAGGTGTGCATCAAATACATGAATAAAGCAATGTCGTGTCTGGTTCCTAAGGTGTCCCAGCGACATAAGTTAATACAGTAGCATGTATGGTGTTTGTATCAAAGGTGTGCATCAAATACATGAATAAATCAGATGTCGTGTCTGGTTCCTAAGGTGTCCCAGCGACCTAAATCAATACTGTAGCATGTATGGCGTTTGTACGAGAGGTGTGCATCAAATACATGAATAAATCAATGTCGTGTCTGGTTCCTAAGGTGTCCCAGCGACCTAAATCAATACTGTAGCATGTATGGCGTTTGTACGAGAGGTGTGCATCAAATACATGAATAAATCAATGTCGTGTCTGGTTCCTAAGGTGTCCCAGCGACATAAGTTAATACGGTAGCATGTATGGCGTTTGCATCAAAGGTGTGCATCAAATACATGAATATAGCAATGTCGTGTCTGGTTCCTAAGGTGTCCCAGCGACATAAGTTAATACGGTAGCATGTATGGTGTTTGTATCAAAGGTGTGCATCAAATACATGAATAAATCAGATGTCGTGTCTGGTTCCTAAGGTGTCCCAGCGACCTAAATCAATACTGTAGCATGTATGGCGTTTGTACGAGAGGTGTGCATCAAATACATGAATAAATCAATGTCGTGTCTGGTTCCTAGGGTGTCCCAGCGACCTAAATCAATACTGTAGCATGTATGGCGTTTGTACGAGAGGTGTGCATCAAATACATGAATAAATCAATGTCGTTTCTGGTGCATAAGGTGTCCCAGTGACCTAAATGAATACTGTAGCCTGTATGGCGTTTGCATCAAAGGTGTGCATCAAATGCATGAATAAATCAGTGTCGTGTCTGGTTCCTAAGGTGTCCCAGCGACATAAATTAATATCGTTTTATGTATGGGTTTGTACCAATGGCGTACATCGATTGCATAAATACAAGTAAGTCGTGTCTGTTTTCTCAGGTGTACATCGTATTCATTTGGTAGTTTACTTTGATATGTGTGTGCAACGTGCAGCAAAGTAATACAGTGTTCAGCGTTCTGTTACAGTGGTTACTTCTTTTACTCAGATTTTGTGGTTTCTGATACAGCATGCCTCCGGTGCGACAGTCGGCCAGGCAAAGGGCCCGATCGGCCGCTCAAGACCATCCCTCGCAGGTGTTACATGATGAGGTGACAACATCGCCACTCGTCCCTACAGCTGTGGCCACAGGGGTGGCCCAGCCACAACTCGCTGCGACTGACGCCTCTGTCGCTGATCTCCGTCGCGAGATGACAGAAATCCGGGAGATGCTCCAATCTGTGCGTCCCGGTATGGCAGCATCAACCCATGTGGCTACTGACCCTCCTGTACGGCTGACTGCCCCACTGCCAGGGCCAGGTATGATTGCCCCTCCTTGGCCCACAGTGCCAGATATGATTGAGACAGTAGCTGTCCAACCCAGGGATGACATTATAGATGCGATATGTAATCTTCCAGGGCCGACGCAGACACGTATGTCACCCATGATTACCAATACCCTGTCCATCAACACTCATGTTACTACTAAAGTTCGTACTAAAGTCTGGTCGGATGAGTTTGTTGACATGTTTTCCCTCCTCCCAGAAGTTACCTTGTCACAGACAGAAATGGCATTAACTGTGCATGTTCGGGGGGATAATGGAGAACCCACCGTCTGCGTCATCCCTAGGTCGAAGCCTGAAGTTCGTACGTTTTACATGTGGTCCAAAGCATTTTACATCTTCTCTTCTGTCTATCTCTTAAAGCATGGCAATTTGATGGATGCTCCGAAGCTGCTACAGTACAGGCATGTCATTCAGAATCTGTTTGAGAGGAGTGGAGACTGGCGGGGGTACGTCGAGTCCTTCAGATCACTACGTTCAGTCGAGGGGTGGGCATGGGATCAGATGCACTCCCAGTTGTGGCTTAATTAATTAACAGTCAGTGTACATTCAATCCCTGCAAGTTTAAACATGCTTGCAAGTGGTGTGGAGGGGCTCATCCAGGGTGCAGATGTCCCTCACGTAAGTCTGTCCCCGTCACAACTCAACGGGGTGGTTTCAGACAATAAATAAGTCGTGCCTTCGCCAGTGTCGCCTAACGGGTTACAATGTATGTTGCAGGGTTATGGTAATGTCAAAACTAAATATCTCGTTAACGGCTTCACGGTGCGGTTTTAACATAGGTTGTTTAGGGATTCCGGTATGGACTGAATTATTAAAGTACTAAACATGAAATCTGCTTTTCAATTTCCCCAGGTAATAGATGATACGTTGCTACAGTGCATTATGCAACAATTAAAAATCCCATATCTTGTTAAATCTGCCCCATCAATAGTATGTATGGCTAAAGTCGACATTGAATCAATTTTACAATTTTTAAAGTCGACATTGAATCAATTTTACATGGATGCTGTCCTTCCCATGGGTTGTGCTAGTTCATGCGCCAATTTTGAATCATTTAGTACAGCCATAGAGTGGGTGGCAGAGCACAAGCGGGTTTGACAAAGGTTATACACATCCTAGCCGATTTCCTACTGTTAGCGGAGATATGTGACAGGGATTTGCATGCATTTATGGATATGTTTACACAGTTTCTATGGAGGCCTGTCTACCTGACGATAAGCTAGAGAAAGGTAGATTACTAATCCGTTCCTTCCTGGGCAGGCACAAAATCACGATAGGAGTCAACAATCATAATCATCATATTAGGTTGACAAGCCAGGGTACACTACATCTGTTAGTTTGGTATGATTTTTTGGAGCGATTGAATGGTAAGTCATTCTTTGTGGATGACATCTGTGATTACAGTTACACACCAGCATACATCATTACAACATTGTCAGCCATTTACTATTGATTTCGCAATGATGGTACTAGCATTTAAGGTATACCTAAGAGTAGGTGTAATGGTACCACAAACAAAGGGGATATCTCAGAACTATCTACAGTGCAATGATGTAACTATACATGACACAATTATAACTGTTTCGTTTAGACACTTTAACCACAGGGGCAGGCAGGGCCCACAGTCTTGACAGCTTACTAGTGCAGGGGCACCCGACACTTCCAAATCCTTCCATTTCCCCGGCTGCTTGGCTTAATGAATTTCTACAAGCTAGGGGAATGGTGCAAGCCCCACTATTTCCTTATATGAATGGCTCTCCAATGTTGTGAAGAGAATTTCATTCTTCGCTCAGGTATATTTATCACATTTGTGTCTTATCGGTACACTTTAAAGTACATAGTTTTAGAATAGGTGCGGCTACAGCGGCAGCGTTAATCGGTGATTCCGATGGTATCGGATGCATTTAGAAAATACACCAGGATTGCATAATAAGGCAAATTCAGAAATAGTAAGTGTTGTCTTCCACAGCGGGTGGAGGCATCAGAGTAGAAACTCGGTTAGTGGGTGGGGGTCGGTCACATTTAATTCCAGGTGACCTAGTGGCGGAGTGACCCCCACCGATATGGTGTCGATGTTAAATATAGTGTAAAGAGAACTGTTAATATTGGTAATGTGTTAGAATTTGTAGGTCTTCTTAGCAAGACCATTGGGGCCGGCATGCTAGCTGCGTTGATGTATTGATGGATGTGTTGTATATATGTGGTTCATCGGATTTAGCTAGTACAATAAAAATGTCATATATTTGGCCAATTTCAATCATCATTTGTCTTGCATTGCTGCTTTGCATAGGAGTTTGTATGTGCAGCGGGTACATACAGTATTTTACAATTTGTGCGAGACACAGTTGCATGCAAATGTGGAAAATGAACAGACATTCGCTAGATTCTGGTGACGGTGGAAAATGTCCACACAGCGCTTCGTGAGTAAACAACATAACTAGAAAACGTCAACACCAATTCAACAAACATATTTGAGATATATTATCGCCCATCAGCATCACGTGCGCACGTGATCAGTATCATGACACCAAGAAACCACCACGCCGACGATTTAAAAACGGACATTAACGTAACGTAAATATGGGTCAACGCCAGTAATTGTGCAGTTTTTGTCTGCAGACAAAAAACCGAAATCATGCGTCAAAGAAAGAAACTGAAGGGTAGTGGCATTTTCCTGAATGACCATCTCACACAGAAACAATGAACTGTTTGCAGAGGCAAGACGACTAAAGAAAGAAGCCATTATTATTAGAAGGAAAGATATTCGGTACATAGACAATGAACTTAGTGAAAAAAATGAACATTCCACCAAAGTTATGATCAAGTCCAAACAGGACTTGGACAAACTTAAAATGTAAAAATGGCTGAATATGGACAACGAGACTTACAGTTACAGTCCTTAAAAATTCTGTTAGCAATTATATGGACTCTTTTCTATTTTATTATCTTCTATCTTATATAAGAAATTCTACAAATGTTGATGGACAGTTCACTCACAATCTGTATGGATCATGTTTTTTGTGAACACAATTATATGGACTCTCTATTTTACATGTGTGATATCACAAATAGTTGTATTATTCATGTATACCTTGTAGTATTACTGCACTTCCTTTATGACCAAAATGATGCCTAATAATCAGATTAGATTCATTTCAAATATGTAATCTAATACTAAAAAATATTGCCGTAAAATGTGACCTGTGTGAGGCAGTTTTTCATAAACGTTGTGCAAACTTAACACAACAACAATTAATTAAAATCAGTGATGATGAATTTGTTTATGAAAATTCGTCTGTTGAAGATACTTATGACCATTATAAATTAATGGATAAATGGTCACAATTTAATTTAACTTCTTTCAATTACTCAGACTGTAGTCCTCACAATTTTGGAAAATGATATAGACCCAAACAAAAATGTCTACAATAACACATCAAAATGTAAGTATTATACTGACTTACAATTAAATGAAGAAATTGGTGGGGTTAATGGATTGTCGTTTATACATTTTAATGCCAGAAGTGTAAAAAACAATTCACAAAATTAAAGACTATATTTTATAACTAAATGTAAAATTTGATATAATTGCTATAGTCTTCATGCATTAATGGACCTTGTGCACTATAGCGAGGGAATTCCCTCCGCAATGCATTGTGGATATTTTGTACTCGTCAAAATGTTGTTGTGCCGCCATTATCCCATGTTAAAAGGCCTGTGTTTTTCGGGTGTCTCGCAAGATCTGGCTTTATCTCAAACTGGCTACCTAACAAGAAAATGTAGTGAAAAAGACTTCACGGCATATATTCAAAGTGTATGAATCCGTCATCAAAGAGCGCCGCAACTTATTATATTACTGGTTATGCCGTACTATTTGACAGCAAGATTCTCGTTGAAGTCAACTTGTGAAGTCACGCGTCTGCCGCCAGGTTTGACAGCGCCTTCATCTTCGACTTTTTTTGTGCAGCTGCGTTTTCCATATGTCTTAGTTGTTATACTTATATGATTAACTTGATGTGTAGAACCTTGTTGTATAGAAATGTATCGCTTGAGGCAATTTTCTAAAGTATAATTGTAGTATTATGTTCCAAAGCTTAGGCTAAGCCTAGCTAAACAAAACTCAAAAGGCCCACAATCGTAATAAAAATTCATGGCGTCCCGTAAAGACTAAAGCCGGCAGCTTCAAAAATAAAATCAAGATATGATGATAAATAAGGCCCATGTGAAATTATCTGTGTATATTTTTCTTTTTTGAATTATTGAATCAAGGTGTTGCTTAGTATAATATTTATTTCACTGTTATGTAGCATCATAATGACACAACTAGGAAATCTTCTGGCAGGTCAAAAAAAATCCGTGTCATTTAAGATTATTCAAGGGCAGATAACACGCACGGTATTTTTGACATAGTCATTTCGAGATTTAGAATTTGTCATTTTAATATCTTGTGTTGTAGGTACTGTTTGGTTTATGATAATTTATATATATATATATATATATATATATATATATATATATATATATATATATATATATATATATATATATATATATATATATATATATATATATATATATATATCATCATCGTGCTGTCGGTCGCGAAGCGACAAAGACTGCTTCCATCACTTGACTCTTGCTCTCCATTTGTCTCTCTGCTGTGAGAGTGATGTCCATGAGTCGATCTTTATGTCTCTCATCTTTAGGTTTCTCTTGATGGTATCTTTGAACCGGAGACGAGGGCGCCCTCTCTTTCTCTGACCAGAAGACAGTTGAGAGTAGAGAACCTGCTTCGGTAGCCTGTCTGGTGACATCCTCATGAGGTGTCCAGTCCACCGGAGATTCTTTCTGATCAGAAGATCTTCCATAGATGGCAGCCCTGTTCGTTCTAGTATTTCCTTGTTTGTCACTTTGTCCATCCAGGTTATCCTCATGATCGAACGCAGATGTCGCATCATGAAGGCATGTAGCTTTTTAACCTGTCGTCTGTACACTGTCCAGGCCTCAGCTCCGTATAGGAGGGTGGACAGCACAATTGCACGGTATATCTTGCCTTTAACCCGCATGGACACATGGTGGTTGTTCCAGAGTCTCTGGCGTAGTCGGCCGAAAGATGCACTAGCCTTGGCCATCCTCCTCTGTATTTCGTCGTCAATGCATCCGTCACTTGATATAGTGCTTCCGAGGTAGGTGAATTCTAGAACAGAGTTCAGCTTGTTTCCATCAACCATGATATCCTCCTCTCGGGTTCTTGTAGAGTTGGATTGGTACAGCACCTCGGTCTTCTTGATGTTAATCTTCAGGCCGAACTTCTTTGACGCATCGGAGAAAGCATCCACTATTTTCTGCATCTCTTCAGCAGAGTGTGCAACCAGTGCACTGTCATCTGCGAATAGCAGCTCTCTCATCAGTATCCGAGTAGTCTTGGTCTTTGCTCTGAAGTGTGCGACGTTGAATAGGTCAGCGTTCTGTCTGGACTGTATGTAGATGCCATCCCCCATGTCTCGGAAAGCCTCGTCGAGCATTGCTGATAGGAAGATGGAGAAGAGCGTGGGGGCCAGTACACAACCTTGCTTGACCCCATTTGTGACACTGAACGATTCCGAGACTTCTCCTTCAACACTAACTTTTGCCATCATTCCAGTATGTAGTGCCTCGATCATTGTTGTGAACTTCTCTGGGCAGCCATACTTTCTCAGTAGCTGCCATAGCCCGGTCCTCCCAACTGTATCAAACGCCTTGCTGAAGTCGACAAATACCATGTACAGTGGTCGGTCCTGCTCAATGCACTTTTCTTGTAGTTGTCGGAGACAAAATATCATATCCACGGTGCTCCGGTTACCTCTGAAGCCACATTGTGTCTCCGGAACTACCTCTGGTGTTATGTGAGTAGATAGTCTGTTGAGGAGGATCCTCGCGAAGATCTTGCCCGCTATGGAAAGAAGAGAGATTCCTCTATAGTTCCCACAGTCTGTTCGATCACCTTTCTTGTAGATGGTTACAATGCTTGCATCCTTCCATGCTTGTGGTACAGAACCCACCTCCCAGGCATTGGTGATTAGTTGGTGCAGTCTGCTGAACAGATTTTCCCCTCCGTGCTTCCATACTTCTGCAGGAATTCCATCTCCTCCAGGTGCTTTGCCATCTTTCAGGCCGGCGATTGCTCTAGCCATCTCATCCATAGTTGGAATCTCATCGAGGCTTGTCTTGATAATGCGCTGCGGGATGTTGTCCAGAGCTTCGTGATCTATGTCGCCAGGGACGTTGAGTAGCTTCTGGAAGTGTTCACTCCATCTTGCCACAACTCTCTTGCTGTCAGAGAAGGTCTCCATTCCATCTGATGATTTCAGTTGAACAGATCCCTTCTTTTTGGGACCCCACACTTCCTTCAGCCCATTGTAGAAGCCCTTCATGTTGTTACTGTCAGCAGCTCTCTGCAGCTCCACTGCCTTCCTTTCCCACCAGTCTGACTTCAGTGCACGCGTGTGTTTTTGTAGCAATCTGCAGGCATCTTTGTATGCTGCAGTGGTGGACCTGGTGCTCCTGGTTTGCAACACTCTCTGGTGGGCTTGGTCTCTTCTGTTCATAAGAGTCTGTAGCTCCTGGTCGTTGGGGTCGAACCAGTCCTGGTCTTTTCTGTCTGGCTTGCCAAGATATGTCTTGGCTGTGTTGTACACGACCTGCTGCAGAGCAGCCCATTCCTCATCTGGTGTTGAGTTTTCCTTCTCCTCCCATTGGGCGAGAGCACTGTCTATCTCCTGCTCAAAACTCTCCCTATGGCTGGTGGTACTTAGTTTTGCAATGTTCAGCTTGGTCGGCTTACTTGTCCCTTGCCTGTTGTGCTTTTGTCGTATTCTGAAAGCCACTTTTGACCTCAGCATCTGGTGATCAGTCCAGCAGTTTGCTCCACGCATGACTCGGGTACTGTGGATGTCCATCTTATCCCGACACCTCGTGATGATGAAGTCGATCATATGCCAATATTTCGAACGAGGATGCATCCAGGTGGTCTTGCGTTCATCCTTCTGCTTGAACATGGTGTTCGTCACTATCAGTTCGAACTCAGAGCACAGAGCCAGTAGAAGCTCGCCATTGGAGTTGCATTTCCCAATCCCATGTTTATATATATATATAGAGCACTGTAAATTGAACAAAATAAAAAAAAAAGATAAATATTTCAGGTTTCTGTCCACATCTTGACAGAATGTCATCACTGGAAAATCAATTGACATTTTGGTACAAAGATAACTGAGGAATATGTAAATGGTCATGCCAGAATTTTGTTAGCAAAAGTAAAACTATGTAAACATTTCAGGTATGTGTGTTCTACAACATTTTTACAGAATATCATCACTGGGAGAGATGGACAGTTTAGTTAAAAAGATGTAAAAGGTGCGAAATTGGAAATGCCAAATGTGGAGGATAATCTTCCGGACGACCTGCATAGGTGGCTATGCACACGTGGGTTGTCTACCTCGATGTCTGAATCAAAAGCATGTCTCGTGAAATGGTAACTAAGGAAAATATCTTGTAAAGCAGTACTGTTCTCTGTCTGTCAGTGTGTTTGTGGAGCCATATCACCAATAATGTTGCTTATATGGGGTTTCAAATGGGAGTTTGTAGTCATTACACTTACAACGCTTCATATTCACCTGTTTATGCAATTAATCATCTCACAATTTTATTCAGGGCTGTATACTAATCAATACAGTGAGTCAGTGACTCTAACCTTTTCTGTTGCAGATCACTGGTGAGACAATATGAAAGTATACTATCCATAATAATTATACTGATCATTATACTTTCACATTGTCTCACCAATGATCTGGGGCTTTGTCCTCTTTTTGCTTATTCCAGAGGGCAGATGCCAGTGTTGATGTTGTCCTGTGCAGCTAGTCTTCATCTGATATTCTCAGAACTCGACTAGGACAAACAAGATTGCACCTACATGGTTGCATTTGCCTCAACGCCCTGCCACACAAAGACACTCTGCAGTGGTTTTTCTGCCACTGGCAACATGGCATTATCGATAATGACTCCATCTGCTGATAAAACAATCACTTCTCTCTTCATCAGATATTCATACATGTGTGTACAGTTACATTTCTGCGGGATATGTGAAATAGTGTCTGTCCAGTTGTAAAATGCCGGAGAAGTGACCTTACGTATTCTGTCATCCACATAACTTTGCACAATGTCATAAGCCAAAGTCCGGATCAACGATGTATTTAGAAAAGCTATCGGTCATGAGACATTTCACTCTAAAACATGCATACAGCTAAAGTCACATTAACAGAATGCATTTGTAAACTTATAGGTATAATGTATGCAAAAGTATTGTAAGCGTCACTAACTGCAACATAAAGGGTTAGAGTCGCTGACTCACTGTATTGATTAGTGTACAGCCCTGAATAAAATTGTGAGAGGATTAATTGCATAAAAAGGTGAATTTGAAGCATTGTAAGTGTAATGACTACAAACTCCCATTTGAAACCCCATATAAGCAAAAGTATTGGTGATATGGCTCCACAAACACACTGACAGACAGAGAACAGTACTGCTTTACAATATATTTTCCTTAGTTACCTTTTCACGAGACATGTTTTTGATTCAGACATCGAGGTAGACAACCCACCTGTGCATAGCCACCTATGCAGGTCGTCCGGAAGATTATCCTCCACATTTGGCATTTCCAATTTCGCACCTTTTACATCTTTTTAACTAAACTGTCCATCTCTCCCAGTGATGATATTCTGTAAAAATGTTGTAGAACACACATACCTGAAATGTTTACATAGTTTTACTTTTGCTAACAAAATTCTGGCATGACCATTTACATATTCCTCAGTTATCTTTGTACCAAAATGTCAATTGTTTTCCCAGTGATTACATTCTGTCAAGATGTGGACAGATACCTGAAATAAATATTTATCTTTTGTTTATTTTGCTCAATTTACAGTGCTATATATTTATATATATATATATATATATATATATATATATATATATATATATATGTATATGTATATATATATATATATATATATATATATATATATATATATATATATATATATATATATATATTATAAAATAAATTATCATAAACCAAACAGTACCTACAATACAAGATATTAAAATGACAAATTCTAAATCTCGAAACGCCTATGACTATGTCAAAAATACTGTGCGTGTTATCTGCCCTTGAATAATCTTAAATGACACGGATTTTTGACATGGCAGAAGATTTCCTAGTTGTGTCATTATGATGCTACATAAGAGTGAAATCAATATTATACTAAGCAACACCTTGATTCAAAAATTCATAATAAATCAATCTACACAGATAATTTCACATGGGCCTTATTTATCATCATATCTTGATTTTATTTTTGAAACTGTCGGCTTTACGCCATGCCCATGATTACGAGTGTGGGCCTTTTGTAGTTTTGAGTTTTGTTTAGCTAGGCTTAGCCTAAGCTTTGGAACATAATACTACAATTATACTTTAGAAAATTGCCCCAAGCGATACATTTCTATACAATAAGGTTCTACACATCAAGTTAATCATATAATTATAACAACTAAGACATGGAAAATGAAGCTGCACAAAAAAGTCGAAGATGAAGGCGCTGTCAAACCTGGCGGCAGACGCGTGACTTCACAAGTTGACTTCAACGAGAATCTTGCTGTCAAATAGTATGGCATAACCAGTAATATAATAAGTTGCGGCGCTCTTTAATGAAGGATTCACACACTTTGATTATATGCCGTGAAGTCTTTTTCACTACATTTTCTTGTTAGGTAGCCAGTTTGAGATATAGCCAGATCTTGCGAGACACCCGAAAAACACAGGCCTTTTAACATGGGATAATGGCGGCAAAACAAAATTTTGACGAGTACAAAATGCACAATGCATTGCGCCTGAAGGGCTTCCCCATACAATGACGTCATAGTGCACAAGGTCCATTGCAGCATGGCTGGGTGCTTTCCAGAAAAGCCGAGATGGAGTTCAACTGAACAGGTCTGCCAGGGAGTAAAGTGTGAAGCAGATTGGATTGGATACTGTGCTATATAATAACCTTGATTTACCTTCCTTTAATCATAATATTATTATGTAACCCATAAGTCATATTTAAATATAATTTAATATTATAACTTTGTTTTATTAAATCACTACGTCTATGACAGTGTTCAACTCAATATTAAATCAGATAGTTAAACACAACATATTTATGACTTGATTTTCCTAGTGTGATAGTGCACATTTTGTGGTATTTGCCCTGCACAAAATGGCAGCACCCAGAGCCATGTTATGAAAATGTAATCTTTTATTATTTTATCTTTTGTCATAATGTTTTATTGTCTTTACATGTTATTTTAAACCAAATAAGTTTATACCATTTATACATTTTAAATTAACTACATTGCGACTACATCATCCACATGATAGGGGTCACTACACTCACTGGTCATGTGAGATGCCTACTGACCTATCCCGCACTTGTAGGGCACCACCATTGATTACATTTGAAAGCGAGGCTACATGCAACAGCATTCGAAAAGATGATGTAAGACCACAATAAGGTGCTCGTATGCCATTACCCGACCAAAGAATACCCTATAAAAGCAGTATTGTGCTCAGGGGCAATCCGTCGGTGGTTTACGCAGAAATGGAGAAGTATAAGGTTTGAAAGAAGTTTGTGGGAGCCTGAGGTATTAGAAGTCCACACATTTTTCATAGAACTTTTGTCTATGGAGGGTAAATATGCTGTGATATTGTCACTAACAGAGCTCATCAAGATAAGTAGGAAATGAAGGAAACGTTATAATGGTCGCCTATGGAAAATGCAAATGTGGTCTGACTCCAGATGGTCGGAGTAGATGCTGAGTTTGGCTAGTTTATGCGGTTTTTATATAAAATGAATACCGGGTGAATTGACACAAACAAGTAAGAAGGCCATTGGCAAAGGGTACAATTGTTTCTGGGACTCTTACATCCACAATTTAGAAAGCACGTGTTAGCATTCGTTGTCACATTATTATTGCGAACATGTCATTGTTCGAAAATGTTCAAGAATTCATAGTTTTGACATTCGTTTATCGTTTCAAGTTATATTATTATATAGTAATAAGACCACAATAATATATATATTATATAGTAATGTATGGTGACAGCTTTTTAAATTAACCTAGTGTCTGGATTATTGTATGATTTAACTTACTTTGGAGCATAAATTTGTCGATGAGTACAATGTTTCGACCCGTTAGCTACGGGCCTTGTTCACGTACTGGTGTCACGTGTGTGTTTTGGCAGGATAATTTGGTTGTAAATGGCAGGCAGATGGTATCCCTGGTCTCTGTTCATGGTAGGGGCTCTCTGTTTGATATATATATATATATATATATATATATATATATATATATATATATATTATATGTGTCTATATATATATATATATATATATATATATATATATATATATATAGCCTCCTTCACATAACATGTCAGATGAACTTGTTTCCTCCAATTAATTAATCAAATCAATATTACTGTATCGTCCTATCTTATCACCCACCGAAGATCGATGTGTATTTAAATTGCATATTTATCTTAAGCGCTGGTCCTGGTTGGGGCCAAATTTTCACCATCCATGTTAGGTATCTTCCTCGGTCGATAACACTTTTTGGAAATCTGTGAACAGAAGTTCTGCTGTTCGAAATACTTTGCAGCCAGGAACACACCAGTAAACCATGGCATTGCTAGGGCTATGCTATGACTGGTGTTGCAACTGCCCTCGTTTTCGATCTAAGATGGCGCGAGTGCGTGATAGGTCATCTGACACCCCTTAATTTTTGCTTCAATCAGCCAACGATTGCCAATGTTGACATCTCTAGGATGAATTACACCTGTGTGCATACGCACCTGGTCACTCTCTGACAAATATTGTTATTTTGCAGCTGTGATACCATGCTATGCAGTCATGTCATTTCCATTAAACCAGTCCTCCATTTAGTGCTTCCAGAAATTTACAAACAATGCACAACGCGGTTCTTTTAAGCTGGACTGCAATGGCGTAGGAATCCATTTGGTGGAATGTCCCCAGATGTAACCGACAAGGCGGCCTTACCCCAGATTAATGTAGAAACACTGATTGGCTCTCAGGCCGAATTTGAAATAACAAATTAAATATGGATACCTTTTGATCAGATAATGCTGTATTATAAAAAAAACTATTCAAAATTAAACTTATATTAACACCAAAATAAAATAGAAAATTGCAGTTGTTTACAAAATAAGAATTATGGCAGGATTAACCAGTATCCGTGTGGTGGCAGCATTGTTTAGCCCCACACCGATAACATTCAAAAGCCGGCTAAGTCACCAGACTGGCTTCTCAGCGAAGTTATGCAGCTGAGCGACAGTCAGTTAAGCAAGAGTAACCAGACTGTGTAAGATGGCAGCACTTTCAGCTGCTTAACTATCTTTACGGTGAAATTACACAATTGAGCGAGAGTCGGTTAAACGAGACTATGGTATGGCAGATATTTTCATTACAGCATTTTAGGTCAGGATAGCCCTAGCAAGCACAACCCATGTGGTGGAAGTGGACATTGAGATTGGCCGAAATGCCATATCACGTCATCAGGGATTCCCAGCAGAGTGCAAGCATTATATAGTGCCATTAACAAATAATTGAAAACGGTGGTGCACCAAACCGTGAGCCTTAAAATCGTGAATACCGTGAACCACGATTAATTGTCCCATCACTACCACCTGGGTAAAGGTAGTTGTCAGAGGGCAGTGCCTTCAAATTATTGAGGTTTGCCTCCGACCTGTGCCATGGTGATACAGTCATTTTCCTCCATCTGCAATCAAGGCACTAGAGGATGTGCTCGGTTGTTGAGCTAGAAAAGCAGAATGTGAAAAGTCTCACTTTGATTTGTGATGTGTCTTTGGTAATAAATACTTTGAGAGTGTAGTATGGCTTACCTTGCCGCTTTCGACCTGAATCTTCCAAACACATTTCATGTTGTTGATATACTGTGCCTCATTGATACCAAACCTTCCTTCTGCTGCTGTGAAAAGTGCCACTGCACCATCTGGACATGCTGCAAGATAACGTAAGTCATACAAGCATTCGCAGCGATTGCATTCTCTCTGCTTTAAATGTCAGTTCTACTTGTACAGATGTAGTGGATGATGTTATACATCCACGAGTTGCTTGTAATATTAACCTTCATAGTATATACTCACAAACTGTACACATACATGCTATCCCAGCGAGCAAACCATATAACTACCATGTGATGAAATTATGACAATTTGGTAAAAGTGGTAGACATATGGTATAGAAGTAGCTATGACATAACTTCACAACTTGGCAGACCTGATCAATCAAACATTCATCCAGGGAAGCAGCCAGCCATACAACAATCAATACACAAAGATAAGGGTTAACCCTAACACAAATATCCATCACTGTCTATAGCCAGGTATTCATTCATACAGCAACGTGAACTGGTGCAATATAGAGTGAAACAAAATTGCCCAAGGTTTGATACGTTAGCACTGGATTCAAATCTGGGTTCTCTTAATCCAGCATCTGACACACTAGCCACTGAAATACTGTAATTCTCCTTACCGAGATCTTTGTTTTCTTGCTGTTCCAATAGGTAATGTTTAACATACTACTTGAATTATGCAGTTATGCATCCGACAGCTTGTACATTGATGGGTTGCTAAGTGTCCATGTTTCCCTGTTGTATGTCATTGTTGGAAGTATGCATGAGATGTAGTCTTGTTTCTTCAAGCAGGTTCCAAAGTTACCCTTGAAGGTGTCATGGTGCTTGGTGATAGCTGCTAAGTTTGCCATGATTTTTCTTTCGATCTTCTTGTCTCGGCTATCTCTGAAGTTATGTCACTGTCCCTGGCAGTCAATGCTGCTTTAAATGCTCTCAATTTCATCACCATAAGCCAGGTTTGTTGTGCTGCGATACAATACCCCTGGCTATAATTGTCTCCACAAACTGTGGAAGTGAGCGAAGATGGACTATAAAATTATACCAACTGACTTCATCAGTCGCTATTCTATTAGCCATGAGAACAACACAAATACCACTGCAATTTCACAATGAATACATGACTGTCGGGAATCCCAATATAATACAAATTCACATCATAAACATTACATGTAACACTAGCAGCATATGGCTGTAATCACTTATTATTATATCACATGACTGACTACACACCTTGTGGGTGATTTAATTGGCTGATGTTGAACAAAGTGCTTTTAAAGAAATGTGCCAGGGGTAGTGAAAACTAGGACTGATGTAATCAGTCGCGATGACACCTGGCTCACCTGAATGCTCTATCTGCATGCATATATTCCTTTATTGTTATCATTATTTTTGTATTCTAACTGTTCAATTCGACTTTTTCTAACTTTCATCAGCTTCATCTGTTTCAACCCGCCTTCAGTTAATATGGCAGCCTGTAAGTGGAGACAACTGAAAGTCATTATGAGAAAGTTCAGATAAAGATAACTATACAGACAACTGCATAAATGAGAATATTAAAAAAGTATGAGACTTACGGTCAGCTATAGTCTCGTACTTAATGTCGAAGCCACTTGAGGTACTGGTATAGTCAGTCTGGAAAGACACAAACAGCGAATTGCTGCTGGAGAGGGTGACTCCCGGCTCTGAGGATCCACAACGGGTCCACACCAATGTCTCTGTGTCATCCTCACCATCGTACAATTTGACTGAGTCGCCAAAACAAGTGAGGTCAAACTTGACGAATGTCAACTTAATTTTCTGCAAACAAACAAGTCAACAAGCATAACAGAACATGTTCTGTATCACCTCTAGTTTTAAACACTGAAGTCAAGAAGAGACAAGACATTTTTCTATAGATAACAGATAATGGAGGTTTTCAATGGCTTGTCGCACACATTTCGCACCATTGCAGATCACGGTAAGCTTAACCCCAACAATATTTTCCTCAATATGTACAGACATATTCAACACTATGGTGTCTATTTGGTATCTGAAAGAACTAATCACATCAGCTAAACAAGTGCCATTGGTGGGTGGATGCCACACATCACCTTTAAGAAAATCCAATTGTTTCTGTGGTGCTATGTAAAGAGTGAAACAGGTAGTAAGTAGTCCACATTGATACTGTTTTTATTAGGCCCTGGCTATTTCACTGGATTCAGTTGAGTACCTGGTAGCCTGAAGAACTATACATCTAGATATGGACAAATAGCTCATGTTGGCATATACACTATTTAACTGGATAAATATGGACAAATAGCCCGAGGTGGACTATACGCTATTTGGTTAGTTACGGACAAACAAATAGCCCAGGTTTGCATATTTGCTATTTGACTGGATAAATATGAACAAATAACTCAACATCGAGCATACACTATTTTTATGGACAGATGAAAGATTGTTAGACGTAACTTGGAAGACGTGGGTAGTCGGGTACTTCACATGAATGCATGTTAGCTAATAATATAACTGTGGTGTTTCACCAAAATTACGCCATATGTTTGCACAAACTTAATCACATATGTTTAAATGGTAAAATACGGTTATTATTCATGTGTTTGAATGGCGGGTTGGCCAGTATATGTCATCCAACATGAGCGATTCATTTGGTACAGTTGGGAGCCACATTTGTAGCTTAGTTTTATTTCACTTGTTCATTTCCTTTTTGTACAAATATAGCATAATATGAAGACCAAAACAACACCTTTGCAAGTTCGCCAAGAAGTGTCGCTATTACTAGCTTTCAATCAGGATTAAGATATCCAAGGAAACTTGGAAATAATGTCTTCAAATAACACACATGCAAAGTCATGCATGCATGCACGCACGCGCGCGCACACACACGCACGCACATGTACATGCCAAAACTGAGCTTCAACAGTCGCAAGCTCATTTGCATGTGAATTTTTCAAATGCATATTTGCATATAGTTGTATCTCAACTGAGCTTCAACAGTCGAACGCGAGCTCATTTGCATGTGAATTTTTAAACTCCTCCATAGTTGAAGCTCAACTGAACTTCATTTGATTTTGGGTTGAACTTCACTGGTTGAAAGTTCTATTTTGGGGGGGGGGCTGTGTACGACCCCCACAACGAAGATCTCACCAAAGATGAGCAGCTCATTCTCTACAGAGAAATTGGATGTCTTTGAAATGAAAATAAAAATACATCTAACAACAAGATGACTGAGTATGTTCCATGAAGCCATTTACAGCCATGTAACAATGCTTGTACAGCCCATCAAATACCACTTAAAAAAATCTAAATAGAAAAACTCCTAACATCATCCATCCCAGGAAGAATTGCTAGGAAGAATTGTTATACATTTATTTTCATATTTCTCCTTAGCCACAAATTACTAGACAATATAAAAAATTATCAATTGCCTGACAATATAACAAAACCGTTGCATTTCAAGCATGCCCTAACATACTTAGTTCAAAACAAACACAATAAAACAACAAGTGCACCAATCCACTGCCAACAACATTGAAAATACTCTGATAATGAAAACATGTGTCACTCTAATTCCCGTTCTCACTGTTTTTTAGGAACAAATAATTTAAAAGATCACCTGACTTATATAATATCAACTTTGAAAGTGTAGTATGGCTTACCTTGCCGCTTTCGACCCGAATCTTCCAAGTACATTTCATGTTGTTGATATACTGTTCCTCAGTGATAACAAACCTTCCTATAGATGCGTTCAACTGTGCCATTTCACCATCGGGACATGCTGCAAGATAACATAAGTCAAATCAGTTAGGTGGCAGATTTGGCTGACATCTGTAATGTACACGTTGTATCTGCAGTGACTGCATTATCTCTCATTTAAAAATCAGTTCTGCTTGCAAAGATGTAGTGGATGATGTTATACATCCACGAGTTGCTTGTGATATCAACCATCACAGTTGTACTCACAAATTGTACACATATTCTATCCCAGCAAGCAAACCACGTAACTACCATGATTTGCAAGACTACCCGGTAATTATTGTTCCGGTTTCTGTTTTGTAGATGTACGGAGCTGCCATAGAAATTATAATTAGTACGATGTCATCCTAAAGAGTACACATTCACGATAAGACTACATTACACACCCTTATAGTAGCGCAGTGGTGCAGTGGCTAGAGCATCGGCCTCTTGACTAAGAACCACAGCAAAACAGCTAACATAACTGTAACGTGGGTTACAGGGTAACATATTATAAAAAACGTCCACATGACATCATATAATAACAGTAACAAAATATACTAAATATGCTTTCATTTTCAGGTATTTATATACCTGTCTTGATGACATGTTATTATAAACACATATAGTTTCCAATTTGTCAAAAGGTACTTAAAACAATATTTCCATAACGTTAGTAAATGTTTCTGTGATAAGGCATATCCAAACAAATTTTTTTTAGTTGAAAGTCAGTTGAAATTCAATTGAGTTTCAGTTGAAGTTCAACTGATTCTGTTTAATGTCAATAGTTGAAATGTACTTTCAACTGCTGTCCAAACTGCGTTAAACAGTTTAATGTAAGTTGAATATGAAAATGAAGTTGAATGCATGTTGAAAACGAGAACTTAGACTTGATTTAAATGCAAGTTTAAAAAAGGGACTTAGACAGTTGAACTGCAAGTTGAGAGCAGGCGCTTAGACTTATTTTTGAACATCAGTTGAATGCCAAGTGAAAGAAGAGACTGTCATTTTCCAGAATTTATTCCATTTGAATGCAAATTGAAAAATGTGACTGTAATTTGCTCCTCTGGAGATTTATGACTTGCCTAGGTCACTTAAGCCAGACAGTTTTAGCCCACATATTGAACCTTTGACACCCAACATTAGCTTCTGTGTCCATGTGATTTGATTTCTATACATATTAAACAATGTAACCACAGATGTAAATATGCAAAATGTGAAAGAGCGTGTACATAACCATGAATATTTGTGTTATGCAAATAACTTAGTCATAACTCCTTGCATGGTAAAAAATGCTATCGATAAGTTGAAATGTGGAAAAGCATGTGGTAACGATGGGCTATCTGCCGAACACTTTATTCATTCAGATAGGCGCATAACTATACTGTTGTCCATTTTTTATAATAGAGTGATTTCTCATGGTTATCTACCTGATGACTTTATGAAAACTATTATAATTCCACTGATAAAAAATAAGTCTGGAGATACGAGCAACGTAAATAACTACAGACCAATAGCGCTTGTCACTGTAGCCTCTAAGATATTTGAAATTATATTGCTAGAAATGTTGACACCATATCTTAATACAACTGACAATCAGTTTGGGTTTAAGAAGGGACACTCTACTGACCACTGTATATTTGCTTTAAAAAAAATTTATTCAATACTATAAAAGTAACAATAGTCCGGTGTATTCATGCTTTTTAGACGCGTCAAAAGCATTTGACAGGGTCAACCATTGGACGCTTTTTAGAAAATTGCTTAATCGAGGTGTGCCTGTTGTACTTATACGTATTCTGTTGTACTGGTACAGAACCCAAACATTCTGTGTCAAATGGGGTTCAACAACATCAGAGTTTTTTAATGTTTCGAATGGTGTTCGACAAGGTGTGATTTTGTCCCCATATTTATTTATCGTATACATTGATGATCTGAGCAATATGCTAAATAGTGCTGGTATAGATTGTCACATACACAACTGCTGCACTAACCATGTATTCTATGCCGATGACATATGTGTTATTGCTCTCAGTCCTAGTGGGCTTCAGGGTTTGCTGAACATAGGTGCAAAGTTTGGCTTTGAAAATGATGTTGAATATAACCCTATCAAGTCGTTGTGTATGGTCTTCAAACCACGTGGTTTTAACCTGAAATGTCCAGATATGTATATGAAACTAAACAAGCTTGCATATGTCAAAGAAGCAAAATATTTAGGTGTGATAACATGCAATGACCTGAAAGATGACGGAGATATTCTAAGACATCTACGTAATTTTTATGCTAGGTCAAATAGCATTATCAGAAAATGTCACCACTGTTCCGTGGGTGTTAAACTACGTCTGTTTCATGCGTATTGTTGTACAACTTATTGTTGCCAGTTATGGGTTAACTTTAATAAGGGCTCATATTTAAAAGCTAAAGTTGCCTACAACAATATGCATAGACGGATTTTGGGATATAGCCAACGGGACAGTGCGAGTGGCATGTTTGCTGATAATGCTATTGATACATTTGACGCCCTATTACGTAAGAACATTTATGGTTTTAAAAGACGCATTTGTAACCTAAATAATGACTTGATTAGGGCTATGTGCAATTGTTTTGAAATAGTAAATGGCCCAATGTGGATTAGCTGGGCCAATTCATTGTATACAGTAAATATGTAAGATAGTCACCATCTCTCGCATATAACTTTATTATTATTTATTATATATATATATATATATATATATATATATATATATATATATATATACTAAAGTCAGTAAGTTGTTTATATAACTTACTTTTCAAAAGGTGTTTATTTGTATGAATTAATTGCATATTTATTTTACAATCACATCCTGTATATTGCTCATTATTTTATCTGTTTTTCTACAATTTTACATTTATCTAACTCATAACCTTATTGTTTTTTTATCTATTCATTTTTTATTTTGTTTAACATATTGGCTCTTTAATTAGGCTACTTAGATGTTCTAATGTATGTACCGATTGTATATGGGTTTTTACCTGAAATAAATGTATTCGTAATAGGGTTTCAGCGGGAAATTTTGAAAAGCAAAAATTGTTGTAGTGCCAGTGAGAAGTACGTAGCACAATTATCCAGACTGGCCACTGGCAACCTTGAAAAGATTGGAGCTAAAAGTATCACTTAAACAACACAACAAAACTGAAACTGGTAGTGAGGAAGATGATGGATGGATTTATGAAACTTTGGAACCTTGGAAATGCTAGCTGGTGGGCCATTTGCATTGGACCAAAAATGGGAACCCGCGATGAAGGCTTTGGAATGTGAGTTGGTATAACATTTTCAATTTGAATATCAGGTAGTATTCGGTACTATAAAATATGCAGTTATGCATATTAATGTGTTTGTAACATATGCAGTTGAACCATGTTAATACAAACATGCATTGGTACATGATAAACACAACGTATCAGAAGTCAGAACATATGCACTGCAGTGTAACGCACCCTACAATGGGAGTGTTATTAGTTCCTATGTCACTTAACCCATGGGTGGTGAATGGTGAGTAGAGTCACTCAAGTACATAGACTCGATCAGGCAAGACCCATGCAAACGTCTTAATGCTAATACTGTAGAACCTTGCATGCTTGTTTATATGAATTAAGTGATGCTTTTGAACATTTTCAGAGTATGTGGCTAGCAGGCGCATACTCTTTTTGAGCGAATTCACTTGGGCATTGAATGAGAATGTATACCATGCGAGAATCAGCATCAAATATTTGAATGAAGAAAATTAATGGGTGCCAATGATGATACATGCTTTGCCATTAAATATATACAGCTATGTGAATGGAAAGCTATAATTATTCATAGCTCACCATCAGAATTTCAACAGTTGAACGTGAGTTGAAGCTCAGCCCGAGTTCAATCCCAAGGCCCAGATGCATGTCCCCAGATTAGCTTAGGGACCGCCTAGGCACTCCCTGTGACTACATGTACAATAGCCTAACGAGTGATTCAGTCGGGATGCGTGACTAGGTCGTAGGGCGAAAATAGCCGTAGCATAGTAGGTCTACAGACCACGATCCAGAGTCCATTAGGGAGTTATTACTGCTTTTAAATTGATGAAACTGGGATTTCACACAAACAATAGCCCTTTTTCCACATGTGTAATGACCACACATGGTCAAAGCGGGGGGTACTTGCAGTATGGTAATTTTATATTGCATGGGAATCGTCGAAGGAGAGAAGTGCTTAGTGAAAAAATGGAAGCCCAACTATATGGAAGATGAAATCCTGAGTCTGTTTCACCAATTAAAAATGCATACTAATGAGTAAGCTCTATAATAAATAAGAAAAAAAATGGAAGCTTGGCGGGAGATCACCGTGAAAGTGAATGTGCTCTGTGTGGCAGTTCACACAGAGGACTCCCTCAAAAAGAAATGGAGAGATTTATAATTGGCAATAGGACCGGGAGAGCATCAGACAGTGATAGCCAGTTTTCAAATTTAGTCAAACGAGAGATTACTATCTGTGGCATGAGTTCTGCTACCAAGTGTCACCATGTCATATATAATTAATTATTTATGACCATGTTGTATGTTGTCAAAAAAGTAAGAAATTAAGTAATAGAAAATTAAACAAAACAAAATCACATTTATAATATTATATATTTTAATATATATCTGCACCTAAGTTCAAATAGTGTATATTTTGTATTATAATGGTTGTCTCAAGTCATCACAGATCAATTCCAAGCATGTGTTATAAAGAAGTAATCAGTTATAAGGGGAACTAAGAATAATGCATAATACAGATAGCATAATTTAGAACATAAAATAAATTTGTATCAAAATGAACATAACATAAATATTATATTTGCACATGTAATTATTGTAGTTCTCATTTTGAAAAACCTAAACCAAATGCACCCAACAAAACCTTATTTATATAGTTCAGCATGCATTGGGAAAACAAATGTCTACCCGGGAGTATATTCACATTTCTAGAATTATATGAAGAGCACTACAGACAGTTATATTGTATTAGTCGATGCAGGTGGTCTGAGCGACCCTGTATATTTGCATACCCATTTAAGCACTTCTATCTGATCTCCTCTCAATCTTCTGGTTTCTACTGTTGTTAAACCACATTCCTTTAGACGCATTTTATAACTAATATTCCTGAGTTTTGGTAACATTTTGGTTGCTCTCCTTTGTACTCTTTCTAGTATATCAATATCCTTCTTGTGATATGGCCTCCATGTTTTTATATAAGAGTATAAATGAGGCCTAAATATTGTTTTGAATAGCGGTATTATTAGTTCATTTTCCTAATACACTATATTTCGCCTAATTAATCCAAGAATTTGGTTTCCCTTCGCTACTGCAATTGCACACTTTTCTGATACCTTCATATCAGCATTAACAGTTAACCCTTAAGTGCTTTTCCTTTACGGTAGTATTTAGTACATTACCACCCACTGTATATTGTGCATCTTCATTCCTATGTCCTGTGTAGGAGCACTTACACTTCCCAAAATTAAACAGCATTTGCCACTTCTCAGATCATTCTGTCATCTTATTCAGATCATCTTGTAATTGCTGTTAATCTGCATCACTTTGAATTTGAATTTTACTAAACACTTTTGTATCGTCCGCAAACTTCAACACCTTGCTTGTTATAACGATCATCCAAGTCATTGATATATATTAAGAATAAAATAGGTCCTAATAGTCATCCCTGCTGTACTCCATTTAAAACCGATTTCCAGTTTGAGACCTCCCCTTCAACTATTACTCTTTAATTGCCTTCTATCAATACTCCATTTTTCTATCCAGTTAATCATACCATTTGTTATGCCAGGGGCCTTTAATTTAAGTAGTAATCTTTGATGTGGCACTTTGTCAAAAGCGTTTTTAAAATGTAATTATATCTATTGGTGATCCCTCATCTACCCACTTTGTGACATCTTCCAAAAAACATAACATATTTGTTAAGCATGACCTCGCTTTTAGAAACCCATGTTGAGATGGGTGTATCAAGTTACTTCAAACAAGAAAATCAACCAAGTGATCTTTAATTAGTCTTTGTAATAGTTTGCAAATCACAGATGTTAAACTCACTGGTCTATAGTTCTCTGACTTGTTTTTGGAACCTTTTTTGTAAAATGTATGATGTTTGCTTCTTTCCATTCTAACAGAACTACTCCCTCCTCTAATGACAAATTGAAAACTGTTGCAAGCGGTATGTTAATTTGTTTGACAATTTCCAACAGTTCTTTGGTAGGAATCCCATCCACTCCAGGTGATTTTCTTAGCTACCATTTTTGGGGTTACAATTAGTTGTCCTAAATAGTCTGACTCTTACCTTTCGAACTTAGTCTCCGGTACTGGTGATGCACTAATATCTTCCCAGGTAAACACCGAACTAATGTACTCATTTATTATTTTCCCCTTTAAGAATCCCTTCGTTATTATGTTTCCATCACTATTACCTTCTAGAGGACTGACCTGATCCTGAACTTTCTGTTTACTTTGAACATACGCATAACAACTCTTGCTGTTATGCTTTATATTAAAAGCTCATTTTTTCATAGCTTCGCTTTGAATTTCTAATTTCAGCTGTAGCTTGGTTAAGTGCTTCTTTGTAAATGATATAATCTTCTTCACTTCCTGTATGTCCATATATCTTCCACATCATTTGCTTGTACTTGATTTTTCTAATGGCTTCTTTCGATAAGTGTTTCTTTTTTGATCGTTACCCCTGTTTTTTCAAGGGAACAAATTTTTCAACAATGCAGTCAATTGCACTGTTTAAGATATTCCAGCATTCTTTTGCTGTCTTATTCTCCAGTATATTATTCCATATATATATATATATATATATATATATATATATATATATATATGTATGTATGTATGTATATATATATATATATATATATATATATATATATATATATTATAATATATCTGGTTGCGATCACTACACCCCAGTGGCTCACATATCTTTACATTATCAACAAATTCCTTCTTGTAGCTCAAAACTATGACTAACACATTCTCGCCCCTGGTTGGTTCTAACTCATGTTGAGTAAGGAAACTATCTTGTACTAAATTAAAAAACTGTTGATCCTCACTCCCAGTACTTAGTACTAGTAGAGATTTCCACAATATGTGCCCATGGTTAAAATCCCACATAATTATACAGTCCCTTTTATTCACTTCCTTTATAGAGTTTTGTACTTTCTAATTCTCATCTATGCTTATGTTTGGACTTCGATAAACCAACAACCCAACAGTTAATGTTGAGTTTCCTGTAACTATGTACATTACAGCTTCACATTCTGCTTCTTTTTGTAATTGTATTTCATAAGCCTGGGTGGATTCTTTAATTTATAAAATAACACCACCTCCCCTTCTTCCTATTCTATCTTTCCTAAACATTACATATCCTGTTATTTCTAATTCCGCATTGATATCTCGGTAGTGGCCCATGATTCAGTTCAGTGCTTTATGCAGGATAAAATTATTGCCAGTCACACATGTTTTGGTGGACACATGGATGTTAACTGTTAAGCTAGTTTACAAACTTTCAGATGTGCCTGATGACCTGAAATGGGCTACAAACACACACGACACCACTTACATTCATTTTCAAGGGATAACTAACAATATATATGGTTTTGGAAGACTTTTTTTGCTTCTTCATTTTTTTACCCGTCCACCCATATTTCTGCCCGTCCATATTCGTTTTTACCCGTTCCAATGACGGGTGGACGAAGTTATACCTATTATGTGAGGGTCAATATCTTCTACCATATTGTTTTGTTCATTTCGTTTGTTTACTAGAGTCCTTTCATTCATAAACAAACACATTTATAACCACATTTTGTAGAGTTGTCCAGACTGTTCTTTGCTGATTTCTTTTTGCTGTCTTTATCTGTGCCTCCAGTATTTGGCTTCTCTGTGAATCCCCCCCTGCGAATCACAGTCATTTGTAAACAGGGTGTATGGCAGCGGGAAAAGGACACATCAATGAGGAGTCCCAGTGTTCAAGATAATAGTGCTGGAGACAATACCGTTCATTTTAACAACCTGTGATCGCAGTAATAAAAAGTTCAGAAGCCAATAACATTGATGAGTCTAATGATACCAGATAAAGTTTGTCGAACAGTTTTCGAAGGATGACCATGTTGAAGGAGGAACTGTAAAGGGAGGAGGGAGTGGCACAGCAGGGTTGGGGAGGCTGACCGATATAGGCATCAAATTCGGACGATCGAAGCGGGCATAGGAGTTATTAAACTTGTCAGGTGTTGGCCGAGTCAAAGCCAGGGATGGAATGCTTTTGCTTGTAGCCAGTAATGCACTGGAATCCCTGCCAGACAGAGTGGGTATCATCTGAAAGGAACTGGCCTTTGGGTTTGCGCCTATAGTCAGTTTTCGCTACCAGTATCGCTTTTTTGACACCGTACTTGGCTTTGTTGTACAGTGCATAGTTGCCGCTCTTGAAAGCTTCCTCCTTCTGTTTCAGTTTTATTTTTGGGTTTCTGTGTTTCTGGTTAACCACAGCTTATCGTTGCCGAACACTTTCACAGTCTTTTGGGGAATACACAGATCCTGGCAGAAGGCTATGTATGATGTCACAGTGTCTGCATATTCATGAATGTCGTTGGATGGGTATTGAAAAGAGTCCCAGTCCGTACATGCTAGACACCCTTGGAGACACAGAATGGACTCGTGGTCCCAATGCTTGATATTTTGAATGCAGGATTTCACTCTTTTCAGTTTCTGGCGATATGAAGGCATGAAGTAGACCATGGCATGGTCGGAGAAGCCAAGGGGCGCGCGTGGTACTGCATGATATGCATCGCTGATAGTGCTGTAACAGAGGTCCAACGTTTTCACCTCTCTCTCTCGTGGCACACTTGACATGCTGCTTACACTTTGGTAGGTCTTAAGACAGTGTAGTGTGATTGAAATCACCAAGAATTAGCACAATAGAATTGATAAAAAGTAACAATTTCCAACGACAATCGTATTTTTAATGTCAGTGTTTTACCAGAAAAACTATTCAGAACACATAGCCATCGAAAATGTATGGATTACGCCGTTTTATCAACAGAATGACGTAGCGAGGTTGACTTGATCGGCACGAACTGTGTGTGTTATCTTTTACTTTCTGACCTAACCAAGAAAACGACCACCAGCAGCCATCAAACTTCTTCTCACATATCTTACAAACATATTCATACACTATGTTACAAAATAAAATCACTTGCATTTCTCTAATGAAGAAAATGCATAAAACAAAACAAAGATCTCAACTGCAACTCAACCTCTCCCATGACTCAGTGGTTATCGTAAAATCGCTAGAAAAGTTCGCTTTACATAAAATACCGTTAGGCGGTGCATTAGTACACGCAAATATTTATTAACTTTACTTACTGCATTCACACTCACAAAATAGTTTAATTCATTATATAAGTAATATAGTAATAATTAATTATTATCATCTCGGTTATTTTTTAGAAAATGGTAAGTTTTATTATAATATAGTTATAATATTTTATTTCATATCGCACCAAATCCATAATTGCACCTCACAACGTACTGTATAAATATATTCAATGGACTCCAGATTGCAATTATCTCACTAGCTTCATCAAGTGACAAAAGAAATGCGGCCAGTCCGAGATACTTAACACAGTGGCAGCAAACAGTGTCACACGTACTGCCGCCACATTCAATTCATGGAATTTTCTAGGAGCTTCGCAAATTTAACAACGAATTTATAGTACTTTGTTACATTTAGAAAAAGTACACACATTTGTACTTCGCTACAAGTAAAAGTACTTCCAAAAAAAGTACTTCATTACTCAAAGAAAAGTAAGCTTTTCTACTTAAGTAATGAAGTAAATGTACTTCGTTATATTATGGCTCTGTGCAGGATACTGTGCGCAAAAAACTGCGCATAGTGCTGCATGCACAAGTAAGTGCCAAGCACAGTATAATTAAGTAATACTGTACAGCAATCATGTTTAGCACTGGTTTTAAGTGGTTGCTTGTAGTCCGCTCAGATGACGACTTAATGAAAACCTGCAATTTGTGCTTCGACCGGGGATACACTAGCCATCAAAGAGACACAAATTGTTATCGTTAATACTGTTATGTTTTTTCTAGACTAGTCTAGATTGGGTAAAGTGCGATTTCACATTACTGGTGGATGTAAAATGTGTGCTATAAAATGTTTTATATTTTCTGAACTCAATTACATATTTTGTATCAGCAAAATATGTGACACATCCCTCCGTCCGTCAGTCCGTTCCTCTATCCATACATTCTCCGTTAGATTGCAAGTATTGGGTTGATCTACTGGATGGATGTTCAAAATTAGTATTGGGGATGGAGAATGTGGAGGGTTTAATATTTCATACTAGTATGAGTGGTATATGTAAATTAACATTTTGTTGCATCATGACGTGATCACACAACGTTAATTCTGAAACAGACCTAATACTACTGTCAACTGCGGTTGTGCATGCATGGGGACAGCCTTTTTCCAGATGCACAATTGTGGAAGTGCTCCCTAGGATTTAACCCCGCTAGCATAATTATTAAGGGTGAAGGGATGTGACCTTGCGATCACAATTTTCAAACGTGTCAGTGCGGTGATTACATTTCCCCAAGCATTGATGGATTCCGCTAGTTCCTTATATATGCATCCGAGCCATCATGCTGAAATGTGTTTGTTTGAGCCATCAAACGTGTTTGTTTAGGCCATCAAACTCAGAAACGTGTTTATTTCAGCCATCATGCAAAACGTGTTTTTGGACATATAATTTTCACAATTCATGTGAAACTTTAAAAAAAAACGAAACTATGTATCTACACACCAATTATGGTTGATCTACATAGTGTATTAATTAAACTTGTTTTCAATCGAAACTACCTACCTTAAAACTCCATTATCAGTTCGATTGTTTTTGCTCCTCGCATTTCAGACTAATTTCACGAAAAAGCAAACCTACCAAGTATCCCCTGTGACATACTGGTTCGGTTTTCCACATGTTTTAATTCGTTTTTTGTTAAAACGTAAAAATTATTTTATAGGCGCCTCCTAATATATAGTCTTTTTCATATTGAAGATTTCTACCGTACTGGTTTTATGTGGTAGACTATCTTCGCCTTATTCACGTGATAGCGCGTGATTACATGATGTCGCGAGATCGGCCTTGACCCCCATCCAGGCATCCCTTAGCCTCGGTTACCCAGACTCCGTGAGGTGGCAGCACTTTTAAGCCCCCTCAACTCCGCCTGGGACAGTATATGGGCTTAAGTTTCTACATCCGGGCAGCCTTACCCCAGATTAGGGTAGAGACGCTGATTGGCTCTCAGGCCAACTAGGAAATACATTTTTTAATAACGATATAGTTTTACAAGATAATAATATCATATGAAAAGTATTCACCATTGAACCTATATTAACACAAAAGTAAGTAAACATTCAAATTTACCGTTGTTTATAAAATAAGAATTACGGCAGGATTAACCACTATCCGTGAGGTGGCAGCATTGTCTAGCCCGACACGCATAGCATACAAATTAAATAAGGAAACCTTTTGATCAAATAATGCTGTATTATAAAAACTATTCAAAATTAAACTTATATTAACACAAAATAAATAGAAATACAAATTTGCAGTTGATTATAAAATATATATTACGGCAGTGTCCGCGAGGTGGCAGTATTGCATAGATCACGCGCGGATACCAAACAAAAGCGGTTAATGTGGCCAGACTGTCTTTTCGGCGTAGTTCCGCAGCCGACCGACAGTCGGTTAAAGGGAAAACAAAGTCAATGTTTGGATCATATGGGATTAACAGAGTGAATAAAAAGTAACAACTTCCAACAACAATCATATTTTTAACGGCAGTGGTTTACCAGGAAAAAAATGTAAAACACATAGACATAGAAAGTCTACAGACAACGCCATTTTAGAAACAAAATGACGTCAGAGAGTCTTCTTGGTCGGCGTGAACTGTGCATGCATATTATTATCTGTTACTTTCTAACCTAACCACGAAAACGACCGCCAACAGCCGCCAAACTTCTCCCCACATTTCTTACATACATATACATACACTACATTACAAAAAATCACTTGTATTCGTCTAACGAAGAAAATTCACAACAGAAACGCAAATCTTGGCGAACGGCAACTCGACAACTTCGACTACCGTAAACTCGCTATTATAAGTTAGCTTTACACAAAATACCGCTAGATGGCGCGCGAATATTTATTAACCTTACTGCATTCGCACGCGCGAATTAGTTTAATTAATTATAAATAATATAATAATAATTAGCTGCATCACTATGATCTACAGAAAATGTTAAACGGCAAACTAAGGCAACGCTTTGGTGATATGGGTCTAATAGAGTTGATAAAAAATAACAATTTAATATACAAATATATAATTTTATTAGTTTATTTTATATAGCGCCAAATCCACAATTCTCTTCTCTTCTATTCAACATACTGTTATTAAAGTATATGCAATAATAAGAATGCTACCCACAGGTAATATTTAAAAATAAATATTAAAAATACATGTGTCTGCATAATTATCCAAAATTGCCTATTAGTTATAAAAGAAAAAGGAAATTACGTGTTTTTCAATGAAGTCACATTGTTTATTTCATCAATATTTCTATAAACATCCCGCGTGTACTGCGAGCATGCAAGCTTATATTACATAAGCGATGTTTTAACAATAATAACTAAAACAATAACATGTTAATATTACTGTTTTTAAATCCTTCTTTTTCTACCACCATAATATTTCCTATATATTCATATTCCTTTTTACATTTTAGAGATTTATTGTTCCGATAATTAATAAAGTGTCTTGTTCAAAAATAATAATTATTACATATCTGATGGTGGAAATGTCATTCATGAGTAGAACAAATAGCTTCAGTAATATGTTCTTATGCATAATGGTTGTGTATGTGCTGAATAAAAATTATTATTACGTCGTACTTATTTTACTACTTTAATTATTTATTACTATTAACCATACTTTTATATTCATTTATTTCAATTGTTGTTATGTAATTTGTATGTTTATTTATGACTGATAGGTCAGCTTAGTTAATGATATAGAAACATGTATTTTCATTATTTATTTTTAAATAATATTATCTGTGAGTAGTTTTCTCTTTATTGTATTTTTAATAGCATTATTTTGTGAAGCGCCACAAACAATTATGGATGTGGCGCTACATAAATAAAATATTATATTATAATAAAAACAATTGTTTGTTTATTTAATATAGCGCCACATCCAATTTAAACTTGTTCATGGCGTTTTACATACATTAAAATGCTAAACAACAAATACACACCAGAAGAAAAAAAACATAAATATACTAGAAACATATATGAACAATTATAAAAATAAAATATCAATATAAAAATAATAAAACTTATAATTTCCTGCAAATCATAGTGATGATAATAATTAATTATTATTATTATATTATTTATAAGTAATTAAACTATTTCGCGCGTGTGAAGTAAAACAATTAAATATTAGCAGTCAGAATCGTGGCGTCTAGCGGTATTTTGTGTAAAGCTTTTAAAAGCGATTTTACGGTACCGCTGAGCGGCCGAACAAGTTGTACTCGAGGTCTGCGCGTTTTTGTGTGTGAATTTTCTTCGTCAGAGGAATGCAAGAGATTTTATTACATAATGTAGTGTATGCATATGTATGTAAGATATGTGAGGAGAAGTTTGGCGGCTGTTGGTGGTCGTTTTGATGGTTAGGTCAATCAAATCGGGTCGTCTAGGATCCGCGCTGTGTCTGTGACTGTCCAAACGAATCCACCGAACCACTGTTTCAGTTCTGCTCGATTCATAGGTTAACAAGAAGACATCTTACTGATACTGTCTTTCACTGTACTATTACTATAAGCGTTTGAGGAACAGTGTGGCATATTGATGTCGCGATTTCGTTGTAAACCGACGTAAGGCAACTTTTAGCGTACCGCTTGGCTCTCTGTTATGACAGCTGAACCAGCAGACGACTCTCTGACGTATTACTTTTCCAAACTGCTGGGTTGTGATTGGTTGCAAGATCCAAGATGGGCCGGTTCATGGTGTCGGTGATTTAGCTAGATTTTCCCACTTTAAGACCACTTTCTGAGGTAACCACTAAGGTGAAAAATTGGATTGTAGATGCAAATGATTAGCTAGTGTAAACTCTTTTAGGTGCATAACACTAAACTGTAGCCTTTTTTTTCACTTTAAGCGAGACTAGGCATCCGTGTTTACGTTCGTTGTACACGTACGCGTGTTTCGTATCCGACTTGCTTTTGCATTTTAACTCGTTTTTATATGAAATGTCAATGCGTGGTCGCCCACGGAAGTATGCCACCGACTCGGCAAAGAAAAGGGCACAAGCAGAACAGAAACGAAATCGACCGCCCGCAAAAGTGTACATATAGGCGATGAGTTTATGGATTCAGACAGAAGTAATGACCGGCATCAAAACTGATGCAGCGTTCGCCAAGTGTCTTATTGACAGGTTAGTACTCTGTTATTACTTGGCTTCAACCATTTTCACATTGTTTTAATACTGCGTGTGCCAGCTGACAAAATTGTTTTGCTATTAAATTAGTCGACGGTATTAGGCCATTTAGGGTCATTCCGAGTGAACGCAAATAAAATTCCATAAATGGGTTGCTGTCATCGACGTCTAAGACTTACACTTAGTCTTAGATTATTTTTGAATGGATCAGAAAATAAATTAATACAGTACGATGAAAGCTTTGCCGCTTTGCATTTGGTAAGATTAGCAAGAACTAGGCTAGCGCTGTCGATCGCCATTTGCGCCATAGGCGAAACGGTTTTCTATTTGGCGAAAATAAATTAAACCTCTTCGCCAAATTGGCGAAACGTTATATCTGTCAATATTATTGATTTGATCAGCAATACATGACTGCATTATTCAATACCCAGCTCTGTTAAAGTTGCCTAAACGATCGCACATTCAACTGACCCAAATAACCAGTCGGCGTAACGTGACCTGCTGGGTAAACAATAGGTCGCTAATCCCTCCACTTAGCCATGCTCACAGACAATAGGGGAGCTTAAATCAATCAAGAATTGTGTTTACTAGACAATGGGGACCTACCTGATGGCACTAATTACAAGTTTGAGGCAAGTACAACGCTGTACCCTACATGTTCCATATTATCGCTCAGTATCGCCGGCGCAGTCACATGGCATTGTCAATGATTAATCAATCTGCCATCTGGTAACTATTCGATAAAATGCCAATATAGATTGTAATTCATGTATGTTTGACAAGTTTCACCACCAGAAACATTACAGATAAAAAGATGCATGTCAAAAACGTGTTTTATTAAATATAGCCTGCGTCACCCAGGCCAGGATTACAGTCAGCCACAGTTAACTCATTTGGTGAATTACTTTATTCAATTACTGAGCAGTCAAATGAAGTTTTAATATAGTTAATAATTATTATCAATACACAGTTTGAATCACTGCGGGGCAGCAAGAGTAGAGTAGGTGGTTCTTAATTATTTTACCTTGTTATAAAAGTGTATCTTTCAATTTATGTAATGTAAATTTTATTACATTAATAGTATGTGTTAGGTGCTGTTTCTTTATATTTTGCAAAATTCCCAACAGTTGTTCAGGTTTCATTTTATTGTTAAACAATGTTCTGTTAAATTATACTGGATGTTTGTTTGCGTTATATATGTTTAGCTAAATATATAAATGTTTAGTTAATTAAAATAGGACATTTTTTTCTTGTGGATATTGTATAGAATTTTTTATTATATTATGTCTTGTTTTGCACTTTTAAACCGGGTAATTTAATTGATCTAAAAAAATGGCTAAAGAGAATCTCATTTGGCTAAACAAATTTCTGACCTTTAGCCAAATTGGCTAAACAGATTTTAGGCACAGCGCTAGCCTAGAAGAATCAAAAATGTGAACGTTCTAACATAAATAGGTTTCAAATTATGGCACTTCGACATTTGACAGTTTAATTGTTAAAAATATATTTTTTATTCACATTTGACTAGTCAATATATTCTGCAATCTTAAGCCTGTGTCAGTGAAATTGTGTTGAGATTATCTATATAATATAGAGATTACATAAATACAATTGGAATATAAATACAGTGTACGGTTAATGTACAGCAAGTTGATACAAATCATGATTTATTCAAAATATCACTCGCGATAGGGTTTTCAGTCCCTGATTGTGAGCACAATACACATACCTTAGACATAAATTGTACATATTTGGTATATAAATGTGCAAATCGGAGGAATATGGCAGATCTGGTTACCTTAATTATGAATCTAGAGATATGGAAAGATGGTATGTTATTATATATATATGACAAACTTCCAACCCAAACATTTCAATGAGGCATAGCTTGTATTGTCACAAAGCCTTTTCTAGGTGTAATCTCATTCCTATAGCTCAAATAACTAGTAAGTCTCAATATCCTTCCGAGTTCCTTCACAACAAAAATGGCATACGTCTGGGTGCCCCAATTTTTAAAATAAATGGCTCATGATATACGAGATGGTTTTCAGACATTGATTGTAAGCTAAATATGGATGGTTCAATGAACTGTTGTGTCAGTTTGATATCTATGCATAACATTGTGAATTATCAGAGCAACATGACATGCCTGACTGTCTTAATTAGGAATGTACACATACCCAACGTGCTATATTTTATATTTCTTAAAAATTAGCAAATTAACTTCTGACCGGTCAGTGTGGATTAGAAGATATTGTTATGAAACGTTTACCAGGCATAAACCAAACCAAACACATAAAAAACAAGTAACTCTCAATATGCTTCCATGCTTCCGTCTCTTGAAAGAAGAATGAGGACCCATTGGTACCCAAAACTTATCAATATATAATAATAATAATATAATAATGGTTTATTTCATTCTCTGGGCAATCAATACAGATTGAAATAGGTACATAAAACATGCAAAATATATTTGTTAAAATAGATATTTTAATATAATATATAATATATAATTTAAAACATTAGCATAAATATAAAATTAATTTAAAAAGTAGAGAATAATTTATTTGCAATGCATCTATAAAGGTAATTTAAATAGGTTAAGACATTAAAATATATTTTCTATGGTTATTTAACTAAACTTATAAAAATACTTTAATAAAATATTTTAATAAATACTTTAAAACATTAAAATAAATAGATCTAAAGAATAAATTAAGGTTTTACAATATTTTACACATTTCCATCTATATCAGCATTCACGAAAGTTTGCAAAGTGTCACTTTGAGTTCTTTTGATTGAAAAGGCACCAGTTAATGAAGCAGTTCTTGGTCCTGTTGGTTTTGACTCTGGGATAAGGATATCGAGTACAGCATCTTGTATTGTATGTTGCAGTTCTTGGTGTTGGTAGAAGTTTATGCAGTTTGTGCTGCGGCTCTTCAATTTGTGTGAAGAAATGTTCACATAACTGCGCACGTCTTTGTTTCAGAGAAGTCAGCTGTGCATTCGCTAATGCTTCGGTATAGGTAGTGTTCGGGTATATGATGTTCATAGCACGTCTTTGTACTCGCTCCATATCACTTTGGAGACCCAATGTGAGTGAGGTCGACCATGCTGGACATGCGTATTCCAGAGTAGACTTACGAGCGTGTTTTCAAGCACTGATTTTGAGTTAAACATACATGTTGTTAGTAATGTTTATAAATATTAGATATCTATGCATATCGGTATACATTTTCAGGGAGTTTTGCATGTCTGTTTGTCGCATTTATGAATCTGTACATATTAAAACTGGTATAGATCTGTTTACGAGGCATAAAGCAAACATATCACAAATATCAAGTAAATTTATAAAAACTTCTCATACAAATATAAGTTGTATCAATTGTAATTTAGTGACAGTTCTACCATGGGTAGATTTTTTTAATTTATGTCACAGTACTTACATGTACATGTATACTGCTTTTATCCAGTGATGGGTCCGCAGCCCAGTACATTTTTTTCAAGAATTTGCTAATATTCGTCACTACAGTGATGACTTTGGACTGGATTGCGAATGGAATTTCTTCGTGACCAGCTATGGTAAAAACATGTTTGATTGATTTTTAACCATTCTGGCCATACTTATTTGTGTACACTTAACACAACTTTTGTCAAACTTTCAATTTTATTTTGTATTTCATTTGCAGTTCACTTTTCCAGCTGATTTTCCATACATGTATTCTTCAATATTTTTGCATAATATAAATTATAAAATTTATATTGTTGCAGAATCCCCTATGATGACGACCCAATGTGATTAGAAGCAGTTGATCCAGCTGATAAAACCTATCAATTTGGAGATGATACACTAGAAGAGATTCGCCGGTAAATATTATGATGTATGTATGTGTTACATCAAGTAATTTTTTTATGCAAAACTATGACACAAACTTGTAATTTTTGTCATGGTTTAAAGGTAAAGGTAAGTTCTTATATAGCGCAGTATCCAATCTTTAGGATTGCTCAAAGCGCTTTTTACACTTTACTCCCTGGCAGACCTGTTCAATCGAAGACCATCTCGGCTTCTCTGGGAAGCATTCAGCCATGTGGCAATTTCGCGAAGACAAATATTCATCACTGTTTATAGCCAGGTACTCATTCATACAGCTGAGTTAACTGGAGCAATGTAGTGTGAAAAAACTTGCCCAAGGTTTCACATGGCAGCACAGGATTTGAACCCGGGTCCTCTTATTTGACAGTCCGATGCTCTACCCCTGAACCACTGCGCTAATACTAGCAACCTTTGTTTATGACCAATATTAAAGAAAAACTGTTAGTCTCACGCTCACAGACTGGTACATTTCATCATGATGAAATTTCAGTAGTATGCCTACAGTGCAGTTGTGAGGAACACTAAATAGGTTTTCAGATCACTTCGTTTTCATGGCATTAAAATGAACTGATTTTATTCTAATATTATTTTACTTAAAACCACTAATGACCTGTTATGGTGCTGTGCAATTTAGCAAACACAATTTGCTGTGTTTTGTGGTGAAAAACTCAGATTAACAAAAATAAATTTCATTCAATATTACAAATTCACTATTCAGGGCTGTATAGTCCAAAGGACCTGAGGACCTCTTGGGCCAGTGTTGATGATTAAAGTCCATTTTGAGGTGTTTACAGTAATGCTCACTGGTTTGGCTGTTTTATTTCAGATGCCGCAAAGACATAGCCACTCTGCAGCCTGTTACTACATGTGAACTTGTGCATGACGTTGAAGAAATTGTGACTGACGAGTACAGACGATGAAGACATGACACTGATATGACAAGAGCGGAAGACGTCACTACCAGAATGGAGGTAATCATTGGTATTTGATATTCATAAAATCTCATCATGACACAAGTAACTGCATTTTAAAGATGTTTCTTATAAACTATTCATTTTGTATAATGGCAAGAAAGATGTTATGTTTGTTTTGATTAATTAAGTTTATAATGATGTAGGTGTGGTGTATGTTGGTTAATTATATGTTGCCATATTTTTGTTACAAACAAAAATTAATATTACGGAAATTATACATTGAAATACCCATTACATCATACACTATAATTGGTATCAACTGCATTCTGATTGGGTAGGCTGAGTAAAGTGGAATACATAACTCTATCTTTACAGAAAGCACTAATTAATGCCCACCTATGTCACTGCATTCATACAATGTTGCTGTGTTTGTGGTCATCTCATATGAATAACCAGAGAAAAATATGCAAACTATGTGATTATGGTGAAGAAACATTTAATTCATAATTACAAACTTACAACATATTCAAAATTATTCATCATTAGCCTATGCAAAGTCAAAGGGTGCAGGCTTCCCTATGACCTGAAAATAAAACGAGTTTCAAGTGTGGGGTACTTCTGTCATTGAGTAACACAAATTCTTATACAATATACAATAAATATACTTTTGGCCCACTTCTGGGGTGATTCAGGGGGCATTCCACCACCACGACGTGGCAACATCTCATTTTTGTGATGTTGGAAGATGATTCCTTCTGTCCATGGGGTCAAAAAGCTTGACCCGTTTTGCATAAATGAAGTGCTGGGCAGATATATTTATATCTTTTGCATCTGTGCAACAATTTTCCTGATACATCATTTATAAAAAATTCCACATAACATATTTATTTTATAACATTATCGTGATTAAATAAACATGAATACTATTATATTTCTGCATTATTTTTATAATTATATTTGTTTTCCACATGTTTGTTTATTTTCTTCTGCTTTATTGGTTTGAACCCAACTTCAGTTAATCTGGGAATCTGTAAGTGGAGACAACTGAAACTCACTGTGTAAAAGTGATGTTTCTTGCAGATGATAACAACTATACAGACAACTGCATATATAATAATGAGGATATTAAAAAAGGTCTAGTAACCCTAGCCCCTGTCCCAATTGCTCCCTGGGGGCTACTGGAACTAACAGAGGGCTAGTGGCACTACTAATTCCACTGACTGTTCCATTCAGTGTTCTGCCCCACCTTAATTTTAGTTACGAGATTTTAAGTTAGAAAACTAACCCAAATAGAAGTACATTTGGAGCGCATTCACGGAATCACTTTTTGACTGGATGGAAACAAGTCAATTAATGTCCATGAGGTGTCCAGTGGCACTTAGATATGACTGCATGGCAGTGCATGTATTCCATGGTCTCAAAGCATGAATTCCAAGTCCAAGCAGGCATGCATTGAACATCACAAACCACCACAATCAATAGGTTGTTCACTAAAAAGTGAGGGCAGCTGACTGTCAAAAGGTTATACTTGAGTTGGAACAATAAGTTCATATGTGAGTAAATTGGGCTCACATAAAACTAAATAGGTTTTCCTCACATCAAACAGTTTTATGTGGAGAGGTAGAATAATGAGCATACAACACAACAACATTGATGTGTGAAAATCATATTGAGCTTCAAGTGATTATCCCCATATATTTCAATTAGAATGATATATACAAAGATGGCTGTGGGTTAAACTAACAGCATATTGAACTTGGGGGCTACTAGCACTTAATTCTCACACATCGGAGGGCTACTGGGACGGGGGCTAGAGACATTGGGGCTAGTAGCGTGATACCAAAAAAGTATGAGACTTACGGTCAGCTATAGTCTCGTGCTTAATGTCGAAGCCACTTGAGGTACTGGTATAGTCAGTCTGGAAAGACACAAACAGCGAATTGCTGCTGGAAAGGGTGACGCCCGGCTCTGAGGATCCACAACGGCTCCACACCAATGTCTCTGTGTCATCCTCACCATCGTACAATTTGACTGAGTCGCCAAAACAAGTGAGGCCAAACTTGATGAACGTCAACTTAATTTTCTACAAACAGACAAGTCAACAAGCACAACTGAACATGTTCTGTATCACCTCTAGTTTTAAACACTGAATTCAAGACATTTTTCTGCAGATATTAGATAATGGAGGTTTTCACTGGCTTATCGCAAACGTTTGGCAACATTTTAGATCACAGTAAACTTGTTGAACCTTGCTAAACTAAATGTTCTACAAACAGACAAGTCAACCAGCATAACTGAACATGTTCTGTATCACCTCTACCCACGGGGGTAGTTTTAAACACTGAAGTCAAGATGAGACATACATTTTCGTGCGGCTACAATAATAGAGGTTTTTAGTTACTAAGTTCAAACCGTTTGGCAATATTGTAAACCACATTAAAATTAATCCCTGCTGCTGTTACATACTCATGTTTCAGCCCTTTAAAATGCTACTGAGGTGAATTTAGGAAGACAATTGGTATCCACTTTACATTGTTATGGAGGGGTATGGCAGAAATGACCCAAATTTGATTTGTACTTTTGTAAATAAAGTCAAATAAGTTGTGTTTTCATATGTATGAATTCGTGTATTTATGTGGTTTATCTGCATGTTTTATTTTTGATGATCTGACCATGGATGCAATAAGTACGGCAATTCCCATTGTTCCCATTCCTTTGTTAGAGATTTCTTACATTTATAAATGACATTTTAATGACTGACCTTCTTGGAGGACTAATAAACAACATAATACATTTTAGTTTTACATTTCAGTATCTTAAGACCATCCTAAATGAGAAATCATAGCAACTTTGATGAAGGAAGCGTTCCTAGTCACATGTGATGTCTCGATCTTGGTATGGAGCATATAGCCAAAAATGTGTAGTGTCCACAACAGTGTTTCTGATGTAGATATTTCTGATAAGACTTAATGTAGTGTGATTATCTTATTTAACTTTAATAATGAACAGGAAAGAAGGTTTATATCCAGTGAAACAATTTTAAGACATATATCAATTATCGCTGCAGGTGTATTGCAACGTTTTTTACACAGCATTACTTCTTGTACAACTGATTGCTAAGATCAAATTATTTGTTTATTTGATGACAAAACATAAAAATACAATAATTACCTTAAGATACATCAAGTAATCCCCACCAATTTAACGATCTATGCTCATCGTAGTATATGTATGTATCTAGAAAATACTCATTGTATCTTTAATTACTAAATTATCTTTGCATAAAACAAATGCTACCCGTGAGGTAAGATGGAATTTGCATCATCATAACCATGGTAACCATTAACTCATAGAATTGCTGATATGTGTGATATTGTGGAATAACCCACGAACAATTGAAATCATGTGTCTGGTTTTCAAACGGATTGTATTACCTAGGTTATATATGAGGTTTTGCAATGAAGTATGTAGTTGTATTTTTATTAAATAAAATGCTTAATGAAACATAAAACAATAAAATTAATCAAATAAAATTACAACACCATACCTCTTTATCACTGTTGCCTTGTATTACATGCTGGACACGCAAATTTAATCAAATGTACCAGCAGTAAATGATAATGACAGGCTACATTTTTAGGCCAGGTGTATCAGGTACATATTGATCTATATATATATATATATATATATATATATATGTATATATATATATGATGGAGCGACGAATTAGACTGTACTGCGGGTATACCATCTGGCATGGAATATATATATATATACACACACACACATGTATGTGTAACGGTATTGCTTGTTTAATACTATATTAAATATATCAATACAAACAACTTGTCATGTTCAGGACGTTTATTACCGAACTCTATATGTACGTGGATGTAGTGTATTGGTTCCCCCTATTGGACTATGTGTGAGGTAGACCCTACACTTGGACACGTGATACGCTAGGTATCTGGAATGCGCATGCGCACCATGTATGATGCAGCGAGTGGCTGGGAATAAAATATGCAGCGCATTTAAACTGGTGTTTGATTAAATTCGATTCACATTCTAAAAACCGAGCCGTTACAGAATGTGACATCGGCGACGAGGATTTTGTCTTACGTTTCAATACGATTTGGTTGATAAAAACTACGAGGCAGGTAGGCAATGCATATCACATTATGATAATGATAAAGTTAAAACATAAATATGTTGTGGTAGAAAACATGAAGTTTAATTCAAATCGGTGAAAAGAATATCCTTCAGATCATGACGTAGGGCGTAACATCAGTCACAGATGTCCGTATTTGTAGCATCGTTGTTGATGCACCCGCCTTCACAGTTACACAGAATAATGCACTTGATTCCTGCTCTGGCACATTTGCAGTTTCCTCTGTACGCCTTTCCACATCCACAGTGGTGGAGGAGAGCACACGCTTTGCTGGCGTCGTCTAGAACAGTCCAGAATGGCACCAATAGTTTCGTGTTCACGTCTTGCATCCAACCCCCACACTGAAGCATCCGGGACATCTTGGTGTCGCTGCCTTGCTTGTCTCCAGATGTAACCTGCCTGGTACAGAGCTCGCTTTGCATGTTGAAGCAGCGTTTCCTGTGTGGGGGGATGTGGTCGAGCGTCCTAGTACCATTGGTGAAGAGTTGACGTCTCACATCATTCACCCTTGAGCAGCCACTGCTCTTCCTGTACATGACAACAGTCCAGCGTTCAAGGCGTGCCATGTGGATGGAGTCAAGTGTCAAGAGCGTAGGATCATCAGAAAGAGTGAGTAGTGTTTTCGTAAGGTCAGGGTATGCCTGCCATGCTGCCCAGGCTGTCTTCTTCCCGATACCAAGGAACGATGATGTTTCACACCCCATGAATGAATGGAACAGTGGACATGACAGCGATTTCTCAGGACCAAGTGTTTGGGTGATTTCATGAACTGGGATGTGTTGGAAGGCTTTTCCAGTTCCAATGCCTATCCACAACTCCATCACTCCCAGGCTGCCAAAATGTCCAGCAGCAAATGATGACAACATCACTGTCGACTGTGCAGATGAAAGCTTTCGATTGACCTTGTTGTGCGGCGTGAGAAAGATGCAGAAATATCCTGCTATCAGCCTCCTGGTGATTGCATGACATGATCGTGTCAAAGTCAGCCACCGACTGGCTGTCGGAGGAATTCACCAATACATGATCGTCATACGTGGAGCAAACCACAACATCGGTGAACTGAGATGACGTTTCGATGACAGCTTTTGAAAGGAACCTAAACAGCTGCACTTTGTTTCTTGAATTTGCTAGAAACTTGTTCCAGTCACGAGGTACAGGTGTAGAGCCTTCGACGATGGTTGTCACGCCGGGGTTGCCTCGTTTTGCCTGAGCCTGGGCTTTGAGGTTGTGATCATAGCAGATGTCCCAAATGATGTCGAGACGCGGACCATTGTGTGGTAATAAAGGGTTTCTGGGTCGCAGAACACTAATAACTGAGAATACATCCTTGGCGAATCTCATTTGCAGGCTGTGACCCTCTTCGTGATGACCAAGATGTTGTGCAGTGGCACCGATATCAGCAGCATCCTCGAAGGCAGCGAGTGCTTGCAACTTCTCATTTAGTGCCATCACATGTTCGTCCATTGTATCTGGCATATCAAAGAGATTGGCAACTCCTGATGCACTTTTTCACTTCTATTAGCTGAGGTTAATACAGTGTATTGGATTCACTATGCCACTTTCTTGTCTCCGGTGATTATGGCATGGCCACAAACATGTGTGTGCTACCTGTCACAGGCTGACATCATGGCATTGTGCCTGGATCAATCCCGGATATTCATATTTATTTTTATGAACGAAATACAGCGCTGCTGTGTTTTCCTATTTCAGCAATGCCTAAGGTAAAACATGGGAGGAAAGGCAGCCCTCCACCTTTGGCACACCACCATTCGCGATCTGCAGCGCCAACTGCAGGAAACTCAAGCCAAACTGACCAGAGGCTCGCAGCAGTAACGTTCATTCCCCTCCGGTTACCACTCCACCTTCGGCGCCCACCCCTGTGTCTGTGCCACAACCAGGTCCATCGAACAGTGGCTAGGACACAGACTTTCAAGCCATGTTGGCCAGCGCCCTCCAACAGATGTCGGGAACAACCCAGCTCGGGCCCAGACAAAGTGAGTCAGCCATGACTCCCTTTCTGATCTTGCGGACGACGTTGGACCCACAAATCAAAGCGATGATCTGAGCCCACCAATTCATCGACCTGGGATCACTGATAGCTAATTGTTTTTTTTTAAATGAAAAAGTGGGGGGGGGACATTTCCTATGCTGTCCCCCTCAGGCTGAAAAGTGGGGGGACACATCCCCTCATCCCCCACCGATCGACGCCCGTGGCCAATAGACATATTCTTGTCTTGTGTTAATTAGCGATGGAATGCAGATTTAATAACCTGATATGACTGGGGCATAATTGGATACGGAAATAGTCGAACATCCGATTATGCCTCGAGGTCATTTGTGAACCCGAAACCCATAATACTGTCCACCGCGGTCACATGACTGTGTAATACATTGCATCACATGTTGCCCACTATGACAATCTACGTTCCTTAGAAATGGTTCATACTCACGCTGAAAGTGTATGTCAAGTGTCAACTGAGGCAATTCATGTAGTTTGTCAAAGAAAGATTGCTAATATCCAAATCAAAACTTTCCACGATGGGCACACGTCGTGAATTGCCATATTCTCGCAATATGGCATGGTGGTGTCTCATATGAAACCCATGGCCTATGCAATAACTTTATTTGACAGATTGCGCTCATTATGAGGTTTCCCGTGCCATCCGGTTCTGCCTCACTATCTGGTTATGCCCCTGTTTCCCCAATGCTCCAAATGAACTTGAGAGTGCAGTGACTGACAGAAGTCAGTGGTGAGACGTCACCAGGACTGCCTACACGGCGTTTCAGGAAAATAGTTGCCAATGTCTACAAGATGACATGGACTTTCGGCACAGGACATGGGAACAAAGTTATGCAATATATAGACGTGCGTCCGGTACTTAGTAAAATGCACTACCATAAAATACTTATCTATTAGTGCTGATATGAAGGTTTCAGACCAGTGCAGATTGGCAGCATCAAATGATCTCTTAGGAACTTTGCAAACATAACAAATTACAATAAAAAATTACATCCAAACCTCATAAAAATAGAAAAGGCCAATAAATTGCAGTGATACATTGATGTACCTCTCTTCAAATGACGGAGCTGCTAAAATAATTAGAGGAAATATGTAGAGAAAAGGTCCCATTTGTTTATAATAAAACAGTTAGAAGACATTATACATAAGTGAACTGCAACTGGTCTACTATATGAAAACAATTACCACACGTTTGCTGGAACAACTGAAAATGTATATGAGAGGTGAATTTGCCTATAATTTGTGTGCACTGTGAAGTTTTTTTTTATATTTATATAATGACCAGCGCATTTTTCAGCATGTAGTAGAAATAGCAAGACAACATATTAATACTATTAAAATGTTATAATGTAATTTACCCCAAACCTACAAAACAATTCCCACAGGATTTGTCAATTGCACACAGCTTTTGTACCCATATCGCCGCATTATACACACACCATAGTTTAATCTGTGAAATGTAACAAAAGGAACGTTGACTGAAATGTCAAAGAAATTAAAGTTTGGTAATTACTAGTGTCAAACCATGTTAGCACCAGATTTCAATTATCCAACATATATGCTTAAACAAATAACGATGTTACAAAACAAATCAGAATTTAATTGTCATTTTTATTTAACCACGCTAACCAAGCGTGTACAACTTTATGCAATAGTCTTCCCATACAGTGGTGGATATTCATAAGAGCAGCCATCGTGCATTAATTGCAGCATGGCCAGATGCATCCCAGAGAAGCTGAGATGGTGTTCGACACATACAACTTCTAAATAGCAAAAAAAACCTAACATCAAACTTGTAGAAATGTATTTTTTTATTTCTTGAAAAACCCCGCCTATTCCCACTGTGTTTTATGGAAAAGGTAATTTAGGAGATCATCTGACGTATATAATATCAACTTCATTAGTGTAGTATGGATTACCTTGCCACTTTCGACCCGAATCTTCCAAACACATTTCATGTTGTTGATATACTGGGCCTCATTGATACCAAACCTTCCTTCTGCTGCTGTCAACTGTGCCGTTGAACCACCGGGACAGGCTGCAAGATAGCATAAGTCAAATCAGTTAAGTGACAGACTGGGCTAATGACATCTACAGTTTACAAGTCTTATTCAATGCAATTGCTGTCTCTCTACTCTAAAAGATCAGTTCTACTTATAAAAATTTAGGAGTTAATGTTCAATACCAGTTGCTTGTGATATCAAATAAAATAGTACATACTGGCATGCTGTACAAATGTTCACTATCCCAACAGGCAAGCCTGTTTAACCATGTAACTACTAGGTGTAACTACATTTGTTGAAAGTGGCAGAGACATGATGGACGTGTGGTCAAGACTTGACAAAAAGTGGCAGTTTGGCTAGATTAGTGTGGACGTGATTAATATAAGATCAGGCATAACAAAAAGTAATATTTTTTATTCAAAGTATTAGCCAGACTGCTTTGTTTTACATACACTGTACTTATAATTACCATGACAAGATACAAACTTACAAAGTACTTACAACTATCAAGTAATTAATCTAGTGTAACAAGAAAGTGATAGACGAAAATCATCTTGATTATTATTATTTGCACTGCCGTGTTGCAGACATGACTAATTGCAGATGATGACAAATATACAGACAACTGCATATGTAGCAATGAGGATATTAAAAAAGTATGAGACTTACGGTCAGCTATAGTCTCGTACTTAATGTCGAAGCCACTTGAGGTACTGGTATAGTCAGTCTGGAAAGACACAAACAGCGAATTGCTGCTGGAGAGGGTGACTCCCGGCTCTGATGATCCACAACGGCTCCACACCAATGTCTCTGTGTCATCCTCACCATCGTACAATTTGACTGAGTCGCCAAAACAAGTGAGGCCAAACTTGATGAACGTCAACTTAATTTTCTACAAACAGACAAGTCAACAAGCACAACTGAACATGTTCTGTATCACCTCTAGTTTTAAACACTGAATTCAAGACATTTTTCTGCAGATATTAGATAATGGAGGTTTTCACTGGCTTATCGCAAACGTTTGGCAACATTTTAGATCACAGTAAACTTGTTGAACCTTGCTAAACTAAATTTTCTACAAACAGACAAGTCAACCAGCATAACTGAACATGTTCTGTATCACCTCTACCCACGGGGGTAGTTTTAAACACTGAAGTCAAGATGAGACATACATTTTCGTGCGGCTACAATAATAGAGGTTTTTAGTTACTAAGTTCAAACCGTTTGGCAATATTGTAAACCACATTAAAATTAATCCCTGCTGCTGTTACATACTCATGTTTCAGCCCTTTAAAATGCTACTGAGGTGAATTTAGGAAGACAATTGGTATCCACTTTACATTGTTATGGAGGGGTATGGCAGAAATTACCCAAATTTGATTTGTACTTTTGTAAATAAAGTCAAATAAGTTGTGTTTTCATATGTATGAATTCGTGTATTTATGCTGGTTTATCTGCATGTTTTATTTTTGATGATCTGACCATGGATGCAATAAGTACGGCAATTCCCATTGTTCCCATTCCTTTGTTAGAGATTTCTTACATTTATAAATGACATTTTAATGACTGACCTTCTTGGAGGACTAATAAACAACATAATACATTTTAGTTTTACATTTCAGTATCTTAAGACCATCCTAAATGAGAAATCATAGCAACTTTGATGAAGGAAGCGTTCCTAGTCACATGTGATGTCTCGATCTTGGTATGGAGCATATAGCCAAAAATGTGTAGTGTCCACAAAACAGTGTTTCTGATGTAGATATTTCTGATAAGACTTAATGTAGTGTGATTATCTTATTTAACTTTAATAATGAACAGGAAAGAAGGTTTATATCCAGTGAAACAATTTTAAGACATATATCAATTATCGCTGCAGGTGTATTGCAACGTTTTTTACACAGCATTACTTCTTGTACAACTGATTGCTAAGATCAAATTATTTGTTTATTTGATGACAAAACATAAAAATACAATAATTACCTTAAGATACATCAAGTAATCCCCACCAATTTAACGATCTATGCTCATCGTAGTATATGTATGTATCTAGAAAATACTCATTGTATCTTTAATTACTAAATTATCTTTGCATAAAACAAATGCTACCCGTGAGGTAAGATGGAATTTGCATCATCATAACCATGGTAACCATTAACTCATAGAATTGCTGATATGTGTGATATTGTGGAATAACCCACGAACAATTGAAATCATGTGTCTGGTTTTCAAACGGATTGTATTACCTAGGTTATATATGAGGTTTTGCAATGAAGTATGTAGTTGTATTTTTATTAAATAAAATGCTTAATGAAACATAAAACAATAAAATTAATCAAATAAAATTACAACACCATACCTCTTTATCACTGTTGCCTTGTATTACATGCTGGACACGCAAATTTAATCAAATGTACCAGCAGTAAATGATAATGACAGGCTACATTTTTAGGCCAGGTGTATCAGGTACATATTGATCTATATATATATATATATATATATATGTATATATATATATGATGGAGCGACGAATTAGACTGTACTGCGGGTATACCATCTGGCATGGAATATATATATATATACACACACACACATGTATGTGTAACGGTATTGCTTGTTTAATACTATATTAAATATATCAATACAAACAACTTGTCATGTTCAGGACGTTTATTACCGAACTCTATATGTACGTGGATGTAGTGTATTGGTTCCCCCTATTGGACTATGTGTGAGGTAGACCCTACACTTGGACACGTGATACGCTAGGTATCTGGAATGCGCATGCGCACCATGTATGATGCAGCGAGTGGCTGGGAATAAAATATGCAGCGCATTTAAACTGGTGTTTGATTAAATTCGATTCACATTCTAAAAACCGAGCCGTTACAGAATGTGACATCGGCGACGAGGATTTTGTCTTACGTTTCAATACGATTTGGTTGATAAAAACTACGAGGCAGGTAGGCAATGCATATCACATTATGATAATGATAAAGTTAAAACATAAATATGTTGTGGTAGAAAACATGAAGTTTAATTCAAATCGGTGAAAAGAATATCCTTCAGATCATGACGTAGGGCGTAACATCAGTCACAGATGTCCGTATTTGTAGCATCGTTGTTGATGCACCCGCCTTCACAGTTACACAGAATAATGCACTTGATTCCTGCTCTGGCACATTTGCAGTTTCCTCTGTACGCCTTTCCACATCCACAGTGGTGGAGGAGAGCACACGCTTTGCTGGCGTCGTCTAGAACAGTCCAGAATGGCACCAATAGTTTCGTGTTCACGTCTTGCATCCAACCCCCACACTGAAGCATCCGGGACATCTTGGTGTCGCTGCCTTGCTTGTCTCCAGATGTAACCTGCCTGGTACAGAGCTCGCTTTGCATGTTGAAGCAGCGTTTCCTGTGTGGGGGGATGTGGTCGAGCGTCCTAGTACCATTGGTGAAGAGTTGACGTCTCACATCATTCACCCTTGAGCAGCCACTGCTCTTCCTGTACATGACAACAGTCCAGCGTTCAAGGCGTGCCATGTGGATGGAGTCAAGTGTCAAGAGCGTAGGATCATCAGAAAGAGTGAGTAGTGTTTTCGTAAGGTCAGGGTATGCCTGCCATGCTGCCCAGGCTGTCTTCTTCCCGATACCAAGGAACGATGATGTTTCACACCCCATGAATGAATGGAACAGTGGACATGACAGCGATTTCTCAGGACCAAGTGTTTGGGTGATTTCATGAACTGGGATGTGTTGGAAGGCTTTTCCAGTTCCAATGCCTATCCACAACTCCATCACTCCCAGGCTGCCAAAATGTCCAGCAGCAAATGATGACAACATCACTGTCGACTGTGCAGATGAAAGCTTTCGATTGACCTTGTTGTGCGGCGTGAGAAAGATGCAGAAATATCCTGCTATCAGCCTCCTGGTGATTGCATGACATGATCGTGTCAAAGTCAGCCACCGACTGGCTGTCGGAGGAATTCACCAATACATGATCGTCATACGTGGAGCAAACCACAACATCGGTGAACTGAGATGACGTTTCGATGACAGCTTTTGAAAGGAACCTAAACAGCTGCACTTTGTTTCTTGAATTTGCTAGAAACTTGTTCCAGTCACGAGGTACAGGTGTAGAGCCTTCGACGATGGTTGTCACGCCGGGGTTGCCTCGTTTTGCCTGAGCCTGGGCTTTGAGGTTGTGATCATAGCAGATGTCCCAAATGATGTCGAGACGCGGACCATTGTGTGGTAATAAAGGGTTTCTGGGTCGCAGAACACTAATAACTGAGAATACATCCTTGGCGAATCTCATTTGCAGGCTGTGACCCTCTTCGTGATGACCAAGATGTTGTGCAGTGGCACCGATATCAGCAGCATCCTCGAAGGCAGCGAGTGCTTGCAACTTCTCATTTAGTGCCATCACATGTTCGTCCATTGTATCTGGCATATCAAAGAGATTGGCAACTCCTGATGCACTTTTTCACTTCTATTAGCTGAGGTTAATACAGTGTATTGGATTCACTATGCCACTTTCTTGTCTCCGGTGATTATGGCATGGCCACAAACATGTGTGTGCTACCTGTCACAGGCTGACATCATGGCATTGTGCCTGGATCAATCCCGGATATTCATATTTATTTTTATGAACGAAATACAGCGCTGCTGTGTTTTCCTATTTCAGCAATGCCTAAGGTAAAACATGGGAGGAAAGGCAGCCCTCCACCTTTGGCACACCACCATTCGCGATCTGCAGCGCCAACTGCAGGAAACTCAAGCCAAACTGACCAGAGGCTCGCAGCAGTAACGTTCATTCCCCTCCGGTTACCACTCCACCTTCGGCGCCCACCCCTGTGTCTGTGCCACAACCAGGTCCATCGAACAGTGGCTAGGACACAGACTTTCAAGCCATGTTGGCCAGCGCCCTCCAACAGATGTCGGGAACAACCCAGCTCGGGCCCAGACAAAGTGAGTCAGCCATGACTCCCTTTCTGATCTTGCGGACGACGTTGGACCCACAAATCAAAGCGATGATCTGAGCCCACCAATTCATCGACCTGGGATCACTGATAGCTAATTGTTTTTTTTTTAAATGAAAAAGTGGGGGGGGGGACATTTCCTATGCTGTCCCCCTCAGGCTGAAAAGTGGGGGGACACATCCCCTCATCCCCCACCGATCGACGCCCGTGGCCAATAGACATATTCTTGTCTTGTGTTAATTAGCGATGGAATGCAGATTTAATAACCTGATATGACTGGGGCATAATTGGATACGGAAATAGTCGAACATCCGATTATGCCTCGAGGTCATTTGTGAACCCGAAACCCATAATACTGTCCACCGCGGTCACATGACTGTGTAATACATTGCATCACATGTTGCCCACTATGACAATCTACGTTCCTTAGAAATGGTTCATACTCACGCTGAAAGTGTATGTCAAGTGTCAACTGAGGCAATTCATGTAGTTTGTCAAAGAAAGATTGCTAATATCCAAATCAAAACTTTCCACGATGGGCACACGTCGTGAATTGCCATATTCTCGCAATATGGCATGGTGGTGTCTCATATGAAACCCATGGCCTATGCAATAACTTTATTTGACAGATTGCGCTCATTATGAGGTTTCCCGTGCCATCCGGTTCTGCCTCACTATCTGGTTATGCCCCTGTTTCCCCAATGCTCCAAATGAACTTGAGAGTGCAGTGACTGACAGAAGTCAGTGGTGAGACGTCACCAGGACTGCCTACACGGCGTTTCAGGAAAATAGTTGCCAATGTCTACAAGATGACATGGACTTTCGGCACAGGACATGGGAACAAAGTTATGCAATATATAGACGTGCGTCCGGTACTTAGTAAAATGCACTACCATAAAATACTTATCTATTAGTGCTGATATGAAGGTTTCAGACCAGTGCAGATTGGCAGCATCAAATGATCTCTTAGGAACTTTGCAAACATAACAAATTACAATAAAAAATTACATCCAAACCTCATAAAAATAGAAAAGGCCAATAAATTGCAGTGATACATTGATGTACCTCTCTTCAAATGACGGAGCTGCTAAAATAATTAGAGGAAATATGTAGAGAAAAGGTCCCATTTGTTTATAATAAAACAGTTAGAAGACATTACACATAAGTGAACTGCAACTGGTCTACTATATGAAAACAATTACCACACGTTTGCTGGAACAACTGAAAATGTATATGAGAGGTGAATTTGCCTATAATTTGTGTGCACTGTGAAGTTTTTTTTTATATTTATATAATGACCAGCGCATTTTTCAGCATGTAGTAGAAATAGCAAGACAACAGATTAATATTATTAAAATGTTATAATGTAATTTACCCCAAACCTACAAAACAATTCCCACAGGATTTGTCAATTGCACACAGCTTTTGTACCCATATCGCCGCATTATACACACACCATAGTTTAATCTGTGAAATGTAACAAAAGGAACGTTGACTGAAATGTCAAAGAAATTAAAGTTTGGTAATTACTAGTGTCAAACCATGTTAGCACCAGATTTCAATTATCCAACATATATGCTTAAACAAATAACGATGTTACAAAACAAATCAGAATTTAATTGTCATTTTTATTTAACCACGCTAACCAAGCGTGTACAACTTTATGCAATAGTCTTCCCATACAGTGGTGGATATTCATAAGAGCAGCCATCGTGCATTAATTGCAGCATGGCCAGATGCATCCCAGAGAAGCTGAGATGGTGTTCGACACATACAACTTCTAAATAGCAAAAAAAACCTAACATCAAACTTGTAGAAATGTATTTTTTTATTTCTTGAAAAACCCCGCCTATTCCCACTGTGTTTTATGGAAAAGGTAATTTAGGAGATCATCTGACGTATATAATATCAACTTCATTAGTGTAGTATGGATTACCTTGCCACTTTCGACCCGAATCTTCCAAACACATTTCATGTTGTTGATATACTGGGCCTCATTGATACCAAACCTTCCTTCTGCTGCTGTCAACTGTGCCGTTGAACCACCGGGACAGGCTGCAAGATAGCATAAGTCAAATCAGTTAAGTGACAGACTGGGCTAATGACATCTACAGTTTACAAGTCTTATTCAATGCAATTGCTGTCTCTCTACTCTAAAAGATCAGTTCTACTTATAAAAATTTAGGAGTTAATGTTCAATACCAGTTGCTTGTGATATCAAATAAAATAGTACATACTGGCATGCTGTACAAATGTTCACTATCCCAACAGGCAAGCCTGTTTAACCATGTAACTACTAGGTGTAACTACATTTGTTGAAAGTGGCAGAGACATGATGGACGTGTGGTCAAGACTTGACAAAAAGTGGCAGTTTGGCTAGATTAGTGTGGACGTGATTAATATAAGATCAGGCATAACAAAAAGTAATATTTTTTATTCAAAGTATTAGCCAGACTGCTTTGTTTTACATACACTGTACTTATAATTACCATGACAAGATACAAACTTACAAAGTACTTACAACTATCAAGTAATTAATCTAGTGTAACAAGAAAGTGATAGACGAAAATCATCTTGATTATTATTATTTGCACTGCCGTGTTGCAGACATGACTAATTGCAGATGATGACAAATATACAGACAACTGCATATGTAGCAATGAGGATATTAAAAAAGTATGAGACTTACGGTCAGCTATAGTCTCGTACTTAATGTCGAAGCCACTTGAGGTACTGGTATAGTCAGTCTGGAAAGACACAAACAGCGAATTGCTGCTGGAGAGGGTGACTCCCGGCTCTGATGATCCACAACGGCTCCACACCAATGTCTCTGTGTCATCCTCACCATCGTACAATTTGACTGAGTCGCCAAAACAAGTGAGGCCAAACTTGATGAACGTCAACTTAATTTTCTACAAACAGACAAGTCAACAAGCACAACTGAACATGTTCTGTATCACCTCTAGTTTTAAACACTGAAGTCAAGAAGAGACAGACATTTTTTTTTGCAGATATTAGATAATGGAGGTTTTCAATGGCTTTTGGCAAACATTTGGCAACATGGTAGATCACAGTAAGCTTAACACCAACGGCATTTTCCTCAATATACACATACATATATTCAACAGTAGATTGTCTATTTTGTATTTTAAGAACTAAGCTTTTCAGCTAACAAGTACTACTGTAAATCCTTAAACTTTAATGGCTAAAGAAAATAAATATCATCCATTTGTTGATTCAGATTCAACTACTAAAACGATTCTAATGAAAACACTAATCCACCTAGAACAACAATCAAACATACCAGCTATACCTGCCATCACCAACAAAGGACTCGCCAAATTCCTTCATGACTAAAAACTAACAAATTAACAGTATCAGATGAAGTGCCGGGAAGAATCTTACAAATTGCTATCAATTAATTAGTTCCTCAGAGAGATCTTCAAGCAATCAATTAACAATGGTGAACTTCCCTTCATGTGCTTGTATGCTAAGTCTTCAAGAAGGGAGAACATTAACTTGCATCAAATTACCGTCCCACCTCCATTACCTCAATGGTGGACTACCTCAGTGCAGTAGTGCAGTGTCTAGAGCTTCAGATTCTCAAATGCGAGAATCCAGTTTTGTATCCTGTGCTCCATGTATAACGTGAAGTAAATGTTTTTAGTCTACATTGGTCCAGCACTGTATGAATAAATCCCTGCCTGTAGACAGTGGGAATTTTGTGTTTATTGAGTATGGCATTATATCAGTACTATATATATATATATATATATATATATATATATATATATACACCTCCACTTGGAAATCTAACTTTCGCAAGTATGGAGAACAAAGGGTAGTGGGGGTAGTGGTAGGTGGACATTCCAACTGGACAAGCAATATTATGTCTCACACAGGATTAGACTGTGCCCGGTTGCATGATATACACCCAAGTTAGGCAGTAAAATTACCAAAATCTCTCTAGGTGTCACCTACCTGGGCGACCGCATGGAGTGCATTGCACAACAGCTAGTTAAATGCCACCCAATTACGGGATACTGGCACGAGTAACCGATAAGCGGATTGCTGTGAGAAGAAACATGTATATGACATTCACAACAAAACACATACACATAATATTATGTGTGTGTATTTTGTTGTGAATGTTGTGTGTGTGTGTATGTATGTATATATATATGTATATGTATATGTATATATATATATATATATATATATATATATATATATATATATATATATATATATAGTGTATATATATATGACATTCACAACTAAACAGACACATACGTGTTTTTTATGAATGTCATATATAAACAGACACATACTTGTTTTGTTGTGAATGTCACATATATATGGTTGAAAGGCACGAAAACGTCGCCAGTCAGGTTTAGAAATGGAGAAAACAAATTATGTTATGCATTTGAAAATAATTAATTTCATGCGAAAGTTCATACGTACAGCTTTATGAAACAATCAATTTTATCATCCAAGCTATCTATGTTTTTTTGCACCACCTCGTCAAACAGTGATGATATTTTCGCCATTTTGTCCAATATATCCTACGTTATCCACCACCTTGTCGTACTAAATATGCGTGGATATACTTAAAAATAACAATTAATAAATGAACAATTTGTGTAATGCAAGCTGATATCATGGTTATGAAGTATGTAGAACGGATTCAGGTTCAGATTATTTTTAATATGACATTTCTTTTTTGCAAAATGTGAGCTTGTTTTGAAGATGCAGAAAAATGTGTAGTTGCAAAAGATGGCCGTTTTCCAAAAGCCACAATTAATGACTCAAGTAGGCCACGTAAATGCTTTTGGTACGATGTCTTGCATTGGGATCTTGTCTTCAACTGCATCAAAATAGTCATCGTCTGAACAAACTATGTGGTAGCTGGCGTAGCTTTCCCCAAAGGACGCCCGTGGATAACGTAGAATACAAACATTTCTGATTGTTCGTGCGCAATATATATATATATACGTTTTACAATATGTAATATTATGAAAACATAATGGATTGTGGGGCTAGTTAAATATATAATACCTTGATATGATTGTTATTAAAATGGTTCAGACATTTGTGTTAAATACATGTGTAATGAATGAAATTAAGCAACTAAATCGTGATAGTGTATTCATTAAATCATCAACAACGATATAGTGCACAATATATTATATCACTTAACACTTATTTTGACATCTGGAGCATTTATGGAAACATAAACAACTTAAATGTCTTGATGAAGGAGCGTAATTATCATGACAAATTAAAGTGTACACTGCAGCATGTGGATAACGTAGAATACATACGAATGTAATAATTTCTTATCATTGATCTATTGAAAGATACTGTTAAATATAAGATTACCTGAACACATACTCAAAATCTTACAAAATATTGCAGCACATATGTAACGTTTCATAGCACATGTATACGTATTCATGTTTCAGCAATCATATTTGCTGATAACGTAGAATACAAAATAATGTTGTGCATTTTGGCAGCATTTTAACATTAGACAGGGATACAACTGTCGTGTTATTACAAGATCACACTGTTGTCGTATATGACAGAAGAAATAGCAGTAATCTGGTCATTCGTTGTTTTGCAAAATGAGTTTAGTTAACTTAGTTAACGTTGAATACAAATGACGCAGAATGCAAGATTGGATAACCACCTATCAGTTGAGGTGAAATACGATCTCAGCATATAATGGACATTACCTGAATACATGTTGTGACCTGCCTGTTGGAGCAGGAGGGGCTAATGTTGTCAGGTTGTCCTTACCAATTACCCATAGATCTTCAGGACGTGGTTCTACTGTAACAACCTAAGACATTATAAACCTGCTATCATCTTCTCGTTTCCCACGCCACATCTCCCATCGTACAGTCCTTTAGCACATTACCTTGCACGGTTTCGAAATACTGCCATCGCGCAGGTATGTCACATGACCTCGTATAATTCACATCAGATTCACGAGTGTGCAGTTCCTATACTGACTTGCTTGATCCAACCAACGATGATCTTTACGATGCAACACTGCGCCATTTCATCTGGCAGCACTGCAAGGCTCTTGTGTTTCAAGTACACCGTTAACTCCCTTATAGTGAGTGTATCACCGCAGGAGAAACTTTCACTTGGTCCTTAGAGTAGTACACGCTGCTTATTTCCTCCAGAAAATGGCACATGTAGGTCTCGGTGAAATCTACTTGCAAGGTGCATTAGGTTTCTGCGAGAATGTGTTTTAAGAATGACAAGGTTCTCGTATTTAGTGCGGTTTGAAGGCATCTTTGAAGTCAACATGACCTTCGAAATAGTCTCTCATATACAATGGTATGGTTGCATTTTTGTATAAACGTTGATTTCCAACTTTGTTCAAAACTTCGCTCGGTGTATTCGCATCTTTCTCTGGAATTTCATGGCTTCTTCTCTTTCTAGCTTCCGGGGTCAAGTCAACTGTTTTATCGTAGTACATATTGATTGTTTGCTGACTTTCGCGGTTTTTTACTTTAACTTTAAAACAACACAAGTTGAAGAAGATACCCAATAGATATTACACGCTACAATGAAATGATAAATACTCCCTGAAACGTAGTATTATGTTACATGTGTCTGAATGTGTTCAAATGTTTCTGTTATGAATTCCACTCGCGTTTCGTTGACTTGATACTAGTTGGTTAATAACAGCATTCCCTTTCAAATGTTACATATGTGTGTATTTTACGATTTATCAATAAATGTTTACTATAATGTTTTATATGTCCTTTGTGCAAGAATGCTACACCCTTAGCTAGCTACCATTTTGTTTTCAGATTTCTGATTTAAAAGAGCTGCAAGTGATAGCTTACTTTTGCATACAAAAATAACTAAGTCTAAGTGGAATTATACGGTAGTAATCTCTCATTGTGAAGGAAATTTCACTAGTTTACCTTTGGTTTTGCAAATTGGGTGTCAGACCCGCAGCAAAACCACTTTCGTTTGAATCTGGCCCAAACGTTGCCGTAAGAATGCCATGGAATGTGTTACAATGCTTCCTTCCCCGCGATAACGTAGAATACAGGATAACGTAAAATACATAATTTCATATTACTGAGCCATATGTAATTGAATTAGGTATGTATATCATGCACAACTTTTATTTCACAAACTAAAAAAGGCAATCTCATATAGTATACCTTGAATGTAAATTTGGGAAAGAAAACATTATCATTATGAAGGGAATCTAGCTAGTACAATGTTTCATTTGTTTGTCATGCATGCATTGCTAAACACAAACTTATCTTTGGTTTTGCAAATTGTGTGTTAGACCCGCAGCAGAACCACTTTCGTTTTAATCTGGCCTAAACATTGTCATAAGAACGCCATGAAATGTGTTACAATGCTTCCTTCCCCGTGATAACGTAAAATACCGGATAACGTAAAATACATCATTTGGTATTATTGGACCATATGTAATTAAATTAGGTATGTATATCATGCACAACTTTTATTTCACAAAATAAATAAGTTAATCTCGTATAGTATACCTTGAATATAAACTCTGAAAACAAAATTATTTCATTTTGAAGGGAATCTAGCTAGTACAATATTACATTTGTTTGTCATGCATGCATTGCAAAATACAAAGTTATCTTTGGTTTTGAAAATTGTGCGTTAGACCCGCAGCAGAACCACTTTCGTTTGGATCTGGCCTAAACTTTGCCATAAGAATAGTATGGAATGTGTTATTATGCTTCCTTCCCCGCGATAACGTAGAATACCGGATAACGTAAAATACACCATTTGGTATTATCAAACCATACGTGATTAAATTAGGTCTCTATATTATGCACAACTTGCAGTTCACAAAGGAAACAAGGTACCCTCATATATTATACCTTGATTGTATACTGGGGATAGCAAGTATATGATAAAAGTGGATAACGTAGAATACATTCTTAACGAGGACGCTGTTTTTCTGCCACTTTAATGTCTTCTGACGATCAGAAAAGTTTCCTACGCTCATAGCTTATGATTTTAGGTGACAACCCCATGTATATGTGTTAAGCAGACATACTTTCCAAGCAGATAGCTCTTCATTGGTACACAGTTATGATGTATATTATGCGGATAACGTAAAATACATAAATTTTGTGGACAAGTTATATACCTGGGTAAGGTAAGGAAAATAGATGCGAATATTTTAGAGAACATCATAAAATAATAGGTATGTATTCATAGAATGAACTAAAGCATGCAGTTAAGCAGCTAACAGTTACTAAATATTACAAATACCATCCTTTTTAATACTACCCTTTGCTGTGGACAAGCCAAAATGGGATTCTGTGTGTGTTTCATAGCCACAAACAGATATAAATTATCATACCATCATAAAAACACAACTATCGCAAGAAAGAGCAAGCCGAGCTCCTTTTGACTACGCTATTTATATTCCTAGTAAAGCCATACCACTCATTTTATAGACAAAAGACACAATATTTGCTACTGGCGACGTTTTCGTGACTTTCAACCATATATAAATATACACATGTATATATATGACATTCACAAAAAAACATGTATGTATCTGTTTTCTTGTGAATGTCATATATATATATATATATATATATATATATATATATATATATATATATATATATATATATGACATTCACAAGATATATATATATATATATATATATATATATATATATATATATATATATATATAAGCCTAAAGGCACCTTATGTCGACCAGTGCCTAGAGGACCGGCTTATGTAGACCAGACGTATATTTTTATTTAATACATTTTCCAAAGATGTAAAACTGGAACATTGTTTCTAATACTAATGTTTAACACATAATGAAAGTTCATCAAAATATTTCAATAAATAAGGTATATGCAAAAAAAATCGGTCTACATAAAACCGCGTATGCATAGATGCCGATTTATGTAGACCGGAGCAACGCCGGAAGCTGCATATAATTAGTTAGCCTTTTTTGCGGTAGACGCCGAATCTAGTAAAGAGTAAAACAGTGTTGAGTAATGTAAACTAAGTCGAAGCCGAAGTTATGTTTGTTCACGGAATGTATCGATGCTATAACAACAAAGACCAACATTTTATAAAGATAAAATTCAAGTGTTACTAATTTTCACATAATAATATAGCCTTTTGCATCAGTATGAAGCATATCATACACTGAACACGAAACTCCAACCCTTCATTCGGTATACACCATAAATATAGTTTTATAAGAACTTTTACCGGGTACACATAACCCGGCACACAATATATTCAAAAATATGCATGGCGCTGGAGAAAACATGCTCAAAATAACTTCAGATGTTGTTCATTTAAAAATTAATTATGCAGTGCTTCACTGTCATATGAACTGTGTGCACAAGCAATGTTACTGATCAATTCAATTGTGTTAGTTGTGAACTAACACGTCAAATCTTTATGTAGACCAGTTTTGGTCTACATAAAACAGCGGTCTACATAAGCCGGTTGTATATGCATAATCGGTCGAACACACCTCCAGTTGGAAATTGCTGTGTTTTGAGAAAAAACGTTCCCAGAACTCATTTCAAGTCTCACAGTCATCATGGAGTAAGCAGCGAGACAACAGCAAAATCGTCAGGACAACCTTTCTCATGCTGAGATTGTGGCCTTAATTTAGGCATATGGCCAAACATAAGAACTGTTATAATTTAATAGTTATGCAATATTAATTAATTAATCAATATTCGTATACAGACAAACACAAAAACAATAAGCCACAATGTCCATGATTATGAAGATAATTACACATTATATGCAATGTGTATTACAACATTAATAGCAATTACAAATATAAATTAATAAATCATTTAATAATAGTTCGATTAATTACTCAATATTTTTTTATTAGCACACCACTTTGATAGACCTACACATCTTAGTAAAATGCCATAATGTCCATATTCATGGAGATATACATACTAAGAACTGTGTACAATATCACATATATGCAGTGGTAATAAATGCAAAGTAATAAATCACTGTAATAATAATAATAATAGCAATTTAATTTGTCAATTTTTATTAATTAGCATGCAACATTGACAGACTGACATGTAAGTAAACACCGTTATGTCCATGATTATGAGGACAGTCATATAATTTATACAAGCAGTAAACCACTGCTGCCATTGATACAAAGTGGTGTGAGTCACCTAGCTGCATTTGGGGCTGCTTCGATCAGTTGCCCCAGAAAGTTCTGCCTCCCTTGTGACATAACTTAGCATGCAACCTCTCCTACTGGCTAGGTGTTAATTACCCTAACAGAGCTCGACATTGGCACTGGCCTGATGGCCCGACGCATGTTTTAAAGCTGTCGGGCCAGTTCGGGCCTCCGAATGTTTAATTCACTTTTATGAATAATAATACTACGTGAACAGTTTTGACTGTTTCGTGGCACGATATAATCATATTATAATATCATGAAATGACAAATTACTTTATAAATTCCATAGAATTGTGAGTGTATTTTCAATTCTACTGGCCCGGTGGGCCAGTAGTTTTAATCCTCTACTGACCACCATCGACGTTTCCATAACCCGACCGACCCTTCATAGAAAAATAGAACGACCTTAATAATATTTCTCTATTTAGTAACGTTCGTTTTGTTATTATTACACAATTACTATTTCACAACTGTGTATAAAATTATACTGTGTATAAATATTATTACACAACTGTGTATAAAATTTGCATGGGCACAATCTCCAAATTTCTTCTAAACATAGTATAGCAAGAGACCACCAGTAAATGGTATGGATGAGCGTGTTCACACACACACACACACACGCACACACGCACGCACGCACACACGCACGCACGCATGCATGCATGCACACACATATATAGCTTATTATATTTTATATAATAATACACATGATTTTCCAAAATAATCTGTAAATTATATACATTTTCCTCATTTCAATGTCCAAATTATTTTGATGCACATATGCAGATAGTTTGTCGATAGATGACTAATGTAATTGTACTTATTTTATTTTAGATAAGAGCGAGCCTTAAATCAAATCAGCAAAAGGCAAATGCATATTGTCACCTGTCTTGTTAACGTGAGACGCTTATTACTAAAATTACTATCTAAAATAATGTTTAATTCCTTTTAGTTGATCTGTATCATAAACCATATTCGTCTTTTTTTAACTGATGGCTCGCAGCAAAAAATCAGACGTCTCAAAGTAAAATGGCTTTTAAATGTGTTTCTTAGAACTGGTTAAATAATGGGGCCTACATAATCACACCCAAAATAGTCATAGGGTGTAAAACAGCCCCAAACCCGCCTAAATCCCCACACGAGTAAGTGTTTTGTGTGCTGTTTTTACTTTGTATGTGCTATGATGGCAAAGCAAAGGTAGTGATGAATTGGCTGGACAATTTCGAACAGCTGTTGCCAGTGGAAGACCTGACACTGGTCAATGATGTAAATGGTATTTCACTGTTTACAATATCCTTTTAACTCCAGCGCAAAACTTAAAAACACCAGATTGATTGGCCTGACAAGTGTCAAAGTCAAATTACGATCTAATGAAGTATGGGGTATTCCATGTCAACACAAATTTTGATGACATTTTGTATGTTGGTTTATGACCACAAGTCTATGTTTCCCACTAATCTTTGACATTAACACCCAGAGATAGAAGTCATCAAAATATAACTTGACTTTGATACATGATAACCTTTCTGATATCTTTCTGATTCAAAGTTTTTATGATTCGTGATTTGCACGACTAACAACAAACGTGTAACTTCAGATTTCACTGATTTGTTTTTATGTTTAGGCATACATGCATAGCAAGAATCAGTAAACGTTTTTTCATGCACAACCGAACAGTTCAGGAGTTATGAATTTTAAAAGCATTTCATTTGCCACTTTAATGCTGAAATATAGGCAATGAGTACAATAATTATGTTCTGTTCGTATGCAAACAGCGACTAACTTCCTGTAATTTGTCTTGTTTTTGTTTGCTAGTTTGTTTTGAGGGGAAAGATGTGACGAAATAATGTATGCTTCCCGACAGGGTGAAGCAAGGAGCAACCCCTGGGCAAGCGTTTCCATCAGCCATGATTGTTGACTTATGCTCGTTGATTACAAATGACAATTAAAGACATTTAAACCGAGATCTTCACAACATGCAGCTTTCCAATGGTAGGCATGCGTGAATTGTAGGCTGTGCCCTGATTCGCAGTTCCTGGGTAATTTAAATGTGGCTTACATTTAAAAGGACGATGGTCGCGGATGGGAACTACGCCAGGAATCGACACAAAAGTTTAATTGGTTTTCGATTTTTTTTACCAGTTTTGCCACCCCTATATTTAAAAAATGAAAATTTGAATTTGGACGAATCACAGAAATTACCAAATCGGGTTTACGTTTCCGTGGAAGTTTCTCATGCCTGTACCAATATAAAATGTAGTTCGACATCATGAGTTTCGATCATTGCTGGTAAATTTGCTAAATGATATGGTTGTTATCATTGTGAAGGCTTCATGATGGCGAAGCTCTGACTTCCTGCGTCAGTCGTGTGTTTATTGTTAAATCCGTGGTAATTAGCAATGTTCCCCATTCGATAAAATTACCGTGAAAAAAATAATAGCATTTTTACGCAATTCTTCAACTAAATTCATGTACACTACTAGCTACTCTTGCATCGCTGTGTGGATATTCCTGGATCGTTTCAGTAGTCAATGTCAACGAGGTGGCAATGACGACTTCGTTAGAAGGTAACAGCCAGTCCGAAAATCACCAGATTTTTATTCTCGTGTATACATTTTCGAATAAACGCCAAAGGGATATACGTATTTATTATGGATTTGAGGATCATGTATGCTTATAGTGCCGACAGTCGACGCTAGTCAGTTGTTGTGTGCGGACAGAAGTCGGCGCTTGTCATAAAAACTAAATGATGTTTAGCACCCAGTACTGTTTTAAGCCAACTGCGGACTGGAATCGAATGCCTTATAGTCACTTAGTGTATACATCGCATAAACCATTCATGAAATGTAAGACACTTAAGCCAAACCAGCCTATAGGAAACCGACAGCCATATCTAGGAATAAATGCATTACAAAACACCTCACCTGGAACAAACACCTCCATCAGAAAATAGCTTTAGCAAACCATATAATGACACTTATCAAACGCAATCTTCAGTGTCCAAAAACATCAAAACAACTGCACAACCCTTGTCTGACCACTACACTCTACTAGAATATTCATCATTTCTATGGGATTCCTACGCCCAATCGTTATCAACAGAATACAAATAGTTGAAAGACAGGCTGCTCACATTTGCCTTAACGAATATATATCCCAAGAAGCCATATGCATATCAGAAAAAATAAGTTTCGAACAATAATAAGCAGTCAAACAAACAGATCTGATGCCTCACGTATCAGCAAGAACAACTGTGATGTAAATTCTTCCTTGAACAGACTGCACTTTACCAGATGCAAATTAAATAGTTTATAAAAAGTTAGTAGTCAATATACCAGAACTACAGAAATTGAAATAAGCTTTGATACATGACTAGTAACCAAAATAGCATGAGCATCTAACTCTGATCATATGACTCCTAAGAAGTTTTAGCCAGTACTCAACCATGACAAGGAATATAGGCACTGACAGATACAGGCACGCATGCATGCACGTGTCTGTCAGTGCCTACTGCCTACATGCCATGTGATAATAGAGCCACACAACAATAGTTCTTTTTAGTGCTAACCATATATTCATGACAGCTTGTTACCTTGAGTGTTGGTTATTATTAATGTAATTGTTTTAACTAAACAGACAATATTTCTTTCACTGGATTATCTGTGGTAGTGATTTTTGTTCTTGTACTGAAGTGACGTTTTGTGAATCATAATGATTATGCACTATGAAGTATACAAGTTATTATATTCCACATTACAGCTGTACTTTAATTTTAAAAGTAACCATCAAAGTTAATACTGCCATGAAGTAGTATTAAAATGCAAACAGACACACCTGAATTTGTTTCACTGTATTGGTTATGTAAAAGCACTATTTAAATTGATACTTTTTGTTGAATACAATAAAAAGGTGTATGATTCATGTAACAAGTATTTGTGTTTTTTAATTGTTTATTTCCTAGGTTATACATGAAACAGATACAACACATCTGATTTTATTTTAAGACCGATAATAAAGTAGTTTTGATTTTATTTGTGTTATTTTAATTGGATTTTTTTTAATGAGTCCACTTTACATTTGGACACTGCATTGTTCAATTATGACCTACTGAATCAGTTGGAGTAGAGCTGAATTTATTAACATTTCTCACAAGTTTTGCATGAACACATGAACTTATTATGTATTTTCACTAAAAAGTTCCAGAATTCCATGCCGGAATGGGAATTGCCCAGTGTAACATTAAACATAGCCGGATAGCTATTCGTGACCTATTCATGACTTATGCATATAAAACAGTAACCAATCGTAGTGGATGAACCAAACGTTAAATATGAATAGCTATCTGCAGATAGTTGTTATCTGCGATAATATTTATCCATTTATTATGCATAGGCCCTAGTTTATATAACATCAACATTGAGAGTGTAGTACAGCTTACCTTGCCAGTTTCAACCTCAATCTTCCAACTACATTTCATGTTGTTGATATACTGTGCCTCATTGATGCTAAAATGTCCTTCTGATGCCGTCAACTGTGCCATTGCACCATTGGGACATGCTGCAAGATAAATAAGTCAAATCAGTTAAGTGGCAGACTGCATGGGCTATACTACAAGATACGAGATACAAGAAGCTTTATTTAACGTCGGTTTACATGACAATTTATAACATTAGCTCATCTGAGCTATTTTCCGACATGCTATTGTTAATATTTGAAATACCACTGTACCAAGTAATCAAATAACCTTTCATACATTTATTCATTCATTCGGATTGCAAGCATTGCTTGCAAAGTTATTTGTTCCTTCAAATTCATGTTGTAAATTATATTACGATGTAATTACCGACTCTCGATTTAGTGATAAAACTTCTCTAAGGCACACCTTGGTTGGAGGTTCCCAGGGCTCTGTGTATATGGTTCACTACTTCTCAACACAATCTAATGATACATCATTGCAACAAACTAACAGCTGCCATCATCTGGCTGATGGTAACTGATAGAATCACCTAATTCTGTCAAACGATTATCTCCATTTACAATTATGTCACATGAAATATAACAGTTTAATTTCATTCTGGGCAAACATAGAGATTGAGATGGGTACACAAACATGCAAAGTATATTTATTAAAAATAGTTTGAAATAACATATCATTTTAAGACATTAGCATAAATATAAATTATGGTGTAGACAATATACAATATGAATCTGTAAAACTCATTTAAATAGTTTAAGACAATAAAACATATTTTGTTTGATTATTTGACTAATAAATAGTTTAAAACATTTAAAATAGATAGATCTATACATTATTTATTTAAAGTAGTTTCGATTTGATCTGATTTATTTTAATTGAACTTTCTTTATAAAAAATTAGTCCACTTTACATATGGACACTGCATTGTTCAATTATGACCTACTGAATCAGTCACTTTTCACCGAGAATGCCTGATCGTTTGAGTTGTAGTAGTAGAAACAGCCTCTTGCATACTTTTTGTGTTATTTCATCAACATGTATGTTCCATGTCAGGTTGCGTGCGATGGTAATGCCAAGTATCTTTGCCTCAGTTACTGGCTGAGTGTCTGTTCCATCGATACGTATACCGGTAGTTGGGAAATTTGTCCTTGTTTTAGAGAAATCAATAACAAGCTCTTTTGTCTTACTTTTGTTGATTTTTGTCATTTTGGATTGTCCACAATTAAGTATGCTGCTTCGGCTGCTCCTTGGAGATTTGCCGCTTGGGAGTCTAATCCAGTATAAACGATGCACGTATCATCAACATATTTGTAGGAGTCGCATTTTATTTGTAGATAATTTATCATGAGGATGAAAAGTATGGGGCTTAGCTTTGTGCTTTGTGGCACTCCTCCATGGATATGATTCTATGCAGTCAGATTGTGTGCTGCACAGATTAACTTGTTGGGTTCTTTCCATAAGGAAACTGGTGATCCACTTCATTAACATATTTGGGAGACCAAAACTTGCAAGTTTTTGAAAGAAAATGTTATGATTGAATAGACCAAATGCCTTAGAGAAATCAACCAGTAATATCCTGCTATCATGCTTGGCGGGAAAATTGGCAGATGTAGATGGTTGAAATTGGTGGTGTGTAAAAGTTGAAAAACAAGTGGAAATATTGATTGATAAGTATTCTTCTTGTGTTAAGGTTATTCATCAAGTTGTACTAGACATGTATTGAGTAGTAGTTTTGGTTAATTTGTTAGTTAACAGTATTTTTGAACAGATTAGTATAGTGGGTGATAATAGGGTAATCTAGCCTTCGACAAATTGTAAACAGGATTGAGCAAATCTGTTTATTAGATAATATATAAGAGATAAAGCAATAAGCATAACAGCTACATACATAAGATAATTATTTGATTAGGGGCCATTGTTATTAAAATAAGCAAGCGTTTTAGTAGGAAACCCTAGTTTGTTTATATAGGTAGTGTTGAATGTAGGCCGTGGCTATTTGTCCGGGTACGGACGAATAGCCTGGGGGACTATTCGTCCGGATACGGACAGATAGCCCATGGTTGCGTATAGGCTATTCGTCCGGATACGGACAAATAGCCCATTTTTGCATATGCGCTATTTGACCGGACAAATACAGATAAATAGCCCGACATCGCGCTATTTGTCCGGACGTCATAGTAAACGCGGTACCTTCTCACGGGTGTAAGTGCTATATGCTATTGATTAAGAAGGCATGTATGTTTAAATAGCAACTGTTTCTTCTGAAATAGTCGCAGTGCGGCAAGTTTTATTCACATGTACAACTGGCGGGTCGGCCAGTATATCATGTCACTCGCACGTACAACACGAGCGATTTACTTGGCATAGATGGGTAATGGTCAAATGAGCTCATTTTTGTGGTTTCTGTTGATAAATATTTCAATAAAAGTGACTTTAAAATGCCATAACTTTATTATGTATATAACTATTAACATATTGTTTGCCGTATTTTGAAATACATTGTATGGAGTAATACTTTTTCAATATTGATGTTTATTCATGCTAATTAATTAATAAGTTAATTAGCTAATATTAGTTAAGTAGGGCATCAAGTTAACAGACCAAGATATTCTAATTATAAGACCAGCAGAGTTCATAAATATGAATATATTTATTCATATTATGCAGTGTGCATAACCACATTGACTATGAGAATAAATATATATTAACTATAATCATGTGATAATAAATAAATTAATTAGTTAATAGGCGATAATTAGCAGGCAACCTTGACAGACAGAAACGTTTTTGTAAAATGCCACAATGTCCATGAATATGTTTATAATATTATAAACATGAAATTGGTAGAACCACCTTACTTATGGTAAGAGATATACATTAAACACTTATGTAATATTAATAATAAACTAATAAATAAATCAATATATGATTAGTAGCCGTGCTTTGTATAGACTTACACATGAATAAAAGGCCGCAATGTCCATAATTATTAAAACATTCCCACATTAATTACGGTAGTAAATACACATTACCCTGTAATTTCATATTAACACTAACTTAATTAATTAATAAGTTAATGTTGGCTAATGTTAGCATGCTAACTCGCGTAATGGTTGCGTTTTGATGAAAGCATGCAGTAAATAATTATGAAGTAAATATAATTTATGCAATGTTTAGAACCACATGAAACATTATGATCAACCATCAATAAATACATGTCATTACAACATAAATAATAACATTATTAATAAATATTAACTAAACAGCAAACTCAACATATCAATGCATGACAATGAAGCATAGTTGTCATACTTCACTTGTTTATGGATGATCGTGAGGTTACAGGTTGGACAAATGCTGCAGGCTCAATAGAGGCCAGTAATAACATGTTGTTATTTCATAATATTCTGCATTTCAACATGAACTGATGAAGTAATGTTTATAAACTGTTCACAGTGTTTCGTCACCGACTCCAACATCTCTTGTGCCAAATGCAAGACTGCTTTCTGCGTTACCCTCCACAGGGATAAAGTGCAAGACCAAGAAGATGCTCACTTACTCCACTTCACTATGTTTAGTGTAGATATGTGTATTATATGTCACATTCAGCGAGACAAGTTATGTAATAAATCAGAAATTTGTGTAAGCGGATGATGCATGTGACATATTGAAGCCTTTGTAGGTTCTGTATCTTCACAGATAAGTGACAGGTGCAGTTTTGTTCGGGCAATAAACTAATGTTGTGTTCTTGTCTATTAAAACTGCAGTGTACATGTCACGATCACAGGGACTGTATCTTCAGAGAGCGTAGATATGTCGCTGTATCGTCTTCAGTCAAACGAAGTTTTTGTGATTTCTGAAATAAAACAATTCAAAGTGCATGCAATAACTACAATAATTCATCAAGCACATTATGTTAGTACTATTGTATATTCATGTCAAGGATTTATATAAATAGCAAACAATAATTATTATTAATGTTTAACATTTCTAGAAGTAATTGCATTATTATTAATTAATTAGGAATAGTAGTGATATTTTATTAACAATATCATGATATTGGTTGAATGGCACATTATAATTAATAATTTTAAATTAACATGGACAAACTGAAGAAAAAAATATTTAATAAATGTAAAACAATTAAAGTGTTCATACTTTTCTAGCAACTTGCATTGGCAATCATAACTGAAGAAAACTCATATTAATAAATGTGATTTGTTACCTATTACCAATTAATTGAAATTAAGCCTATTTTCAACATCCCCTGGCTCTGCTCTTTTTGTGTGGAATTGCCTGATTTACTTAAAGAGAAATATATTTTATAAAACCATGTCAATACTAAATTAACTAAAATTACTAAATAAGTGCGCCATATATAAATTAGTGGAATACTAATATTCAATATCCACGATGTCGCTACGCGTTCCGATTGACGTTTCTGCGCATGCGCAATAAATGTAAAATCATCATTGTCCAGCGAAACGACAAAGGATTTTCGGTATAATGCCACGGGCTGTTTGTTAACTCTCGTGTGATGATTACTGTGAAGAGTTTCTTAAAATGTCGGTTAATGCAATACAATATTACGTTTTTTTTTTATAAATAACTCACGGATTATGGCGCACTACAGTCACGTGATTTACGCTTGCTATCAAAATATGCCTCAAAACTTGTTTGCCTCATGTTAATTTGCGACAAATAACTTCGCTGAGAAGTTATATACATCCTAACGAACAATTAACCCGTGGTATTTATGCCACAAATGCTTTGTCCTTTCACTGCACATTGATGATTTTACATTTATTGCGCATGCGCAGAAACGTCAATCGGAATGTTTATAACGCCGGAAAAATGTAAGCGCTACACCGCGCAAAAGCCATATTGCTCGAGCTGGCACGGCAACGAAATGTTCAACACATACCAATTAAATACTGCAGATATAAGTAAAATCGTTAATGTTTTTTCAAGCCGATACTACAAAATTATTATATAAATAATTCGGAAAGCGTAATAATACCTTTGCTTTGTCCCCTTTGATGAGATCGCATCCCCTTCGTCTTAGAGACCGAGCCGCTCTTGATCGTACGCTGTCGCACTTACATTTTTTCCGGTCGTTAAAAACGTTCCGTTTGACGTTTCTGCGCATGCGCAATAAATGTAAAATCATCAATGTCCAGCGAAACAACAAAGAATTTTCGGTATAAATGTCACGAGCTGTTCGTTAACTTTCCTGTGATGATTACTGTGAAGAGTTTCTTAAAATGTCGTTCAATGCAATATTACGTTTTTTTTTATAAATCACTGTCACGGATTATGGCGCACTACTGTCACGTGATTTACGGTTGCTATCAAAATATGCCTCAAAACCTGTTTGCCTCGTGTTAATTTGCGACAAATAACTTTGCTGAGAGGTTATATACATCCTAACGAACAACCCGTAGTATTTATATCATAAATGCTTTGTCTTTTCGCTGCACATTGATGATTTTACAAATACCGCGCATGCGCAGAAACGTCAATCGGAACGTTTATAACGCCGGAAAAATGTAAGCGCTACAACGCTCTTTATGTACCGCCTTGCACGGAAGCCTACGTAATATTCGCATATTCAATCGACGTGTTGTAAGTTTGAGTCTTACAGTAACTCGATCCCGCGAGAAATATGTCCGGACAAATAGCCTGGGAGGCCGACATAGGCTATTTGTCCGTATCCGGACGAATAGTACCCCAGGCTATTCGTCCGTATCTGGACGTATAGCCACTCCGTTGAATGTATCGGCTATGGAACAGTACTAGTACAGACTAAACTTATTGTTCATGGTAGCATAGGTAGTAAGTTGTTTATAACAAAAAGTGTGCTGCAGTTGCTGTACACAATAAACAAACAGTATTTCTAAAGACTAAGTTGGTATATACCCTAACTTGATTTAAAGAGATCATAATATGGCATCTTGCAAGCGGTAAGTGAAAGCAAGGTGGCATTTAGTATGTGACCAATGCCACACCTTTGGTGGATTTTGCAGTATCTGGGTGAGGAAAGTATTGGTCAGAGACAACGGAGGAAGGGTTTACTTTCCAATGTTTAGGGTGTTGGAAAATGGAATAGACTTGTATTGATTAGTAGTTTTGGTTAATTTGTTAGTTAACAGTATTTTTGAACAGATTAGTATAGTGGGTGATAATAGTGTAATCTAGCCTTCAGACAAATTGTAAACAAGATTGAGCAAATCTTTTTATTAGATATAATTAATATATAAGTTGGAAAGTTGGTGTTGGAAAGTGGACTGTCTGACAGCAGAGTTAGCTAGGCTAACAGATATTGTGAAGGGGAAGGTGATTGCAAGGAAAACAAATGGAGAAAGTACAACAGAAAACATGACATGCAGGAAGGTGATAGGGGAGTGACAGTAGAAAAGGAGGGAGGGACAAGGGGACAGGAGATGAGAGAAGTAGATTCAACAAGAGGAAAGATGAAGGGAAGACAGGAAGTGAGAGTAGATGTGACCAAACGGAAGTCAATAACAAGGATGATGACATGAAGAAAAGAGGCAGGAAAGAAAGGAACAACAGAGAAAGTGGCAGGGGAAAAAGTCAGCAACCAGAGAGATGCAAAACGGAGGAGCTACTCTGAAGCAGTGGTCGAGGGGGCATTGAGAACAGAAAGGGTATTTATGAGATACTCCATTTTGCAAAAGACGGATAGGACATTAAGCAAAGGAGAAGACGTTGTCGTTTGTCTTTCGGGGGCTAGGATAAAGCATGTGACTGAATGTGTAGAGAACGTATTCAGGCATGGCCAGGAAGGATATATATCAGGACATGTAGGGACGAACAATGCAGCCAGAGAGGGAACAACTAGGATAGTACAGAGCTACAAAGAGTTGGTAGAGAGACTGAAGAAGACAAGAGTTGAACAGATTATTCTCTCAGGAATCTTGCCAGTGATGAGGGGAAGGGGAGCAACATATAGAAACTACACTGGGATGGCAATTAACGCACTAGTAGAGCAGATGTGTGAAGAAAGAGTTGGATTTGTAGATTTGTTGGGATATTTTGTTGGGAAAGAAGACATGTATATGAGAAATGGCCCCCATCTAAGCGGAAAGGGCGTAGCAATGGTCTCCGAGAACCTGCTTCGATCTATGGACAGTGGAACAGGTTGCAACTGTTTAAACTAGTGTCGCAAGGGGGACACACAGAGAAGCCAAATACTAGAGGAATAAATAAAGACAGCACAAAGAAATCAGCAAAGAACGGCATGGAAAGCCCTACGGAATTTGGTTATAAATGTGTTTGTTTAAAGTAGAAGATATTGACCATCACAGGTATAACTGAATCTTGGGCCACCACCAATATATCAGATGCCGAATTAGGAATGACAGGATATGTAATGCTTAGGAAAGTTAGATTAGGAAGAAGGAGAAGTGGAGTTATTTTATATATTAAAGAATCCATCCAGGGTTATGAAATAAATTAGAAAAAGAAGCAGAATGTGAAGCTCTCTGGTGTAACACAGTTACATGAAACTCAACATTAACTGTTGGGTTACTTTATCGGAGTCCAAACATAAGCATAGAAGAGAATGAAAAGGTACATAATGCTATCATCGAGATCCAGTAAACACGAAAGCCCACACTGCACATGTACATAGAAACACAGCACCAATACGAAACTGCAATGCACGACATGCACTAAGGGTATACTACACTAATGTTGACAACTCACTTCTTAGCAAATATGATGAACTACACGCTATTGCCAAAGACTATGATGTGATTGCCCTGAATGAGATAAAACCAAAGAATGGAAGTGCACCAAACCTGGAAATCCTCCAGTTACCAGGGTTTGACCTGTTCACAAATGATCTACAACAATCAGGTACAAGGGGTACATGCATCTATGTCAGGACTGAGATCATGGCATGCCAATATAACCACCCGATTATTGACCAATTCGCTGATGCAGTGTGGATAACATTCAATGCCAACGGCGCATCAAATATAATAGGGTGTATATACAGAAGTGGTACCCCTGAAACAGCAAGACAAAGATACAAGCAATTACATGCAGCTCTCAGACACAGTGCAGAAGTAACCGGAATCACACACACCCTCGTGATGGGAGATTTCAACCACAACAGAATAGTGTGGGACCCTGAACCGTCAATCCCACACACAGACATACAGAGACGGATCTGATGAGCAGCAGTTCATTGAAACAATTAGGGATACCTACTACCACCAACATGTTCACAAGCCAACACGGTACCGACATGGTCAACAACCTACACTGGACGACCTGATCTTCACAACAGAAGAAAACACAATAACAAACCTCAACTATGGTCCACATCTGGGAAACAGTGACCACATCAGCCTCAATATGATCCTAAATATATCTGTGACTCGTGTGCCAAAGAAGAGGACGATATACAGTTATGACAAGACAGACTATGAAAAAATGAAAACGATGCTAAAGATTGACTGGAAAACAGCACTAGCGGATATGAGTACACAAGAGGCAATGGACAAACTAGAGGAAACCATAAAAGAAGCAGTAGACCAGTGTGTACCACACTACACTTTTACAGATAATGGTAGAGACAAGCCAATATGGATGACTAAATCTGCACTGAGAACAGTTAGAAGGAAGCATAGTGCCTGGATACGATATTTAAACACAAAGGAAGGGGAAGCCTATCAAACCTACATCAGATCCAGGAACATAGCCCAACATGCAGTCAGAAGAGCACGCAGACAATTTGAAAGAAAGCTTGCCAAGGAATGCAGGACAAACAACAAAGGTATTTGGAACTACATAAGAAACAGAACTAACACTAAGGGTGGTATAGGTCAACTCTTCAAAGAGGATGGTACACTTACCCAAGACGACAGGGAAGCAGCTGAGGTCCTCAATCAACACTTCTTCAAAACATTCACAAAAGAAGACACTACCAACATCCCGCACGTCGCACCAAATAGTGAGGGCTCTTAATGTCAGAAAAGGCCATAAATTTTCACTGCTGGACAAAAGCATGAAATTTGGCACAGATGACCTCCATGCCATACTATTTCAGAATTTTGATGGAAGCAACCTGAGATTTTGATGCTTCCACCACTTTTTGCAATATTCAAAATGGCTGCCATCGAAAATAAAAAACTTGCTTTTCCATATTTCATGAACAGTTTCACATAAAATGATTCTTTTTGGCTTAATATATACATTTTCTGGTCTTCTAATTTCAAATATGGTGCATTTTGACTTATTCGACATTCATATCCGCCATTTTTAAAGATGGCGGCCATATTCACTAATGTTGCTATATCTTATAAAATATGGCACTTAGAGTCGTTATTTTGGTATCAATGTATAGGTAAGTGGATAGCGATTTTAAATTTATCAAACATTTCACGCGTGACCTTAATTTGACCTTCACAATTGCCATTTAATAAAATGCGGCTGTAAAATCGAATAGTTTATGTATCTTTAAAACGAGATATTTAGAGGGATGCTATACGGACACTTTTTCAATACATATGTATATTGGGGTAGCTATTTTAAATATTTTACTTTTTGACCTTGACCGACATTCACATTCGCCGTTTTTCAAAACTAATTTCGTTATATCGTGTGAACTTTACCATCTAGAATGGATACATTTATACCATGATATAAGTGAGTGGTTAGGGTTTAAAATTTAATGAAACATTTAGCATTTGACCTTCACTGACCTTCTATCCGCCATTTTACCAAACAAACAATATAGCTTTACTATGCGCTTACTGACATTGGCCAACATCATATTCGCAAGGTGGCGCCCCGAGCGACGAACGCAATGCATCGTGGTATTGGAGCGGCGTAAGTATTTGTACTTACGGCTTAGAAACAATAATATCGGTTTATTACATTTCCTATCACAGTAATATTACCATGTTCTTTGTAAAAAGAAGTAAATATATTTCACGATCAATACATACACTTAGTAACCAACAAAATTGGATAACTTAACTGAATTAGAATCAAACAGGCGACCGGTGGCGATGTAAATTACACGCCGCCGTTTCGGTAGCGGCTGCGTGCACGTGTTCATTACGTTTGCGTGGTCAGCAATTTTGCAAGTACCATATAAACTGATGGATAACAAATGTGGAAGTATCATTGTATCTCTTCATAAACACAAATTATTGTTGTCTCGTTGCATACTGCCAAACATAATTATATTTATTTACAAGTGTCCCAAACCATAATTTTGTATCAGAAAATAAAACATTTGCAATATTTTAAGGCTATTCCAAAAGATACTAAATAAGGTAATATAACCCTTGATTTTGCAGGACGTGCGTGTTATGGTCGGAGTAGAGTGATGTGTCCAGAGTAGGAGTCATGGCCAGAACGACATTCATGTAGTGTGTACTTAAAGGAACTACATGGATACAACAGATGACAAGAAATCGTTTGAATGGTCATTGTGTTGCTTATGCCAAAGCCTAAAAAAGAAGGTCTTCGGTGTCCAGCCAGTCATCCGCAATATCATTCAGCATATGACACTGTAGAGAAGGACATCACTGATTTTGAGTCAATCAATGCATTGCCAGATGGCATTAAACTTACATATTTGAATGATGGAAGTGGTATTGCCAAAACTTTGCTTGCTAATAATGCTCAGTATCACAAATCCTGTCGATCAAATTGCAATGGCAATATGTTCAAAAGAGAAAGTTGCAAGAGGGTATCTCAATCGCAAACTCCACCCAGTCCGAAAAAGACTCGCTCCAGTTTCAATGCCAGCTTCGATCGCATGGTGCCAGCACGTGTCATGTATGGGAGAAGAGGAGGATCTTCATAAGGCAAAGACTAACGATATGGATAAAACGTTGAGATCTTGTGCTCAAGAAGCCGGTGACTGGGAGTTATATGCTAAGCTGCAGACATCATCAGACGTACATGCGTCTGATGTGTACTATCACAGTGTGTGCTTAACCAAACTCAGAAACGCTGCTAGATCTGCAGCTAGAGCAAAGGTGTCTTCTAATGTTAAGGATTCATGTTACCGTGATTCATTCGATGAACTGGTGATGGCTCAATTAGCGGCATACATTATTGAATCAACCCGTGTGTTGCCAGTAAATGAACTTGCGTGTATGTACCGCCAACAGAGGAAAGACCTAGGTAAACCAGTCACCTCGAAGATCCATTTAAAGAGATTCGCAGAACACCTGGTCACAATGGCTCCCGAAGAGCTGAAGGTAGAAGGAGAAGGGCCAGGACGTGGGCATATGACATTCATTGCACACAAGCGAACTGTCGGCGAAGCTTTGAAGTCAGATTATGAACAGAATAGGCAACATGCTTGCAACATCGTCAAGGCAGCTCTTAATATCAGAGACAGTATTATTGCATCATCTCAAATACCATTCAATGGACATTTCGGGACAGATTGCTTACAATCCACCATCCCTGAAACCTTGTTGACGTTCATGAAACTGGTACTACAAGGACCGGCCTGTTTGGGCGCCGGTTCTGAAGGTATCAACAAACAGAGGTCGAACGTTGCATGCACGCTCTCTCACTTAATAATGTTCAACACGGTAAAGCGGGAAGTCCCCGGCAAAACAGTGATGCGTCACAACAAAACTCGAGAGATGCCTTTCCCGCTATATGTCGGATTGAAAATACACACTGATGCCACGCTCAAGCATCTCATCATCAATTTCGAGAAGCTAGGACTGTGCATCTCGTACAAAAGGGAGAGGGAGATCAACAGAGCGTTTGCAATCGGAGTGAGTGAACGGATAAAGCAGGAGGGAATCGTTGTTCCTACCAACATGAGAAGAAATGTATTCACGACCACTGATCTTGACAACATCGATCAGCACAAAAGGTCTAACCTATCTAAGGAGGAATTTCACGGAGCGCTGATTACCGTTACCAACCACCTATCACACAACAACCAGGGTGAACCACGAGAACCAATCAATTTCGACGATACTGATCTCTCATCCAAGCCAGAACTTCCCGCATCCTATTCAGTTGTTCCCCCTGCACAACTTGATGCAAAAGCGGATGTACTACTTTCGCGCAGTGAGCATCCTGTGCGGCCTAGTCATGACAAAATTGCATGTGCCGTGGTCAAGGACGAACCTTGGATAACCGAAGCTGCAAAATTGATCACCCACAATGAGCTGAAACCTGATGACGTCGTAACCTGGGCAGGTTTCAACTCTACCTTGCAATCCGATGATAATGTGAAGCCTAGAGCCAACATTGGAATCTTGCCTCTCTTTCCACACAAAGCAGCTTCTGTCGCGATGGTCAAGCACTCCCTGCTTCTCGGAAAGTCGCTGACTGATTACCTGAATCCCGGTCAAACACCTGTGCAAGGCATGGATCAGCCGATCTACGCCATCGGAAAACAGATCCAATGGAAGTGGAAAGAAGACTTGGGCGAAGACAAGTACGTCCTGATGTTGGGAGCTCTTCACATTGAGTTTGTGATTGAGGCGGTTGAAGGAAAACTGACGGATTTTCGTACATCATCAGTGAGGCCGGAGTCCTGACATCTGGTCGTTCAGAAGCAGTATCCTCGCCAGCCCCAGACCACCATCTCAAGCGGACGAGATATGTTCATCAGGTGTTCTTGCTTGCTGGTAGTATCTTGAAACTCGAAGCTTTCGAGGCCCATCAAGCATCAGCCGGTCCATGTCAGAAAGAGAATTGGGATGCTGCAATGAGGATGTCATCCAAGCAGTTCGCGTTCTGGTCTTTGGTGATGGATCTGGAGATGCTGCAATGCCGCTTTGTTCGCTCTCTAAGAGAAGGTGATTTTGACTTGTATGTGCAGGTTATTGATGAACTCTGTGGATGGCTGTTCATCTTTGACCAGACACATTACTCGCGGTGGCTGCCAATTCACGTGAAGGATATGGTTGAACTTGAAAAGAAGCACCCACATGTCCTAGAAGAGTTCCGCAAAGGCAACTTTGTCGTGCAGAAGAGTGAAAAGAAGTTCTCACTCATCCCCAAAGACCACAGCCACGAGCAAACAACCAAGCTCTGCAAAAGTGCATCAGGAGTTGCTAATCTCTTTGATATGCCAGATACAATGGACGAACATGTTTTGGCACTAAATGAGAAGTTGCAAGCACTCGCTGCCTTCGAGGATGCTGCTGATATCGGTGCCACTGCACAACATCTTGGTCATCACGAAGAGGGTCACAGCCTGCAAATGAGATTCGCCAAGGATGTCCTCTCAGTTATTAGTGTTCTGCGACCGAGAAACCCTTTCTTACCACACAATGGTCCGGATTTGGTCACGATCCATACTCGAGAGGTCATGCCATCTGCAATTGCGCAAACACTCTGCAATGCGTACAACAGAGGCAAGGATCTCCATGACGCCTTCGTTAGTGACCGTCTGAGGAACGGTCGTGTTGCCATCACAGACACCATCAAGAGGTCAGCTCTCCAGACGTTCGCAAGACGTACAGATGAAACAAAGAACAGAAGCAAAGTCGTTGCACTGAGAAAAGACATCTCACTCGTGTCCACTCTTTTCCTGTCACTGCAGTCCCGGCCAGATTTCGACTTGGACAACTTCTTTAAGTATGAAAACCAGAAAGAACCACCATCGTTGTCTGACCAGGGAAAGCTCAGATCCGGCACAAAGTCTGATGTCCTACAATGTCTGACTATCCCCAAACTCACACCTCCTGATGATGTTACGGTGAAGGTGTTGGATGGCCCAGCTGTGGTTCACATGGTTCGCCCAACCTACGGAACTACCTACCAGCAATATGTTGTGCGTCACTTCATGACATTCATTACCAACTCTCTCACAAATTCGACATCACGACTCGACATCATTTGGGACATCTACCCTGATCACAACCTCAAAGCTCAGGCTCAGGCAAAACGAGGCAGCCCCGGCGTGACAACCATCGTCGAAGGCTCTACACCTGTACCTCGTGACTGGAACAAGTTTCTAGCAAATTCAAGAAACAAGGTGCAGCTGTTTAGGTTCCTTTCAAAAGCTGTCATCGAAGCGTCATCTCAGTTCACCGATGTTGTGGTTTGCTCCACCTATGACGATCATGTATTGGTGAATACCTCCGACAGCCAGTTGGTGGCTGACTTCGACACGATCATGCCATGCAATCACCAGGAGGCTGATAGCAGGATATTTCTGCATCTTTCTCACGCCGCACAACAAGGTCATTCGAAAGCTTTCATCCGCACAGTCGACAGTGATGTTGTCATCATTGCTGTTGGACATTTTGGCAGCCTGGGTGTGATGGAGTTGTGGATAGGCTTTGGAACTGGAAAAGCCTACCAACACATCCCAGTTCATGAAATCACCCAAACACTTGGTCCTGAGAAGTCGCTGTCATGTCCACTGTTCCATTCGTTCACGGGGTGTGATACAACATCATCGTTCCTTGGTATCGGGAAGAAGACAGCCTGGGCAGCATGGCAGGCATACCCTGACCTTACGGAAACACTACTCACTCTTTCCGATGAACCTACGCTCTTGACACTCGACTCCATCCACATGGCACGCCTTGAACGCTGGACTGTTGTCATGTACAGCAAGAGCAGTGGCTGCTCAAGGGTGAATGATGTGAGACGTCAACTATTCACCCATGGTACTAGGACGCTCGACCACATCCCCCCCATACAGGAAGCGCTGCTTCAACATGCAAAGCGAGCTCTGTACCAGGCAGGGTACATCTGGAGACAAGCAAGGCAGCGACACCAAGATGTCCCGGATGCTTCAGCGTGGGGTTGGACGCAAGACATGAACACGAAACTCTGGGTGCCATTCTGGACTGTTCTAGACGACGCCAGCAAAGCGTGTGCTCTCCTCCACCACTGTGGATGTGGAAAGGCGTACAGAGGAAACTGCAAATGTGCCAGAGCAGGAATCAAGTGCATTATTCTGTGTAACTGTGAAGGCGGGTGCATCAACAACGATGCTACAAATACGGACATCTGTGACTGATGTTACGCCCTATGTCATGATCTGAAGGACATTCTTTTCACCGATTTGAATTAAACTTCATGTTTTCTACCACAACATATTTATGTTTTAACTTTATAATTATCATAATGTGATATGCATTGCCTACATCATATTCCATGACATAGTCAGCACCACTTGCGCTGTACACGTAGCTTTGATATCGATTCTAGGTGGGAAAGTTCACAGGATATAGCGGCATTAGCTTTGACGGCCACCATCTTGGAAAATGGCGAATGTAAATGTCGGTCAAGGTCAAAAAGTAAAATATTTAAAATAGCTACCGCAACATACGTATATTTTGACAAAACTGTCCATATAACATCTCTCCAAATAAATTGTTTAAAAAGTATGTAAGCAATTCGATTTTACATGCGCCATTTTATTAAATGGCAGTTGTGAAGGTCACATTAAGGTCAAGTGTAAAACGTTTGACGAATTTGAAATCGCTATCCACGTACCTATACATTGATACCAAAATCAAGACTCTAGGTGCCATATTTGATAAGATATAGCAACATTAATTAATACGGCCGCCATCTTTAAAAATGGCGGATGTGAATGTCGGTCAAGGTCAAGAAGTAAAATATTTACAATATCTACCACAATATATGTACATATTGAAAACGTGTCCGTATAGCATCCCTCTAAATATCTCGTTTTAAAGATATATAAACAATTCGATTTTACAGCCGCCATTTTATTAAATGGCGGTTGTGAAGGTCAAATTAAGGTCAGATGTCAAATGTTTGTTATATTTGCAATCGCTATCCACTTATCTATACATTGATGCCAAAATAACGACTCTAAGTATCATACTTTATCAGATATAGCAACATTAGTTAATACGGCCGCCATCTTTAAAAATGGCGGATGTGAATGCCGAATAAGTCTAAATATACCATATTTGAAATTATAATACCCGGATATGAATACATAAGCCTAATGTTAATGTTTTACGTGAAACTGTTCATGAAATATGGAAAAGCAAGTTTTTTTTTTCGATGGCAGCCATTTTGAATATTGCAAAAAATGGTGGAAGCATCAAAATCTCAGGTTGCTTCCATCAAAATTCTGAAATAGTATGGCATGGAGGTCATCTGTGCCAAATTTCATGCTTTTGTCCAGATGTGAAAATTTATTACATTAAGAGCCCTCACTAAAAGAACCTAACTACTGAAACACTCACTACATTCGAAATCACAGAAGAACTGGTCAAGAAATGCCTTCTTCAACTGAAGACTGACAAGTCACCAGGCACTGATGGCATCAGTCCTAGAATTTTGAAGGAGATGTCAGAACTACTATGTGTGCCTCTCAACATCATATTCAATTTAAGCATCGACACATCAACACTACCCAGACAGTGGAGAGATGCAATTATTTGCCCGATCTACAAAAAATATGAAAAAAGAAACGCAGCGAACTACAGGCCAGTGTCCCTGACATCAATCGTCTGCAAGACTCTGGAGAGAGTGATTGTTCAGCAGCTCGTAGAACATATCAAGATGAACCACCTGGATTGTGAACAACAACATGGCTTCACTACTGGGAAAAGTGTAAACACAAATAATTTATTAGAGGCATTGAACATCTGGAGTGAGGCCTTGATGCACAACATACCCGTTGATGTCATCTACCTCGATTATGCGAAGGCATTCGACACCGTACCACCTCCTGAAACAAGTAGAAAGCTTTGGAATAAAGGACAAGGCCTTAGCTTGGATAACGGCATTCCTAGATGACCGGCGACAGAAGGTTTCTGTACATGGAGAACAATCAAACTGGTGCAGTGTACTAAGCGGAATTCCCCAGGGGTCTGTCCTGGGACCGATACTGTTCACGATGTTTGTCAGCGATGTACCAGGGATCATGAACAACCTGACATCAATGTTTGCAGATGACACCAAGCTCTACGCAACACTCACAGATGACAACAACTCACCACATTCTCTGCAGGAAGACCTGACAAAGCTTCAGGAATGGTCACTGAAGATGCAAATGAATTTCCACCCTGATAAATGCCATGTTCTACACCTCGGACAGTCGAACCCACAGAACAGTTACCACATGAACAATGCCAGTGGCGACATTCACATGTTAGATGTGGTAACCTCAGAAAAAGACCTTGGAGTGACCATTGACCACCAACTCAAGTTCTCTGACCACATTGAGAATGCCGTCAAGAAAGCAAACCGTGTTCTTGGATGCCTAGCAAGAACATTCCATCATCTCAACAAAGAAACATTTCTACTACTCTACAAATCACTGGTTAGACCACACCTGGAATACGCATCATGTGTCTGGTGCCCTCACCTGAAAAAAGACAGAGATCTCATTGAACAAGTTCAGCGGCGGGCAACACGACTTGTGCCGGAAACAAAGGGACTACCATACAACAGCAGACTAATAGAATTACAGCTTCCTACCTTGAACTACAGAAGACAGAGAACAGACATAATCCAGACATTCAAAATTATCAAAAGAATAGACTCAGTCAACCAGGACTGCAGATGTCCACAGTGCCCATCAAAGCGGGTGTTCCAAAAAGCCAGTGGTACAACAAGAGGGCACAGCGAAAAACTCCAAACACAGAGAGCAACTGGCTACAGGCACCACTTCTTCGCAACCAGAGTGGTTAAAATGTGGAACTCCCTATCAGATAACACAGTTCAGGCCACCACAGTGAATGAACTGAAGTCACGCCTCCGAAGAGATTGGAGAGGTCACCCAGACCTGTACAAATATAATTTTACAAACTAACCAGCCTTGACAAACCGGATAAAATAAAACACATGGAGAAAAAAAAACATCAATAGAGAACTACAACAGCAGAAAACAATCTCTTGAGTCGGTCTCAATGCTCAGTTTTGGGCAATTACTGACCGGTCTTGAGGTAAGATCTTCAGGTAAGATCTATCAAAGAAGTGAGTGAACAGGACTGTATTATTATGGGGGATTTTACCATGGGCATATACAGTGGACATCTCTACAGAGTACTGGGAGAGAGGATCAAGAGTTGTTAAATTGAGTACAAGATAGTTTCCTTTCTCAACATCTGTTAGAACCAACCAGGGGCAAGAACGTGTTGGACATAGTTTTGAGCTCACAGAAGGAATTTGTTGATAATGTCAATATATGTAAGCCACTGAGATGCAGTGATCACAACAAGGAATTTTTTTTTCACAAGGGTAGATATAAGGAAGGACATGAGGGAATATTTAGCAAAGATAGACTGGAATAACACACTGAAGAATAAGACAGCAACAGAATGCTGGAATATCTTAAAGAGTGAAATTGACTGCGTTGTCAGCAAATTTGTCCCCTTGAAAAAACAGTGGAAACGGTCAAAGAAGAACCACTTATCGAAGGAAGCCATTAGAAAAATCAAGTGCAAGCAAATGATGTGGAAGACATATAGACATAATGGAAGTGAAGAAGACTATGCCATTTATAAAGAAACACTTAATCAAGCTACAGCTGAAATTAGAAATTCAAAGAGAAACTACGAACAAAAATTTGCTTATAATATGAAACATAACAGCAAGAGTTTTTATGCGTCTGATCGAAGTAAACAGAAAGTTCAGGATCAGGTCGGTCCTCTAGAAGGTAGTGATGGAAACAAAATAACAGAGGGATTGTTACTGGCAGAAAACCTAAATTAGTACTTTAGTTCGGTGTTTACCAGGGAAGATATTAGTATATTAACAATAATAGAGACTAAGTTCGAAGGAAGAGAGTCTGACTATTTAGGACAACTAATTGTAACCACAAAAATGGTAGCTATGAAAATAAGAGATATGAAGGATAATAAATCACCTGGAATGGATGAGATCTGTCGTGATACGTAATTGATTGTGTTGCCGCCTCGTGGATAATAAACATATTACTCTCGATCACCATCAGCATTCACGTTGATTTAACTTATCTCAACAATTTCAATTGAAAATTGAAAGAACACGAACTACAACAATACAACATGGTGTCAGAAAGATTGTGAATACCACGTGCACGGACGGAGGTGGGTGATTCATAACGACGCGAGCGCACGGGGAAGAAACAGACCTCTAAATATAAGAGCACGAGACAGTGGGCCATAATGAGAGAGAGAATGGGTGTGCCAATACCAGCAATCAACTGGCAGTGAGGAAACTTACCAGAAGCACTGCGAAAATTCAAAAGGACGTGCGAATATATATTTAACGGACCACTAACTACAACAGACGAAGCAGTAAAGGTACAATATCTAATGCTATAGGCCGGCGAGGAAGGTCGGGACATACGCGATGGCTGGGCGATAACAGAGGCCAACAGCAAAATACTGGCGTCTCACTGGACAGGATTTGAAAACTATGCAAAACCAAAGTCCAGCTTCAGAGTTTCGAGTTTTCAGTTAAGAGCAATAAAACAAGAGCAAAACGAAACAATAGATGGTTTAATGACAAGGGCACGCATTATTGCCAATGATTGTGAATACACTGATAAAGACGAACATTAATTGCGGGCTTATACAGTGATAGCATACGAAGAAAATCTCAAGCATTCGCAAACATACAGATAAAGATTTAGTCCCCCGGTCCCTCTCAAGAATGCTAGCGTTTTCCGCCAGAGGGCCAAATCCAAAATGGCCGCTGGCACCATTTCGAAATTTACAATTTAATCAAAGCGCCAAAAAACACGTATGAAGACACTTTTTCGGGTAAGTCTTCCACGAGGATTCCGATTCTGACATTAGTTTGACGCTATGACATCATGTTGACCCATACATCCAAGATGGACGCCACCTGGTAGAACAAAAACGTAACGTTTAAACCAGAACATCAAGAAGCATGTATGAAGACATTTTTTAGAGTATGTCGACCACGAGGATTCCTATTCTGACAACAGTTTGAAGCTATGACATTATTTTGACCCAGAAATCCAAGATGGTTGCCATCCGGTCAAAGATGGCCACCATCCCGTAGTGCGAAAATGTAACTTTTGAACGAGAAGGGAAGATGTGGGTTTTTGGAGTTTGCATTTATACAGTATGTAATTAAGTAGAGAAACAACACTAGTAAACTTTGTTCAGTGAAAAAAAAATTACGTCGAAACCCATTTTAACTTGGTATTTACAGGGCGACAGCGATCACACACCAGCTCCCAGCCATGGTGGCACATTATATACGACAAGTAGTTGGCGCGGAGGCAGTGTTGGCGCTGGCTATCTGCATCTGGAGGGAGGCAGATGAATGATTTGTTATTCATTCTCTTCCACTTCGCGGCACGGACCTCAGCTATGGTGCTACTCTTGTTGTCGCCGTAGATGACATGTCGTGTGAACTGCTCTACCACCTCCTCCTCAAGGTCAATGCTATCTCCTCACCACGACAGCTGCCGTCGCGCCATAGGGTTCTTCGCCACTTGGTGGTTTTCACCAACTTCCTACCCTTACCGTAGAAGCCTGAGTTGGTATCACAGCCAGTCATCAAGTGCAGCTGCACAATATAGCCTGCCATCTCGTCAGCTAGCAGGCCTCGGCAGAAGATCGTCTCCTGCTTTCTCTTGATACAGATCATACCTGCCAGCTTCTGCCAGAGGACGGCTGCCACGACATAGGCATCTGTATCAACGGCATCAATGACAACAGGGCCAGTGCAGCCTGACTAGCGCAGAACTGCGAAAGCGGAGAAGGGGACAGTGATGGACTATGCTGACAGCTCTCCCTGTTGATCAAGTCGCCTACCTTCGAACTGACTTCACTCGATCCATTCAGGCAAACCCTACTCCAAAATGGCCTAGGACATGTGGAGTGAGTGTATCATGAACAAGGTCAGAACAAATAAAGCCTAACTGGCTCACCATCCTCCAGAATGAGAATCAGCTGCTGGTGCACTCCAGAAATGTAATGTGAACAATGTGGCCCGGATCAGAATGGCTCACAACGACCTAGTCATTCGAAAAGATGCAAAGAGGGAGCACATAGAATGCGGCCCAAAACGGATGCGATAAGATGAGCAGTGCGTGCAGGACCTCGTTACATGCATGCAAGAATTCGAATACCTCCCGTTCGACTCGGCCTTACCAACCCTCCGCACCCTACAGTCAGCAATGCCTGCATCTGGTAAGCTCGTTTCAAACTTCAACTCAGCGTCTGCTGCGGGGGAAGAAACAGTGACCAGTTTCTTGCGAAAGCGGGTGCTCAGTAAGAATACCTCCCTCCATGCATCCGTTCCTCTGAGCAAACGGTTGACGTTTGCCAAGGAACCAGGCGCGAAGAAGCCAGGGGAGGAACTCACGGCGACATAGATGGGGCGGACTGCTCTTTAGGCAGTGATCAACCTGGTTGAGACCAGTCAATGTGTGTACCTGCCCCAGTTGTTGGAACATCGCGTTGTCGAGGAGTGTATGACCTTGTGCAACTCCGACGGCATATACAGGAAAACGCAAAAGAGCAAGCTCATCCAGAAGCTCTCTCTCTGCAATCTATAGACCTACAGGAACCCTACGTCGCTGTTGTCAACATGGACATGATCTGGAGTATGGCAGCTCCAACAGCAGAAGATCGGCAGATGGAAGGTGGAACCCCATACAACTACGTACACAACGTGTCATCCATCATCCTTGCCCGCCATGGCGATGCTGACAATATCATCTGTTTGAATGACTCGTACGACGCAGCATACTCGACTAAAGACGACGAGCGAGACCTGTGGGTGCAGGGTAAGGCACATATCCCCAACACCTACATGAACTTGACAGACCCTTCCCCTGTGCCAGAGCGTTAAAAACGCTGTAGAGTCAGCAACAAGGGGCAGCTGCAAAAATTGATATGCAACTACCTGACCGACCTAGCAAAGAGTGCTGATGCTGAGACAATCTACTCAGTTGGCCCCCACAGCACCAACGTGTCAATACAGCAACCAATGCAGAACGGTAGCTTTGACCAGTCTCAGGCTGACACTATCCTCTTCTCCGCTTTCGCAGTTCTGGAACGTGAAGTTGGATGACGAGTCGAAACTACTTACGACATTCAACATGCCATACGGGCAATACTGCTTCTGTCATCTTCCGTCAACTTCTTTGGACTGGATATTTTGTCTGCATGGAAGACAGTAAAATCCCCGAGGTACTTTTGTACAGACAGTTGAAATAGGGATGGCATGACCAAGGAAGGCCCATCAAGTGATTTGATGCGTGTCCATTGTGGCTGATTATGATCATAATGTCATGAAATTCAGAAATTCCATCTTAAAAGAGTCCGGCATTGGCAGATCTATTCAGGTTTTGAAGTTCTGATCGCAGTACGACACGCAGGTGTCAGGACAAGGGAAGAAGAAGCGTGCCTTTCATTTTGCATGCTTCTGAGTGGCCTTACTAATTCGACTGTCCTCAAGCACTGCTGCACCATTATGGACGCTGCTGCGCCAGTATGGATGCAACTTAAGAAATATTTTCAAGGAGACATTGTATCGTATCCTCAGGTTGAAAAGTTTTCCATTTATGCAAAAGCAGATAGCAACATCCATTCTGGAATGCATCGATGAGGAACAATGGTTTCATGTCAGGTTCGAACCAGTGTCTATTTAATTATAAAACAAATGCACCTAATGAACATATCTACCAATTGACCTATGGCGGCAACCGGGATTCGAAGTATTATGTTAATTTTTCAACTCCTTCATATATCAACATACTAACTAACGTTTATTTCTTACGTTAAATTCATGCTATTTGTTTGTAATAATACGTGTCCTGATAATGGTATGAACTTTGTCAAGGGGGCTGCAATCAATACAATTACTCTGAAAATGAGCCGAAGACAGCAGCGATCTTGAAGCTCACACAAACCTACACCAATCATTTAATCTCAAATTTTCAAAACATATTTTAGTCATATGAAACTTATCAATGTAAACATGCTCTGAATGCAAAGAAAGGGTCCCCCTAATCATCATATGCTAGTATATATTCTCTCTGACATCACAACTGGGCATCCAGAAAGCACCGCAAAAATATGCAGATTAAAATACTCCAGTAGCAGATCTCACAAAATGTGTAGTTTCTAATTCATTTTTTTCGCTTTGTGGACATGGAACTATATAGCAGCCTGTATTGTCATTTAGTGATTCAAACAATAGCTTTTTTAATTTCCTTGATGGCAATTTTCTTAATCCTAACGGGAAATGCCTTGAGTGGTGCTACCACCTGGCGACTAAGCGATGAACTTATCTAGTCTGTCATTAATAGTGTTTTGTTGTACACTCGTTGTAGTAAGTACATAACATGTATTGGATATGGATGTCCTGAGATCTTTGTAAAAATAATGCAGGAATTTCATGTGCAGGTACTGTGAATAAAAACCTATGCTGCAACGTCCAATCGTCAGCACTTCTAGGCCATCGCTGTAGCAGTTATTTCTATGTTATAATTATGTGTGCGGGGCAAGGAAGATGACAACAAACTGCAAGTATATCACACTTACTCATAGTTTTGTTTTCGTCCTACAAGCACCGGGAACCATTTATAATAATGCAAGGATGTATTATGGCACGTACCATGTTCACTCTCTTTCTGGCAGAATTATTGTCTACATTGTCGGAATACCTTAGTCCAGGCTGGCTGCAGGAGTTTTCATCCGCAGCTGTGCTTCCAACATTACTATGCTCAGTTGAGACATACATTCTCTACCGGCGCCACATCAGAGAACATTCCCAAGTAATATGTCCAGCATAGAAGCCATTCTAATGGCTTTGCAAATCCTTTGGGATGGACATATAACCCATATGAATGACAGCAGACTCCCAAAGGCTGTGGGAAAATAGCCAAAGGGAAACATCTTCACGAGTTCACGGTGGACAATGGCTGCGATACGAAGATGTAGTCAAATGACACCTGAATGATACACACATCGCTGTAGACACCTGGGAGACTCTTGAACAAGATCGACAGCAATCGAGACAGATCATTCACAAAAGAAAGAATCATATTAAAAAAAGATATCACAAAAATACCAACATTATCACAATCCCTGCCATGGTCTTCCAGATGCTTCTGCACCTATACCGTCTTCTGTATCAACTGCGGCAGAGGCTTTGTAGCTGATATCGGACTAATCTTCCACTGATGAGTAAAACATATGGACGAAACCGTATACTAATGTCATCATCGCGCATGAGAAAGAGAAGAGGAGAGAGAGAGAAGAGAGTGAAATGAGTAGAGAGAGGAGAGGAGAGAGTGATTCATGGAATAGAATAGCCAAGGTCTGCAACATGACAGAAAATGATGACAATGTACTTATTTTAACCGTTGTACAATTCTGTATGTAATAATAGGATATTTAAAAATAACGTATCGTGTTAGTCTAGGACCCATTCATGGTAGCATGATAGTTGCGGATTAGCTAGTCGGGGCAACGCCCCGGAACGCCCCCTTTGTTAGATATATAATGGCTGTAAATATTGTACACTGTGCTGTTACTGGGAAAAAATACCTATATAATGCAACGTCCAATCGTCATAATACTAGGCTGTCGCAGTAGCAGTCATGCCAATGAAGATAACAACAAACTGCAAGTATATCATACTTACTTACAGTTGTGTTGCCATTGCCCAGTCACCGGGAACTGTTTACAACAGCATTATACTTACGGTCGACTATAGTCTTGTACTTGATGATGAAGCCGGATGAGGTATAGGAAGAGTCAGTGTTGAAATACACAAACAGTGAATTGCTGCTGGAAGCTGTGACACCCGGCACTGAGGATCCACAACGGTTCCACTCCAATTCATCTGCGTCATCTTTGCCATCATACAATTTGACAGAGTCGCCATAACAATGGATATTGAAACTTCTGAATGTCAACAGAATTTTCTACAAACAGACACATCAACCTACATAATTGAACATTATATATGTATCACCTCCAGGTCAGTGAATGGATTCATGTTTAATGGCAAGTCACAATTTGTCATATCTCAAAATTTTCAAAATGTCACAGGGAAGTCTGAACATTGTCACAACTTTTTTGGTGCTTTTTGCATGTTTATGTCACATCAACACTGCTTTTGTCACATATGCGAGACACAATATTTGTCACTGAAATTTGTGAAAGAAGGAACCACCACTTGATGCAGCATAAAATAACTGTACACCCAACAAAACTCTAACAGCCTACTTGGCTCAGCAGATTACAATGCATGTATGATGAGTATTGAAAAAGAGTCAAGATGCTGCATTGCCCTCATGCCTCAGGATGGTGAATGAACACTAGTGTTACCCGGAGCTGGGTCCGTCAGTTACTTTCAAGTATACTACTGTAAAGCAGGCTATGGTTCTGATATTTATGTTTGATCAACATGATCAAGATGTTTGATCAACATGATCAAGTGAATCAGTATCCCTTGGGCTGCATTTTAAGTATATTATTGAGATGTTGACATCACCCAGCCAGTTATACAATTGCTTGACTCCTGTTCATTCACCACCCCTACTTTCCTTTTTCACTTTTTAAACAAATCACCCATATCTGATGGACCAACAAAAGATGACATGACAGACTAGATCGAAAAATCGAAAGAAATTTAAAAAGTACAGGTAATGCAATGCTTGCAAAATCTAACTAATCACAGCCAAAATGAAACGTAGATCATTTATCATTGATTTAATGTTCAAAACAACTCAAGTTCAGTGCATATTTTTGTCGTCCTTTTCTTCTTGCACTTGGAATCACGATTTGAAATGGCAGTTTGTACATCATCAAGTGCTTTCCTGGCATTCTGGATTATGGCATTGGCTGCTTCAGCTTTGGTCATGGCACACCCTTTGTTCTTGCTAAATCCTCTCGCTACATCTGAATTGCCATGGTTAAGGGTAACAGCAATTATTGCCAGTTTCATGAGAGCTGGGTACTTTCTTTCTACTGTAGGTCTTGTCATCTTTCCAACTTTAGTCCAGTACACATCAAAACTTTCATACTTCACCACTTGGTCACTCTATGTCTTCTTCCTCATCATCATCATCAGTGTTCTCTGAAGTATGACAATACCAATCCTCTGGAATTTCTTCTGACATGTACTCCAACTATTCATCGGACAACTTATCAATTTCTCCTATCGGGAAGGCCTTGATCCGTGTGGCAACATGCCTGATTGCTTCCTTCGACTGCAGGCGACAATAGGGTGTAACACTTGTAGGTAATGCAGGAGGGAATTCTTCAGTGGGAATGTCCTAAGTAACTCGCTGACACCCTTACGAAACAGTTGCTTTGCCCTTCTAAAGAATGAGGAATAAGAAGCGTCCGAGATCTTCTTGCCATCCTTCAACTTCTTCAGTTCTGTTTTTGCCGCTTCACCAATGTTGACCTCTCTCAACCAGTTCTCTTTCTTGTCTAAGTCAACTTAATGGAGTTCCTTGCCAGACTTGTCACCAGTGGCTTCTGGTGTAAGACTGTACTGAGACACCTTCTCATCAGCTGAAGGACCCAGGTACTCATCTTATCGTACAGGATATGAATTAGAGGTTCAGACGTTTGAAAAATCCTGGTGATCCTCGAGAACAATTCGAGTACTGATTTGATGAAGTACATCTCTGCCAGGATCAGCTTGTCCTGCAGTATTTGGCAGATTGTCTTCCCTCTTCCACTTTCTTTCTCCTTGTCCGACAGGTCTTTCAGGATGTATTGCTTCAGGGCTGGCAACTGCTCTGCAAGTCTAACAACATCTCCAAGGATTGTCCATCTAGACTCAACATGACATAGGAAGAAATGGGTGGTGACCTTGACTTTAGCCTGGGCTAATTCATAATCTTCCCTCTTAGTAGTGGAGTACTTGAAACACTGAAACACCTCCAAACCAAGTCTCTCAATACTGGAATCGAATGCTTAAAAAACAGCTGATAATGCATTGTGAGTGTTGTGGATGTTACATGTACCTATATCCACAATATCCTTGTTGATATCTTGTATTGCCTTCTTCTGCAGAGCTTTCCTGACATTAAGACCATCAGAAGACAGTTGCAGTAACTTGTCGTGATACAAGCCAGTGAGAGGATCCATGACATTAGCTTTCAGTTGTTCTGAAAGGACCTGTTCACAATCCTCAGGCCAATACTTAACTATTACATCAAACTGACGTCAGTGCTTGGCAGTAGTTGCCTCATCAACCTGAATGCTATATACAGGAGCTTTATTCCTAATGTCATTCTCAATCCGAGCATGGAACAATGGGCCTAGTCCATCAGATATGGCATACGATGTCTTGTTTTGTTTACAGCAAAAATCTTTTGCGATAGCTGAATCGGGAAACATGACTGGCATCATATCTGAGACATGATTGGCTACAAAGAATGGCAAGTTATTCACAGCTGTGCAAGTACACCAAATAGCATCAGCAAAAGCAACATTTTCCTTCAAAGAGCATTTTTTCCACCCATTTTCAGTACTGTCCGACGGTTTAATGAATTGAAACATATCCTGTTGACTCTCTTGGATCTTTCTCAGCTTTCCATTACCATCAAGATGGCCCCTTCTTCGACTCTTGTGTGATTGATTCGATGGATGATGAACAACTTGTGCATGTCTTCTGAGCAAAATTTTACTGACCACTTTGTCACATAATTCTCAAATGTCATAAAATGTCACAGAATTTCAGGCAAGCAGGTTTTGTCACAAAATGTCACCATGTCACAGGGAATCCATTCTCTGCTGGATTTTAACACTAATGTGAACAACAGGTAAATATTCTTTTACAAAATGTAATGCTAGCTGGAAGGAAGTGTTTTTTTCAAAACATGAAAGCAGGTTTTTATCTGCCCATGTCACAACATTTGGCAGCATGGTAACTAAACTTAGGTCTATTTATTGACTACAATATTTTTCGAAATACCTGTGTACCTGGTTTATGCATCTTTTCTCTCTGGCAATATCATCATCATTGATAAAGTTGCTGTATGATAATATAACCGCAATATTTACAATTAATACTGTGATGTAACTGACTTTTTTTTAGAATTACAGGATGAATATTTTTCATGTCCAAGGTTTGTTGTTAATAACCATAGAATGACATGTTGGCATATAATAATGGAAGTTATTACCTAAAATAGAATTAGCCTGGCTCCATCGCTTCACAAGGTGCAGAATCTAGGTGAATGGATGGTGGGATATAGACAATGATATCTCTAATGATCTCCTGTTGGGTGCAGAATTGATTCTGCAACTACTACCGGTCATAGTTGGATGAGATCGGCAGAATAGAGAGATAGGTCCTTGAGATAAAGTCGGTGAAGGTGTTATGAGCGCCAGGTACCAGCTCACAGAATCTGTTCATGGAGGCCTGTCTGTGGAATGCGAGCGGTGCAGCCATGGATCATACTTGGTGTGCCTTAACCTTGTGGGATTCAAGGAGAGGTGTAAGGGAATTTGTGTAGCACTCCAGATTTTTTTAAACAAAAATGTGATATCAGCTAAATAAACTGATAAAATAAGGAGCTACTTGAAGACGAGACATATACAATGGTGGCGCCAAGTGAGAAGAGAAGCCGCTCAGTGATTGGATAAGGTAGTGGGAGCTGTAGGGATAGGTAATTTTTTATTTCATTAATTATGGCGAGCAACTTGTGCGCGGCCAAGTCTATTGCATCTTGTGAGGCGACGGATCCAGGCTAAGTCTGTTAGATAATAACTAGAATCTTTGGTGATGACACTGATGTCTTTGTAATGTCAGCATACTGGTTCTGGAAAATGCTATTGCATTGTAGTGTGCAGATGGAGCGCTGAAATGGAGAGGTTGTGGACATCAATGCGACATGTACTAAGCTGCACACAAGGTTGGAGATGAAGAAGCAAAGTACAAGTCTCAGGAGCAGTTTATTTAGAGACAGTGGGGCTTTATTTGTTGCCCACTCAAGTAATGAACATTAATTTGAAAACCTGTAATGTCACACACAGAATGTATTGGTATTTCTACTGGATTACATTAAAATATAATGTCTATGTTATTTTGATACAGGTAAATTCACTTTGGAGATATGTTAATTGTTAGATTAAATCAGACATATTTGACAATAAATTAATCATCATTTTGCATTTGATGATGGGTTTCTCGTTATCCTTAACTGTGAACATATGTCTATTTAACAATTTTTTTACATTATCATGCAAACTGGCAAATGTTTTGAAGCAAATACGTTTTTCGGTAGTGGTGCTAACTGGCATAAAATAATAACTTACATTTTATAACCATTACATTGTCTTTATTATAATCCCTGAGGATGGAAATGTATATGCAGTTTTTTCTCATTATCATAAATACTTTCAGACATATTGAAAAAAGTAGGTTTTGAGATAATGGTGGTGGCTAATCATCATAATTGGAATAAATATACACGCTAACACTTTCTAATAGTGTTTATCATCCTAATAACTGACCGTGAAAACATCACTGTAGACACCATTTTGTGAGAGTATACATTTGATAATATTGAATAAAAATTTATTTGTTTATAATGACCGCATAATTTGCATATAAAAAAATTCCCCAAGGTTGTCGGATTGACAACCCAACTGGATTTCATCAGATATGATGACAAATCCACAATAAAACCTTATACTGTAGACAATTCATAGGTCCACCAAATGGCAAATGGACTATAGTAATTGCTGCGTAATATATAGAAGTATTCACAATTCGTCAAATTGTCTACCAGTACTTGTCATGAGTATGTACAAAGAAAATCATTTTACCTGTCCATACAACAATTCACTTGTCCCACAACTGTATTTCAAAACCTATTTATCTGTATGTAATTAACAATATTTACACGTCAATAGTGTTCACTGGTAACCCAAGTGCCTTATACTCTATTATTAATCAGTCTGTTAGCAATAAACTGCCCTGACACTCGGTCAGGTTGGTGAATAAATAAGAATAAGACAGGGTTGTGGGTGAACTTGTAGATCTGCATTGTTTTAATGTTATGCAATAACCACATGTTCAAATAATCACCATACATAGTAAACATGTGCAAGTATACAGACAATCGCCACATAACAATGCAAACTTCCTGATCTACAAGTCAGACTACCTACTAACTATCTGCAGACTACGTATTAACTAACCTCTACACAATACATCATAGCCAAACAATAATTACAGTTTTTGTAGCTAAAATATTGTAATATCATGATCAGTTTTCATGAGGTGTGTCAGTCTGTTATTAAACATACTACTTATGTATCAAAAATATGAAAATGCTGACTTTTGTGAGAATTAATGCCATTATATATATATATATATATTTATATATGCTGATCTTTTCGTGAATGTGTACACACACACACACACACACACACACACACACACACACACACACACACACACACACACACACACACACACACGCACATATAATGGGCTCGAAATTCGTCACATTATCTACTTGTACACTAGACAAATTGAAGCAGAAGTTCCCTGGGCCGTGCAACAATTGACTTGTCCCATGAACAAATGAATTTCAAAACCTACTTCCCTTTAAATAAATTTATTTCTGCCAATTTAAAGTGAGAATTAAAATATTTTTAATTATGTATTAATCAAGGGTGGTGGAAACGTGGTTTCTTTTGCATTACTATACTTTGTTATTCACTATGCTACTCAAAATCTTAATTTCGGCCCAGTCATGCAAAGCCATGGCCATCAGTCAATGTCTGTAGGCACGGCTCTATTTACACTGTGGTTTCCTGTTTTGGTGTTTCACAATGTGATTGGGTGCTTCGCAAGGCCTGGTTTGGTGTTTGGCGGCCAATCAGCCTCCCCTGCTTTAAAAGCCGCTCTACTCAGTTAATCAATATTCATCTATAGCGTTGTTATTATTTTAACCGGCTGCACGGTCATGTGCGTTCGGCCTTGCTATCTTGGTGAGGTTGAGGAAGTCGATGCTGAGATCGTTCGTAGGGACGGCGTGGTATGCTCCCCGAGCCCAGTGAGACTTGCCAAAGATGACAGACACCGAAGTCGTCGCCGAAGGCAAACTTCGCAAAAACCTGCTTGTCAAAGATGGCTTCGATTCAATGGACGTTGTAGAACTGCTCAACAAGGAGGATTTGTCTAGGTCAAAAATACCGCGCGGCCAGCAGGAACTTCTGCTGAAGGCCCTCCAGCTCATGCAAGCGACGGTGGCAGAGCAGACAACAGAGCAGATGGCGGAAATCACAGAGACAACAATGGCAGCTCCGGCCACATGTGAGTATGGCGCAACAGCTCCGGCGGGGGAACAATCAGCAGGCTCCAGGCAGAACCAGCTACCCAGCGAGACCAAACATGATGGCTACACCCAACTGATGTGCGATCATTTGCGGACAATGCAAAGTGCGACAGCAACAACGTCGACACCGCAACCAGGCGCAGGGCATGGACATACTTAGCGAGCAGCAACCGTGATGGCATAACATTTTGAACATTGCGCAACAATGCCAGGACATGTGACAAGATCCACAAGTCCACTTGGTATCATCGGTGACTGGTAGGTCTTGTAATGTTTACTGTGATGTCGTAGATTTCATTGCCAAAGACACAGTCGAGGAGGAGTTTGTTGCGGGCACCCAGGAGGGCAGGAAAATTATCGTAAAGTCTGGGGTAAAACCTAAACTTGAAGTTATTACACTGTCCCAGTGGTCAACTATGTACAGACTGCTAGGCGAGGGGAAGTTGGGGGATGAGGGATTGATCGATTACTTGTCTTATAATACAAAGATCTATCAGCTAACTCAGAGGTATGAGAATGTGTCAGTCTATTTTTATTACCGGGAGTACACGAAGCTGCAAGCCAGTCATAACTTTAGGTAGGGAACTGACATCTACCTTCAGCATCCTGGACCAGTGACGGTAGATGGCAGGGCAATCTGCAAAATGTTTAACACAAGCAGAGGTTGCAGCTATGTAGATTGCAAGTTTGTCCATGCCTTCTCGTTCAAAGGGTGCACAAACACACCCTGCCATATCACATCAACAGGGACAAGGTTAAACATATAGCTGTCCTAGATAGGAAATTCCGGCAGTAAGTCCCAGGCCAGGACTAAATCTCGGGGTATGGCGGACAGAATGAGCAGATGACGCAGATTGGGAATTTTTGTTACATGGGCTGAAAAATGGATTTGACATTGTTGACAGTGATATCCAGGTTGTACCGGTCGAGGTGGAAAATTATCCATCCGCCAGGCCAGGATCCCCCAAATTACCTAGCAATCAAGCAGCAAGTTCTCCATGAAATATCTGAGGGAAATTACATTGTGTGTGACAGCAAGCCAAATTGTATAGGCCCGTTAAGAGCCATCCCGAAATCTACAGGCGGTATACGGCTGATTCATGATTGTAGCCGACCCTCTGGTAATTCCTTAAATGACTATGCAAGTTTAGAGTTTTCACAAAGGTTTCAAACTAGTGATGATGCCACCTCCCTGGTACAACCTGGCTATTACATGGCCAAGGTTGATTTTAAATCGGCGTACAGGTCGGTGTCAATAAGTGAAGAAAGTCAAGAGTTTACGGGATTAAAAGTTGTACTTAATAATCAAGTAGTGTATCTGCATGACACTAATTAAGTTGCCCTTTAGTTCAAGACTGGTACCTCGTATATTTCACCGCTTTACACAGGCAGGCAAGTGGATGATGATTAAGCAGGGCTTTACTGCGGTAGTAGTGTATCTGGATGATTTCTTCATTTGTGCACCGAACTTGAATGAATGTATTCTAGCAATGAATACCTTAATGGCATTATTGCGACGTTTGGATTTTTCTATCAATTGGGATAAAATAATTGATCCCACTCGTTGTCTTACCTTCTTGGGTATTAAAATTGATGCAGCAACTATAGTTAATCGTCTGCCTTCAGAAAAAGTTAGCGCTTAAAGTAAAACTAGAAGTATTTGCGAAACATAAATGAGCAAGCAAGCGGCAGTTATAGTCCTTAGCAGGCAAACTTCACTGGGCGGCAGGTGTGGTCTACGGCGGAAGAATATTCTTCTGGCGAATTTTAGACGTAATTTGTAAATTACGGTCTGCAAATCACAAATGTGTATTAACACCAGAAATGCGAAGGGACATTCAGTGGTGGAAGGAATTTATGCATTCTTCCCATGGCATGTCGCTTGTTAAAAATAAGGTTCCAGATGTTATTGTACATACAGATGCATGTGATGTAGGGGCAGGCGGTTACTGCGAGGGCGACTATTTTATTGTAACTGGTCGGTAGACTTGCCCGCAGTTAAGGACAGTCATATAAACTTTAAAGAATTGGCTGCTGTTGTATTAGCAGCACAAAGATGGGGGCCGTTGTGGGCCAACAAACACATCGTAGTTTTGTCAGACAATAGTAGGGTGTATTAAATGTGGTTCATCACGCAGTGTTCTGCTAATGAAATATCTAAGATATATATTTTGGCTGTCAGCTGTGTTTAACTTCCGCTTGAAAGTGGTCCATGTTCTGGGAGAAGATAATGTCTTAGCAGATAGAATACCTCGGCTGCATAAACACGATGCTAGGCAATATCTGAATATATTGTTGGCACTGTCACCATTATCGTGGCACATGTGCTATAATGGGTTTTTGTATATTCTGGCCAGGTCCTAGGTTTCTGGACTCACTAGATGACAAGGTCCATTGGCTACAAGAACAGGTCTTTGCCCCCAGCACGCATCTTACGTATGCTTCTCAACGTAAGCTGTATCAGCACTTCTGTGTATTAGGGGGCATTAACCCAGTAGCACTGTCACAGGACAACTCTTGTCGATATATAGCATATTTGTCTCAATAATTGGTTTACACTTCTATTAACCAATACATAAATGTTGTTCGTATCATGCATCTAGAACTTAGAAGCAGATCATGCCAACCCCTTTCAAGACTCTTAGCACATAGAAATGTTGCTTAAAGGTACGAAAAGTGTATTAGGGGCTGCACATAGACAGAAGCTACCCATAATTCCAGCTATCCTTCGCCATTTGTTTAAGCAGATAGACATCACCGTGCCGCTGAAAGTAACCTTTTGGGCAACATGCTTTGTAGCGTTTTTCTCCTTCTTTCGGAAATTCAATCTTTTGCTTAAAAGCATTACGTCTTTTGACTCAAATTTACACCTATGTCACAGAGATGCTACCTTTTCTGAGGACAGAGTTAGCTTAGTTGTACCGGCAACGCATACTGCACATTCCTCTTCCTCATATGTTATGCTCATATCCCAGGCTCCCCCCCCCCCCCCCATTGTGCCCAGCACAGACACTAATCCTTGCCGTAAGGCTCAGTAATTTACCGCCATCAGTCCCACTCTTCACTTACGCCACGCGCAATGGTTGGCTCCCATTGACAGTGCAAGTCTTCCAGGAAAGCTTCAAAAATACTTGGGAAAGTTGAATTTAAATCCCTCGGATTACTCAGGGCATAGTCTTAGATGAGGGGGGCATCGTTTGCCTTGGAATGAGGGCTTCCATCAGTAGCCACCAATGCACAGGGGGACCGGGCTTGTAATCCCTATAAGAATTACATAAATCCTTCATGGGAAATGCGCAAACACCTTGCAGCTACCCTAGGGAGATATATACAGTAGTACACTCTACACTCTGGGTGTTTTCTGGGAGTTTGGATTGTTATGTGGCGATTGTCTGTATAGTTGCACATGTTTACTATGTATGGCGATTATGTGTGGACGTCTCTACGTATGTGTCTTCTAACTTGAAGATGAAGTGCACCTGTGAACGCATTCCATCAACTCACAACTACTACGCTTCTTTCAAACTGTGTGTCGACATTGGCAGACCAAACACTCTCTATGATGCCAACCTTTGGCCAGTTGGCACTAAGATTGGTCGATACTTTCCTCCAAGGAAACACAACACAGCTAATTCGACACACCTATAGACTGTCTTATACGTATTGCTTCCTTTAATGCGAGAAGCATACGGAACAGTTCAATTGATTTGATTAACATTTTAACTGCATGTGATATACTTGCTGTGCAAGAACATTGGCTTCCCAAACAGAGCCTTTCATATATTAATTCTTTGCACTCTGACTTCAGTGCTAGGGGCATTAGCTCCATCGATTATGGTGATGGCTTCAGTGGTCGTCCTCATGGTGGTCTTTGTTTTTTTATGGCGAAGATCACTTGACCCATTCATCGAAATTTTGGTTTATGATGATGAGAAAAGACTTCTTGGTCTCAAAATCACTACTTTTAATGCCATAATTCTTGTTCTTAATGTTTATCTACCATATCAGAGCGATGATAATGTTGATGAATATCAAGCTATTTTAGGCAAGATCCAAGCCATAACTGACTCATTTGAATCAAGTAATATTTTTATTGTTGGAGACTTTAATGCTGATTTAATCAAGAGCAGCTTATTTTCACCATTTCTAAATTATTTTATTAGTGAATGCCACTTTATCCCAAGTGACATTAAGTATCTTCCCCCCAATTCGCTTACATATGTTAGTGACGCCCATGGCTCTAGGAGCTGGCTGGATCATGTGCTTTGCACCCACTCCAGTCACTCATCTGTCTCTGATATGGTAATTAATTATGACTGTGTCTCTTCGGATCATTTTCCTCTATCGTTTACCATTTCTATCAAATTACTACCCACTTCTGAATCATCCACTACGCAACAAACTTGTAAGCCCAGTCCCATGTGGGATTGTGCCTCCTCCCATGACCTTCTCAACTATTACACCAAATCTGGTTCTCTTTTATCCGGCATTGACGTACCACATGGTGCTCTAAGTTGTACCAATCCTAACTGCCATGATGAAGCCCATCAGCTGCTTTTGTGCAAATGTTATAATGATATCATATTCTCTTACGGATGCTTCCGATGTCATTCCTACTAAAACGCATAACACATCCCGAAAATTCAATGTTCCTGGTTGGAACGACCTGGTCAGGGACTCTCATCAAACTGCCAGAGAAACTTTTCTCATCTGGCGGTCTGCTGGGAGTCCGAGACATGGTCCTTTGTATGACTTAATGAAAATTAAACGTGCCCAGTTTAAACGCAACAAAAGACATTGCGAAAAAATGCTGAATCTCTTAAAGCTGAGCGACTTGCATCCAATCTGAGCAGCCATGATTTTAAAAACTTTTGGAAGGGCATCAAACAAGCAAACAATGCCAGGTTACCTAACCCCAGTAATGTTGGAGGTGCCTGTGGTGCTGAAAACGTCAGAAATATGTGGCTTCATCATTACCAATCACTGCTTAACTCTGTACCCAAGTCTACTGTTCACATTCATAAGATTGATATGTATTGTAGCAATATTCAACTTAGCGACAATATGGTTGTTAAAGTTAAAGAACTACAAGAATTAATAATTGCTATGCCTGTTGGTAAAGCCTGTGGCTACGACCATATCAGTAATGAACATTTTAAGTATGCTAACGAAAAACTACATATTCTTATGTCTTTGTTGTATAGTAGTCTGTTAATACATGGTTTTTACCTGATACTATGATGACAACAATCATAGCTCCTATCATTAAAAATAAATCTGGTGATTTGTCAGACAATAATAACTATAGGCCCATTGCCCTTGCCACAGTAGCTAGCAAACTATTTGAATCATTAATATTATCCAGGGCTATCCCATTTCTCATTACATGATACAATCAATTTGGATTTAAAAAGCATCACTCTACCGAGATGCTCATATTTCTGTTAAAAGAACTTTTTCGAAGCTATATTGCTAATGGGTCTTCTATGTATGTTACTATGTTGGATGCCTCCAAAGCCTTCGACAAAGTTAACCACAGCAAGCTATTTGGTAAATTAATTGATCGTGGCTGTCCAGCTTTTATTGTACGCATTCTATACCACTGGTCCTGTACCCAACCATTTACCATCAGATGGTGTCAGGGATTTTCTAGCTTTTTTACTGTTTCCAATGGTGTTAAACAGGGTGGAATCCCCCCCCCCCCATCTTTTCAATGTGTACATGGACGACTTAAGCGTTAATCTAAACAAATTACATATTGGTTGTCTTTTTGCTGGCACCTTAATCAACCACTTGATGACCTCTGTATTTTTTCTCCCAGTGTTGCTGGTTTGAGAAAACTTACTGATTGTTGTGCCAAGTACGGCAAATTGTTCAATATTACTTATAATGCCAAGAAGTCCTTTTGTATGGTTATTGACAACAAACCCCAGGACAGGAAACATTTTCATTGTATCCATCTCGATAAACATCCATTACCTTATACAATGAAATGTAAATATCTTGGTCATATAATCAACAATAACCTAACTGATGATGACGACATTGCCAGACAAAAAAGATGCCTTTATGCCCAAGCCAATGTATTAGCTCGAAAATGTTGTCTTTGTAATATTTCCACCAAAATAATTTTATTTCAATCATACTGTGCTCCTATGTGTACTTCTAGTCTTTGGTGCAAATTAAAAAAATATAGCCTCAAAAGCATTACTGTCGCATACAATAATAGCCTCAGAATTTTACTCAACTTACCCTCAAGATGTAGTGCAAGTTTTATGTTTGCCACCAACTACATTAAATCCTTCAATGAACGCATTCGTTCATCAATATTCAGTCTTTTATGTCATCTTCATCAGTCAGATAATATCCTTTTTATTAATTACCTTCATACCGATATTCATTTTAAGAGCCATATGTACTCATACTGGAGCTCGTTATTGTACACATGACATTAGTATTGTATTTATTTGTTAATCAATTGTTTTAAATATTTATTTTTACAACTTATTTAATTCATTTCCTCATATATTTAGACATGTTTTAAATTTTACTCTTATATTTTTACGTTGATCTCATCATTGCTTTGATTGTATTATATGTATTGTACTTTTCAATTTTTTTTAATTGTATTTTATGTATATATATATATATATATATATATATATATATATATATATATATATGGACGTCTTGTCTGAAATAAACTTTATTATTATTATATATTTGAACATGTGGTTATTGCATAACATTAAAACAATGCAGATCTACAAGTTCACCCACAACCCTGTCTTACTCTTATTTGTTCACAAACCCGCCCAAGTGTCAGGGCAGTTTATTGCTAACATACATTATTAATTACTTTTGTAACATTAATGTATGTAGCCCATGTGCAGTAGTATGATAGCCCATGTGCAGTAGTATGATGATGCTCTAACATAAATATGTTGATGGAAACGTTGACATGATATTGTGAAGACAAACAGCAAACACATATTTGTGTTGAACTGCTAATAATTATAATCTTGTTTTGCTTAGTTTTGTGATTGCTAGCCGAGAGAAGTACACTTCCTATGCTTATGTGAAATGTTTTAATGGAGAATTAAGTAATTATTACAAATCCTGTTTGCAAACAGCTAAGTTATCCAATGCATAACAATTGGTAGCAATTTCACCAGTGCCATGGCAAATCCAATTGTTGTGGGCTAGTGGACAAGCATAATTTTGAGCCCTGCTGTACATATATAAGTATATACATTATATTATATATATATATATACCGTATTCTTTCTATTAAGTGTATAATATGCTCAAGAAAAAGTGTTAATTAACTATGGTTCTTTGACATGTACATAGTGTCCCACATAGTGCCACTGGTGCAGTCTGACTGCATGTTTCCACCACTTTTTGGCACAATCACACATACCCAATTATTATATATATACCTTGAAAGTGTTATATCACTTACCTTGCCTGTTTCGACCTGAATCTTCCAACCACATCTCATGTTATTTCCATAAAAAGATGCGCTGACACCAAACATGCCTTCTGTTCCGGTCAGTACTGCTGGACTACCGTGACATGCTCCTTCTGTAATATCTAAGAACAAGATACATTTAGTGGCATTTAGGGCTAATATCCCCTCCAATCTATTTTTTATTTACTGTATAATTGTTTGCTGTACTGGACTGCTCATATTTGCCATAATACAGGCCTTTCCAAATTGTGATAATTACATTAGTGCAATCCATAGTTAAGTAAGTATGACTAATGTGTCATAATCCTTCGCAGAAATTAGATAACAATTATGTGAATATCACGTGCAGTTCCAGAGAATAATTCGAAACTTTAATATTAATGTAACTAATTCCAGAAGTAATCAGCAAAGCATTTAGGGCACAACATAACATTTAGGGTGGGAATGCATTTTCAAACAAATAAATCTTGCATTTCTTAACTTGGATAGATAACGTTTTGGATTACTTTAAAGTAATGGGAACTAAGTTCTAGATGTTGTGTGCTTCCACAGTGAAAGTTTGCTATGACTTCAACATAATTTGTCAGTTGTTATTAGCTGCATACCTGATTGGTCAACTCGGTAAATAATTAGTTACTGTTTTAAAGTAATATAACTTGTACAAATATCATAATTATGTGCATATATTTCAACACAACAATTCATAAATGTTTTTTTAAAGATTTACTATTGGTCACAATTATTTATATTCGAATGTAAAGATCTGGTTTTTGGCTCATGTTAAAAAATTAGAAATTACCTCTCAAAAACACTGTTTTGTTTTCTTCCGTATATATCGACCATATCTCACGGTCTTCTTCAGCGGACTGAATTTCCCAGTATGTGTAGTGTCACATGACTTGCATCATGTGACACTAGCTGTAACATGATCGGCGGGAGTTCCTGACCAATGTCTCTTTTTAAAACTCGCTTCCCCCTGTGTATGTTGATGGTCTCTTTTATTTTCCTCCTGTGCCAGTTCTCTTTATTGTCGAGGATTTTCACATCCCACATTGAACACTAGTGGCCTGTGTTCAACTTGTGTTCACTTACTGCTGATAGGGACTAGCCTTCCTAGGCACTTGTATATGTCTGAAGGACGATGGATCAACCAAGGTGAAGGTATATCGGAAAGCGACACACACAGACCAGTATCTGAACTGGGAGTCAAACCACCCATTAGAACACAAACGCTCTGTGGTGAGGACACTCTTGCACAGAGCAGAAAGTTTGACATCAGAGGAGGATAAAACCAAAGAAGTGGAACACATCAAAAAGGTACTGAAAAGAAACAGCTACAAACCTTGTATTTTTAACACCATACAACCAAGGAGAAACAAAGATAATGTAAACACAAGTGACACCAACAGAAGAAAACATGCCATAGGTCTTCCCTACATTAGTAAGCTGTCAGAACAGTTGGCAAGGCTTTCCAAATAAGGTCCCTGCTGGTGCACCCGAAAGACAAGACAGATAAAGAGCAAAGTGTGGTATGGTGTACGACATCCAATGCCCGGACTGCACCCAAAATTACATAGGGGAAACAGCAAGACCACTGGGCACATGAATTGAAGACCATCTGTTGTGTCGCCAACCCCTATCGGCAGTAAGTGGAACACAGGCCACCAGTGTTCAAAGAGGGATGTGAAAATCCTTGACAGTGAAGAGAATTGGCACAGGAGGAAAATAAGAGGCCATAAACGTACACAAGGGAAGCCAGTTTTAAACAGATACATTGGTTAGGAACTCCCGCCGGTCATGTTAAAGCTTCTGACACATGGTGCAAGTCATGTGACACTACACGTACCGAGAAATTCAGTCTGCTGAAGAAGACTGTGAGATACGATCAATATATACGGAAGAAAACAAAACAAAACGTTTCTTGAGAGGTAATTTCTTTTTATTTAAATATTTATATGTATGTCAATGTTTGTGTGTATATATCTCGTGTATATCCTTGAGTTTAAGATTGGAGATAACTAAACTTCAAAGCGACAAAAATGATTGCTGATTCTTGCTGAAGATGGTAACAATACACTTTTTTGTCAGTAATGCAACTGAATCGGTGAATTCTAAAAGGGCCCAACTCCATCCAACAAATTGTGCAGGAGGACGTTTTTTTCTAATAATTTTTCTGAATATGTAATTTCCACAATATGTTGTATTTTGTATGTGTAGAGTATGGTTGCGATTTCACTTGTTATAAAGGCGTGAAAAAAACTTTTCAGTTGTGGAGTTGGGCCCTTTTAGAATTCACCAACCTCTTTTTAATGATGATACTATAAGTATCTTCATTAAAGGTGACATTTATTACAAAATAATACGGTGTACAATTTTATATGACATACACACATATATATACAAATATATGCCATGTATACATTAAATTGCTGTCCAGCATGAGAAAGGTATTGTGATAGGGTCTTTACGCATTTCATCTTGGCTTCTTTGACCATCAACTGTGCAACTCAGAGAGACTGCACCTTAGTTATTGTAATCCGATTCCCAACGGGTATTTGCATCTCGCTCATTTGAGCCGTCAGTAGCGCAATAAATTGCTGTGTAACAGGAGAAAGGTATTGTGTATACGCCTTTAGATCTTTCACCTTTGCTTCTTTGATGGCTCATTGCGCAACGTAGAGAGACTGTACAAGATCGGGCACCTGTGTGACATCAGGTTTTAACAGGCGAAACCTGTTGGTAACAGTGTCGGACACCGTTTCCAAAACCTCAATGTCATACTTATGTTCTGCAGTAAATGACAAGACTTAACACTTTGTGACTAAGAACTTATCTCCGTTTTTGGTAACAGACTTCTTGAAGAATGTTGAAAAGTTATTCTTAAAGTTGAACATGTCTTTGCCTGTCATGGATATGACATCAAACCTTTCTCTAATCATGTCCTCCCATCCGTAATGTAACTCCACAACCTCCCCGTTTTTTTTATTTCTCAATTACGCCAAAATCACTGTCACATGGCAAATAACTGTGTCCCCTGACAGGAAGACGATGCACAACCTTGTCGAATCTACCATTCAGTACCAATATCTGAAGGTAGTTCACCATTGTGGTATTGTCCTCTACAACCATCTATGGACACATAGAGTGTTCTCATTCTATCGGGGATACTGCTATGTATGTAATGCGACAGACAACTTACAACTTCATTTACACCTCGCTTTGCTTGTGTCTAGGGACACGTGTACATTTTACTTTTGCCTGTTTTAGCAGAATTAACTCCGAACTCAAACAACCACATCTGCCTCAAGTAAAATACACCACCTGTTGGTAAATGAGGAAATGGCATATTTTGTTTGAAGTCGAAGCATATACATTCAGTATCATCCCGTTCTCTTGCTACCTGCATCAGCTCTTTCAACTTTGCATAAAACAGTTTAGCCTTCATAGATTAGAGAACTGGTGCTGCCCTCTAGATGTTATCCACAAGTTAATTCTAAAAGGGCTTAGTTGCTGGAGTTGGGCCCTTTTAGAATTCACCACATAATGTATGCCGTTCCTTGTGCGACTTAAACAGTGAAATTGGGCCTGTTTATAACGTATTCATTTGCATTGCTATGAGAAAACTACAATTCATGCAAAAATTGAAAATCGAAAAATTGTGGAGTTGGGCCCTTTTAGAATTCACATATCCAATTGCATATATGTAGCAACGGGAAGGTTTTCATATAAAATCTGACACGTACTGCCAACCATGTACACAATGTTGAAGCCATTTTTTGTTGTATAAGCATCTGAAGTGAAAGTCACAAAGAGGGTGTTGCGGCTTGCAGTGATGTCAGTCGGCAGGGTGGTTCCACAAAATGTCCCCAGCAGTGTCGCTGAGTCATCCGCTCCGTCGTACACCTTGAGGTTGTCACAACTACAGCTGGTGCAGGACTTAAGGCTGAACGTGACGAATGTCAAATACACTTTCTACAAACGAACACGTAAAACAAAATTAGCAAACATGACACCACCGAGTTCGATATCATTCGGTGATTGGAGTATTATGAGGAAGCTATAAACTAGTTAAGGTGGCTGGATGCTTCCTCGTGCACCAATGTGCGCTGCTGTTAGTTACGTCTGCGTGAACCCACAGTACCCTGGGTGATAGACTTGTAAAACGTATTTTACGCTAATACAAAGAAATTGCTCACTAGATATGTGGTTGGAAACAAATCAGCTGACAATTTCACATAATTTCTGGCAACGGCTGCTTGTGAGACATGCAATGCTTGATGGTGTAGAATCTACTGGTACATGTACACAAAATTATTCAGCTGGTCGTGCAATATTATCAAATGGGTGATTACAGTAGGATTTTCATACGATGTTTATCTGGCTTGAAATTGTGGCAGTGCTGTTCTCAATGGTGACGCAGTCGCGACTGGTGAATCACTTAGTAATTTTTCTCAGCTGACTTCTTCACTTTGCATAGGGGATCTGCCAGGGCTAGTTTTGCATGGCAAACAGCCCTGCATTGCACCAACTTATCATAAATATCATTGTCATCTTGTAGTAGACTTCCTTCGAGTGTAAACAACTGCTTGATTACTATCCAAAACAGAATATCAATCACCAGAAAACATAGCGGCATCAATGACATTATTTATTTATGGACAACATTTAAATAATAAGTATTAGAACATTTACCTTCCCCGTTTCAACCTGTATCTTCCAAGCACATGTCATTTTGTTTCCATACTGGCCACTACTGAGACCAAACACGCCATTTGTTCCCGTCAGTATCTCTGGGCTACCACGACATGCTGCGGCTGTAACATTGAAGAAGTTAAATGGCATTTACAATAAATGACCTCTGCAATCCATTTGCTATATACTAGACATGGGGTCAAATACATTTGTATTTGAAAGTATATAAATTCTTTTTAAGTATTTGTATTTGACATTTAGGAATTGAAAGTATTTGTATTTAAATACTTTCCTAAGGTATTTGATATTTCAAATACTTTTGAAATATTTTTTTTCAAATATTTTTCAAATGCGTATGATAATTGCAATTTAAAATAGTTCTTGGTTGAATTCTTAAAAGGCAAGCCCACCAAGCAGCAGTCACTGATGTTTTCATTTTTTGACATTCCTGAAAATGTGGAAGGAAATTTTAAGGCTAAATGTACACTCTGCACAAGCCAGCTATCTGCCTCTACAAAAGCATCTTCAACCTTGGTGCCCCACCTCAGGGTAAGTTAACAACATGTAATAATGTTTGTGAATGTACTGTAATTAAATGTCCACTGTGGTGTTTTACTCGTTTGTGATAATTGATCCACAAATCACATATCCAATAACAAAGCTTAAATAATAGATTATTTCTAAATAGCACATTGTCAAATGAATATAACTATCAATATGTTATGTGTGTTTCTTAGCCTATAATAATTAACATTGTGCTATTTTTGATATCTGCTATAGGTAAACCGGTATCCAGACGTTTTGTTAGAAGACACTTTGGTAACGGAACATTTTGGTAACAGACATTTCGGTAACGGGACATTTTGGTAACATGACATTTTGGTAAAACCAACAAATATTCTTATGAGACAAGGGTTTTCAATACTGGATTTGCTGGTATCAAGTCGGTGTACACACTAAACACAAGCGGGGCAGTGCTTGCTTGCACGACATGTGCAACACCACTGTATCTTGCCATTTTTTACCAAACTGTCTGTTACCAAAGTGTCCTTTATCAAAATTTCATGGATCCGTATTTACAACAGATGGAGTATGCCAGGGTTTACCTGGTGTTTTTATATATTTTATTTAAACAATTATTTTCACTTCCAGACAAAGCACCACGCAGCATATGCTGATCGAAACTCAGGCATCATCACAGAAGCAGCTGGCCAGTGGAACACAGAAAATACGGACAGCTCTCATAGTTGTGCCAAAATACAAGCAGTCAGATAAACACGAGGCTGAGGTTACAGACACAGTGGTCAGTACATCGGTGGTGACTTGCTATCTGTATCTACAGTGGAGAGTTCATGATTCCGAGACATGAAATTGACCCTCGCTACCAAGTAGCAAGCAGGAAGCACTTGACCAGCAAATTACTTCCCCTGAAAATGTTCAGAAGGATCTGATTGCATGCCTGAAACAAGCTGATAATTAAGATACGTGCAACAATTGACCTGTGGTCCAGTAGACAGATGCTATTATGGAGACACTGGTCATTTCATCACCGACTGTACCCTGCACTCTGTCATGCTCACTTGTTCTCATTTCCGGGGATGTCACACAGCTGAAGCCATCGCAGAACAGTTTGAGAATGCCACAGCCATCTTCTGTATTTCCAACAAGAGCTCGCATAGTGTAACTGATAATGCTTCAAACATGATCAAAGCCTTCTCTCTTCCAGGCTTTGAGAGTTTCTGTGCACGACAGCCCAGACTCCAGTGATGCTGATTCTGATGATGAAGCTGATGTTTCAACACCTGTATCTGACGAGGACCTGTTTGACTATGTGAACGAACATGTATCCTGCTTTGCACACACTTTGTAATTAGTGATAAAAGATGGCTTCAAGCAAGCAGCTGGCATCAATAAGGTACTCACAAATGTGAAAGGAGAACTCGAAGAACTGAGTTCAAAGTACAAAAGTACATTTGTGAATCAGCTAAGACATCAGTACAGAAAAGGTTGTCACCGTATGAAACACACAACGCATTCCTGACTGCATCTGCACTGGATCTACGACTTAAGCTGCAATGGTGCACACAAGCAGAACGTATCAGCCGTAGATCTGATCTCATCATGAAGGCAGTGGCAATAGCCCATGATGACTCAGCAACAATGACAGCTCACAAACGAAGACACAACTGATGAACCACCTCCCACCAAGAAGCGTCGTGGGTTCTTCAGCATGCTGATTGACACTGCTGAAAATTCGGGAAGTAGCACCACTGGCACCGAGTCATACATCGATGACTATCTGACCAGCCCTTGCATGACAGAAAACACAGATCCCTCAGTTTCTGGAAAATGAATGAAACTAAATACCCAGCACTAGCCAAGTTAGCCCCCATCTTTCTTTGCATCCCTGCATCCATGGCTCCAGTTGAAAGGCTCTTCAGCATCGCTGGGAAGATGTTTCATCCAGAGAGATGCCGCCTCCCTAACAACACTTTCCAGAAGCTGATGTTTCTTCGGTGTAACTAAGCAATAGTGAACTAAGCATTTGAGCAAGAGTGAACACTGAACAATAGCCAGATAGATACTGGACCACTGAATGTAACCAGACAACTTAGACAATGGCAATAAACTAGATGTCTCGAACTCTTTGATATATTATTTTGTTTATTTTACCTGTATAGTAATGTATCCTGAAAATGAAAAGTTTTTGAGAAAGTATTTGAAATACTTTTCAATGTATTTGTATTTAAATACATTTGCATTTACAAGTATTTATTTTTATTTAAATACATTTAAATGTATTTGACCCCATTTCTGCTATATACACAGCATGAGTGTTGGTTATACTGGGATAGCTGTATCAATCATACAGTGTCTGTTGTCGACAGTTAGCACCCATTTCTCAGAAACCGTATAGGTTATAACTGTATAATTTGGCAAAGACGTATCTTAGGGTACTGCAACTATTTATAAAGAATCTATATTTGATTGGATCGTTCTAAAGGTCCATGCAAAAAATGGTCAAAGTTAGTCTCAACAAAAACCTTACCATATCTTAGGGAACTATGGCTTTTGCTGTATCTTAAAAACTATTGATTTCGTATGAATGAAAAGTATGTTATTTTAGTGTATTGTACAATTTTTTTGGGACTGAATACCTCAGAGCTTGGCAAAAACATACATGTTCATATTTTGGCAGTTTATATGTGGACAGTAAAAAACTGGACAACAGCTAGCAGAGTGCAAGAAATCCCCCTCCCATTTGTGTATTCATCTGACCCCTTCCCCCACCCTGGAGCAGGATATCTCCGCACTATATTGTATGTGGCCATTGACTAATGCCTGTGTCAACAACCTTTGCAAACATTTTAAGCTGGAATGTTTCCTGCAGGTTTTAAGCTTTATCTCTAAAACTATTGCTTTTCTATAAATGCAAGTATGTTTAGTTTTGATGTTCGTTTATTCATGTTTACTGAGTGACTGGTTTGTACTGCCAAACACCAAACATTAATATTCTTTACAACAACAGACTGATTATCAACTGTATTCTGATCATAGGGCTGGCTGATTGCAGAGTGCAAATAGATAACTCCATCTTGATTGAGACCACTAATGACCGGTCCTGTTATTGCATTCACTCGATGTGGTTGCTTTTCTGATCATCTCATATAAATAAACAGAGAAAATACAAATTAGGTGGTTATGATGAAGAGACTAGGTAGTGATTATGATTCACCAAACAAAGCATTTCATTAATAACTATAAACTCTTGATATAGTCCTTGGTAATACATTCATTGCTGAGAACCCTGCTGGTGCAAAGCAAATATAAACAGTTGCGTTAGCTTGGGCGGTTAGGGTGTGGCGCAATTATTTTCCCCCAAATAAGATGGTATAGGTGCGGCACCCATTGGATGTGGGTCTGACATCTGACGCTGAGGTCCATGTGCATATAGTTGTGTTTCTAAACAGTGACGCTTGAGCGGAGTACGCATCGCATTGTAAACCACTTGTTTTCTTTTTTTTGTAAGTAATGAAAGAGTTCATATAAAAAACATGACACTTACTGTCAAAGACAGTCTCATACGAAATACTGAAGCCATCACTTGTCCTAGAAGAATCAGAGTTGAAAGTCACAAAGAGGGTGTTGCTGCTTGAAGTGTTGACAGTCGGCAGAAGGGTTCCACAGAATGTCCCCAGCAGTGTTGCTGAGTCATCCGCTCCATCGTACACCTTGAGGTTGTCATGATCACAGCTACTGCTGGACTCAACGTCGAATGTGAGGAACGTCAACTGAATCTTCTACAAATGAACACATGGAACAACATTAGTGAAATGTGTTGTGAATAAAGCTATTAACTTGTTCACTAGATGAAGGCTACCGGATTACATTATACTATAATGATATAAAATGGAACCAGGGAGGAAGATGTATTGTGCATATGTAGAAGATTGTCTGAACTGATGGTCGGAGCACTTTCACACCCTGTTCAATGCCTACCACACAGTCCAACAATCCACAATTGAACAACAGCCAGTGAAAATAGAATTGGACACGACCCCAACACTGCATCAGACGCTGAATGCCATAGAACAGTTGAAGAGTGGAAAAGCTGCAAAGAATTGATGGCATCCCACCAGAGATTTAGAAAAATGGAGGATCAGCAGTCAATGTCAAACTCCACGAATTCTTCGTCTGCTGCGGGGAGCAGGGAAAACTGCCACAAGACTCTGTGACGCAGTCATTATCACTCAGTATAAGAACGAAGGGGAAACGTCTGATTGCTCAAACTATCGCGGCATAACCCTTCTCTCTATCGGTGGCAAAATCTTAGCAATAGTATTGCTAAACAGACTTGTACCCACTATTGCAGATGAACATCTCCCAAAGAGCCAGTGTGGTTTTGGGGCCAACCGGGGAACCACTGACATGGTGTTTGCCCTGAGATAAATTCAAGAGAAATGCCAAGAGCAAAACAAACGATTGTTCATCACTGTTGTAGACCTAAAAAAAGCATGAGCAGAAATGGACTTTGGAAAATTCTTAGAAACCTAGGCTGTCCACCAAAGTTCCTAGTCATGGTCATCCAACTACATGAAAATCAACTAGGGCAAGTGAGACACGGCAACATTCTCTCACGGTCCTTCAAAATCACAAATAGCGTGAAACAAGGCTGTGTTCTTGCACCAACACTTTTCACTTTATTCTTTAGCATGACTACAACATTTCACAGAGGATCTTGATGAAAAGGATGGCGTTTACATTCGTTTTCATACAGATCCTGTTCAACCTAAGACATTTGCAAGCCCACATGAAGACTAAAGAGAAACTGATCAGGAAGCTTTTGTTCGCTGATGATGCTGCCCTTGTTGCTCATACTGAGTCGGCCATGCAGCGAATAACATCTTGACTCGCAGAAGCTGCTCAGCTGTTCGGACTTGAAGTAAGTCTGAAGAAGACTGAAGTTCTCCATTAGCGCGCGCCACAAGAAGAGAACCACCCACACAGCATATCCGTAAAACAGTCAGAACTGAAAGCAGTCCACCAATTCAGTTACTTAGGATGCATGATGCCAAAATAGATAAAGAAGTGGACAATTAATAGACTAGCCAAGGCAAACAGCACCTTCGGTAGACTATACAAACGTGTATGGAACAATAAAAAAACCTAAGAAAGACACGAAAATAATCAGTGTTGTGGTGACCACTCTCTCGTATGGTGCCGAGTTCTGGGTCATCTATCGTCGCCATCTGCGTCTCATCAAGCGTTATCATCAGCAGTGCCTATGATCCATCCTAAACATACATTGGAGTGACTTTGTCACCAATATCGAGGTGCTTGAAATGGCTAACGTTACAAACATAGAGGCCATGTTCCTCAAAATAGAGCTTCGCTAGGCAGAACATGTCTCCAGGATGAAAGACCATCACCTACCAAAAGTCATACTGTATGGAGAATTGATATGATAATAATCCATGGATTACACCTAGCAGATCTTTTTCTTCTTATTTCAGCTCATCACTCTGTATTAGCCACATCACGTACGTATGTGACTAGAGTATTGTCGAGCTTGGTCGGTAGCAAGTAGCGGGTGGTGTTGTGTGGGTGTGGAGGGATAATAAAACATATTGACATATTTTTGTAGGCATTGAGTGCAAGTGCCTTTTAAATGAGTCGAGTGATTGTTTGCTAACTAACTGTTTTGTGCATTGTTACATGATTTGATGGTACTCGGAAAAACGAGTGTTTGTAGGCTTCGATGTGGGTGGATGGTTGTAAGCAGCAGTGAGCATTCCCTCTGGTGCATGTAGGAGTGGCTGTGAGTGACGATGTTGTTACGTCCACTAGGCTGGTTGTGATACGGCACAACGTTACGAGCTTGGCTTCCGCCCGCCTGCTCGCAATGGTCACCCAGTGCAGGCTTTTAATTATGGTGGTCACACTGCTGCATCAATGGTAGTCACCCTTCATGAAGTGGGCAGCTTATCGCTGCACATTCTCCACAGATTTGATGTTCTTTTCTGTGGACGTATCACATACCATCGACACGATGGGTCTAACAAACGTTTGTTAGCATAACGTTTTGATGGGCTCAGGGCATCTGTTGATGTTGCACTGTAGGAACGTCCTGGTTTTCTTGGCTTTCTTTGTCACATTGTTAATGTGATTGCAAGATTGAGTTCTGTCTATGATTACTCTAAGAAATGTGGCGCCTTTAATCTACTTTAGTCGGTGTTCAGAGTAATTGGTGAACATTTTCTTTTTCCTTTTGTTGATGATTCGGATGACTTCGCATTTTTCTGGATTAAATTCCACCAGCCAGTCCGCTTCCCATGACACTTTCTAGACAATAACTACTTGTACGTTAGTGATTGGATGGCATCATGTTGTAGCGAAAAACCATGCTGCTGAATAGCTTCGGTTACCCATATGCTGTTAGCCCCTCACATCCACCTGGGGAATATATGCTCTGCCAATATTACTGCTTGGGTGGCCTAACCGCAGAGTAGGGTAGAGCTAGGTACTGGTTGTTTTTCATGCTGAATTTTAAATAACAAATTAAAAAATGATACCCATTCTACCAGATAATACTATCATAAAAACTATTCAAAACTAGTTATACCAGCAACATTTTATCCAGCATGTAGAAAATACAATTTACCCGCAGCACCGACACATAAACATTGGCCAGGCACATCTGGACAATGTCACCTTTCAGTTAAGCTGGATACAGTTATCCTTTGGGAATACCACAGAGGCAGTGACCAAGCAATATAGCCAATCACTGCCCAGTATCTGAACTTGGAAACACAGTTTAAATTCCTCTCTCACAGAGGAAATTTGTTCGCTCTCTGCAACACGTTTTATATTCCACCCTCCTTCTCAATTACTCCAGCTTAGATAGCGTAGTGTTTTGGGAACTATAAATGTCTCACAAAGCATGAAAATACCCTCAGGTATGTCTATGCAAAATTAGAGGAAAGGTTTCAGAATAATTTGTGAATAGGAAAAATTAACATGTATCAGTTTTTAGGCCCTAAAGGACCCTAGGAGACTTTTTTAAATGATATTTACTACTTATAAAGTGCAATATCCAGCATGCTCAAAGCTAATCTCAGTGATGTTTTTGTTTGTTAATATGATTTCATCTTACTGAATGCTGCCATGACTGCACTTATTCTTCTCCTGATCTCAATGTTACTATTTACTGTATCTTTCACCTAGATCTATTTAATTCTCAACAATAGATACTGTGTTGTCTTATAATGCCATACATGTTAAGTTTCAAAAATACCAAAACACTCAGAAAAACGGGCTTTTATATGTAAATCGAAGGTCTCGGAAAATCGGACTTTTATGCGTACATTGTTTTTTAACCATAAATGCGAATAAAATACACTGTATTTCAAAAAAGGATTACATTTTATTTATTAGCCTACACATTAACACGAATTTGTATTATCACTGACAGTTCACCAATCATAATACACCTTACATAATTTAAACAAATTCCCTGTTAATCTTATATAAAAAAGTGTTGTTGTTTATCTCTCGTCAGTTCATAAGTAGACATGGTCATAAATGAATAAAATTACAATGTTCAGTAATTTACTTGTGCTCTTACCATAACATATTTGTTCATCTTCTGATATACTTCTGATGATGGTATATATGCTGAACACCTGAAAAATTGGGATAAGCGCATTGTGCCTTTACTTGCTATGTGTATAACTGGGTTTTTTGTACATGCATTTTTACCTAGTTGTTTGTTATCTGTTTTGCTGGTTCCTATTATCAAAGACAAATGTGGCAAGATTAAAAGCAAAGACAATTACAGACCTATTGCATTAGCTAGTATTGTTTCAAAAATTGTTGAAAACATAATTGTTAGACAGAATGTCAGTTACGCTGTCAACAATGTCCAATCAGTTTCGATTTAAGAAAAACACGGGACAGACTTGTGTATTTATGTCTTAAACGAAGTTATTGACAGGCATAGGAGTTTAAATGGGTGTTTTAGATGCTTCTAAAGCCTTTGATAGAGTGAAACATTCTATCTTATTTCAAAAGTTGACTGACAGGGGAGTACCTGGATATATTGTTAGACTGCTTATATATTGGTATTCGAATCAGACTATGTGTATAAGATGGTCAGGCAAATTGTCGGAACATTTTGGTGTTACAAATAGTGTCAGGCAAGGTGGTATACTCTCACCATACCTTTTTAATATATACATGGATGATTTAACCACAGCTTTAAACAAATGTAACACAGGGTGTGTAATAGGTAGTACAACTATCAACCATCTTATGTACGCTGATGACTTGGTAATTCTGTCCCCATCTGTATCAGGACTGTCTGAACTGATGCAGGTATGTGGACTCTATGGGTTAGATCATGATATCAAGTACAATTCAAAGAAAAGTGCTGTGTTAATATTTAAAAGTAAATATATGAACATTTTTGATGTTCCATCATTTAAGATTAATGGTGAAACAATCCAGGAAGTGGATAATGTGAAATATTTGGATCACTTTATTTCTAATACATTACGTTATGACAAAGATATATTATGCCAATGCCGACAACTATATCATCTATATGCTAGGGGTAATACGCTATTGCGGAAATTTTACATGTGTTCCACTGAAGTGAAGCTGACTCTGCTTAGAACTTTCTGTTCTCCCATGTATACTGCTCAGCTATGGTGGAATTACACAGTAGCAAGTATACATAAACTTCATGTGGCTTACAATACCCTTGGCAATAAATTATATAGAAAACTATAGATTTTCTATATATTTCTATAGAATTCTGTAGAATTCTATAGAATTTTGCAGTTTTCTATAGAATTCTACAGAATGTTCTATTGATTTTGTGTGGCCTAAAGTTTTCTATATAATTTTATAGATTTTTCTATAGTTTTCTAAGGAATTCTATATATTTTTCTATAGAAAACTATTGGCGAAAATCCTATAGAAAACTATAAGCAAAAATCCTATTGAATATTCTATAGAAAATTTAAAGTTGTTTTTGCCAAGGGATGACTTGACAGTATATGTGCTAAGATACCTTCATAAGTTTATTTCTCCATGTACAAACTAAGATTCAGTCAATAAAAAAACATAAGTTATGTTTGTGTGTTTCATTATGTTGTATTCAAGACTGTCCTTGTATCTCATTCAGATAATAGTTTATTTCTTATATAGCGCCCCATCCAAATAATTGTTCTGGGGTGCTTTACAATGATTATTCCTAAAATATTTATACTAAAAATACATACTAATAACATAATAATATATATATATATATATATATATATATATATATATAATAATAATAACAGTCAGTTAAATTTTAAAATGCATACTTGTCCTTTTTTAATCGTAAAAAGAATTGTTGTTACACCAGGTATAACTGGCGAAACAATCAACAGCTGTCACCGTCCTGCGCTTTTTGGATCACATATGCTTTATACGAGATCGCCATCCTGATAGTCAGCAGCAACACCTATCGAGTCGATAGGAACCTTCTTCTCATGAGTTCCAGTTAGCTGTCAAACTTGGCGTCATCTCTGGTTATGTTTTTCATTCCAAACATTTTACACATAATATATGCTTTTTGACCCTCAAAATGTCGACCAATATACCAATGGTGAATGTACGCCATCGGTATATAGGCTACGTCAAATATGTGAAAAGGTTCATATTAAAACTAAAAGTGATGGAGGCATTTCATGTTTACGGCTGGCAAACAATATTTGTAGACGTATTTATATGTTCTAAATCGATTTAGGGGGTTTGCCCGACTGTATTTGCAACAGATAACCCTGAAACATGACAAATCCAAAATGGCAAGTTGTTTTTGTTTTACTGTTCCAAAGTCATGCTGCTGCAAGCAAGCAAGGTGCCGCCATCATATGTCGATCACCATGCTGCTTTAAAGCCTGCATTCATATATGAATTTTTTTTTGCTGTGCATGGTTATTCCATGAAAAATGTTAATTCCATGAAAAATGTTGACTAGTATGCCACTATGCAATACTGTTATGTAAGTGCATCACTTTAATATTTTTATTTATTTGTGTTTTTCTATTACTGTTTATAATATGTGTACAATGCACAGACAAGTTTGAAATAATGGTACTGAATTGAACTGAAATCAACCACTTTCACAAGTCGATTCCTATCCCTATCTCAATAAGTTTCACAATAAACAATTGAAAAAACCATTTCAACTCATTCTGCTAGAACATTTGGCATCCTTAAACGCACTCTCCACCATGCAACACCTTAAGTTAAAGAAACAGACCAACGCTATAGAATACTGAGGTGTAGCCTGAAATTGTTACATGCAAAATAACATTGATAGCCTTAAAAAAACTCCAAAGCTGTGCAGCCAGATTCAAATTAACTACCCACCGCACTGCCGCAGAACAAGTGCTATGAAACAACAACACCAACTCACTATTTGTTAGTTAGGGTGATGTTTATGAGGTTGTGTTTTATTGTAAGTTACAATAAAACACAACCTCATAAACATCACCCTATCAACTGATCTCACAATCCCATGCTCCCATACACAAAACAGCAATCCCAACAAATGCATACAAATACTTACATGAGTAAATAAACATGCATACACCTTCTGTACTAGAGACAGTATAACATGGATTCTACACCCACCAAAAGTAATAAGTCACCCACATTTCACCTGTTTCAACAAGCTCTCAATACCATCCACCTTGTTGCTCCAGCCCACCTCACCAGACTACAGCTAGATACATATAGAGACTGTTTTTAATCTGCACAACAGTTTGCAGTTATTTTATACATTTAATTAAACAATTCTATGGTTAGCTTAAGAAGAGGTTGTGTGCAGTACCAACAAAATAACGGACAAATAATAGAAAGTATCAGCAAGGTGCCACCATCAGATATCGATCACTATGCTGCTTTAAAGCCTGCGTTCATATATGAAATCTTGTTGCTGTGCATGGTTATAACTCTGAAATAATGGGCACACATCTACTAAGCAGTGTGCAACTATATGTGACAATGTAGTATATCCAGTATGCACACTTTAGATCTTTGGAGGTGTAATATCACTTACCATGCCTGTTTCCACCTGAATATTCCAAGCACATGTCATGTTGTCTTCATACTGTGTCTCTTTGACACCAAACATGCCTTTTGTTCCTGTCAGTATCTCTGGACTACCAAGACATGCCGTAACAGCTAAAAACAAGGTTAGTTGGATGTCATTTATAATGTATTCATTATAAGTCGTTATTATTTAGCAAACACTTTATTCTAAATCAAATATCAACAAGACGGCAAACAAAAAAATGCTGACTCACATATCACTCTAGACCACAAAGGTCAAAGTCCATCTACTATGGCACCACTTCCGGTGTGTTATTTATCAATAACTCTACATCATTTAGGGCTGATGTCTTCTGTAATCTATCTGCTGTATTAATTGGGTTATTCCATATCAGATGAAAACACATTCTGGCAATTTTATACCACACCTTAACATTTGTAACTTTTATCAGATTTGTCTTGGCAAATAAATATACAATTTTCAGGGACTCTTAAAAGTATGAAAGGTTGTTTGAAAATGTGTACATAGACCAAATGCCCTAGATGGGGAATCCATAACATTTAGAAGATATGTGACCATGATTTGATAAGCAACCAGAGTAATGATATTTTAAATACTTTTTTTTAACTTGGATATCATTGACCATTAGGCAACATCATATTGCGTTCAAGCTGCATTTGATTTGACTAGCTCCTATCTACTCAATGTAAAGTTTTCGATTTATTTTCCGATTTACTTCATCAATAGCCACTTCAACATGAAAAACGAATATGGTGCCATTTTATATATAGTAGGCATTATATATAGATCAACAAATCAGTTGAACTTGAACATGTGTTCAATTTAAAACAGAATGTGGGGGGCGGTCACATGTGGCTCGGTGACCGGTGGCGTAATTGCCCCACTTCTAGGTGTAGGCTAAATAATTATTCGTAAAATAACTATCTGGTTAGTGTTGATTAGGGTTGGTGTGAATCAACGGTGTGATTGATTAATACATTATATTACTTATTAATGATAAGGTTTTATAACCACAGCAGTAATGCTACTATACGTTGTATGTTGAAATGTAGGCTCTGTCTACCTGAGGGGGAGGTGACGCGTATGAGGCTCTGTCATAAGCCTGGCCTTGGGGAGTAGAGCCCACATTTCTCTTTCTTTTAACAATTTTATAAGCAATAAATGTCATTACTTTGGTGGCCATCTTTCATCACTACTTTTGACTCGTGTTGGTGCTTGCATAAAAACACCTTTTGAATGAAACTCAAAAGGCATTTATGTGGGCAACAAAACCAGAGCTTATATTCGGGTGTATATGGTAAACAAATCAGGACGCTGACAAGTTCAGTGTCCAGCCTCTCTTTCAATAGTTCTCGAGTTTGAAAGGGTAAATATTGATTTGCTCTCGATTGTTGTTAAACAATTATGTTACGAGGTTCCGTTTATTGCGACATTTATCATTCTGTTGTTCAGTACTATGTCGTCGCAAATTTGTTGACCGTTTATGTTGTCACTGCCCGTGCGAATCGCACTAATGGCGATGATTAACATCGCTGTTGTGCGTTAATCCTTTGTTCGCCATCGCCTCGGGCGTCTTCGACCATCGCATCGGTCCATGAACCTCACTCTGGATGAGCGATATCAAGCTATCTTTCTTTCGAGAGGGGAGTTAACGGGGCTTTGGCTTTACTCCCTAACCCGGGATATTATAAGGGCAAGTTGGGATGTCGTTTTTATTTGACTTTGGCACCACTTATTGACTACCCCTCCATGTATTCTATAATGTTCACGTGGGCGATAAAGTGATACTTTCCCCGTCATATCTCACTGGTGGCAGTGGTTATTTCCCATATATGTTTTACCGCGATTCTGACATTTCTCTCTATCGCCTCGATGATGAGTTTAATACCCGTGTCTTCCTATATCTTAAATACATACATGTTCGTCGCCACCACATCTCATGACATAAGTACAATTTTGGTCCTATCACGGGTGACGGGTGTTGTCGAACTGGCAGCAGTATTTTACTATTTATTAGACTGGGTCCATTTCAATGACGGAGGAAATCAGAAATCTTTCCACAGTGTTCGCGGGGTCGTTCTTGCTACAGAAAATACCTAGTAGCTCCTTTACTGTTCTTCGACACGTGGGCGCTGCTTTACTTAAATTGCATTTGAATTAAATTTATTTCAACAACAACTACCCATACTACAATTACTACTACATTATACATACAATCCCAATTTAAAAAAAGGGTAAATGATGTTCAATTGTTTTCATGTTTACTTATAATTAGTTCAAATATAATACATAAAGCATTTGCACAGTGCAATAGACACTGTGCCAATTTTTTTTTTCCATGTATAATCATACCACATGTAATCATTGCTTTGCTAATCATGGACTGTTACTTACTGGCGTTGCATTTTCCAGACCGTTACCTGCTTCGCTGGTTTACATTGTGCCTTGTTCGTGCACCTGTCTTTGTATATTACCTGCTTGTAAGGCTGTGATTTTTCCATGACTTGCAAATGTAACTTCTCTGCCATTATGGTGGTGATTTTTTCACGACAATGTGTCTTTGTCAGTTAAGGACTTGTAATTGTCACTTTGCCATTTCAGCTGTGCCTTTTTCAGGCCGTGTCATTGTACATGTTCTGCCATTATGGCTGTGCCTGTTTCAGGTCATGTCATCGTAAGTTGTTCCCATTATGGATGTGCCTTTTTCAGGCCGTGTAATTGGATATTTTATGCCATTCTGGCTGTGCCTTTTTAAGGCCGTGTAATTGGATATTTTATGCCATTATGGCTGTGCCTTTTTAAGGCCGTGTAATTGGATATTTTATGCCATTCTGGCTGTGTTTTTTTAAGGGCGTGTAATTGGATATTTTACGCCATTCTGGCTGTGCCTTTTTAAGGCCGTGTAATTGGATATTGTATGCCATTCCGGCTGTGCCTTTTTAAGGCCGTGTAATTGGATATTTTATGCCATTCTGGCTGTGCCTTTTTAAGGCCGTGTAATTGGATATTTTATGCTATTCTGGCTGTGCCTTTTTAAGGCCGTGTAATTGGATATTTTACGCCATTCTGGCTGTGCCTTTTTAAGGCCGTGTAATTGGATATTGTAAGCCATTCTGGCTGTGCCTTTTTAAGGCCGTGTAATTGGATATTTTATGCCATTGTGGCTGTGCCTTTTTAAGGCCGTGTAATTGGGTATTTTATGCCATTATGGCGGTGCAAAATTTCAGGCGGTGTAATTGCATATTTTATGCCATTGTGGCTGTGCCTTTTTAAGGCCATGTAATTGGATATGTTATGGCATTATGGCTGTGCCTTTTTAAAGGCCGTGTAATTGTCACTTCTCTGCCATTTTGGCTGTGCCTTTTTTAAGGCCGTGTAATTGGATATTTTCTGCCATTCTGGGTGTGCCTGTTTACAGGCTGTGTAATTGTTTCGCCATTTGGGCTGTGCCTTGTTATGGCCGTGTAATGCATTTACCGTTTGGGCTGTGCCTCTTCCAGGCCACGTCAGCGTACTTGATTGCCATTACGGCTTCATTGTGGTGTTATTAACGTAATTTCTTTGATTCCACCTGCTTACTACCGCACTTTCAGTTTTATCTCGTCTCGTTCTTTGCAACGCTGTTAGTATTACACGTTATCGTTCATGTCTTCATGACCGAGTACTTTTCAAACATTTCAGATCGTTGTTTGCTGGAGTGCCTGCATGTTCCTTTTGCCTTGTGTGCCATAACGTTATATTTACAGGTGTGTTAACTTTAATTGCACCAGTCGACGACGGTATGGGTGTTGACTCCCGCCACGATCTCTTTGATTCCGTACAGCCATCCAGCGGATCTAATCGTACATTTTACGCCCCTTTTTTACACGTATCGCCACCTGGCGATTATGCAATAACGTTGTTTCGTTGCCATCGGTGACCACTTATCGTTTGCTACTACACAAACTTGTCCAAAGGGGCCAACGTCAATATTTTTAGACGCTATATAGCCCGATCAGGCTCCTATGCCACAATATACGATGTTATGCTTGTGTCTGATTAGTCATCATGAACACCGCATGTTACCCTGTCACCATTGTGTTTTACGGACACAGGTTTTTTTCTCTGAGATTACAGTTTATGAACCGGGAGGACACCCGCAATTTCGCACTGTGTCCCGGTGGTCATTTTATCTCCCTTACATGGCAGGGAGGAATGACAACTGCCCACTTGGAACAGAAGACGCTTTTGTTTGGCTGCATGAGCCCTCATGTTGTCTTCCGTGATATTGGGACGGATGAGTTGTCGCCAGGTTTCACGTTTTGTAGAGGGCTGCGGCGCGTCTATTGATATCCTTTTATCATGTCACACAGGTGGTAATGTTGGAATTTTCCGCAGGTTGTCGACTGGCAGGTATCACTGATCCGTTGACTTTAATTACAGTGTTGTATCTTACAATGCTTCGTTGAAAAAGAGATGTTATGTAGCCGGTCCTCGGTACACACGCCCCAATCAATTCCTCCGTCACCAGGGTCTCCTGGAAAACTGGCAACAATATCTTTTGGCAGAGGGCGTGCAGTTGAATGAACTTGGTTTGACCATGTATTACAGGTCTCTGCATCGAGCTGTTATTATATACTCCTCACACAACATTGTTGGCAAATTCACTCCACTCTTCTAGGCACCAGCTGTATTTGCCATGTCAAGTCGTCAAGTAGATTTCGGGTTGTGTTTTGATACTTACTCCTTTTTAATAGGTGATATCCTGAGGCCTTGGTTTGATTAGGGTGCTTACCAAATGCACATATTATTTATTACTTTCAGGATTTCGTACTAGCCTACCTGGCTGCCGGCCGGTCTGATCGATATATGACATGGAGTTAATGTTTATTTGTTAAAAAATTGTAATGGAGGTAATACTTCACCATCACAATTTGTTATGGACCATGTACCCATGTAGCTCTACACTTGGTTAGCAAGTCTACATACTTCAATAACGTGTGTTCTATTCTTTGCTTTCTTTACTAGCACTACACCTGCAAATTTTTACTGGGTCTGCAGATGGTCAATCCACGATGAGGATTTATTTCCAGACCCACATTATTCAGTTTTAAACCGGACATGTTACGGACAATATGTCGATTGTTGCACAGGTTGATGTGGACGTGATCCACACCCATACATGCTACAAGCATGATTACATTAATGCCTCTCTATTTGAATGGCACATGCTGTTGACCACGCATGTATTGTTGGGCATGCTTTGTGGTCAGCATAGTGTGACGATGATGTTATGTTCCACACCCATATATGCGCTCATGCCGGTATGCTTGAACACCCTGTTGGTGACCACATATATCTTGTTTGGGTTGACTGTGGTCGGCGCAAGGAGATGATGTTTGTGCCGCTCCCATATATGTGTTTGTGCCTGTATGCATGACCACCCTGTTGGAGACCACACATACATTGTTTCAGTTGACTGTGGTCGGCCCAGGGAGATGTCGTTTGTTCCACTCCCATATATGCGTTCGTGCCGGTATGCATTCAGCAGGCGGTTATAGACCACACATTTATTGTCGGGTGTGCTTTGTGGTCGGCCCAGGGTGATGATGTTTATTCTTTCGAGCCTGATTTCATCAACCGGTTTTCTTTTTGGACATCCACTGCTGTTGGACCAGGGCGGTGAGGATAAGTCTCCACATCCACGTTCTCACCTTCTATTATGTAACAGGCTTGGTGATGTCCCACACAAATAGGGTTCCTTGTGTACATGTCATCTTGTTATATGGAACCAGGTGTTGCTGTATAACACATGTTGGCATATAATAGTTGGTCGCGTTACATTGCTATATTGACCTCCTTACGTTAATGTGTGTTTTCTAACTGTTATAGGTGCGCTGTTGCTGCACACTTAAATTACCTGAGGTTAATACAGTGTATTGCATTCACTTTGCCACTTTCTTGTCTCAGGTTATTCTGGCATGGCCACAAACATATGTGTGCTACCTGTCACAGGCTGACATCACGGCATGGTGCCTGGATATTCATATTTCTTTTGTGTGAACGAAATACTGCGCTGCTGTGTTTTCGTATTTCAGCAATGCCTAAGGTTAAACCTGGGAGGAAATGTGGCCCTCCACCTACACTTCGATGCTTCACGAGGTCAATTCGGATACCTGCGAGACTGACAGATGTCTTGTCTGACAGATTGGACTCGTTGGACAGCTCGGACTCGTTGGACAGCTCGGACTCGTTGGACAGCTCGGACACGTTGGATAGCTCGGACTCGTTGGACAGCTCGGACTCGTTGGACAGCTCGGACTCGTTGGACAGCTCGGACTCGTTGGACAGCTCGGACACGTTGGATAGCTCGGACTCGTTGGACAGCTCGGACACGTTGGATAGCTCGGACCATGACACTGCGGACGGCAGATCCGAAAACTTGTGTTTTCCACTTAGGTGGGGCATTTGGAACACCAATGCTTATATACATCCACTTGTTACATACCAAAACCATCTAACATGTGACTGAATGTTTTCTGCTTAGGTGGGACATTCCCTGTCACATTCAGCATGTATTACTCATTCTAGACGTCATCATTTCACTGATGCTATTCATCGCTGAAGGTGTCCTTCGCTAGGTTATCCAGATGCTTTCTACTTAGGTGGGGCATTCCATGTAACATGTGCACTGAATGTTTTCTGCTTAGGTGGGACATTCCCTGTCACATACAGAAGTGTATTACTCATTCTAGACGTCATCATTTCACTGGTGCTATTCATCGCTGAAGGTGTCATTCGCTAGGTTATCAGGATGTTTTCTACTTAGGTGGGGCATTCCATGTAACACACCTTGCTCTTTACATGTACTTAGTTGGTAGTGGCAACCTACAACGTGTCGCTGTTGCGTTACTGAAATATGTCGGTATATAATCTTATAACAATTAACATGGTCTAGATTTCATTTGTTGCAAATTATCAGGTTGTGCACTTTTTAATCATCACGTGTTATGCTTAAGGTTCACATTCGCTGTTTGCATTAACTGGGCCTCTTGCCTTCTAGGTGGCATTTCATATGCGCACTTGAGTTGCAACTATATCGCTTTAGTGTGTGTGGGTTTTATATAGCGCATGACTGTTTTCTGCTTAGGCGGGGCATTTCATGTAGCTTTGATAGCCTGTACGGGTGCCCATGTATACTTTTTAGACTAATGTTATTTGGTTTTTGACACGCATGCCACTTACGGGTTTGTTCGGCCGTATGCAAACGCCGTTAGCAACTTTTTCTACACCTGTAGTAATGAGGCTTAGTTGGTGAACTTGTGACTAAAGTTACGTAACTTTCCTTTGTGACACATATCCTTTGGGGTGGGGGGAGCCATTCTATTACAGAAGTGGCCTGGTGTGGTCGGTTCCCCCACCTTTGCTGTCAATCTATGTGTTTGTTATAACGGTGATGACATTGTGTACTAGTGTATTGGAATTATTTTGTGCTAGTTATATATAAAGAGTTGGCTTAGTTTTAAGCTCGCATACAAACATATATCTGACTTGTGTTTTCAGCAAACTAGCCACGTCTCTGTGTCACAAATTTAGATGGTAGCGTTGTCCCGCATAAAAACACCTTTTGAATGAAACTCAAAAGGCATTTATGTGGGCAACAAAACCAGAGCTTATATTCTGGTGTATACGGTAAACAAATCAGGACGCTGACAAGTTCAGTGTCCAGCCTCTCTTTCGATAGTTCTCGAGTTTGAAAGGGTAAATATTGATTTGCTCTCGATTGTTGTTAAACAATTATGTTACAAGGTTCCGTTTATTGCGACATTTATCATTCTGTTGTTCATGCAGTACTATGTCGTCGCAAATTTCCCACCCTCCTACCCCATCGTCACGTGGGTATTTCAAACTGGTGTTGATATATGCTGTGTTTCGTTTTATTTGTACATACTTGTAAATACACTATACATAGTCTATATTATATTGTTACCAAGTGTCTATAACGTTATTGTCTTGTATTTTTGACATTACGATCACACTGTCTTGTATATTACATCTCACATTGTCGATTTATGTTATATAGTTGTCTAATATGAGTGTACTTTCAAGGGGTTTTAGGGCGAGGACATGTGCTCATGTTCCTAACGCTTTCCCGTGGGTCATAACCTATAACTTGCATACTTTGTTTGAATAATTGATATGGTGGGTTTCCAACACCTGCGTGTGGTCGGTTCCCCCACCTTTGCTGTCAATCTATGTGTTTGTTATAACGGTGATGACATTGTGTACTAGTGTATTGGAATTATTTTGTGCTAGTTATACATAAAGAGTTGGCTTAGTTTTAAGCTCGCATACAAACATATATCTGACTTGTGTTTTCAGCAAACTAGCCACGTCTCTGTGTCACAAATTTAGATGGTAGCGTTGTCCCGCATAAATGGAAATATGCTGCCACAACAAGGCTGCATATGGGTTTTTATGCTGGCAACAACGCGAGATGAGTGGTGAATGGCCAGCTTTATTATGGTAATTTATGTTAATCTTGGCACGTGACAAGCTAACAGTCACTTCGCCCAGCGTAAGCAGACGGAGTGGGTTTGGAAATTTTGGTTCCCACCCTTCCCTCCCATTAGTGTCAGCTTTAGGGAAGCAGGGTAGCGTGTACTTCGTTGGTGGATGAGGGGTTGTTAGCATATCTCAATGCTTTCCCCATTTTCTTAGTTCAGGTGGACACTGTGTTCATGGGGTTTTGATGCCGAGACAGCTCGCTTCTTTTCCACCGACGTTATTACCCTGCTTCATGGTTTAGGGGGTGTAATTGCCCCACTTCTAGGTGTAGGCTAAATAATTATTCGTAAAATAACTATCTGGTTAGTGTAGATTAGGGTTGGTGTGAATGAACGGTGTGATTGATTAATACATTATAATACTTATTAATGATAAGGTTTTATAACCACAGCAGTAATGCTACTATACGTTGTATGTTGAAATGTGGGCTCTGCCTACCTGAGGGGGAGGTGACGCGTATGAGGCTCTGTCATAAACCTGGCCTTGGGGAGTAGAGCCCACATTTCTCTTTCTTTTAACAATTTTATAAGCAATAAACATCATTACTTTGGCCATCTATCATCACTACTTTTGACTCGTGTTGGTGCTTGCATAAATAAAATGTCAATGATTTACAACAAATGAAAACCTTTTATGGGTGCGGGTATTGGTGGAATTCCCGAGTTTGGGAATTTCCTAACGAAATCCTATGCAGATACATTTCAAATTAATACACAGAGAGATTCATTTTGTCAAAGCCGCATGATTAAAGTTATTTGAAATGACTGTACGTACATGTAATTTTATTTGAGCTTAGTCAGAAATTAAGTTCATTTTGCTGACAAAGCTTGTGTGAATTTGTGTATTATTACTTCATGAATATTAATGGAGACCGACTATAGTGTAGCGTTTGAAATTGTATATATATATATATATATATATATATATATATATAAGAAACCAGGCAAACGTAGATGAATGTTCCACTTAATTTGGATTGTATGACGTTTGCACATGCAGCATACCCTTGGTAGCATATCATGCATTATTAACGCAAAGCCACATGTTAGGGGAATCAGTGCTATATAGGACCATGTAAACTAACTGCAGGCAATTTCATCAATCAATAAACTCCACACAAACAAAAATAAATCACAATTTTAATTAGTAACTGATTTGCTCTCATGAAACGTTTTTTCCCCGTATATATTTTAGCTGTCTCTCACAGCCTTCTTCAGCGGACTGAATTTCTCGGTTGTGTCACATAGGCAAGTTGCCCTAATGTCTAATGATGACCTTGCAATGTTAACTACTGTAAATGTTGTTTATGATGATGTATTTTATATAGTTAGGAGAGCAAAATTAGCTTGGTTGCACCTTGTGCAACCTTTAGCATTTCTCAGAATTCAAGATGGCGTTCTTGGCGATCTTGAATTTCGGCAAATTGTCAACCTTTGATCTCGATGACATAGAGGGTCATGTAATACCTCTCTTTAATGGATTTCCAGGACGGGGAGTCCATTTCTGGAGTTATGTTTTGGATACGGTGTCAAAGTGAAGGTCAAAACAGAGGTCAAAGGTGAAATTTACTCATACAACCTTTAGCATTTCTCAGAATTCAAGATGCATTTCTGCCGGCACCACAAATGTGCTGCTGAATGCACTGAGCCAACGTCAGGGACGGCTTGGTGGTGGCGCCTCCTGATACAAGGCTAAATACTAGTCTAAGAAAGAGTAGCACTGGTGCTCTCAATGTCTCCTTGTGACGAACATAGTCACTGAGATTGTAGTCCCCAGGCCTAGGTGTCGCCCTGAACTCGCTGCAAATCTTCTCACCAGCTTCTCCAGCTTGTCATCATCACTGTTGCTATTGCTTTTCTTGGCAATTTTAATAAACTGTCCAAGGCTGGCTTTAAATCCAACTATGCTTTCAAAACCCTCGATATGGAGTAGAAGCAGCTTGTCGCCGAAGTAGGTAGTGATGCTAGTCACAACCTATCTTCTTGACCCAGTGCCCGAGGCAGCGAGGTACATGGAGTACAGCTCCGATGGGAGTACAGCTCCGATGTCGTCCAAGTCTCTGTCATGTTTTCAGTCATCATCATGACCACGGACTTCAGTGTCTCCCCCACAGGCGCCATCAAGGAGAGGCGGGACACAGGGACAACTCGAAATTTATGTGACAGGGGATATGGTATCGTGCGTCAGCAGCAGGCAGATCAGTGACCCCACTGAGTCAAGCAGCTACCTCATTAGCCCACTGGTCCTGCCTCTCATCGCAGAGGTACTCCAAGTGTTGCTTGAATGTGATATAATTACCTACAGTTGTACACTGTCTGTCAGTATCTACAGTTGTACACTGTCTGACCTGCACCCAGCTGTGTGGGTTCTTACTGTCTTTCGGCTTACACTCATTCCCACACAGCAGACAGTCTCGCTTAAAAAGTCACTACATTGAGACTTCAACAACCTTTTGGAAACACCAGTGTCAGTCAGTGTAAACGTTCTCTTTCCCTGTTCACTTTTTCTACTCCTCGAAGTATAGCTACAGTAACATGATTTCTGAGCTAGAAAATCATTTCCAGACAGAGTTTGTCAATGTCAATGCAAAACTTCCTATGATACACAGGACCTACCTACATGTAGACATATCAAACATACATGTACCTACCTATCCATCCTAGTAAACCCTGACAATCTGGAATAGGTCGGCAATGAACTACATATAATTGGTCTACAAGTGTATACAGATGATTTGTTCCTGGTTTTAGCTCAAATTTTACCTCTGACCTCTGATTTGACCTGGACTTTAACCCAGTATCCAAAAAATAACTCAAGAAATGGAAGACCCTTATAAAGAGGTATTACACGACCCTCTATGTCATCAAGATCAAAACTTGGACATTGGCCGAAATTCAAGATGGCCGAGACCCCATCTTGAATTCTGAGAAATGCTAGAGGTTGCACAAGTTGCAACCAAGCTAATTTTGCTCGCCTAACTATATAAAATACATTTCCATAAAAAAAGTTTACAGTAATTAACACGGCAGGGTCTCCTACAGGAAGTATATGAGCAGCAACTTGACTAACATGATTTAAATCATATGACACCAGCTGGCAGATCATGACTGGGGGAGTTCTTGTCCAATGTCTTTGTTCAACATGATGTGTCACAGATGTGTGACACGTTAAATTCAGTCCGCTGAAGAGAAGACTGTGACAGACAACCAAAATTTATGGGAAAAAGAACAAGGTCATCTAATTGATACCAACATCATCATCAAAATAAAAACGATCAATGCATAAATTGTGTTACGTTGTTAGTTAAGATTCATCCACATCGAGGTCAATTTACGTTTATCAATCTCACATCAATCCATATGTCAGTAAACAGAAATAACCCAAGACATAAAAATATGTTAATTTCTTCAGAAGATGCCAACATTACAAACATAAAATAAAAAACAAACAAACAATATATTTACTATTACAAACATGTTTAGTCATACAACTGCATAAAGGTAGCAAATGATTATAGTCTAATATAAAATTTGATACTTACGGACAACAATAGCTGCATATTGAATACTGAAGCCATCACTTGTCAAACGAGGGTTAGAGTTGAAAGCTACAAAGAGGATGTTGTTGCTTGAAGTGATGTCAGTCGGCAGGGTGGTTCCACAAAATGTCCCCAGCAGTGTCGCCGAGTCATCAGCCCCGTCGTACACCGTGATGTTGTCGCAACTACAGCTGGTGCAGGACTCAAGGCTGAAAGTGTCGAATGTCAACTGAATATTCTACAAATAAATAGATGGAATAACGTTAGTGAGTGTCACCTTCAAGTTCAACCACTGGAGTAATGTGAGCTATTAAGCAACATTTAGGCCTCGTTCAAAATATTTTATAAAATTATGGATGCCTTATTGCAAGAATTTAGGACCTACATATGCAGGAGAGAATGAAGTAACAAAAGTGAAGGATCATAGAGTTTAAAAAGCAACTTTGGTAAATACCTCAAAAGGATGGCACACACATAGATAAAAAGGCATTGATGATAAGTCAGATTTCCTTGTTTAATTGTCATGTAGAATTTATTATCTTGTTAAATACCTTTAAAGGAGGATTAAAACAACTGAACAACCATCGCTCAAACAAAAGAACATACCATTTACAGGATATATGGCCATGCTTTAATTAATATGGATGGAGCCATGGTGTATTTTAAAAACATTTGAGAATCTACATTTAAATAGGAGCAAGTGAAACCAAATGTAGATCTAGAGTAATGGCGGTGACCAGTGCTAAAAATGTCAATCTTGGACAAATTGTTAAAAATAAATCAGGGTTCTGTGGTCATCAAATAATAGTCACACAGCATTTCAGCTCCCTCTGAAATAATGAGAATTTTGCATTTATTTGTCAGATTATTCATAGTGTACAGATTTTGTGCATTTATAACACGAGTTGACAGTTTTGAACATGTCAATGCAGAAAACAAAATTGTGCATCTAAAATATCAGAGAATCAGTATAATTTCTTGTTTTATTGTGCTGTGTGACAATTAAACAATCCTTTAAAATGTGGACTTTTTTAACATTATCATTTGTCACAGCACACAAAGTATTTTAAATAACTGTAATATCAGTAAGCTGCTGTAGCATGTCCTTCCTGTTTACTGTGGATTGGTATATGTATTTCCGAAAAGTATAGTTAGCTAAATGAAATAATTTGCTTTTATTATAACTAATAATTGAATAACTATGGCATGTTCGTACCGGATTAGTTGCAACAAGGTATACTGTGGCATAAATATTTTGTTCATAAAATGAAATAAAAATGGGCCATCTGGCCCTGAAGTTGTTTGGAGAATATTGTGCTTTTGTAATTACCCAAACAAAAAAAGATAGAACTTTCAACCAGTGAAGTTCAACTCAAATTCAACTGAAGTTCAGTTGAGCTTCAACTATGGAGGATTTGAAAAATTCATATGCAAATGAGCTCGCGTTCAACTGTTGAAGCTCAGTTGAGCTTCAACTATATGCAAATATGAGAGTTGAACGCGGGTTGAACGGCAGTTGAAAATTTCACATGCAGATGAGCTCGCGTTCAACTGTTGAAGCTCAGTTGAGTTTCAACTCGTGTTCAACCCGCATTCAACTCGCATTCAACCCGTGTTCACCTCGCGTTCAACTGTTGAAACTCAGTTTTTTTTTTAGTTTGCTGAACTGTGGAATTTCTGTTGGTTTCCATTGATGTAACTGCATGTATCGAATGGTGAAGCATGTATCGTCTGTAGGAACATAGGCATGCATACAAGCCCTGGCAATCACAAAGCATAACAACAATAAAGATTCCATTCTTTTATTTTCATTTCTTCAATTTTTTTAAATGTCCAGACGCTTCAGAATTCTCCTGGCGTGGCATATCTTCTCATTCAATGAGCGGGTGAACTCACTGCTGGCCAGATTCAGCCTGATTGCTGCAAATACTGAAAATGTAACGAAACATTTAATGATAAATTTCTGCTCTGAAAACAACTTTAAAATAGTTCATCTTGTGCACACTTACCAGAAAGATCATATACATATGTCAGTGAAAGGTGGAATACTACCTCCTGGCTAGATCATGTAATAGCAAGTAATGATTTTCATAGTAGTATAAGTAAGATCAATATTATGTATGATGTCAGCGATGAAGATCATATACCGTTCAAAGTGTACATAAATAGTGACAATATACCAGATTTAACGAGCAGTATTAATAATGGTAGAGCAAAAATAAGATGGAATAACATGGCTGATAATGACATAAATAAATATTGTATGCTTACTGAAGGATGTTTGCATGATATTCATGTACCAACAGAGGATGTAGGGATACACATTGCACAAATGTAAACCATTTTGAATCTCTAAATAAAATGTATAATGACATGGTGAATTCACTAATACAAGCTGGTGAAAAATCCTCGCAAAGTAAGAAAAGGGCGTATATAAATAAACCGGGATGGGCAGAGTATGTGGATAGTTTGTATGATACCTCCAGAGAAGTCAGACACATGTGGGTTAATGCTGGGAAACCCAGGCAGGGACCTGTTTATGATTTGCATGTAAAAAGCAAAGCTAGATTTAAGTATGCTTTACGATTTATCAAGAATAATGAAAATGCACTACGCAAAGAGGCACTAGCTAAAAAATTAACCGAACTTAATCCTGAGGCCTTCTGGCGTGAAATCAAGTCTATCAACAATTGTAACACTCCTCTTCCATCTAGTATCGAAGGAGTATCAGGTGAAAAAGAAATAGTAGATCTATGGCGTAAACATTTTTGTGACCTTTTAAACTGTGTTAACAATAGTAGTGTAGATGCGTGTGAACATGACTGTGATACACCTTATGATGAAATTGTGGTCACAGTAGACGAGGTAACAAATGCGATTAAGAAGCTTGACATTAATAAAGCTTGTGGGTCAGATGGCATATGTTCAGAACCTATAAAATATGCAGACAAGGCACTTATGCCCTTGTTATCTTTGTGCTTCACTAGTTTTTTTGCTCATGGATTTCTGCCAGAGTCAATTTCTCACCTTCATCGGCAAGACTATGCCAGCTACTACGAGAATGTGAGACATTTGGAATGAGCCATGATGTGAAATACAATGCTAAGAAGAGTGCAGTTATGATATTTAGATCTGCGACTTTAAAAGGATGTTCTATCCCTGAATTTAACCTAAAAGGGGTTACTCTGCATGTTGTTGCTACATATAAATATCTTGGAAACTATATTTCAGATGATCTTTCAGATGATGATGATATTAATAGACAACGCAGAACTCTGTATGTACAAGGAAATATTATATTGCGAAAATTTAGTATGTGCTCCCTAGCGGTTAAACTCACTGTTTCGTTCATATTGCTCACCCATGTATGGAGTGCAACTCTGGTGGAATTATAAGAAATCCACATTAAATAGGTTGCATATTGCATATCATAATATTTTTAAGTTGTTTATTGGTATGTCAAAATTTGAAAGTACCAGCCTGCTTTGCACTCTGTTTGATGTACAATGCTGCCAATCAGTTATTAGGAATATGGTGTATAGATTTATGTGTAGAATTGATAGCTCTGTTAACTATATTTTAAATGACATACTAACTACTAGCTTAAGATTCACTTCCAGGATCCGCAAACACTGGAACAAGCTTTTGTATATACACACTTGATTGAAATAACTGTATGCATGTTTCTTTTATACACTGTTACTGTTCTGTACTTTTATATACTGCACATATTGTGTACCTAATGTAACATATGGACCTCAGAGTCACATATACTTGCTGTATGTGCTCTGTTGAGTCTGGAATAAAGTTATTGAATTGAATTGAAATACAAACATGCATGCAAGATTGTAGAATATTAGCATAAGTTGAAATATGCAAATTGGTAGCGATTTAAAAAAAAACTTGCATGGGTGTCTGATTGGGTGCACACACATGCCAGCACTTATTTCTATATAAGTGTGTGTGTGTATGTGTGTGCGTGTGCGTGTGCATGTGTTCATGTTCAGTGTGTACGTGGATGACATAAATGTAAATCTCAACACATTATAAATTGGTTGTCTATGGAGGCACATTAATCACCCACTTGATTTATTCTAATGACTTCTATTTTTTCCTTCCAGTGTTGCTGATTTGAAAAAAACTTAGATTGCTGTGCCAAGTATATGTTTAACATTACATATAATATCTATGTCAACAAATGCACATGTGTGTATGCATAGATACACACGCAAGCACACATATGTACATGCAAACAAATGCACATGTGCACACACATGCGCATGCACAATAGTTAATCTAATTACTCTGGTGGTCAGTGAATATGTCTGCATTAATACTGTTCTGGATAAGATACTATGAATCATTCATTAAAGGTATTTATGTTTAGAATTTATTTTCATTACTGGTATCTGGATTAACATGGATCAACTATAATGTGAATGAGTTACAAATGCACTAAGATGCATAGGGTAATAACTGCATATTTTGTTGTATCAACTGATATTCAATGCTGAAAATGTTATACTAACTAACTTACATTCAGGAGCTCCCATTTTGCTTCAAATGCAGATGTTCCACCAGCTAGCCAGTTGCCAAGGTCCTAGAGTGTTATAAATCCATCCAGCATCTTCTTCACTACCAGCTTCAGTTTTTTGTGTTATTTATGTGATATTTTTAGCTCCAATCTTTTCAATGTTGCCAGTGGCCAGTCAACATGAATGTGCTACGTACTTCTCACTAGCACTCTACCTCACAAAATGGTGGTGTTTTCAAATTTCCCTCTTAAAGACAGTATGCCAATTTATATACAGAGATCAAGTCACATGGGCACATGTGTAAAGGTTGGGTATCAGAGGTTAAATGCGTGGGCTAAAACTGTCTGGCTTAAGTGACCTAACCAAGGCATAAATCTCCAGGGGGCAGGCCAGGGACTCAAATTACAGTCCCAGTTTCAACTTGCGTTCAACTGGGATAATTTCTCAAAAATGACAGAGCGTTCAACTCCTGTTGATGTCTAAGTGCCCACTTTGAACTCGCGTTCAACTCCTGTTCAAGTCTAAGTCCACGCTTTCTACTCACGTCCAAGTGCTGATGAAGTCTAAGTGCACACTTTCAACTCGCGTACAACTGCTGTTAAAGATTATGTCCACGCTTTCAACTCGTGTTCAACGTCATCTTTGCGTTCAACTTGCGTTTAACTGTTGAACGCGAGTTGAATGGGAGTTGAAAGCATATTACAACAGTTGAAATTCAACTATTCCTACAGAATCAGTTGAGCTTCAACTGAAACTAAGTTGAGTTTCAACTATGCATTTTTGTTTGGGTATGAATTGTATTTTGGGGAATCATAGTCACTGCCTAGTGTCTTCACCACAATCATCTAACTGACATTGTCTCTGGTTATTTATATGAGTTCACAAGAAACAAAACCAAATTGTTTGAATATAGCAGACAATATCAATAAGGTGTATGACATTTCACTCAGTAATTGTATAGAACATTAATTGTGTATGTTTGTATATTAAACCAGTAAACACAATATAGCTTAGACATTGCAGACAGGCATATGTTTCATTACATAGTTGTTCAGAATATCAATGTTACATGTTTGTCACCTACTTGTGACAATATATATACTAGTCACATTATTTTTTAAGATAATTAAAGAAGCATCAACAAAAACCCAACTTGCACTGAAGATACAGCTTAACTGATGAAATACAAATTAGTTCTGCTTTCCAAGCAGGGCACCTGGCCTTCTGTGCAAATACACAATAATTATAAAAACACTGCGTGTGGCATTGCCAAATGACGATTAATAACCACCAACTGTCAGCGAAACTACAAATGGTTCTAACTGCGAAAGTGTTTACCATATGTCCACTGTTGCTCATCAAGTTCATTTTGCATCCAGTTATCATTAATATCATTGTCATCTTGCAGAAGATTTCCTTCCTATGAAAACATCTGTTTGAGTACTATGCAAAACAGAATTCACCATAAAACATAGGCATCAGTGACATTATTTATTTTATAAACAACATTTAAATAATAAGTATTAGCTAATTTACCTTCCCCGTTTCAACCTGTATCTTCCAAGTACATCTCATGTTGTTTCTATACTGGCCACTACTGAGACCAAACACGCCATCTGTTCCCGTCAGTATCTCTGGACTACCACGACATGCTGCGGCTGTAACATTGGAGAAGTTAAATGGCATTTACAATTTATGACCTCTGCAATCCTCTTGCTGTGTACATAACATGATTGTTGGTTATATCGGGATAACATTATCCCCCCAACATAGAATACTGCTAATATTTAAATAACATTACTTATTTTAGTGTTATCCACAGAAGAGCTTACAAAATACAACAAACGACTTCATTCTGAGGAAGACAAACAAATAATTAATTCAGGGGATGATATTATGGGTTGCTTATTGGGAGCCAATATAGAATATGTGAATGAAACTGTAAAGAAATGCTGGAACATGGCAAGGGTGGATCTATAGCAATACTTGCATTGACAAATAATGCAGACAGGGAGACGAGGATTGAAATTGAAATAAAGTATAGAAATTTATGTGTGTAGGTAAAGCAAACCTTGGTTGAATAATTTATTCGCTCTGGAATGTTTCCAAGAGCAGATGGTGGTATTATTAGATTTATGGGAATGTTTTTTTGGGAGGGAAGATCATGTACACAAGGATATGCTTGATCTCAATGGAAAGTTGACATCAGGTTTTGCACATGAACCGCTGCAGTCTATTGAGAATGACAAAGATATATTAGATACTGAATTGGGAATGCCTGGTTACATGTTTAGGAATGACAGAACATGTAGAATGGGAGGTGTAGTAACGTCCTGTGCCTTGTTTGTGATAGTATTTTCATTGGAGAAAAGTTCAACATGCTGCTTCACCCACGTCCATATGTTTTCATTGGAGAAGCCTTCTTTATAGGTGGACCTGTCATATATGGCTCTGATATTCCCTTCATCAGATGATAACTGAATACTCAGGCCAAGCTACAACCAGCAGTCGTTAAAGTGAAAAAAGCAACGGTTTGGTGTTATGCACCTAAACAGTTTACACAAACTAACCATTTGCATCTATAATCAAATGTTCACATTATTCGTTTACTCAGAAAGTATTCTTAAAGTGGGAAAATCTAGCTAAATCACCAACACCATGAACGGGCCCATCTTGGTCCATGCAGCCAATCAAAACCCAGCTTCTATCTTCACTTTGGAAAAGTAATACGTCATAAAGTCGTCTGCTGGTTCAGTTGTCATAACAGAGAGCCAATCGGTTTGCTAAAAGAGCCTTACATCGATTTACAAAGAAATCTCGACAGCAATATGCCACACTGTTCCTCATAAGCTTGTAGTAACAGTACAGTGAAAGACAGTATCAGTAAGACATCTCTTTGTTAACCTTTGAATCGACCAGAACTGAATCAGTGGTTCAGTGGATTCTTCGAGGCAGTCACAGACACAGTTCAGATGCCAGATGAGTGGGTTTCGTTGACCTAACCATGAAAACGACCACCAACAGGCGCCAAACTTCTCCTCACATATCTTACATAGATATACATACACTACATTACAAAATAAAATCACCTGCATTCCCCTAATGAAGAAAATTCACAACACAAACGCGCATATCTCAAAGGCTACTTCCTCAGCTGCTCAGTGGTACCATAAAATTGCTATAAATGTTAGCTTTATACAAAATACTGTTAGACGGCATGTTTGCGCATGCAAATATTAAAACAAAATTATTAATGCATTCGCAGGCACAAAATAGTTTAATTACTTATAAATAATATAATAATAATTAATTATTATCATCATTAAGATTTGCAGGTAACCATAAGTTTTATTATAATACAATTATTATATATTTATATAGCACCACATCCATAATTGTAAATGGCGCTTCACAACATACTGCTATTAATAAAATCACAGTAAGAACAAAATTACCGACAGATTATTTTAAAATAAATAATGAGAATAAAATATGTCTATATAATTAACTAAAGTGACCTATCAGTCATAAATAAACATACAAATTCCATAACAGCAGTTGTGATAAATGAATGTAAAGTATGGTTAATACAAATAAATAATTAGAATGGTAAAATAATTACGATGTAACAATAATTTTCATTCACCACATACCAGGTACAGACACATCATGCATATGAAAATATTACTGAATCTATTTTTTCTACTTATGAATGATATTTCCACCACTAGGTATGTAATAATAATTATTTTGGACAAGACACTTTATTAATTATCAGAAAAAAATCACTGACATTTAAATAGAAATATGAATATATGGGGGAAATATGGTGGTAGAAAAAGAACGTTTTGATGTATTTAAAAATAATAATATTAATATGTTATTGTTTTAGTTATTATTATTAAAAACATAACTTATGTAATATAAGCTTGAGTGTCGCAGCACAAGCGGATGTTTACAGAAATATTGTTAAAATAAACAATGTGACATCGTTGAACAACATGTAAGTTCTATACCTCTTTTATGACTAATAGGTCATTTTAGTTCACTATGTAGAGACACGTATTTTTTAAATTTATTTGTATATATTACCTGTGGTTAGCATTCTTCTTATTGCATATATTTTAATAGCAGTATGTTGTGAAGCACCACAAACAATTTTTGATTTGATGCTATATAAAATAGTATAATTATATTATAATAAAACTTATAGTTTGATCATATATTGATGATAATAATTAAATATTACTTATATAATTAATTAAACCATTGCGCGTGTGCGAATGAAGTAAGTAAAGTTTATAAATATTCGTGTGCACCAATGGTAACGCCTATGTATTTTGTATGAAGCTAACTGTTATAGCGATTTTATGGTAAACGTAAAGTCGCTGAAGACATTGAGTTGCCATCAAGATCTTTATTTTGTTTTGTGAATTGTCTTCATTAGAGGAATGCAATTGACCTTATTTTTGCCACATAGTGTATACCTATGTATGTGTGATATGTGAGGAGCAGCTTGGCGACAGCTGGTGGTCGTTCTCATGGTTAGGTAAGAAAGTAAAAGATTAAATGCACAGTTCATGCCGATCAATTCAACCTCGCTACTGTTGTTAAAATGGCGTAGCCTATAGATTTTGTTATGGCTAGGTGCTTTAAATTTGTTTCTGGTAAACTGCTGACATTAAAAATATGATTGTTGTTGGAAATTGTTACTATAACACCAAAGTGTTGCCTTTTTTGCCCTTTAATGCAACATCAAACAGTCTGTTGAGCATTCTTCCCCAGAGCTCTCAACACATTCAGATTCTTAAATTAATTATAGTGATTTAAGCTCCTTTAAGAAATCATTACTATTACTAGAAATTACTAGTATTTATGTTATACTTCTGAATAAGTGGTAACTTTAACATTAACAACCAGTATTTAAAGTTACCAATTCCAGAAATCATCATGTCAAGACATTACCATAATTTTTCAGTCAGAATATCTTATAATAATAAACAGCGATAGCTAACAGTTATAATCAAAGCATTAATGGGACCAGCAGAAATCAAGGGTTGGAAAACAATGTGAAGCAAGTAAATGTTGTTTCTTTTGATAGGTAGCTACATTTTAAGAAGATTTTAAAGTAATAGGAACTTATTTCATCTATGTGTATAATTTGTGTATATGTATAGTCATATAAATACTGAAACACTATGTTTTCTGGAAACTAATTGTGGGACACATAATATGCTTATATTACATGTCATGAAAGCTAGGTCCATAAGGAAATAAATTAATGTGTCCAATCAATATATCTTACTGTTACCAACATCATTATTACAGTAAAAGCTATCAATTTATCAGATTCATCCATATGGAGGTCAATATATGTTGATCTACCTAACGTCAATCCATTAGTCAGTAAACAGAGATAACCAAGACACAACAAAATAAAAAGTATGTTAATTTCTTCAGAAGATGCCAACATAACAAACATGTTTAGTCATACAACTGCATAAAGGTAGCAATTGATATAGTCTGATATAAAATTTGACACTTACGGACAACAAAAGGTGCATATCGAATACTGAAGCCAACACTTGTCAAATGAGAGTCAGAGTGGAAAGCCGCAAAGAGGATGTTGTTGCTTGAAGTGATGTCAGTCGGCAGGGTGTTTCCACAGAATGTCCCCAGCAGTTTCGCTGAATCATCCGCTCCGTCGTACACCTTGAGGTTGTCACAACTACAGCTGGTGCAGGACTCAAGGCTGAACGTGACGAATGTCAACCGAATATTCTACAAATAAATACATGGAACAAAGTCAGTGAGTGTTACCTTCAAGTTCAACCACTGGAGTAATGTGAGCTATTAAGCAACATTTAGGCCTTGTTCAGAATATCTTATAAAATTATGGAGCCTTCCCAGAGAAGCCGAGATGGTGTCTGAGTGAACAGGTCTGTCAGGGAAGTAAAGTGTAAAGCGCTTTGAGCGGTCCTGAGGTCTGGATATTGCGCTATATAAGAACTGCCTTTACCTTTACTTTTATTGCAAGAAGGACCTATATATGCGGGAGAGAATGAAGTAACAAAAGTGAAGGATCATAGAGTTTAAAAAGCAACTTCGGTAAATACCTCAAAAGGATGGCACACACATACATAAAAAGGCATTCACGATAAGTCAGACTTCCTTGTCTAATTGTCATCTAGAATTTATTCTCTTGTTAAATACCTTGAAAGGAGGGTTGAAACAACTGAACAACCATCGCTCAAACAAAAGAACATACCATTTACAGGATATATGGCCATGCTTTAATTAATATGGACGTAGCCATGGTATATTTTGAAAACATTTGAGAATCTACATTTAAATAGGAGCCGGTGAAACCAAATGTAGACCTAGAATAAAGACCAGTACCAAAAATGTCTATGTTGGGCAAATTACTAAAAATAAATCATGATTCTGTGGTCATCAAATAATAGTCACACAGCAATTCAGCTCCCCCTGAAATAATGAGATTTTTGCATTTATTTGTCAGATTATTTATAAAGTGTACAGATTGTGTGTATTGTTAACACGAGTTGACAGTTTTGAACATGCTAGTGCAGAAAACAAAATTGTACATCTAAAATATCAGTTATATTGTGCTGTGTGACACTTAAATAATTCTTTAAAGTGTGGCCTTTTTTATAACATTATCATTTGTCACAGCACACAAAGTATTTTAAATAACTGTGATATAAGTAAGCTGGTGTACCATACGTGCTTCCAGTTTACTGTGGATTGGTATTAGCATTTCTGAAAAGTATAGTTAGCTAAATGAAAAATAGCGGAATAGTTGCAACAAGGTATACTAGTCGCATAAATATTTTGTTCATATAATGAAATATAATTGGGCCAACTGGCCCTGAAGTCGTTTGGACAATATTGTGCTTTTGTAATTATATATGAATTGTATTTTGGTGAATCATAGTCACTGCCTAATCTGTTCACCACAATCGTTTAACTGACGTTTTCTATGGTTATTTGTATGAGATCACAAGAAATTCAGCCAAATTGTGATAATATAGCAGACAATATCAATAATAAGTGTATGACATCTTACTCTATTGTTGACTAGAATATTAATTTTGTATGTTTGTCATGTGTCAATATATCTTTATATCTTTAGCCAGCAAACACCACAATCATATCATTTTAAAGATAATTAAACATCAAAACAAACACAACTTATAATATAGAAAAGTCAATAATTTAGAAGATATAGCTTAAAACATGCAGGCAGTCATATATTTCATTACATAGTTGTTCAGAATATTAATGTTACATTTCTGTCACCTGTGAATGACAATATACAAGTCACACTATTTTTAAGATAATTAAAGAAGTATCAAAATAAACCCAACTTGCATTGAAGATACAGCTTAAAACTGCATTGTCCTTTCGACTATTTTGCTCCTCGCATTTCAGACTTATATCACAAAAACGCAAACCTACCAAGTGTCTCCCTTGTAACGAACTAGTTCATTTGAGGATATGTTTTAATTATTTTTGGTGAAAACATAAACAACTATTTTATCTTTCCAGTTCGTATATAGTATTTTTGTACTGAAGATTTCTACTGTACAGGTCTTATGTGGTACACTATCTTCGTTTTAATCACATGATCATGAAATATATACGGGCGAACGGCGAGATTGGCCTTGAGCCCTTACCCACACCATTTTGTTTTAAAATAATTAACCTGCCTCCATGTATCTTTGATGTTGTGTTTATGTTCTTCCAATATCTCGGCATAATATTGTGTCTTTGCAGTTCTTTTGGTATTATTGTATATTCAACAATATGCTCTATATGCTGTCTGCCTGCCTGCCTGCCTGCCTGCCTGCCTGCCTGCCTGCCTGCCTGCCTGCCTGCCTGCCTGCCTGCCTGCCTGCCTGCCTGCCGGCCGGCCGGCCGGTCGGCGTCGGTCGGTCGGCGTCGGTCGGCGTCGGTCGACGTCGGTCGGCGTCGGTCAGCCAGTCGACTTAATACAAGTGAATGCAAATGTTTTACCTCATTAAATTTTATAAATATGTCAAACTTAAAAATGTATCTTTATCAATGCTCTGCATCAATTGCCTAGTTTGGAAGCCCATTATCAATACTTATCCCTTATGTATTTGAGTCAAGATTTTTTGGAATTACAAGCTACAAAACAAAAATAATTTTTTTTTAAGAACAGTACTAGATATCTAGGACAAAATATCAAGTCAAAATTAAATAGCCTATCTGATGTGTGATTTTAGTATAATAAAAAAATTATAACCCATCTAATGATTTAAAGACAATGAATAGCACAAGTGTTTATTCTTCACATAACAAAGCCAACAAGAAAATCTTCTACAACAGCAACACTAATAGACCATTAATTTGTATTCCAATCACACTAACTATGACTCATTGTCACAGATATGACAGTCCATTTTGGAAAGTTCCTTTATATATATGGTTTACCTCCTACGCACTATATAGAATATAAAAAACACGCCAGCTGAGCAAGTCTAACATTAAAAAAATTGAAATCTATTACCAAGAGCAGATTACACTACAGTGTACTGTGTTATCTGCTATTGATCCAAAATGAAGCATATAACAACTTCATACTAATATATAAATCATTATTCGAAATATCATGCTCAGTCAAAATTACCAAAATAAAGAAAAAATATATTAAAACAGAACCGTCTGGCTTACTTGTTTTGTCAATAAACCAAAGAAAGTTACATCAACCAAATGTGGGGCTTTGGGTACTTGTCTATTTAATAATGTGTCGTTTCATTCTTATTTTCTAACTTTGACACCTTCTGTGAATGAACTGCCATCTGAATTGGTAAGTGAACTTCGTTGTCATGTCGGTATTCGTTTTAAGCAAGTTGGGTTTGAATTGCACACACGCACATGCGCACACACGCGCACACACCACACACTCACTCACACACACACACACACAGGGAGAGAGAGAGAGAGAGACAGACAGACAGACAGACCGGACAGACCGGACAGACCGGACAGACCGGACAGACCGGACAGACCGGACGACCGGACGACCGATATATTACACCCACAATTATTGGTTTATGTTTTGTAGCTTGTAATTAAAAAAATCTTGACTCAAATACATGAGGGATAAGTATTGATAATGGGCTTCCAAACTAGGCAATTGATGCAGAGCATTGATAAAGATACATTTTTAAGTTTGACATATTTATAAAATTTAACGAGGTAAAATATTTGCATTCACTTGTATTAAGTGAGAATGGAGAGTCATTGTACATTTCGTTTTCATTGTGCTTGGTTTCATTGTATAATTTTGTTAAATTAACTTTTTTATTTGTTTCGATCTGGCTAATATCAATAGTATCAGTCATTTACATATACTTTAAAATAACATTCGAATTTCCATACATCAAGGTTGGTCGACAGGTATAGCATATATATTATGTAAGTAAACCCATGTAGAATGTATATTGTGTAAGTCGGTAAATGAGATAGCACAGTAAAAGAAAACATATGAGTAATACAGCAAAGAACATCAAAGAACGCATATAGTAATGATAGCTAACCGGCTGGCCTTACACTGTAATAATGCGAAGCAACAACTCCGGCAAGCTGAAAGCCGATGGCAACAGACTCGGTTACTAGTGCATAGACATTTACACGAGTTTGCGAGATGTCTACAGAGAAAGGTTAGTAGCTGCTAAATCTTTGTTTTTCTGTGAGAAAATAAGCCGAGTCTGCCTGTGATGGGAAGGCCATGTACCGAGTACCAAATGAGATCACCGGACGCAAACAACCAGCAGTGAGTGCCATCCGAATGCAACAATTCTCATGAGAATTTGGCGGAATGTTTTCGAGTACATTTCTCCTAAAAGATCATGAATGTTCGCAGTACAATGTATCATCATGACGCCCCACTACCTGTGCTGCCAATTGACAACAATCACCGCCACCATTGTACTCTGTCAACATTCACACACACAACTGCCGCTGCTATTGTTTGACTCGTGAACAAATGCCCTTCAAAACCTTGCACTCTAGATCCTTGGCCGACGACGCCGTTAAGAACAAACATCAATATTATAACCCCTAGAACTACACCAGAAGAGCAATTACCTTGGGGTAGTCACAATCAGGATGGACAATAAAAGATCTGGAGTATCGGACTATCCAGCTAGATGGTGGTGTGCTGTGATCTGATGCTAATGTCCCAATACACAGATAATCACAGGACTTTGTGTCCTGAGATCTGCTGAAAGCCCAGGCAGAAACAGGCAACATTTTAATATTTTGCTTTTGGGAAGGTGCCAAATGCCTTATAAAAGACTTGTGAACTACAACTTTCTTGTGTACACTAAAAATGCCCTCATATACGTCTATATGCAAAAAAGAGGAACAGCTTCAGAACTGTTTTTTTTAATAGGAAAACTTAAACGGTACCGGTTTTTAGGCTTCATTAATGGACCTAGGAAGTTTAAATGTGTCTATCAAATTTACATTTCTTGTGCATAGTGATAGTACCCTAAGAAACGTCTATGCAAAATTTGAAAAACAGAACTTCAACAGTTTCTGATGTCATTATTCCGTTGGACCTACGGCTCAAAGGACTAAAAATGGACCTACTGAAGTACAGCTTTCAAAGAGATTGTAGAGATCACCCAGATCTATTTGAATTACAATTTCACAAATTAACTGGCTTAGATGATGCAAGCTGGATGAGGGCATAGGAAAACGACAGTAAAAGCAGTGATGCTAACATACGTTATTAACAACAACAATGGTACATCAGTAGAGAAACTGGAATTCATATACATGAAACAACCTATTGAGAGATATCTCAATACTCTATCTGGACAACTATTGCTTGCCGTTCTTGGGGGTAAGAAAATAGTAGTACTAAGATGATCAAGTAAAGTTGTGCCAATAGCAGTAACAATAAATAAATTAATAAATTAAATAAATTAAATAAATTAAATAAATTAAATAAATTAAATAAATTAAATAAATTAAATAAATTAAATAAATTAAATAAATTAAATAAATTAAATAAATTAAATAAATTAAATAAATTAAATAAATTAAATAAATTAAATAAATTAAATAAATTAAATAAATTAAATAAATTAAATAAATTAAATAAATTAAATAAATTAAATAAATTAAATAAATTAAATAAATTAAATAAATTAAATAAATTAAATAAATTAAATAAATTAAATAAATTAAATAAATTAAATAAATTAAATAAATTAAATAAATTAAATAAATTAAATAAATTAAATAAATTAAATAAATTAAATAAATTAAATAAATTAAATAACTTAAAGGAACATGCAACCATAGTATTGAAAATGCGTTAAAATCCCCCCAATTCCCACATAACATTCATGATAGAATATTGTAACACATGTATTTTTTGTTTAATTTTGTAAGAATGTTATACATCATAAAATTAATCTTGAAACGTGCATTTTCACTGACCATGGGCGCTGCCATTGTTGCCCATTTCACGGGGAACTCACGAAGATTAACGCGAGAGAATGCGTGAGTGTGACGTAGGCGGTCCACCACCTCAGCGATATAGGCGTAGCGTAATATGTAAACACAAGCATAGCGACATGAATCGAGTTGTTTTATGAGTCTTGTGATAATGAAATGCTTGAATATCAAGCATGCGGATGTCAAAAGAAGGCAGGAGAAGGGTCCGTGAAAGGAAAACGATTTGTCCAAATGCCAATAAATTATCTACGAAGCCCGCCGTCGAAGGGCAAGTTGGCGAGCAAATGGCTCCACAATATAGGTACGAGTCATACAGTGGAAACATTCAATTTCAACCGGAAAATGGTTTGCCAGGACCATGTCACCGTTGCCGGGATTGGGTGAAAGACGAATGTTGAACGAAGCTACTGTCCCCACTGAATTTGTGCACAGAACGAAAAGTTCGGGGCCGAAGCGAAGGGTCGGTGTTGCACGCGAAGAAGGGTCTCGCTAAAGGGACGAACTTAATGTATGCAAATGCTATATATGGGGTACTAGAATATCATTCAATGCATTTCCTTTATTATAATAAAAATCAATGATTAGTAAAATATTCATTGAGCGACGGTCGACTGGAATAATTAGTTGGATAAACGATTTGTTTACATATGAAAGTGGGCGATAATAAAAGTTATTAAGCTCCGTCGAACCAACCAAGTCCAAAATGGATTGCGCGATTTCCTTTGTTTTAGTCTCTACTTGAGCATCATTATTCTTTATCCTATTCTTTATGAATGTTTATATTATAAGGGACGGCGTTTTTTTTATAACTAACGCTCTGTAACTAATTAAATGGATGAATATATCTCAGACTCAGTGGGTACGTGAAGAATTCGTTTTGTTTTGCCCACCCGAGGCGCTAGTGATGGTGGATCTGTGACGTCACACGACCACAGCCGAAATGTCCAAAATGTCAGCCTCCAGGGAGGTTCACTAATTATCCTTAAAAGTTAACAAATCATTTCAGAAAAAAATAACAAAATATGGGATATGATTCAATGAACATTGTTTAATGGTTTAAGCAATTTTTACTTTTTGGGTTGCATGTTCCTTTAAATAAATTAAATAAATTAAATAAATTAAATAAATTAAATAAATTAAATAAATTAAATAAATTAGATTAAATTAACACATTCATGTTGCACAAGTCAGTGTGACCAACCTAACTGTCTAGTTTGGGTGGGAAAATCCACCTGGGATACTGGATCAAGATAAACGAATTTCAGGTTGTGACTGCTGATCTACCAAACATGAAGAAATTGTGATGTATGGCACTGTTGCGCCATCCAACGGACAAATCATGAACAACAGAACGGAGACTATCGAGCCTGGGTGGCCTAGTTGTTGCTGTATCCGATTACACTAATAAACTACGTTACTCCCAGCTCTGCATTTTTACCTTATGTCACAATCGCAATATATGACATAAAATGGCGACGAGGCCGGGATCCACTTACTAAACAAGAAAGGGTAGGTGGGAAGTTAAAGACAAGAACAACCCGCGTGACAGAAGCGAAATTCTGCGAACTTTGGTCGACCGACCGGCGTCAGGCAGCGACGAAACGTGAGGCCGTTGACCTGACGTGTCCTCAAGTGACAGCTGAGTGACAATACAGCGCCGGCGGTAGTGCGTCAGTTCGGTAATATGGCCGGGCTGATAGGAACAATAGGTCCTTTCACGGAAGATGAAAGTTGGGAGGCATATGTTGAAAGACTGCTGTTGTACTTTCAAGTAAATGACATTGCCGATGATAAGCGATTGCCGGCTTTCTTGTCGATTATTGGAAGCCAAACCTACGGCGTACTGAAATCGCTGGTGTCGCCAACGCCGCCTAGTGAAAAGACACTTCAACAGTGTATCGACGTGTTAAAAGCCAACTACTGTCCGAAGCCCCTGGTCATTGTTGAACGTTTTCGATTTATGAAGCGGTACCAAGTCGAGGGGGAGACGGTGCTGAAATACAACACCCAGCTAAAACAACTGAGCAGTACGTGTGACTTTGGCGAGACACTGAGCGAACGCCTACGTGACCAACTGGTGGTAGGCATCAGAAGCGAAGCGATACAGCGTCGGCTGCTGGCTGAGACGAGTTATAGACGTTATGTCCCAAGTCACTTATGTCCCAAGTCACTTATGTCCCAAATATTGTGGACGATATGTCCCAAAAACAAGATGCTAAGTGACAGTAAAACATGAAATGGACTTGAAATGTTCTACAAAAAGTGCCAGCATTACTATGCCATTAGTGTTAATACATCAACATATTTATGTTAAGACTAAAGTGCAAAAATAACATAAAAACGTAATAATAAATTTAGGACATATCGTCTAGGACATATGTGACTTGGGACATAACGTCCATATCCCGCTGAGACAGCGCTCACCTACAACAAGGCAATCGAGCTTGCCACGTCAATGGAACTGGCAGACAAAGACAGCAAGGAACTTATAGGTTCTGCCAAGTCAGCTGTCAACTATGTTGCCAGAAGAGGTGAGAAACCAAGTGCCAGCAGTTCGGGAGGCAATCGGAAGATGACAACAAGTCCCTGTTATCACTGTGGAGGGACCAACCACAAGCCAGACCAGTGTCGCTACGCGAATGCTGTATGCCACCAGTGCAACAAAAAGGGTCATCTCCAGCGTGTGTGTCGCAGCAAGAAAGTATATAGTGATGGTAGGACACCATTCAAAAAGAAATCAAAAACAAGACCAAGGGATCCATCATCGGTCCATCATGTTGAGGACCAACATGAAACATATCAATTGTACACAGTTGATACAGAAAAAGATAAACCTTCAGCATTCTGGGCCATGCTAAAGGTGAACGGCAAAGAGTTGAGAATGGAAATTGACACGTGAGCATCCGTTTCCATTATAAGTGAAGAAACACTTCGTGAGTGTTTTGAAGACATCCCCATCGAGGATACAAGCTCGACATTAAGAACGTACACAGGGGAAATTATGCCAACCATGGGAACAGCCCATGTGGAAGTGGAGTATGAAGGACAGCAGGAACGACTTCCATTGTTGGTAGTAGCAGGCAGTGGGCCAACTCTGCTTGGAAGAAACTGGCTCAGGAAGCTCACTCTCAATTGGAGGGACATATACCGGATGAGCACCGATAATACCCTGGTGATGTCGGCCGACACGCTTCTTCAGAGGTATCCAGAACTTCTGAAATCAACCATAGGGACCATCCATGGGGTGAAAGGGCATTTCCAAGTGGACCATGATGCCGAACCGCGTTTCTGCAAACCGAGAAACGTTCCCTATGCACTACGTGAAAAAGTAGACCAGGAGCTAACCCGACTACAGGACGAAGGGATAATCACACCAGTCAAATATGCAGACTGGGCAGCGCCGATAGTCCCAGTGCTCAAGGGAAAAGGAGAGAGTGCGAATCTGCGGTGACTTCAAATTGACTGTGAATCGAGCGCCCAGAGTCGACACCTATTCATTGCCACGAATCGAAGACCTCTACGCAAGCCTGGCTGGAGGGCACAGTTTCACGAAACTGGACTTAAGAACGCCTACCTGCAGGTGGAACTGGATGAGATGTCCAAGAAGTATGTGACAATCAACACATCCCGAGGATTGTTCCAATACAACCGACTTCCGTTTGGCGTCAGTTCTGCGCCAGCCATCTTCCAGCGAGTCATCGACAATGTCTTGCAAGGAATTCCAGGTGTGTGTGCCTACCTGGATGACATTCTGGTCACGGGCCGGACACAAGAAGAACACTTGCAAAACCTGGACCGAGTGTTGTCGCGACTGTCAACAGCTGGTTTGAGGCTGAACGTGGACAAGTGCACGTTCATGGCTCCAGAAGTGACCTACCTGGGGTATCGTATCGATAAAGAAGGTCTACACGCAGTCAAGGAGAAGGTCCAGGCAGTATCGATGGCACCAGCACCACGGAACACCAAGGAACTGCGAAGTTACTTGGGCTGCCTGAACTACTAAGGAAGATTTATTCCGAACTTGTCGACTGAAATAGCACCCCTCAACAAACTGTTGAACAAGAACGCCAGTTACGAGTGGGGAGCTGAAGAAGAGCAAGCGTTTCAGCGCTCAAAGGACCTCCTTCAGTCATCCAACGTGCTCGTCCACTACGATCCAGAGAAGGCGTTGATCCTGCCTTGTGATGCCTCACCATATGGGATCGGTGCCGTCTTGGCTCACAGGATGGAAGATGGCTCCGAGCGACCCATAAGCTTTGCATCGAGAACACTTGCTCCGGCAGAAAAGAACTACTCGCAACTTGAGAAGGAAGCATTGGCAGTAGTGTGGGGCGTGAAGAAGTTTCACTCCTACCTGTATGGAAGACACTTTGTCATCTGCAATGACCACAAGCCACTCGAAGGGTTGCTACATGAAGACAAAGCTGTGCCACCGAGAGCATCTGGCAGAATCCAACGCTGGGCACTAGCTTTGAGTGCGTACGACTACTGTTTCAAATACAAGTCAGGAGAAAAACTGGGGAATGCGGACGCAATGAGTCGCCTGCCATTGCCACAGTTGCCAACTGAAGTACCGATGCCAGCAGAGATCGTTTGCCTGCTCGAGTTCTTTGACTCATCGCCAATCGATGTGCGGATGATCAAGCAGTTGACAGACAAAGATCCTCTGTTGTCGAGAGTCCGTAGATTCATCACCTCGGGATGGCCTGACTCAATCGACAACAATGACCAGCTGAAGCCGTACTTCACAAGACAAGAAGAGTTGTCTATCCAGAGTGGGTGCATCCTCTGGGGAGCACGGGTAGTTGTCCCACTCAAGGCGCGAGACAGAGTCATTGCGATGATCCATGAAGGACATCCAGGAAGACATTTGCCAGAAATTATGTGTGGTGGCCAAAGTTAGACCAAGATCTCGAAACAAAAGTCCGAAGCTGTGAGAAATGTCAGTGCAAGAGACACCAACCACCAAAGGCTTTGCTCCATCCATGAGAGTACCCGAAGAGACCATGGAGTCGACTACACGTGGACTATGCCGGGCCGTACTGTGGCAAAATGTTGTTAGTCATCGTGGACGCCTTCACCAAATGGGTAGAAGTACATGTGATGACTTCTAGCACTGCAGAAGCCACTGTGGAGAAACTGCGAACAACATTTGCAGCTTTTGGGATTCCAGAGACGGTGGTTTCTGATAACGGCACATGTTTCGTGGGTGAAGTGTTCCAGACGTTCATGAGTCGGAATGGCATCAAACACATCAAGGTTGCCCCGAAACATCCTGCTTCAAACGGACTTGCTGAACGAGCTGTACAGTCGGTCAAGGAGGGTCTAAATCGGATGTCACAGGGAAACCTGGAAACCAAGTTGGCGAGGTATTTGTTCAAATACCGAAATACACCACATGCGACCACGGGCAGATCACCATCGGAATTGTTGCTAGGAAGAAAAGCTCGAACACATCTTGATCTATGTCACCCTGATGAAGCCAGCGCTGTGGAAGAGCAACAACGCCTACAGAAACGTTACCATGACAACCACGCCAAAGACAGACGGATAGATGAGGGCGACAAGGTCTACGTGAGGAACTTCAGTAGCGGGCCATGTTGGCTTCCTGGAGTAGTTGTGAGCCAATCGGGACCAGTATCATTCGTTGTGAAACTGCAAGATGGTCGCACTGTTAGACGTCACCAAGACCACACCAGGGCACGCTACACACAGCATATGATATCTCCACCTGACGTGGAGGTTCAGCCGGTTGTGGGGGAAGAGAAGGAGAGCACAACGGAGGAACGAATTGTGCCAACAAGTTCATCTGATCAGGAGTCATCGACAGAGACATCCCGTGCGAAAACTGACAGCACAACTGTCAGCACACAACACTCGACGGCTGAGATGAACAGCAAGGATAACCATGCGACCTCTGATGCCACTGTAGAGTTACAACCAGTGACTCCGCAGTTGCGAAGGTCTCAACGAGTGCGAAAACCAGTACAGCGCCTCGACATGTGAACTGGCAGTAGTAGTGAACTAGAACTAGTCAGTTCATGGTGAGAATACATGAGGTCAGAATAACACCTCCTCACCATAGAATGATACAGGGTAGTCTACCCCTGTTCATTCTCAAGCCAGTTAAGAAATAGATGTAGTGGTAATATGATTAGCATTCACACTGAGTTATACAACATAATTGTTGGGAAGACTGTCATTATAATCTTTGAGATGTTGTTGAAAAACCAGTGTTAGTTTATGGACAATAGATTATGACGAATCTAAAGAGGGAGGAATGTGATGTATGGCACTGTTGCGCCATCCAACGGACAAATCATGAACAACAGAACGGAGACTATCGAGCCTGGGTGGCCTAGTTGTTGCTGTATCCGATTACACTAATAAACTGCGTTACTCCCAGCTCTGCATTTTTACCTTATGTCACAATCGCAATATATGACAGAAATGAACTGCTTTTAACTAGGGAACACAGTAACGCAGACATACATTTCTTACATATATTATTACATTGTCCTATAATGCTATACATGTCCTGCCAGTGGATTCCACAATTTCTGTCCTGCAAGTAGATGGCAGCCAGTGGCAGCATCAATGCATCGAGCCAGCTTTCACTTTAGTCTATAGGGAAATGATTAATAATTTAACTCTATGCACAGAGCATAACTATCCTAGGCGATAGTGAGGGGTTCAAAGGTGCTGCCACCTCACAGAGCCTGGGTAATCGAGGTTAAGTAGTACTGTTCAAAAGTGTTGCTATCTCACAGAGAATGGATAATCGAAGCTTCATTGATCTTTGTGTGTGGAATCTTGTTAATTTTCTCATGTTCATGAATTGTGGGCAATATTGCCTCTGACCTCATCCTTGGCCCTGCTGTGTTGATAACATTATATCACAATAAGGTCTTCATCCCTCACTACCATTACATGAAAGAGTACCCAGTAAAAATGGCTTGATGCAGATTGTCTGTGATGATTTGTTTAGTGTTGAGCGAGAAGAAATTACGTATGTATGCAGTGTGCATGGTATCAGAGCTGTCAAATTATGACAGATGTTAGTCAGTGTTTTTCAGCGTGTCGAAAAAGGTGCCATTTTGAAAGGTAATGCAATCCAGGCAAAGCAGTGTCTGGTGTTAGCATAAATTAAAGGGTGCCAGGTTAGAAATTGGATTGTGGGAAAATGATATATTGTAATTTCATGAATCTTATATAGCACATGTGTTAAAACTTGACTATGGCAGCTACAGCCGTCAACGCCATGCCAACTGGTGCAGTCTAAAATCAATTGCATAGTTTCTTCCATATGAGTATACATATTAATGTTGCATTTACTAAATTTATTTGTTTACTTTTAGTATGATAAAATGACAGTACTAGACTAATGTCTACGCCGGTGTAATATAGAATAGTGACCCTGTGAAAAATGACTCCCGGGTCACTCCTCCATAGATTTACAGTTATAGAAAAATGAACCACCTTGCAGAAAAGTGACCTAACTACAGATTTTATGGATATATATATTTGAAACAATGGTTTTGTTTGTAATGTTAAATAACAGCATATGGCCAACTGCTTCACTTAGAAAGACATTATATAATCTTAAATTTAAGTCACAAAAAAGGATGAATTTTAAAATAAATCTTTCTTGAACCTTGTAGATTTATCATAAAATATTTTATTGTCACGTGTGCGCTTGCACTGCCACAGGGGTAAACGTGTCGCCCTACTATTGACATTTTCTTACATTTTTACATTATATGATTTATATCCTACGTTAATTTTACAGTAGTGGCGATTGTGAAGACACATTGACAATGACAACGTTACTGTTTGGATATTTCTGTCTGCTTGGATTTTAGTCATTTTATATCACACTGTTAGTGTTCTATTTGCCGTGCCAGTGTTATCATACTTTGATCGTTGCCATATGGTGACCACATTCATAAGCCAACAATTACGCCAACTGTGTGAATGATCTACAAAATCGCTAATGCATGTCACCCGGGATCATGTACTACGACCTGAAACAATTGGGCATCTGTCACGCAGTTGCAGATTTCTCAAATAAACATCACAGTGAAATACCTACTTGATAATTAAAAAAGCTTTGTTTTAGGTAGGGGTTGGGGAGTCATATTTCTATGGCATAGTATATTTAGCCATGGCTCATTTTATATACAGAAAATTGTAAAATGTTGCCAACTGGTATGTCATTCCGTTACAGGCTTGTATATTCATCAAACAAACATCATAATGAAATTTCTATTTGGTAATAACAAAAGGTTTGTTCTGTGTGGCTGTAGGAGTGGGGGCTTCATATTTCTATGGTATAGTATATTGATCCATGGCTTGTTGTACTTAGAAAACACCCCTACTGCCTAAAAAACATTTATTTTGTTTTAATTATCAAATGGATATTACTGTGATTTGATTCATACCCAGTCACACAGCCACCCAACCTGGATTTATTATAATGTATTATGAGCATGGATCAATATATTATACCATAGAAAAATTATATATAGTTGAGATGCAGTTCGATTTAACATATCTGCCAGTGTAACATAAAATTGCCTTATGTGTAATAGCAAGACAGTGGTGTCTCCTATTGGAGTAGGCTTGTAGTACCCTGGTGTTTAATCTGGGTACATGGAGAGAACAAATTTGAGAACCACTGATCTCAACTTTAGAGCTTTGAAGTTGTAATATCACTTACCTTGCCTGTTTCGACCTGAATCTTCCAAGCACATGTCATGTCATCTTTGTACTGAATCTCACTGAGACCAAACACGCCTTCTGTTCCTGTCAGTATCTTTGGACTACCAAGACATGCCGTAACAGCTAAGAACAAAGTTGAATGGCATTTAGGGCTACTGTCCTCTACAATTTATTTGCTGAATTCACTGCTTGAATGTTGGTGTCACTGGCATATCTGTAATTATTTTAAACTTCTGAAAATTCTAAATTACATTGGTATTATACAAAACTAATCAGACTAACATTAAACAGTAATCAGAAATATTCTATCAGACATTTATTATTGAGACATGACTAGAATTTGTGCAGCGCTTCAGAATAATTGGGAATTTCAACATAACAACTGATGTGACATAACAATTTGTTGCAAAGGGCAAGTTAGTATTAGCTGTTTTAAGTGAACAATACCAAAAGTTGCTTCTTGTGTCCCTCTATGATCATATTCCACAACGACATGAAAAGGCATCCTGATTCTTGCAGATGATGACAAAAACACAAACTTAATTTGTCAGTCATGCAATACTATATGATAATTGTGTACTAATTAGTCATATCATTGTCAATCTGACACTTACGATCAACGACAGACGCATACTTAATACTGAAACCATCACTTGTCCTAGAAGAGTCAGAGTTGAAAGCAACAAAGAGGGTGTTGTTGCTTGAAATTTGGTAGGTTGGCAGGGTGGTTCCACAGAATGTCCCGAGCAGTGTCGCTGAGTCATCCGCTCCGTCGTACACCTTGAGGTTGTCGTGATCACAGCTACTGCTGGACTCAACATCGAATGTGAGGAACGTCAACTGAATCTTCTACAAATAAACACATGGAATAAGAAACCTGATATGATAGTCTTCAATGGACACTGTCACTATTGCTGGTAAATTCTGCAGTTGTGGGCCCATTTTTACTAGTTATGTACATTACTATATGAACTTGTTCTGGCTAATGCAGATGTTCGCAGAAACAACCAAGTGTCCCACTCCTGATATTGAAACATGTATCTTGCTTGACCCAAGTGAATGTTACATAACCTACAAATTCCCCACCAACTCCATAAACTTGGACCTTTCTTTGTAAGGTGGCATAATAATTCCAGGAAAACAACTAACTTTCTATGCAACCCTAACTAGGGGCAGATATGAATCAATACATGATATCAGCAAATTTCAAATAAGATGTATGCTTGTCTATCAGACCAAAACTATTTTTGTTTCACCCAGAAATGTTTTATACTTCTTGTAAGTAAGCTAGGATTGCTGACTTTGCATTAACTATGCTATTGGAAATGACTGTCACTGATGTAATATGGTTGGCTTCCTTGACTGGTACTTTATAATATGGAGAATTTGTTTTCATCCCAATGCAATCCAATACCCACTGCACTTCATTATTTCATCACCCAGACCCTGACTATTAATAAATTTATATAATATGTGCATGAAAAATCACATTATGTTTTCAAATATCCATATGTATGTACTGTGGTTAATTAATTATTATGACAGATTTGCATCATCAACACAGAACTATTAAAAACAACATGACATTTTGCCAGCCTATATGATAGCAATTACATATCTGGCCCATGGACTACATCTATGAGCAAACAAAGATCATTGTTGGAAGTTACTAGTACCGGGTATATATTATAAATGCAATATGAGTTTGTTGGCCAGTGCTTTATGTGATTTTTTTCCACAAATACATCTTCAACCTGTTTTGTCAACAAGGCTCAATACAAAATCCCAGACACTCTCCACATAAGGTATAACTTTCCTCATGTTTTCACTGTCACTTTCAATGTCAACAATAGTTATTGTTTTGATATGCATTTATTGAACATTAAGAGAAAACATATTTGCAGATGTTAGTGTTATTATGCAGCTTATTAAATAGTCTTGATATATAAAAACATATCTTAGTGAAATAAATGTTAGTTAGTATTTCAAAATTTAATTATTGTTCTAGAGTATTCTCATGATCACCTAATTATGAGCTGCTGCTGATGCATGCCAATGAGAGGATTAATGTGCAGATTGGAGATCTGTGACAAACAGACGCACATGTCATCTTTCATGGTCAACCTTGCCATGTATTTAGTGTTCCATGCTGTCATGGCCGAAAAGCCAGCTTCACACAGGTAAGTAGTGCTAATGGTACCAATACTTGCATTGCTGCATTATATGACATATTTTAAACTAAGTACTATACTGCAACCACAATGTTTTTTCGCAAGAGCATGGATGGGGCAGGAGGTCTTCCTCACTCAATGTTTGCAATATATGGGTTTGGAATCTATTTATAAGTAGCTGCCTGCTAATCTGTGAGTTCAGGATAATAACTTGACTGTGTCCAGCAACCCTGAACTGAGATGAAATGAACTGTAATTTGACATTGGTGCAGTAAATCACTGTCTTCTCCATGACATGGTTTGTTGATAGATCATCTGTGATTAGCAATAAACTACACAAAGTGTTGTTATAGATGTGGCATCTGGATTGTATGGTGTGCCATTTCCATAATGGGTGCCAAATCCATAATGGGCGAACAGACATAACTGTGTTTAAATATATTGAGCATATGGTTGGGTTTCTATTGTTCAAAGTTACCACTGCATTTAAAAACAGGGAAATATCAGTGAAGTGCTATTATTAAGTTGCAGTAAAAAACAAGTAGAGGTGGAAACAGATTGTGATATTATCAGCAGAGGTGCCAAATAACCACACATGCTTACATGTGCTATCTCAAGAGAACAGAACTTCATAATTTGTAGGTAGGTGATAATAATAAAGAACAATATTTGTCTACGCCATATCTCTAGCAATAAAACCATTCAGAGGCGCATTACACTTTACAGGAATTTACATATTACCGAAAAGTTAAAAAATAGATGTAGTTGTAAAATAAATTGATCAATATATATAAATAATATTAGTCTTAAAAACACTAATACTGATAAATAAGTATAAAAATAAATAAATAGTAAAATAGTTGATAAATAGTAGATATTAAATGTTTTCAGATATTATGAATGTTCGTTTGAAGTGAAAACGCTCTTTTAAACAGAAATGTCTTCAGTTGCTTTTTGAATGAACTGAGGCAGTCTGTAATAGCAAATTCCATATATATATATATATATATATATATATATATATATATATATATATATATACATGTATATATAACCTAAATTCTTATTGGTCAAAAATGTGTTTTATTTGCAGTATTTTAAAGAAGTAATTGTATACTTGCCAGCATGCATGCAACATTTTGTTCAGATTTTAACCATTACTAATAAGGGATGTGTTAATTTATATCTAAATATTAAATACAAACTATGCATTGATAGCAGACTTGATCAAAGTTGACAATGTAATATCATATCAAATTAAACATAAAATCTATTTGTCATTTTCTTTTTTATTTACATGGTAGACACACTTCATCTGCTGTCACTAAACTCATCAATGTGTTACTGGCTTCTGGACAGCGATCACAGATTGTTAAAATGAACAGCACTGTCTCCAGCACTATTATCTTGAAAACTGGGACTCCTCAAGGATGTGTCCTTTCCCCGTTGCTATACTCCCTGTTTACAAATGACTGTTTCCCATCACTCCTCCATACAACGTTTAAAGTTCACAGATGACACCCCATTAGAAGGGCTGGTGATGAACTCAGATGAGTTTGAATACCGCCATCAAGTGAACAGGCTGGTGTCGTAGTGTGACAATTACAACCTTCAATTGAATGCGTCCAAAACCCGACAGATGGTCATAGACTGTAGGAAGAAGAAAACTCCACTTGCTCCCATTTTTATTAATGGTGACTCTATCGAAAGGGTGGACTGTTTCAAATTTCTAAGCACGATAATATCTACTGACTTGATTTGGGAAAATAACACAGATGCTGTCGTAAGAAAAGGCTCAACAAAGGCTGTTCGTCCTGCACCAACTAAAGGTGTTTGGGGTGAGGACTGAGGAGGGAGATTCTTGCTCAGTTCTATCATTTTGTTATTGAGAGTATTGTTGCATTTTCAATAAATATATGGTTCGGCTGCATCAGCCAGTGCCTGAGGAGCAGGCTTGATAGAGTGGTGAAAACAGCTTCAAAAATTGTCAGTAGCGAACTCTCCTCTCTAACAACTACAGCGACAGATCCAAAAAGAGCTGGCAATATTATCTCAGACCAAACTCACCCCAACCATCATCTATTCAAATTATTACTGTCAAACAAACGTTTTAGAAGCATCCGTACGAAGCCAATCGCTTTAGAAATTGTTTTACCCCTGTGCTGTAACAGCCTTATCAGGAATGAAATATAGAACATAGCGGTAAAGACCTTGGAAAGTTAACTTGGCTGTTTTCAAAGCTCTAGCGGAATTGTTCTTTTTCTGAGGCTGGACCTTACGCATATGGACCGTAGGTGTACCTGTTCTCAATAGCAGATCGATGGTGTGGAACACCAATCTTCTCTTATTGTGAAATGTTAGCTTAACTTAATAATTTTATCAATGTAATTTTAAACAAAATTGTTAATACATGGTTAATATATTTTTTTATTTGGACTCAATTCATTATAAATATAACAGCTTAACAAAATAATAGCTTAACAAAATTATTTTTAACTAGATAATCTATTATTTTAAAATATATCTGATATGTTATTTATTTATTATATCAAAATAATATCTTTTTATCTTTAAATTTGTTTTTAAAGAACATATTGTGTACATTGTATATTATATATTTATTTGCCATATTTCATTTTATTTTATATATAGGCACTATGTGAGTCAACACCAGACTACATTCCAATTTAACATGTAATGCATGTTGAAAATGGCAATAAAGCTGTATTATTATTATATTACAACCAAAATAACTAATGTACAGGTGATTGAATTTTCTTTCAAAAGTTCGACCTTAATTTGGTAAAAACACATCTTGAAGTATAGTTATTTTTCATGAACAACTTGGCTTCCAACATTCGATTTGTGTACACGTTATGTCTGCCAAAAATTTACCTTGGATGCTTCAACCTCAATCTTCCAACCACAAACCATGTCGTTTTTATATTGTGCCTTGTTCATGCCAAACTTTCCATTGGTTCCACTGAGTGATGCTGCACCGCCTTGACATTCTGATAAAAAACGTTTTAAAACATATTTAGCTGTGGATAACACATTACTTTGTAATCAGTGCAATAAACAGAAATCACTTGTTTACAAGCACAGCTTTATGACCACCCAACATTTGGATGGGTAAAACCCATTTTGGATGGGTAAACATATAATAAATGGACATGTGGTGGACAAGTAAAAAAAATATATAAGGCAAACAAATGTCGTTAAAATCAGACATACTATCAACTATGCTTTGAAAATGGGTGTTGGGTGTCACACATGTTTGTAGTTGATTTCAGGTCATAACACAAATCTCTAATGGCTTCTATGTATGTCAGTTAACATGCACGAGTTTACCACAACATTTATGACTAGCAAAAATGTGAACCTACTTAAAGGCCTCGTTACAAGGTTTTGGGTTTTGGGTTTGCCACTTGTGCATTTAACATTGTATGCATGTATGTTTTTTTTTACCATAAGTTAGATAATATATGATTCATGAGTGACAATATTCACCTGCGCATGTCGTGTAACCATCGTTTACTAGGTAGCCATCCTTGCACTTGGATGCTGTGCATTCTGCTCTCATCATAGCTGCGTCGTATCTGCACACTGGGGTTGTGTTGCAGCTAGGTGGACATACTGAAAAATGAAAACAATAATTGCCATTTTGTAACTCTTTCTATCCCAACTATAGCCTTATAGGTCATTCCATGAGTGACCGTGACAGATGAACAAATGGCTTTTTATGTATTTATGACGTAATGTTAAACGCAACAGTTAAAAATGGCTTCACCTAGATTACAATTGTGCTTCACCTGTTTTTGCGGAAATCCTGAAGTTTTGGGGTTAGAACATGACATCAACATCATAAGTCACAAAACTGCATATTAGGCCCGTATTTTAAAGGTGTCAGGCCAGTTTGAGTCACCACTGCCACTGGTTTCAATCCAACTAACCACTGTTGATGTTTCCATAACCTGATCAATATATAGAGAAAAGATTATTTTAAGGTTTTGAAAAAATGGCAAGCTGAAAATGTACCAATTTTGTGCCCATGTACCTTTAGAATGATCTGGACAATCAAATATAAATTTCTTACGTGTTGTGCCCAAATATTTGTGTATATGTCTTGCCAAACTAAAAAAATTGATACCAAGTGGTTTCAAAGATATGGGAGCTATAGGCAGATGGTGTATGACGGTCGGCGGATGGCAGATGCAGAGTGATGCCATAAGTCCATTGCACCTTCAGGCCAAAATAAATTACTAAAATTACAAAACTGGTGCAACAGTTTTGTTTCTCATGGAAATTCCCTGATATAGTGAATCCGGCAAATGTAATAGAAATAAATAGGCGTTCACTTTTTACTATTGTTATGTTTTATATGCAGTTCTTCTGGGAACTGAGTCAAATTGCCTATTTCATTCCACTGCTTAGTCATGCACAGCATTTTGCGACTCAAACCAGTCAAATGTTGATGCTTCATGGGGCAAAAACAGCACTTTCCATCACCGATACTCGGCAAGTTTGAAAAATCATTTTAAAAATGCCATTGCGCTATCATCATCAAATAAGAATTTAGTGATAAGTACTGTAAATTGTTTGTTTGAACTTTGAACTACTGTTGTTGAAGCGTTTAGATTCCCCTTTCAAATTCTGGTGGCAGACCATAATGTCATGGCACGTGTACACCACAATGTCGCAGCAGTATATGCGGCCTAGGGAATAAAGAGATATAAAATGATGTAATTCATTTGCATATGGAACAGTAAAGTAAGTATTTGGGCAGTGTATCTGAGAATTATCTTTGTGTACCACATCTTTTGGAACAGCTGAAATATTAATGATGTATCCCCAAACATAGAATTTACAGTATTGTGTTCCTACCGCACATCAATAATGTGAACAGTGTACAATTAAATATCTAGCTATTTGCATCAGAATAACCGCAAAAGGTACCCAGCATCTAGGAATCCTGGGGAATGGTAACTTACCGAGGCATTTCTTTTTGTCCGATGACAGCACGCTTCCTCTAGTACAGCCAATGCATTGCAACCGTGGAGTTGGGCACATATCACAGTGTTTGAAGTGAGTACACCGTGCTGAAATGTGATCAAGATAGTATTATCAGAGGATTTTATTTATAAACCCTATAAACCCAAAATTATATATATATATATATATATATAATATATATATATATATAATTTATTATAATATATATATATATAATTTCGAAGTTTATGTTTTAGGGTCACAGGAAGACGGCACATAGTGTGCCATGGCATCAGTGACCACCTTGTAACAATACTTTTTAAAATATTGTTTGCTTGTGTAGAATGTAATGTGTCGTTGCAAAATAATTTTTTATTTTATTGGATGTTCTATGGGAGGATCCATATTTTATATGTGTTATAGAATATGGACCACATAGAAAATTTACGCTGGGTTGATATATTCCTTAATCCTGCTATAGCTATGATTCCGATGGAGTGGAATTTAGCGTCTCATACAAGCTCTTAGTAGTCTATGTGTGTTGACTGATCAGTTAACTTAACATTTCAAAACGTTAACTGGTCTTATATGAAACATTAACACAATTTTTTTTTGATTATACATGTATAGTATTTTGTTGAGATGACAAAAAATGAATGAATGAGTGACTAGTACTGTTAGTTTACTTAGTATATATATATATATATATATATATATATATATATATATATATATATATATATATATATATATATATATATATATATATGTCTGTATGTATATATATATATATACACATATATGTATATACAGCCCTGTACAAATATATATATATATATATATATATATATACATACATATACATATACATATACATATACATATACATATACATATACGTATACATATACATATACATATACATATACATATACATATACATATACATATATATATAAACATGGTGGTCAATATTCTATGGGGTCTATATTCTATGAGACATGGGTCATTCCATGTCAAATCAATTAGTTTTTGGCCATTTTAGCATCACCCGACTCCAATTTAATTAAATTTAGTACAATTGTTGGTTCACATGAGTATATCAAAATAAAAAATAAAATAAAAATCTAGGTCAAGAATCATTGAAGATATAGGTCACTGAAATTTGACCCAATTCACATACTGGCTGCTACAGTAATGCCTGTAACTCTGCTATTAATACAGCTAGAGAAAGATTCAATATATCACTGGAAAGCCAATAAACATGGGCACACAACTTGTTTTAAAATTAAAGCAATAGTGTAAATAATTATGTTGTAATTTTTGTTATTTGACCTCAGATACCCAAAAAATTTATCCTCTGATTTTGCTAATATTTTGTAGACAGCATCATATACTACTGCAGAAGAAGAGTCCCTAAAAATATTAGAGTGGGCAAATAATAATGTTCAGAGATACATTAAATTAAGTACACCTGACGTCACCCGTTAATGGAAAATTGCACCAGGATAGCACTGTATAACCCAATACAAACATACAGCACAATCTCTGAATTTGCTAATATTGTATACACAGGATCCAATACTATTGCAGAAGAGTCCCTGAAAATATTAGAGTGGGCAAATAATAAGTTTCAGAGATACATTAAATTAAGTACACCCGTGGATGAAATATTGCACCAGGATAGCACTGTTTAACACAATACAAACATACAGTACAATATCTGATTTTGCTAATATTGTATACACAGGATCCAAATCCAATACTATTGCAGAAGAGTCCCTGACAATATTAGAGTGGGCAAATAATAAGTTTCAGAGATACAGCTGTATATTAAATTAAGTACACCCGTGGATGAAATATTGCACCAGGATTGCACTGTTTAACCCAATATAAACATACAGCACAATCTCTGATTTTGCTAATATTGCATACACAGGATCCAATACTATTGCAGAAAAGTCCCTGAAAATATTGGAGTGGGCAAATAATAATGTTCAGAGATACATTAAATTAAGTACACCTATGGATAAAAAAGTGCACTGTATAACCCTTGCAATACAAACATACAGCACAATCTCTGGTGTATAAATCCATATATGCTCACTAATTATATAATTGCTATTCAATATACCAGGGGTTATTGTTATGCAATTATCCATCAGAGGGACAAGATCATGCCAGTGTTCCAGCTAGGTCTTGAAAAGGACAGGGTGCAGTTGGCAGATGGAGGGCACTTTTATGCATGAACGACATTTATGAGGGCACATCATTGAAATACGGTTTTATTTACTTAACTCTGGTCTTTAATTAATTTTCATGAAATGGAGCTTGTGACAGTATCATGACAAATTACAGCTAGCTAAGTAACTCAGAGTTGCCCAGGGGAAATGTAGTCGTATGTACCAGACGTCCCAAACCCAGCTCAAATGTATTCAGCCTACTTATATTGGCAACCATTTATCACTGACATAGTTGCTATAAAATCAGGGCATGCATGATGTATCATAGTAACATTACACAGTCAAATGAACATTAGTAGGTTACAAGGTGTTTTATTGACAACACAAATAATGTAGGGTGTGTAAACCATTGGATAGCACTCCATTCCAACAATTCCTTAATCATTTGTCTGTACATAAATCGCTAACTAACATTTTGACGCAGAGTGGTAGTCTCTTCTCTGATGTGTTGAGATCCACATACTTCTTTCTGTCATCATTTACTAATTTGCAACGCATTAAAAACAAATGGTTAATTACAATTACTTATCTATATCCACTATACTCTTCTAGATACCAGGGACGAATTTGAAGAGCCATTCTCCATGTGGAACCACTGTTGCATTACTTTTGTTTTATTGGGAAATATCAATTTAACATCCTATAACTGGCTATAGTAGAAACTTAGTATTCAACTGCAGCACTTGTATGTGGCTTCATTAAAAAGTATAAGCTAGTGGACATTTATTATTAATGGCATTACTTGTCATTTAACATATATTAAATAAAACACTTGTCACTTTGTAATAATTATTATAATGTATAATAACACAGTATATATATATTTTTAATGTTCTACAATATTTAACATGTACTTGTGACTTTCCAATTATTGTGTTGATGAAAGTTTTCCATTAAACGTGGCATTAATATACTGATATTTCCAGATTGCATAACAATAACATTAATGCATATAGTACTGTACGTGTATTCAGAAATACAAACATTCAGGGGCAATTTTTCAGTTTGAATACAACATTGCTGTTTAAATAGCACAAACATCACTGTTTATATAACACAGATAGGCCTTGATATTGTATCCTTTTAGCATTTATTTTATGCAAACAGTCTAAAATTTCCCAGGTCTAAATAAATTACAAAAAAAGATTTTTCATGTACAACAGAAAAAAGTGTCCCCATTATCTAGTACAAGTGGATTACATAGAAGTTGACATCCAAGTACTTGGAAGTGCAGCTGAATCCTTTGCTACAATGTTTTAAACTACCTCATCCTGTCAACAACATCAGTTTATTACATCACCCAATCATAGAGCCAATAGAACAGGCTGCATCTGGGTGGTCTGGAAGGGGCAGGCCCCTACTTTATTGCTCTAGTCCATGGAAGTCTTTGAAGTGGTTAAAATTTAACCCATTAGACCCCCCCCCACGCGTCCGAAAGCGTCCGGGTCGGTCCTCCCCAGAGCGCCCGAAAGCGTCCGGTGGTGAAAAATGTCACCTCTAGCGGTGGCCCCATCTTGCGGATACTTAAGAGACTAATTCCCACTGATTCCTTGATATCTTAGCTATGAATCCTGGGTAATTCTGACGTGGGCTTACATAGTCTCGCTTAACTGACTGTCGGTCGGCTGCGGAACTACGCCGAAAAGACAGTCTGGCCACATTAACGGCTTTTGTTTGGTATCCGCGCGTGATCTATACAATACTGCCACCTCACGGACACTGCCGTAATATATATTTTATAAACAACTGCAAATTTGTATATGTATTTATTTTGTGTTAATATAAGCTTAATTTTGAATAGTTTTTATAATACAGCATTATTTGATCAAAAGGTTTCCTTATTTAATTTGTATGCTATCCGTGTCGGGCTAGACAATGCTGCCACCTCACGGATAGTGGTTAATCCTGCCGTAATTCTTATTTTATAAACAACGGTAAATTTGAATTTTAACTTACTTTTGTGTTAATATAAGTTCAATGGTGAATACTTTTCATATGATATTATTATCTTGTAAAACTATATCGTTATTTAAATTTTTATTTCCTAGTTGGCCTGAGAGCCAATCAGCGTCTCTACCCTAATCTGGGGTAAGGCTACCCGGATGTAGAAACTTAAGCCCATATACTGTCCCAGGCGGAGTTGAGGGGGCTTAAAAGTGCTGCCACCTCACGGAGTCTGGGTAACCGAGGCTAGGGCTTACATTGAAAAATGTCGAGTTTTTCGTGATTGAAGTTCATCATCTGTGGACCTTCAAAAATGGCGGCCCCTTGGACATCGTAGCTGTTTGCTACTGATTAAGTTCGTGCTTATATATCGTTGGATTGGACACTTCTGACATTGAACTGAAGGTAAGTTTACATTACGTTCGAAATACAACTGAATGAGCGATAAAATGGATGAATTCAATGATCGGAGCTGTGTTTATGTTTCGTTGTCGAAGTTGGGTGCATGACCACCAGTCGGGTTTTCAGCACCGAAACTGTTGATTATGTCGTGATATATGAAAATTAGGGGTTTTATTATAACAAATCATTAGGTAACATTGTTAATTTTCTAATGGTTGACATTTCGTTGTTTCAGGTGTCAAAATACCAGTCATCCACGATGTCAACATACACGTCATTGGCAAGACACAGACGTCACATATACTGATATACGATGATGACAACCAAGATAAAACTCTTGCAAAGCTGTGTTTCCTGTCCATATCCAGATAAAATGAACTGATTTATATAGTTATAGTACTATGTCTAGACAAGGCAGAACATCTGTAAATATAACAATATAATACATTTTATGTGAATAAAACATGATATTCTATTGTATTGTTGTCCAGAATTGTAATGTTCTATGTTTGTCACCTACATATAGCAACATATTTTTTACCAACATACACCATAGTTATATCATTTTAAAGATAATGATATGAACATCAAAATAAACACAACTTGCAATTATAGAAAATCAGTACTTTTGAAGATACAACTTAAAATGCGCAAGCACCCCGAATTGGTGAAATCAGTGGCTGCAGCTTGGGGACCAGGAGCACAAGTCAATTTAACCAGCTGGGCTCTAGGGCACAGAGCACTGTTGATTTTCCCGTTGGCGGCCATGTTAACGTTTGGTCAGATTATAAGGAAACTGGACCTGAGAATTTTTTTTTATTTTAACACAATCACTGCAGTCATGTCACTGATATGCTGATCAAATTTCGTCAAAAAGCATATCTCAGGCTCTCTTAAAATGCATGCATGTATTCTGCCCCTCAATATTGACAACATTTAGGATGTTTTTCTGCATCCGCAGGGTCATGTAAGAAAAAATGGCTAAAAATCACTACGCCAACTACACTCTGCCTAACATGCGTCATTGCACTGCAGATACATCATAGCACTGAACCTACAAGTATGCCTGTCCTACTGTACTCATTTCACAAAAAAATAATTTTTCTAAACCTCAAAGGACACAATTATTAAGGTACAACATTCGTATGGGTTAGACCAGGAAGTCTAACTGTGCTCTGACCCCTAATAGAAATTTTGAATTTTTTTTAAAACATTGAATTCAAGCTCTTTTGAAACATACACATATATCATGCAGAATGGAAAAAAATCAATCCCATCCCTTCATCTAGTAATTTTTTACCCACGTTACAAGTGGCCACCCGTTATGTTGACACACACACACACATATGGGCTGTATACTGTATGCAATTGTCCTACTATGTATTATGTCATTAACCACACTACAACTGACAGCGTGAACAGATTTGCATTCTGCATTTTTCTGTGACAGCTCACCATATAATCTGCAAGAAAATCATACATAGTCTGTTGATATCATGTGGTGGGATAAAAAATAAATAAAAACAGATATGCCACTGTAACCCTATATAATAATGTACATGTTTCACTTTAAGATTGGCATTTAAGAAAAGTGAGATGCCACAACTTGTCAAATTTAATGCCATTACACAAAGCAATCAGTAAACTCCCTCAGAACAATGGAACAATGATCACTGTCTCATCAAGGAGCCAATTGGCCAATACGAGATCAAAGGCACGCCTGGTCACACTGTCTGTAAGCCTGTCATAAATTCTGATGCTCCCTGCACTGCCCTTTGAGGACACATAGGCCCAGGAACCTGCCAGTGGTCTCAATTGACAGCTGACCTGTCAGACTTCAATGTTATCTAGCCTGGCTTGAAAGATTCTCCTAAGCAAATAATGTACAACTGCTAACATTACCCCACCCCCCATAAAAAATGCTGTGTCCTTGTCACTGTTATTGGAAATTCCACACTGACAAGACGTGTGTGCTTCCATACAACGGTTTTAAGATATTGATACGATAGTTGCGATTGAGTGATTCTGCTTCACAATGCCAAAAGATGCTAAAGGGAAGCTTAGCAAGCGAATTCCTCCTTACTGTGGAATTAAGACAAAAGTCGGTGGTTTCAGGAAAGGTCATCAATGCCATACAGCTTCGGAGACAGAAAAGACTGAAACGACCGCCGGTGTCTGGCTGCCCAGGCTTGACCAGGACAGCTTTGCACGAGTCGTGCTAGTCACTGCAGGTGGCTTATTGACAGTACTGGACTCGGAAGGGCGACCAGGAAGTACGAAGATACTCCGTCCGCGACGTGACCGGTGCCGAGATCTGACCGACAAATACGTAGAGACAGACAGACATGACGCTCCTGCAGGGGCAGAGATGCGTCTGCTAAATGTCGAGGAAAACGCCATGATGTGGAACGACTGCATACAGCTGCATGCCGAGCAGAGCAATGGATGCACGCCTCGTTTCTCCATAGCAAATGAACGGAAGATAGGTTTAGCGTGGCAACAGTCTCTTCATTGCGTAAACTGTCAATTCAAGTCAGGCATGTACAAACTATATGACGAAGTTCCGACTGGTGGCCGTGAACAGAAGCCTGCAACAACAAATGTCGCCTTGCAGATAGGACTGCAGGATTCGGCCATCTCGAACACAAAGATGTGTTACCTATTGACGTCAGCAAATGTACCTCCGCCAAGCCGCAGAGGAATGCAAAAAACTGCCAACAAGGTCACCAGCATAACTGCACAGCACACAGTGGATGACTTGAAGCAGAAGAGGGAGAAGATACGAGAAGTAAACAGTCTACGTGGTCACGAACACAATGCAGCCATCAACATCAGCACAGATGTCAGGTATAACAGCTCATCACTGAAGAACAGTTATGGAGCGGGGCAAAGTTGTAGTCAGGCAATTGCGACATGCATAGAATGGCAGACAGACAGACACGACATCATTGGTTTTCACCTCGAAAACAAGCTATGCAAACTCGGTTCAACACTCCGAAACAGAGGCTATGACGTGAGTTGCCCAGGGCACGAAGGCTGCACAGCAACCATTCCAGTCGTCGACCCGATCTCTGAATATAGAATGGGCAGAGAGATGGGGTTGAGTCTAGCGAAGGATAATGTTAGAGTGAAATTTGTGGCAACTGATGGGGATGCACTTGGATCACATGGCATTCAAGCAGGCATGCCTGCAATAGCCATAGAGCGACAATCAGACACGACACATCTTGGTGAAACACAGTTTCGCCACATCATGAAGACACAATTCTCTCCCAGGATGTTTCCCGGAGACACTGCGATCATTCGAGCAGAGAACAAGAAGATGTTTGCAGAAGACGTGAAGAATCGCTGTCAGAAGGTCTATACCGACATGCATACCCTGTATGCAGGAGACAACGCTGTCATCACCAACAAGATGCCGCGAATCATACAAGCTACACTCGACTGTTACGCTGGATCATGCAGAAATTGTCGCCGACATGGAATTGTTTGCAAAGGTGGAACACGAAATAACTGGTGGCACAGGTCACAACACCTGAAAGCATGTGGCCTGCACAGAGTCAACATGACAGACGCAGATAGGGCTGCATTACAGCAGCTAATTGAAATGCGGCTCGGTGCTCCAGCCCTCCAACTGACAAAAATGCGACTGACGACAAACAAAAATGAGGCTGCAAACCGGGCAATCTCTGCCTCACTTCCAAAAAACGTGAAGTTCTCCAGGAACGCACAGGGACGCCTGTGTTCGGTGATCGACCGCATGAATTACGGTGCAGGTGTCTCATTGCTTCGAAAATTGGAGAGTGTGCAGTGTCCTATCACACCAGGGGGACGTGTCGCACAAGCCGCCAAGCAGATACAGAATGAAGGTGAATACCAGAGGGCATATCGTCGACAACCATCTGTGAAGCTACATGCTCGGTACGCAAAGTTCAGGAGGGTGTCAAACTACTTTGCTGCGAAGCGAAACCGTCGTCAAGTGGACATTTACAAGAAATGCCAGCTCGACGTGACGGCAGCCCGGACAAAGGGGAAGAGACAGGCGTCAAAAAATGTGACAGCAGTGAAGCCTGTGCTGAAGAGGAGGAGGCAATTGCAGACACAACAAACCCACGGTGAGCACACTTACTCATTGCGATCATTGAGACAGCTAGACAATCACAATTACTCGGACAAAGAGTGACTAGACAAAAAAGAAGAAATGAGCAACTTTTTGTGTGTGAATACTGCTGTCAAACATTAACCCATACACTACAGCCCTTTTCTTTTTCACACGTGAACGTCTCGCCGAGACGTACAAGACCTGCAACCACAATTACTCATGGCTGACCTACCTACCCGATCAACACATCATACGCAGCTATGGATTGACGCACAAACATTACGATTCGTACGTGGAAAGCTTCGACAACACCAATATCATCATCAACGTGGCAATGACAGCTCTTCAGACAACACTACGAAAATGAACGAAGACGAAGTAAGTGTCACCTACCGTAACCATCTCATTTCTCTGTAGGCAAAGCCAGCGACACTAAACAATCTGGAAAAGGTGTATGTCCACTGCATCCATCTAAACGACTTTTACAACCTATTCTATTATTATTTATTCCATGTGGCTCTACCACTATATGTGAAGCAGTAACACATAGGCTATTGTGGCATAGGTGACTTGTGTCCATGCCAGCAATGTCTTCTAACGTCACTTGGTTTGCAATGCAATATATCACACGATGCACATTAATTGACCTTTTTTTACCCCGAAATTCACACCTAATGACACCATATCTGTTGTTTTTTCCCTTCATATCTGCTGCCCATAGGTAGCACTGACCATTTTCAGATAAAAGCATGTTTTCTGTGATTTTTTCTAGCAGTCCTGCCGCTACGATGGCGTCCATGATGCAAAAACGCACCCAGCTTTAATTTGCATAACCTACTTATTAGGGCACAGAGCACTGTTGATTTTCCCGTTGGCGGCCATGTTAACGTTTGGTCAGATTATAAGGAAACTGGACCTGAGAAATTTTTTTTTTAACACAATCACTGCAGTCATGTCACTGATATGCTGATCAAATTTCGTCAAAAAGCATATCTCAGGCTCTCTTAAAATGCATGCATGTATTCTGCCCCTCAATATTGACAAAATTTAGGATGTTTTTCTGCATCCGCAGGGTCATGTAAGAAAAAATGGCTAAAAATCACTACGCCAACTACACTCTGCCTAACATGCGTCATTGCACTGCAGATACATCATAGCACTGAACCTACAAGTATGCCTGTCCTACTGTACTCATTTCACATAAAAAGAATTTTTCTAAACCTCAAAGGACACAATTATTAAGGTACTACATTCGTATGGGTTAGACCAGGAAGTCTAACTGTGCTCTGACCCCTCTAATGGGTTTGGATACAATTGTTTCAAGCCAGTGGGAAGCCAGCACTGAGCTGTCTCAGACACTTTAACCCCACTGCCAATTGCACCAGGCTTCTGCTAAAGGGGCACTAATAAAAGGTACAGGGCTCAAGATAAAAGGCACAGGGCATGTCTAAATGAGGGCAGGGCATTGTGCAATGGCCTAGCTGGAAATGGCCTAGCTGGAATGGTGCATTGCATGCACATGTAAATTTTGTCTGTAATATTATGTGATTTGTGGCATACAGAGCAATGTTAAAGCATACAAATGAACAAATTGTATTGCACAGTGCATATGGTAAGCATTGCAGATTGAATTGTATTGACAGTTGATCAGCTTCATGTGTGATGGTTGCAGTTTCATTAGACTAAGAGATAATACGTGAAGTGATCTGAGAAAGGTGAAGTAATGAAATTTATAATTAGTGAGCACATATACATATATGATTTACACATCAGAGACTGTGCTGTATGTTCGTATTGGGTTATACTTATACAGTGCTATCCTGACCAGTGCAGTTTTTCATCCATGGGTGTACTTAATTTAATATATCTCTGAACATTATTATTTGCCCAAGTGCTCTAATATTTTCAGGGACTCTTCTGCAGTAGTATAGGATATTGTGTAATTTTTTGTGTGCAAAATCAGAGGATACATTTTTGGGTATCTCAGGTCAAAGGTCAGATTTCAAAAATTACAACATTCTTATTTACACTAATGTTTTAATTTTATAATATTTATGTGTGCATGTTTATTGGCTTTCCGATGATATATTGATTGTTTCTCTAGCTTTATTAATAGCAGTGTTATAGGCATTAATGTGGCAGTCAGTATACAATTTGGGTCAAAGTTCAGTGACCTATATCTTCCATGATACTTGACCTAGATTTTTATTTTATTTTTTATTTTGATATTCTCGCATGAGCCAACCACTATACTAAATGTCATCAAAATTGGAGTCGGGTGATGTTTTGAGTGATTGATTTGACATGGAATGACCCACATATAGGATATGGACCCCCACAGAATATAGATCATAACCGGGTCAGAATTCTAGGGTCCATTTTCTACAAGGAATATGGAGCCAGAGTCACCTGACAGTGACAACCAATATCCCCTTTGTTCTTTAGTCAGGCTCCAAGTTGATACCAGGCTACTCTGGTCTTGCTCCAGATTGTCTTTCAAGTTGAGCTGTCACATTAGCTCACAAGATCATAGCAGTCATTAGCATTGCCTCTTCTGAGAGCAACATGGGAATTTTATTAAGGTCCTCCTGAGCCCTGGCTTAAATTAGCAAACAACAGATTATGGCTTTTATGTCTGTAGATAGACATTTCTGAGTCAGTTGTCACTGTGATGTAGTTAGCAATAACAAGACTTCCTTATCTAAGCACTGGTTTAATTGCCTGTCGTTGTATGAGCAAAACACTAATTATGTAACCTATAATGGTAATATATCCTGAAAATGAAAAGCATATGAAAAAGTATTTGACATATTTTTTTATGTATTTAAATACTATTGCATTCAAAAGTATTTGTAATTGTATTTAAATACATCTCAATGTATTTGGCTCTATGACTGATGGGGTGAGCCAGTGAAAACAACGTTCATACTAGAAGTGGTGGTATTCACATAGATCTGTGGTGGACCATAAAATCAAGCATCCATATGATAACTCAGAGTCAGCCTCAATAAATTAATTTCTTCAACAGCAAATGAGGCTGCATAGTATAAAAAGCAGAACTCATATCAAGGTAGAGAACTCTGGCATGTGTTTTGGCTTTCTCAAAATGACAGGTATATATAAGTTTTATGGTTTAGTAGAATAGGGACTGTAAATAAAAAATAACTAATTTGACACTTTGCTTGCATGTCAATCATGAAATAAATGGTACTGTTTAAAAACATTGCTGAACCATTTCACATTGTTAGGCGAAAACCATCCTCACACTCCTTACATAAATAATTACTATAGTATGTGTACATAAGATATGTGAAGAGAAGTTTGGCGACTGTAAGATGTCGTTTTCATGGTTAGGTCAGAAAGTAAAATATCGCCTATGATTCCGTAGGGCATAAACCAAGAACTTAGTGGTCTAGTATAGACTAAAATATACGTTAAAGCTCGGTGTATACTATACAACATTTAATGTTACCTGATAGGGCATTTTGCAGACTTAAAACTTTTGTTGCTAATGTATACGCTGATCAGCAACACAACAAAACTTGTTGCAACAATGAACGAATCACAACCACTGACCTATATTAAAGACTATATTGTGTGCGGCTGTGACCTGTGTTATTTTCACGCAGCTGACCCGCCATTCGCTGGCACCCATAGCTTTATCTAGAGACCCGTCCACCCGTCATTAGGACGGGTAAAAACGAATATGGACGGGCAGAAATATGGGTGGACGGGTGATGGACGGGGTAAAAAATGAAGGAGCAAAAAAAAAAGGTCTTCCAAAACCATAGATATTGTCAGTTATGCTTTGAAAGTGAGTGTAAATGGTGTCATATGTGTGTTTGTAGCCCATTTCAGGTCATCAGGCACACTTGAAAGTTCGTCAACTAGCTTAACAGTTAACATCCATGTGTCCACCAAAACATGTGTGACTGGCAATAATTTTATCCTGCATAAAGCCCTGCTGGCACCCAGCCGCTAGCAATCGGCCGCCGTTTCAACACTAAATGGCTCAGCTTCAGCGCCCAACTGCTACACTTTAGGCTACTATTATTTATGTCTAATAATGTTACGGTACTCTTAAATATTAATTATTAATACTTAATACATGTAATATCAAATCTAGAATCGAGATCATCAATCTTTCTGCAGACGAGATGGATTTTCTTAATTTTGTGTCAAAACGGGCGGTGACAGGGTGTATTTTTCTCAAGATATATCTTTCTCAAGATGTGGCGGTTTCATCCCGTGAAATTTTGTTTGTGAATGTGTAGCTTAGCCCATTGGCACCATGACCTATTCAACATAGCTTGATGTCGGAGTCGTTAAAATCATTCGGCACTTAATTAGAATGCATTGGATACTTCATACTAAATCATATATAAATATATTGCATTTTGAGACCCAAGTTGTGCTCCGATTTGTGCCAGTTGCAAGCGCAGTGGCCGTCTGTTATTGTGCCGTGCATATGGTATGAGTGATTTAACAGTTTGTTTATATGCCGACTGCACCGTCTTTTTGACCTCAAAAGTCTGCTATGGGTAAGAAGCACTGTTTATAAAACATAAATATATGTGAGATGATGTAGAATTAAAATGAAGTGCAAAATGTTGTAAAAATGAGCAAACAGCGTATATGCTATTTGACCGAATAAATACGGATAAATAGCCCAAGATCGACTATACGTTATTTGGTCAGTTACCATTTCCCTTTTTGTACAACAATGGCAAAATACGAAGACACAACTTTTGTTTGCTGTTATGCAAAAAACCTATGTACCTTCGCAAGTTCCCCAGGTGTCGCTACTACTAGTTTTCAATCAGGATTAGGATGACCAAGGACCACTTGTGCAAATTTTAATTGAACCCCCGCGAGACACGTATGTGAACAAATAGCCTATATACTGATCTACGCTGTTTGTGCATATGTGGACATATAGTTCCCCAGGCTGTGTCCGGACATATTGCCACTCCATCTTAATTTAGTTGACAGAATTCACCTTGAGAAGCATGAATTTATAACTAAACTAACAGAGACCAGGGATACCTTCTGCCTGCCATCTACAACCAAATTATCCCGCCGAAATCTGTGACACCAGTACGTGAACAAGGCCCATAGCTGACGGGTCGAAACGTCGTACTCATCATCGACAAATAAGCTCCAAAGTAAGTGAAATTATACTAAATAAACCATTCTTGGAGCCATGAACAATATATTCATTACATACACTATGTTACACAAAAATCACTTGCATTCCTCTAACGGAGAAAATTAACAAAACAAATGCGTAGATCTCGATGGCAACTTCTTTGGCGTAAAGTTAGCTTTACACAAAATACCGTTAGACAGCACACTTGTGCGCGTAAATGTTTATAAACTAAACTTACTGCACATGCGAAATAGTTTAATTAATCATAACTAATTATAATATTAATTATTATAATTAATTATTTATTAAATTATCATCACTATGATCTGTAGGAAATTAGAAGTTTTATTATAATATAATATTTTATTTCACATAGTGCCACATACATACCATAATTGGGTAATCTTCCAGTTAACTGGCTTAAATCATTAAGGCCTTTTCACAGTTTTCTATGTATAACAAGCCACGGGTCAATATACTATACCACAGAAATGTGACCCCCACCCCTACAGCCATCAAAAACAAACTTTTTGCTATTACCAGGTAGACATTTCTCTGTGATGTTTGTATAATAAAACTACAAGCCCATAATTATCCAAATTGGCAAAGGTTTACAGTTTTATATGTATAACAAGCCACGGGGCAATATACTATACCATAGAAATATGACCTCCCACCCCTAGAGCCACCCAAAACTAAAAAAATTGATAGTATAAAAGGTTTGAAATCCTTGAATTTACAAATTATGAAAGAATTTGGTATTTAAAAAAAATCAATGACATTTGCTAACAGGTTGAACACAGAAATAAAAAAACATTTTCATTTTTATTTGGTGACCTAAATTTAAGATTAGATATAATCTTTTTAAATGAAATAGTTGGTTATGTTGTAATTTAATATCATGATCAAAACCAATATTTCAAATATATATATCCATAGAATATGGGGTGGGTAATTTTTCTATAACTGAAAATCTATGGAAAAGGGACCCGGGGGTCATTATTCCATTTAGAATAGTGACCCACAGGTCACTTTACCCCCGGGTCAATATTCTATATGACATACGGCACAAAAAAGTTAGATCTTATTTTTTAATTGTGTTTTAGAGCAATTTAATGGCGTCAAGTCGACATAAATAAGCCAATGTCACAGGGCGCGAGCAGTTGGCGCATGCCAGACGTATCAGAGCTGCAAACGCAATGTTTTGCATGTGCATTGCGAAGTCGAAATAAAAAGCAATTAGCATTATTTTTTATAAACTTAGGATTAAAACAAATAAACCAAGTAGTGTAGAATGTCATTCCAAACATATACACATTGAAAAATGGTGACTATGAAATGGCCCTAATAATTTAGGCTAGCTAACTGGAAGATTACCCACAATTGTTTGTGGCGCTTCACAACGTACTTCTATTAAAGAAATAAAAAATAAGAATAACACTACCCACACTGGTAATAATTGATGTCTTGTTCATGTCATGGTTAGGGAGGTCAGACGGATTTGCTGCCCCTTCTGACAACATGGGGAGACAGGGGTCCAAGTTTAGTGGCCATAGTTTATTATCACGCAAACATACCTGTTTGTTTAGAATTTTTTGTTTAGATTTTTTGGTGGTGTTTAAGAGCAGTTAATTATTTTTTCATCTCAGCATAGCTTTATGCAGAGACCCGTCCACCCATCATTTGGACGGGTAAAAACAAATATGGATGGGTAGAAATATGGGTGGACGGGTAAAAAATGAAGGAGCAAAAAAAGGTCTTCCAAAATCATAGATATTGTTAGTTATGCCTTGAAAGTGAGCCTATGTGTTGTCATATGTATGTTTGTAGTCCACATGTCCACCAAAACGTGTGACTGGCAATAATTTGATCCTGCATAAAGCAGGTGCCTCTCAGTGTCGTATTTTGGTTTTCATTGTTTCTTTCAAAATTATTTGCCATGTTATGTTATGGCCATTTTGAAAAGTTACAAACAAAGAAGAAACACAAATGAATGTGATCGTACAAATATCATGATAATTAATCCGTCGATAAAAAGTTTTAGTAATTAGGCAGTTAAAATGGCCTATGTTTGATGATGTTTTGTGACTATTTATTTAGTTGGATTCAGCAGGATTCATATGCAGAAGTGTAAAGAATTATGTGGACGATAATATCATAAATATGGTTACAATGATGGCTTGCCAATTGATAGCACAAACGTGCAAAAAAGTCTATTTATGGAGCCTCTGTGTCAAAAGACATCGCCATTTTGCTTTGTTCCCCGTGCACGCAATGCATTGTGGTATACAAAGCACTCGAGATCGGATACCGATGTGATCGATAGTGGGTGTCTTTGATTAATACTATTATTAATAGTTAGCAAGTATTTATGCTTGCACATGTGACTGTGTAAGCTAATTACTGCCATGTTTAATGGGAGAGTCGAAGAAAATTTGTGAATTTTTTTTAGTAATTTGAAATTTCATAAAATTGCAGTTTCTTTAATATTTCATCCAACGTACATGAAACAAGCACCATTGCACTTCAAATTAGTGATTATGACCAAAGAAAAATAATAAAAAATAAACGTGTGTTGTTTATAAGCAAAATGACATATATTTGCACTGTCAGAAAACGTCACGAAATGTGTAACTTTACACATCTGGACTGATATTTGCTTAATATTTTACTTCAAGTCATAAAGATAGGCACATCAGAATCCGCTAGGTGGCATTGTGAAATCTTGCAGTCATTTCAGTTCCAAAAGTTGTGACCAAGGTGTCTTCCCGCGTCAGCCGTCGTCAGAAATCACATGGTCGCGCAATTTGCTTTGCCGCTGCATACTGATTAGGAAAACAGTGTCTTTTGACCTTGGAATCAACCAATGGATAATTGTTTTACCTCTTGAGCCATTTTTTTTACTTCGCCATCGATCGCTTTTCTGTGCATTGAAGTGAAGTTTGATGTTTTCTTTACTTGTGAAATAGACATATAAATCTAACAAGGCCATCTATGAAACCTGGTAGGCCAACTAGTATGGTATTAGCTTTAAAATGGTATATATAGCATTATTGTGCGTGCCTGGCCGGCGACACACCAAGGTGGGCAACTTTGGCACCTTTTGCCGTTCTGTGCATTTATTTACAACAGCCTATGCCGTAACACGCCGGCTGCACAGCCATCAGCGACGGCGTCAGTTGGCGCTTTCCAGCATTAAATAAATCCACTTTCATCATAATCATCGTGTATTGTTGCTGTTATTATTCACTTGTGTGATTATATATGTATACATATAATCACAGTTTAGCCATTTTGGGCTTATGTTAGAACGTCATTCTAAAATATTTGAAGGAAAATGTTTATAAACTTCGTCTTCACGTTTGCATTGACAATCGCGTTTCATAGAATCGTTATTAAAATCGGTAAGCATCTTAAACTTTAAAAACAAATTTATTTGCACGTACAATATTTATATATTTTATTTTCACCCGTTTTATGTAATTTATCCTATTAAATAGGTCAGATGCTAAATATAGGTAAACTAATTAGGTCATCAACAAACTTCATATTTTACAAGACGAGAATCGGTATATTCATTCATAATTATATATTTTTAAATTAAAGTACTCAACCCCATGTATAATTGACCTTCTTACTAATTATTCCCCCGTTTTATGTAATTAAACCTAGTAATTAGGTAAAATGTTAATTATAGCTCAACTAATTATGCCATCAAAATTACTTAAGTAATAGAAGGCATAGTTAAGGCATAGAAGTCCTTTTTAATTAATTATACTCAATTTATGTTGTTATTCTGAAAAAAGGTTAAATATGCAGTGAAGGTCAACTAAATCATATTCACGTTTTTCTAGATTACATAACATTTTTTTATTTCACCCCAATATCTTCAGTATAGGCAATTATATTACCATTTTCCTATATACTCAAACACATTCATCAGACGCAACCTCCACTCATGCCCCATAAACATCAAAACAACAGCCTACAAAACCCTAGTCAGACCACTCTTAGAATACTCATCCTCAGTATGGGACCCCCACACCCAGACCCTTATAAACCAAATAGAAATGGTTCAAAGACGCGCAGCCCGTTTCTGTCTCAACGACTATACATCTAGAGAAGCGGGCTGTGTGTCAGAAATGCTAAACAAATTACAACTACATCAATTAAAAACCAGACGAACAAACAGACGCCTCACCATACTCCACAAAGCCATCTATGGACACCTATCATTGCCTGTCAATAACCTCCTCCAGCCCGTACAACGCCTATCAAGACATTTAAACAATATTTAAAGCTTTCAACACCATCCATGCCAGCAAGAACTGCTATAAATATTCATATTTCCCTAGTAGAACAATAAGAGACTGGAATTCCCTGCCAGATGCAATAGTTAACGAATACGAATACGAATACGAATACGAATACGAATACATTTATTTCAGGTAAAAACCCATATACAATTGGTACATACATTAAAACATCTAAATAGCCTGTTAAAGATCCAATATGTTAAACAATTATTAGATAAAAAAAAAATAAGGTTATAAGTTAGATAATGTAAAATTGTAGAAAAACAGATAAAATAATGAGCAATATACAGGATGTAATTGTAAAATAAATATGCAATTAGTTCATGTAAATAAACACCTTTTGAAAAGTAAGTTATATAAACAACTTATTGACTTTAAAAATATATGTATATAATAAATAAATAATAAAGTTATATGCTAGACATGATGACTATCTTACAGATTTATTGTGTACAATGAATTGGCCCAGCTAATCCACATTGGGCCATTTACTATTTCAAAGCAATTGTACATAACCCTAATCAAGTCATTATTTATGTTAAAAATGCGTCTTTTAAAACCATAAATGCTCTTACGCAATAGGGCGTCAAATGTATCAATACCATTATTAGCAAACATGCCACTCGCGCTGTCCCGTCGGCTATATCCCAAAATCCGTCTATGCATATTGTTGTAGGCAACTTTAGCTTTCAAATAAGAGCCCTTATTAAAGTTAACCCATAATTGGCAACAATAAGTTGTACAACAATACGCATGAAACAGATGTAGTCTAACACCCACGGAACAGTGGTGAAATTTTCTGATAATGCTATTTGACCTAGCATAAAAATTACGTAGATGTCTTAAAATATCTCCGTCATCTTTCAGGTCATTGCATATTATCACACCTAAATATTTTGCTTCTTTGACATATGCAAGCTTGTTTAGGTTCATATACATATCTGGACATTTCAGGTTAAAACCACGTGGTTTGAAGACCATACATAATGACTTGATAGGGTTATATTCAACATCATTTTCAAAGCCAAACTGTGCACATATGTTCAGCAAACGCTGAAGCCCACTAGGACTGGGAGCAATAACACATATGTCATCGGCATAGAACACATGGTTAGTGCAGTAGTTGTGTATATGACAACCTGTACCAGCACTATTTAGCATATTGCTCAGATCATCAATGTATACGATAAATAAATATGGGGACAAAATCCCACCTTGTCGAACACCATTCGAAACATTAAAAAACTCTGATGTTGTACAACCCCATTTGACACAGAATGTTTGGGTTCTGTACCAATACAACAGAATACGTACAAGTATAACAGGCACACCTCGGTTAAGCAATTTTCTAAAAAGCGTCCAATGGTTGACTCTGTCGAATGCTTTTGACGCGTCTAAAAAGCATGAATACACCGGGCTATTGTTACTTTTATAGTATTGAATAACATTTTTTAAAGCAAATATACAGTGGTCAGTAGAGTGTCCCTTCTTAAACCCAAATTGATTGTCGGTGGTATTAAGATATGGTGTCAACATTTCCAGCAATACAATTTCAAATATCTTAGAGGCTACAGTGACTAGCGCAATTGGTCTGTAGTTATTTACGTTGCTCGTATCACCAGACTTATTTTTTATCAATGGAATTATAATAGTTTTCAAACATTTCTAAACCACAACATTTCAAACAAGCCTTAATACACGACTAACAACCCAACAGCATGCGCACCCAACCCTGACCGTATGACTCCACCAGGAGTGTTGGCCAGTATACATACAAGACAAGACAAGACAGTGCTCCAACTCGCGTACTTTCGGAGTAAACCGCTCATGTGAACAATTTGATTGTAGATACAAAATGATTAATTTGTGTAAACTTTTTTAGGGGTGCATAACACCAAACCGTTGACTTTTGTATCCTTTAATACAGCAGATCCGACACATACCGGGCGAAAATAGACGCTAGAGCCTAGAGGCGAGCAGTGAAGACTCGGTGTCACTGACTAACTAACTGAGTTTGTCAGTTATCATCATCATGGATGGATACTGTTAATGTTTTACCTTCCAATGTTCCACCTTGAAGTTGTATGTTGTCCTGTTCACTTTCCTCATCGTTTTTTTAGTGCAATTTTGCCTATATATCATCATTATTGCGTTTGAAAATTCTGACTTTGCGTCCTCCACACCACAAAAAACGAACGCCGACTAGTCGTTCGAGGAACGCCAATGTCACGTAAGAGTATAATCCCTAGGTGGCGCCACAACCCGATTCAGTCACCAGGGGATCTCTTTTGCTTTGATCTCCCTCAACTGACTGTCGGTCGCCTGCGGAGCTACACCGAGAAGAGTTGAGGGGGCTTAAAAGTCCTGCCACCTCACGGAGGTGGCAGCACTTTTAAGCCCCCTCAACAGTGTGTTAAGCTGATGATTGCGTAGGTTATACTACAACATAATAACACGGACATAATAACAAGGCCAGCAACAGGAGGCTGCTGGGATCATGTTTGGACTCAAACCACTATTCTAAAATGGGGGTGTGGGTGTGAGTTTGGGCTAGGGTTTTGGATTAGGGTTAAGGCAATGATCTATTATATAGAGATCAGTGGTAATATGTTTTATACAAGTAAATTCTGGCTCGATCCCCAAAGTCGGGTTTCCATTGTTACTGCCACGCAGCGGTGACAACCTCGCACCCCATTTTGGAACAGTGGTTTGGTCCAAATCCTGTTACACCTCTCTTCACTTTAATAAAATAATAATACATTTTTTACCGTAACTGGTTTGATTCTAAACATCATATTTGCCATTATGAATATAATTAATAGTACCATAAAAATGTTAGACACAAATAATACTAGCCTAATATTAAGAAATTGGTAGCTGAAGTTGAGCTGGTCCACTGAGCGTTGAAAAGGTCCACTGAGCGTTTGTTTTGGGAGTGGTTTAATGGCGGACTCCGCCGGCTGACTGGCTTCATTTCTCGGCAGGCAGCGAAGTCCAAAGCGCTATCCAGTTGTGTATAGATCAGTGGTACAGTTACAGTATGGAATGTGTGCTTATGCGTGCATGCGTGCGTGCATGTGTGTGTGCATGTGTATAATTTAAACCCCATCCGTTTAAAGGGTTTCTTTCGGACGCACACATATAAACTTAATGAAATGGGAATCTTTCAACAACAACAAATTATAATGTAGGGGCCCACTTTACCTGCCATACACATTTGTTTTACTAACACAGCCTAAACAATTATTTCATGTAACTCTACGCCTTTATTTAATCATAATTATGTTTCATTAATCACTAATGCCCTTATAATATGTCGAACATGAATGATCCCTTTCGTGTCCCAAATAGTGTAATTCCGCTTATGCGGAATTTCTTATCTGGGCCTGTGTTATCCGTATATATATATATATATATATATATATATATATATATATATATATATATATATCATTGAGCACCAAACCATATATATATATATAGTTTCATATAATTCTATGACTTTATTTCATTACAATTATGTATTATTAACCATTGAGCACCAAACCATGAATGTAATTAAATAAAGTCATAGAATTATATGAAACTATTAACATGACTGTACACACTACACGGTTATCAATTAAAGAATACCCTTTCATTATAACTGGAGACACGAAAGAATCCGTGATCCTTTCGAATCCGAAAGAATATCTTTAAAATTAATAACGTACGATAGTCATGCTTACAGGCCATAGTTGCATTATCACAGAGACACGAATTAATCCGTAGCACCTAAACCGGTCAAGCTATATATTCATCACGCTACATAGCTCAAACATACAGATCGACAACGAATATGATAAATACCAACGCTTATTCATAATGTACTCTGATTAAAACAGTAATTCAATGCTGGCTGGAATGATAAAACAACAACTTCACAACATGTAAGGTTAGTGTTTATTAAAAAAAAAAAAAATTCACAATAGGAAATCCTAACTACCCAAAGGAAAATCGAATAGATAAAATGCTTTGGTTACAATGCGCAATTTGTCCTTAGTCTCTGGTAACCAGGTAACTGTTAGTTTGAATCCTTGTGTTGATATATAAATAACTATAAGCCACCACGTACATAGTGAAAGACAACATTTTCGTTGCAATGCCATCTCTTGAGCTGCAGCCAGTTGGGTGCCTATCGCGTACAACAAAAGTGCAGGATTCGTCCAGTAACTTAATCCTATTTGAATGATAAAAAATTGCTTTGCCAAATGATATAACTGGGAATGGAAGTCCAACACAGGCATCCCTATATTATCTGTACTTTGTCACTCGATGAATCAGGCAACCTGGCTATTGTTCCTCAGTTCCCTACACCCATATCTTTCCCGGATTTGGGGGACATTTGGGGGCAATTACGCCTGCCTGTTAATCGATTTAAATATTATCTTTCAAAGAATAACGTACCTGACCTGATTCGGTGTAACTGTATGTAAGGCGCGTGCACCGCACCATAAGAAGATAACACGGTATAGTTAAAAGTAAGTTATATAACGCAGTATCGAGACATCTAGACTGCCCAAAGCGCTTTTAGACTTTACTTCCCGTTCAATCAATCAACATCTAAACTTCTCTGGGAAGCATCCAGCCATATGCTATAATTAATGCGCGAAGGCTGCTCGTACACATATCCACCACTATATATAGCCAGATACTCATTTATACAGCAATGAACGGGAACAATGTAGAATGGAAAAAAGTTGCCCAAGGTTCTAACACCGTAGCACATGATTCGAACCCGGGTTCTCTTAATCGTGAGTCCGAAACTCGACCCCTGACCCATTGCGTTATACAGATACATTATCAGTACTTGATCACTCTTTACTAGTTGGGCGTAATCGCCAAACAACTCCTATAATTTCTAAACATAGTAACCCTTTGTTTTAAGAGAGCATACATACACCGCCCCCTCCCCTTCCAAGCGCATAAGCTTCGTTGGACTGTTAACGTCCTGCAAGTGCATTAAAAGTCCAATACAAAAAAAACAATATGTACGGCCTATTGTACATCTGCAGGCTGTGTGCATCTCACGTAGATGTTTGCGATCACAAATAAGCATTCATGATATTAAATCAAACATTTGTTTTTTTTACGTATGCATTGTTTTTATTTGATATATTTTAAGCTAGGTTTCTTTAGCATATGCGATATGTTTAATTATATTATCTACATTTTAGTACGTGTTAGTTGTCTATAAATACCCTTATATATATATATATATATATATATATATATATATATATATATATATATATATATATATATATATATATATATATATATATATATATATATATATATATATATATATATATATATATATATATATATATATATATCGCGCGGCATCTAGTCTAAGGAGTGTTCAAAGCGTTAATAAAATCCCCCGTTCAAACTGTTCAATCGGATATAAATACGTACATGTCTCTAGAGCATTCATTGGGTAATTACATGCAGTGAATAAGCAAATTTGGTGAAATTCCAAAACGGCAGTAAGACGCATCAAACCATGAATTTCACGGTCACCAATTTCACAATCTATTTACCTACCGTGTCTAAAAATATTCAGAATTATTGCAACATTAATGTATTCTTACATGAACGCAAGAGGAAACTAGTGCATATCCTTACCTGACACTTGAAGCAGGCCAACCAAGACAATCACAACCTGTAGCCACATGGCGACTACACGCGGATTCATTCTCTCGGCTCTGGTCGCTCTCTCGCTCGGCTCTGGTCGCTCTCTCGAGAAACTGTTCACTGTTGAGTGAAAAGAAAACGAAAGAAAATATATCATGTTTTATATATATGTGTGTGTGTGTGTGTGTGTGTGTGTGTGTGTGTGTGTGTGCGTGTGCGTGTGCGTGTGCTTGTGCGTGTGCTTGTGCGTGTGTATGTGTGTGGCTCACTCTCACGAAAACTGTACAATAACACAGGGTGCAGTGAAATGGAAATAAACGTAGATTGGGAAAATATATTAAATTGTGTGTAACTAACGCATCTTTAAAATGTGAATTGGTTACAGTTGAAGAGCGGACATAGTGTTTATTTTGTGCTCTGGATGTTTTTTTGTTAGAAAATGATCGTTGTTTCCGTCGGCCAATTATTGAGGTGCTGAAAGAAGCCATGTCATGAAAAACAAATTAGCCGTTTATCGCAATATTTTTAGGTAGTGTTCAGACAAACGTTAGACCTACTTTTTACGTAATTTATGCTTTAAATTTAAACGACGCTTGAACACAGTGTTTCGGGGTCATTTCCCCCACATTCAGTCGGTATGGCTGTTTAGCTAACTTCCGTTTCACATAGAACCTTGAAATTTGGCAAGTAAACTAAATGAGCCATGGAGACTCCAAAGGTATATTACGCACAAGCATGTTTGCGTTGTGGCGATAACATACATAATACATACTTACACACTTTCGTTTTGCTTGTTTTTAATTGTTTGTGCCAATCCCAATCATAGAAACATTATTATGTTTTATAAACGTATACATTGCAAACTCCTTATTAAAAACATGCATTGCAAACTCCTTATTAAAAACATGTATATGTTACTCATTGGCCGTGATAAAACAAACATGTGACATATTATAATACAATCAATGAGCATTACTTACCTGACACGCGTCGACAGCAGCACCCGTCTGCAAGTCAACGCCAAGTTGACAGCGCGCTCTATTATCAGCGACCGTGTGACGTCGCCTGCAATGGTATGTCGTCGAACCGGTTTAGCCAATAATAACCTCGGAAGCAGCCATGTCACGGTTCATTACACTGAAACCCAGCGTCCGTTCACTGTCCACCACACCGTGACCACTCATTCCACACACACACACACACACTCGCACGCACGCGCGCACGTACGCACGCACGCACGCACGCGCCCACACACACACACACACACACACACACACACACACACACAGAAACATACACATACAGAAACACACACAGACACACACACACACACACACACACACACACACACACACACACACAGACATACACACGCACACGCACACACGCACGCACGCACGCACACACGCACACACGCACACACGCACACACGCACACACGCACACACGCACACACGCACACACGCACACACGCACACACGCACACACGCACACACGCACACACGCACACACGCACACACGCACACACGCACACACGCACACACGCACACACGCACACACGCACACACGCACACACGCACACACGCTGTTCTATTTTGTGTCTTCCGAGAATAGACTTTAGATAAACATCATTGTGCATACGCAATGCTACAAGTTTCTGTCTATCTTCCGGTGATTATGGGATAAATTTATCAAGATAAATTTCTACACCCATGTGTGGGTCTCCTTGGTTTCTTTTCCACGTATCCGACTAACATATCTCAATTTGTCATTTGGTTATAATTACCTTCCCTGCCCTCTTATCCTAATAAAACATCACTGTGCAATAGTAAGGCAATGGACACATGCACTCCATCACTTCTACTTCAAATAGCCATCAAAGTGCTCTTACAGTAAACAGGAGTGCTCGTGCTAAGAATACCATTCTTGCAACAGTGTATCAAGGTCTCACAGTAATTAGCGTATTGCAAAATCATTTTCGGCACATGCACTCACAAGCCCTAGGTTACTTCTTAGTTTATCCGAACGTTTACTGATTTTTCATTGGTTGGTAGGTGTGGTGTTACATCACTCCCTGTCCCGGCGGCGACAGTGAAGGCGTTGGCGTGATCATGCCAATACAAATGAAAACACGACGTCTTATCACATTCGTTTCCACTTGTAGGCGTCTCCACCACCACTGGCCCGTTTTACCTGCCCATCATGTGAGACATAATTCACGAGACGTAAACCAATAGCGGTGCCGGAGAAAGATTAAAAAGAGCAGCGCCGCGAAGCGGTTATCCAAGAGATAATAATAACTTGATCGTAATATTTGTTTTACACTTTTTCACGAACATTTGATATTAAACTTGTCTTTATTTCAGGTTCTACTACGTGTCTCTTTTAAATGTTTTTAACATGTTTGTTTATCATTATTAACATTTAATTATTAAAGAGTCAACATCGAGGTCGAAGTGGTAGGACAGCAAGGTCAAAGGTCAAGAGCAAGGTCATTATTAAAAGTCAATTTGTGTTTTGTTGCAGGGCAAACAAAAAGACGGTTTAGCCGGCGCAGCAGCAGCAGCAGCAGCAGCAGCAGCAGCAGCAGCAGCAGCAGCAGCAGCAGACGGGTAGCACCTGCAACAACAATAGAAACAACAATAGCAACCACAATAGCAGATGTCGGTAACCGATAGCGCCATGGTGAGGTGTATTTGAAAACGTGGGGTATTATTATTATCATTAGGCATCACGTGTTAATATTGTTCATATGTTGAATTTATTTAGCATAATTACTTTTATTCGTGTATTTTTTTATCATGATAAATTAATTGATGGAATACATAATTATTTCACTAAACAAGTTCTAAAATCATGTTTGTACTAATTAAATTAAATTAAATTAAATTAAAAAACAAAAATTCAGTGTTCAAATAAACTGTGCTATTCAAACTATTCAATATATATTAGGGTACATAACATGCATAGACAATTCTATAGTTTTCTAGAAAGAAAATAGAATCTTGAAATATACAGAAAACTATAGATCAAATAAAACAGTACTATTGTATAATGTGTATGAGCAAAATTAATTTTGGGTCTATTGTTTTGTATAGAATTATATAGAATTATCAATAGACTTTAGAAGTTTTCTATAGAAGATTCTATAGAAAACTGTATAATAAAAAATTTCTATAGATTTTATAGGTCTATAGAATATTCTATAGAAAACTATAGATGTTTTCTATAGATGTTATGGGATCAATAGTTTTCTATAATTATTGTATATATTGTTATATCGATTTTTAGCAGTCTATTGTGTTCTATAGAATATTCCATAAAAATTATACATTTTCTATAGATTTTAGGAGTCTATGCAATATAGTCTATAGAAAACAATGTATATTTTATCCATTTCATAAGACTATTGGTTTCCACAGAATTCTATATACATTGTTCAATACACATTAGGGGTATTCCATAGAATATTCTATAACAAAAATAATGGATTTTGTTATAGAATCCAAGAGATAATAATAACTTGATCGTAATATTTGGGTCTATTGTTTTGTATAGAATTATATAGAATTATCAATAGACTTTAGAAGTTTAGAATATTCTATAGAAAACTATAGATTTGTCTATAGATTTTATGGGGTCTATAGGTTTCTATAGAATATTATATTTATTTTTCTGTAAACTTTGGGAGGTTATTGGTTTCTGTAGAAAAGTATAGATTTTCCTATAGATTTTATGTGTCTATAGAATATTCTGTAGAAAACTATAGCATTTTATATATGAAAACCGTAGGTTACATAACATCTGTAGGAAATTCTAGTTTTCTAGAAAGAAATATAGTATCTAGAAATATACAAAAACTATAGTTCATATAAAATAAATAATGTGTATGGTGTGTTTGAGTCACAGTAATAGATTATTTTATTTATATTTATGCCATAAAATAAAACGACGATATTGTATAATGTGTATGGATAAAATGAACTCAGCCAACTGTGAGGATGTCTATTTTTCACCATCCAATAATGTCACTTTACCCGTGAGTCATTGCGGTGCCAGCACAATTTCTAACTCATCGGGGTCGCTAGCTGTATGACCGAGAAACGTTATCTGAAGTAATGTTGGCAGTTTATCGTATTCATGCCACGAAACAAAAGGTAAGAAAGTGTCACAGAATAGTGTTTGTTGTTTTAGGATGAGTTGACTCACAGTCAAATACTGTTAACAGTACACTGTGAACTAGTTAGACGGACAACTGGTTTCTCGAATCATGTCATGTCGCCGTCAGGCAACGGTTCTCAAATCAGCAACGATGTCTTGTCGTTTGTACACCAAGTCGGTCATTTCGTCACCCCATGTGTTTTGTATATCAATTATTGTTTGACAAGCGTACACAACTTATCGGTCATTTTACATTTTAGTCTGATGGCAAGGCAGACTCTCTAATTGCCGGAACGGTCGATCGAACTCCGGAACGGTCGATCGGCGTTGGTGCGGGCTTAAAACATATCTATGGACTATGCGCTTCGCGTATAATTTATGCTTCGTGTGTCATTGAATAGTGTTATTGTGTAACTCATCTGTTAATTGATCGACACTACATGTATAATAATGTGTGTGTGTGTGTGTGTGTGTGTGTGTGTGTGTGTGTGTGTGTGTGTGTGTGTGTGTGTGTGTGTGTGTGTGTGTGTGTGTGTGTGTGTGTGTGTGTGTGTGTGTGTGTGTGTGTGTGTGTGTGTGTGTGTGTGTGTGTGTGTGTGTGTGTGTGTGTGTGTGTGTGTGTGTGTGTGTGTGTGTGTGTGTGTGTGTGTGTGTGTGTGTGTGTGTGTGTGTGTGTGTGTGTGTGTGTGTGTGTGTGTGTGTGTGTGTGTGTGTGTGTGTGTATCAAAATGTAAATCACACACATCATCTAGATGTTTTAGAACTGATTATGCTATTAAGATAAATATTTATCAATATGCATTCTTAAAGAAGCCGACAGCGACACCGTGTACCGCCAAAGAAAAATAACACTCATCCACTGAGGACAGAAATGTTGATATTTGCAAGGCAGCATTCGTAACCGGCATATTCACGAAAGTCTCTATGTTTCGATGGAGTTTTCTCGTTGCACTTGGCAAAGATATATTATGTAATTTTATAAATAAATCAATAATAAATTAACGATCTAAAATTGAACTGAATAAATAAAACATGAAAATTAACGATTCGTGTGAATCGCCGTCTGCGAGAAAAAACGGACGTGCGTTAAGTACCTTTTAGCACGCCTGCTTTGGTCAGGTTAAAACAGCAGTCTGTCTACAGCACTTCCTTATGCAGTTGGAGAAAGGTGATACAGGCAGCTATTTACACGACATAGTAGTCATCGCCAAAGACAGTCATTATCTGTCAGTAATACATCAGCCTTAGAATGCGTAGGCCAGTTTGCTATCACACTGCCAGTCAGTTGGACATGACGCATATGTGCTGTCACGGTTTCAATGCGTTCTCTGGTTTACGGCGCCTATGGATAGCAGCAAACAGGACAGTGGCGTAAGTTGGTATGGAAATACTTATGTTGTGATTTTGTGCATTTCTGACAAACTTGATCTTGGATTTAACATAAGGAAAATTTGTTGGAAATATATTTAGTGAAAATAAATATAAACATCCTTTAAGAAATGCAGCGTCACGTAATAAATAACAGAACCAAAACACCATCTGAATGCTGTGTATTCTTTTATTCAGTTAATTTACAAGTTAGTTATATTTAAAATTCGTTGATACGTAACAGTAATAACTGATACTGGTAAAGAACCTTGCGGTACACGACATGTTATATTTCGGCAAGTCAGTGAGTGCCACTTATACATACCAGTAACCAGCTATATGCTATAAAATTTATGTCATAATGTAGATATATAGCTTCGCTGATGGTGTGTTTAACTGCAATGATAATCGTCTAATTAAAATCTTTTAATAATGTTTTGTAATTCTGTGTTATCCATACTTGTTGATATTTCTCCTACAATTTATGACAAGGCTATTGTGTTTAGAGGTTTCTTTTCTAAATCCCTTTTGGACAGCATCGACACTTTACTATAAAATATAATGTTATATTTAATATAGGGATTACCCGACTTGCTGTCATATTAGCATGATAAATTCGTTCTTTTGGTAAATTCATGAATATGTATTAACAACATAACTATGCACATGTTATGCCGGTTTGTGTTACACTGCAATTAACGCATTTACAATTCTCAAAATGTAGTCCATAAACTTATGATGTAATTCTACAAGATCGGAGTTACGTGTTTTCTATATATCTTAATAATAGTTGTTTTTAGTTTGCATATGCCTTGCATATTCCTCTTGCACATGTCCTCTTTTTAGATTTGCCTATATAATATTTGTATGTGTTTATGTAACATAAATGTACGACGTATATTTATTAATTAGATATATATATATACAGTATATATATATATATATATATATATATATATATATATATATATATATATTATAGTGGCCAAAAATCGTATGTTTTTAAATCAACGACACATACGCATATAAAATTACAGAATAGGTAATTAATGAATGTACGTGTACGTGTCGTAACATTTATGTTAAATAAATGCATACAAATATTACGTAGGCAATTATAAAAAGAGGACATATGCAAAAGAGGAAAATGCAAGCCATATACAAACTAAAAACAACTATACTTGAGATATATAGAAAACATATATATATATATATATATATATATATATATATATATATATATAGCTATACATACTGGCAAAATACATGCGTTTTACATACGTTTATATAACTTACTGTAATAGTGAATTTCAAGTGATGTCCTATATAGTGTATATGTCTATATATATATATATATATATATATATATATATATATATATATATATATATATATATAGATAGATATATATATATATACATATATATGTGTGTGCCTATATTATATGTATATATATATATATATATATACAATGCAAATATATATATATATATATATGATGTATTTGCATGTAACTGCTTTAATATAATAGTAGGTAATACACACATTATATATACATTATTATGCATATTATATATATATATATATATATATATATATATATATATATATATATATATATATATATATATATATATATATATATATATATAGCGCAATGGTTCAGGGATCGAGCTTCGGACTCTCGACTAAGAGAACCCGGGTTCGAATCCTGTGATGCGGTGCTAAAACCTTAGCCAAGTTTTTGTTCACTCTACATTGCTCCAGTTCACTCAGCTGTATAAATGAATACCTGTACGAGCAACCTTCGTGCATTAATTGTAGCATATAGCGGGATGCTGCCCAGAGAAATTGAGACGGTGTTTGATTGAACAGGTCTAACAGGAAAATAAATTGTAAAATCGCTTTGAACAGTCCCGAGGACCGGATACTGCGCTATATAAGAACTTACCTTGTATGTGTGTGTGTGAGTATGTATGCATTTAATTTCTTTAATGCAACAATAGGTAATACACACACGCACGTGCGAGATGTCAGAGAATTGTAGCAGATTAACTATATGTCGGTTGTTGGGTAGAAAGAGTGCGGTATGTAACAGAAGCCAGTTAAAAATTAATTCGATATTCAACTGGAAGCCAATGTAACTGCTGAGGTAGAGGTAGTGATGATGAGAAACGGAGGGCCTTAAGTACCACGCGGGCAAACCAATTCTGTACACGTTTGAGTTTAGATCAATCTTTTTTGACAATGTTATTTAGAAGGCAGTTACAATAGCATAGTCGACCATTAATCGACTTAAATTACTCGTAACTTAAATTACTGTCAAAGACCATGCCTAAATTTCGAACAGTTTATGATGGTGATGTATTTCAATTGGAAAGTAGTCAACCATCTTGTTTCGTTGTTGTTTTGTACCAATAATAATTAGATCAGTTTGTCGTCATTAAGCTTCAATTTATTTGATTCCATCCACGATAAGATATCAGTAAGACAGTGTTATTTACAGCTGACATAGATGTATGTATATCCGTAGGTGAAAGTGATATATAACGTTGTGTGTCATCAGCATGTAAGTGATGATTTATGTTATGGTTAGTAATGACTCGACTAAGTGGTGTAGTGTATAGGCTAAAAAGAACAGGACCACGGAGAGATTCCTATGAAACTCCAAATGGAATATATTTGGAGCATGAGCGTGAACCAGATATGTTAGTTTTTTGGTATCGGTTTGACAAATACGAAATAAACCACAGAAGGGCTGTGTCAGAAATCCCAAAATGTCTGTGCAAAAGAATTTCATGATCAAATGTATCCAGCAAGACAAGCGCAGTCAATTTCCCACTATCCATGTTGCATACTATATCATTATGTGTTTTAAGAAGAACCGTCTCAGTTGAGTGAAATTGTGTATATGCAGAGTGTAGATCATTTCACAAGTGCTGGGAAGAAATATGGTCATGGAGACGATTTGCTATAATCTTTTCCAATACCTTCAACAAAAAATCAGATTAGAAATTGGACGATAGTTCTTTCGTACATTTTTGACAACATTTTGTTTTTAATAAGAATATTGACCAAAGCTTGCTTGCTTGAACAACACCATCGTGCATTAACATATTAATCATAGTTGTAATAGGATGAATCAGTTGATCAATGCAACGTTTTAGTAGAGATGTTGAAAAAGGGTCAAGATGCCATAATTTATTTATTATATGGGACACGCGGTAAATTTACACTATGCTTTTGATTGTACCGATAATACTAACGTTTCTTAATATCAAATATGTGGCAAATGACACAATGAGACCAAGTAATACATAGATTCCAGTGGTGGGCGTTTTACACCAACAATGGGGCAAAACGCTAATATTTAAGACATCCGATAAAAAGCGAATCATATTTTCTCCCGTGAAGTGCACACATAAAAGCTCGTGACAGCGAAAATATATGTTTTGTGTAATACATCAGATTTACCCCTACAATAAACACATGTACTGATGTCCAAGCACAAAATGAAACGTGTGCCCTAAGCTACTCTAGATATAGTTGTTTTCATAAGCATAGCCAACTTTGCTGCTTACACAGCAGCAGCGTGCAATGTTGGAATGTCACCCGATCTGTGGAGTCAAAACTTTCAAACACTTTCCGCCAGTGACCTGGATCCCCGCTCGTTGCTATTGCTAGTTAATAGTGCACAGCGATACCGTGCGCAGCCAAGTGAAACCTAACATGCATTCAAACATGAAGTCGTCTGCATTTTACAACTGATACATTGACATTTGAAAGGCGGCAGTCATAACCGGAAAATTCATGAGTTTCTGTGTCTGTCTGTGGAGTTTACTCTTAGAATTTGGCAAACAGAAACAGTGATTGCAGGGCTCGAGTTAAAGTCTTCGTGTTATGACATGGTGTATATATATATGTATATATATATATATATATATATATATATATATATATATATATATATATATATATATATATATATATATAACACTAATAAAGTAATGTATAAAAATAATGAAATAATAAAAACTCTCTAAATGACACTAATTCACTAAACTGTCTTGTAAATATTATATACTTTTGCCAGTGTATGCGTATTTAAATAAATATATACGTAGACGGCGTTTAAATAGTGACAAAGACCGACATCTCGTAGCATAGCAGCAAACACAGATGGCGCCAGTTTATGGCGATATGATGTCGGTTCTTGTTTTTTTTGGGTATGATTGCGGTGTTCCAGTTTACTGAGAGGACTATGTGTTAGCACATATATTACCGTCACTTTCTACTGTACATAAGGATACGACGAGGGAAAGTGACATACAGCCAAACATTGGTTTATGAGACTTCAATTTATTATGCAAGTGGGACAAATGTCACGCTGACATTGCTCGAGGGCGTGCCGTCAGTTTGCTGACCGGCATTGACGTAAACAGGGCCAGCGCCGTGGGGCCCTGGCAAAGTTTCGCTGATGGAATTTACCGCCAGCCCTACCAGCCATGTTTCTCTCCAACGTTCGATCGCTACGCAACAAATATGGCGAAATACTTTAATTGTAATTTGCCAAAAAAGGGCGACCATGTCACTCTCCACCCTTCATAATTGAACCGTCCGATGTCAAGTAGGTCTTTCAGCGCCTGAATGGCAGAAAGACTACCGTGCCTTCTGAAACTGGTTATAGGTCAACTAGCAGGAGTTTTTACATATTTTATATTCAACTTGTCACCGAATACTACAGTGTTTTGCAAAGTGTGTCATTTTGCTTGTGCCAAAGAAAAACAATATGTCATGTCTAAGCGACTATGGACCTGTCGCTCTGACATATGTTGTAATGAAGTCGCTACAGCGACTGGTACTTCGCCAGTCAAACAATTCTACCCAGAATATATGCTGTTTGTTAACACAGTTTAGTTATTATAAATCAATAATCATATAAATGCTTATCAAATAATGACAGTGTACTCTATGTAGTGATAGAAAACTGGTATTCTGTGTGAAGAAATAACGAGTAATTATTTTATATTCCATGAGATTCCTTGTATAACTACAAATAATTATAGTTTTCTCTAAATGTATTGAGAAAGTACTCAGATGTACTCGTAATGTACTTATCAAATATGAGTACAAAGCCCATAAGTGTTATGAGTACGAGTACTTTTAAAATGTACTTGAGTTACGGTCGCCTCAAGTCTGGTATTAATTCAAATAAATGATTACCATAAAGGTGCCACCAGCTATTAGGGCATACGAATACAACTCCAATCGCCAACAGGATCATCTTGCCTAGTTCATGGACAAGTCAGTTATGTGACCCTTTACTACGGCTGCTGCTGTCACCCTGACGTGTTCACTATCGTTATTATAGCAGTGTAGGTCCATGCAATTGTAGTTTCAAGTAGTCGACGGCGCCATATTTTAGCTCTGTGATTGACGCTTTTCTCCTGATTGTGTGTGAATAGCAAGCACAAGACGCGTCACGGTCACGCTTGTTTACACGTCGTCTAAATGTAGGGTACCTACGAAATGTGACCCCTCTGTCATCTGCATTGCAGAGGCGATGTAATGAATGTGAGCGGTCGATGCGTTATACTGCCACGAACGATGTCACCGTGAAGCCTGTGCAGTGCGGCATACAGAGAGACTCCATGGTGCTTCTTTACAAAGCCACGCAGCTAGCGCATTGATAGAACATAAATAAAGCGGTGACTGGACGATAGGGACATATACATATTCATAGCGCACGAAACGCTAAACACTCCACAACAATAGGCACACACACACACACACACACACACACACACACACACACACACACACACACACACACACACACACACACACACACACACACACACACACACACACACACACACACACACACACACACACACACACCTCTCTCTCTCTCTCTCTCTCTCTCTCTCTCTCTCTCTCTCTCTCTCTCACTCATTGCTGGGTTTCGTCCGTGGCGTGCTTTGCTCGTTGGTGAGAGAACAGTCCAATTGGTGATTTCAAGTCTCTCCCACAGTTGACACAGAAAATGATAGGGGCAGAAGCATCGGGAAAGCCATGGCGGAGATTGTGATCATGTTGATATTGTTTGTGATATATTTTCTTCAATATGGCTTTTTTAATGGGGAATGTCCTGCCTCCACTGTTGTCTATCTTGTGCAAGAGTCTCCCAGTGGTCTATGGGGATGTGTGTAGCCTTTAGGTGTCGTTTGACTACATCTTAGTATCGTATAGCCTTTGTCCACCACGAAGACGTTTCCCTTTGGCTAATTCTCCGTAGAATACAGCCTTTTGTAGTCTGCTGTCATTCATACGGATGATGTGTCCAGTCCAACGGAGTTGGGAAGCCGTTCGAGTTGCTTCTATGCTGGACATATTAGCCCGTCTTAAGACTTCGACATTTGGAATGCGATTATTTCCATGAGATTCGCAGGATTTGTCGTAGATGCCGGAGATGCACTTTGGAAGGTTTTCTAAAATGGCGATGATGGAGTGTGTATGTTTCTGCTGAATACAGTAGTGTTGGAAGCACAATTGCCTTGTACACCTTGCACTTTGTGGAGACTGAAATACCATGCTGTGACCATACACGCTTCCACAGTCCTCCAAACGCTCCAGAGGCAGCTTGAATACGGTTGTTAATTTCCACATCAATGGTGTTGTCAGATGCAACAGTGCTGCCTAGGTATGTGAATTTCATAACTGATTTTAGTGGCGTGCCATAGATTTCAACATGTGGATCGATAGAGGTTTGGCCGGGTGGTGTTTGGTAGAGCGTCACAGTTTTCTTTGTGTTGATTGTAAGTCCATACAGGGTTTCAGCACACAAACACACACGCACGCACGCACGCACGCACACACACACACACACACACACACACACACACACACACACACACACACACACACCATCATGGCTCTGCAGCGCGAACGAAGATTCAGGAAGGAGGAAACCCTTAGCTGATTCAGGCACGCTGATGGCTGATGGGTGATGAAACGTATCCGAGATAGGAAAGTCTTTCAACAATGGCTGCAGGTCACGGTGTGTTCAGTGTTGATGTCAGAAGGGTCCCGGGTTTTCCGCATTCTCGCTTTATCTTCCTTGTTTGCCCTTCTTTTGATTTCAAAGGAAATGGTAATCTGGTAGACTGTGTGTCCCCAGTTCATGCGATCGGTTGATTGTGTTGTCCACTGGCGGTAATTGCTGTTGCAAGTGGCGAGGGACCTTTTCAAAGTATCTTTGTATCTTTTCCGAAGTGCCCCTTTGTCGCGATGGCCAGTGCACAATTCTCCATAGTATGCTTTTTGGTAGGTGATGATCTTCCATCCTGGAAGCAGGCTTGTCCTGCCCAGCGAAGCTGTATTTTAAGGAGCATGATCTCTATGCTGGCAACCTTAGCCATTTGAAAGACCTCAATGTTGGGGACGAAGTCACTCCAGTGTATGTTTACGATGGTACGTAGGTAGGTAGCGCTGATGATAAAGCTCGACGAGGGGCAGCTGGCGACGATAGGTGACCCAGGACTGAGCACCATACAGGAGAGTGGTCAGCACAACAGCTTTTCAAACATTACTTTTCGTGTCTTTCTTTAGATTTGTGTTGTTCCACACACGTTGATATAGTCTACCGAAGGCGCTGTTTGCCTTGGCTAGCCCATTGCCCACTTATTTGTCTATTTTTGCATCATATGTGATAACGCACACTAAGTAGCTGAATTGGTGGACTGCTTTCAGTTCTAACTGTTCGAAGGAGATTCTTGGTGGATGGTACTCTTTTTGTGGCGCGGGATGATGGACAATGAATTGGTGGACTGTTTTCAGTTCTAACTGTTCGATGGAGATGCTGGGGGTGGTATTCTTTGTTTAGTGGCGCGGGCTGATGGAGAACTTCAGTCTTCAGACTTACTTTAAGTCCGAAGAGCTGAGCAGCTTCGGGGAAGCAAGATGTAATTCGGTGCATGACCGACTCAATATGGGCGACAAGGGCAGCATTATCAGCGAACAATAGCTCTCTTATCAGTTTCTCCTTTGTCTTTGTTTGGGCTTGCAAACGTCTTAGGTTGACCAGGCTGTCATCTGTACGAAAACGAATCTAAACGCCATCCTTGTCATCAAGGTCCTCTGTGACCTGTTGAAGCATCATGGTAAAGAATAGTGTGGAAAGCGTAGGAGCAAATTCGTGGCAGTACAACTCATCGACCGCTTACATTCATTACATCTCCTCCACAGTGCAGATGACAGAGGGATCACATTTCGTAGGTACCCTACATTTACACGACGTGTAAACAAGCGTGACCGTGACGCGTCTTGTGCTTGCTATTCACACATAATCAGGAGAAAAGCGTCAATCACAGAGCTAAAATATGGCGCCGTCGACTACTTGAAACTACAATTGCATGGACCTATATTGTTATAATAACGATAGAGAACACGTCCAGGTGATAGCAAATGGTCACATAACTGACTTGTCCATGAACTAGGCAAGATGATCCTGTTGGCGATTGGAGTTGTATTCGTATGCCCTAATAGCTGATTTATAACGAACGCAGTGAGTGAATAATAAAACAAAATGTCTGCTATACTTGAATCCAGACTTGCCACATGATATGGATTACCCGTATCCGATACGGATTTTGGCGGTTTTTTTAGTGATACGGCCGTAGTCCATTTTGATACGGATTTTAACTAAAGTTATGGAAACATTATTTTTAACAACATTATGCCTTGTATGCGTCACAAAACTACAGCACAATGGAATAATCGTTTACTGTCAGTGACTAAGGAAATCGATTCGAAACGAACGAACTAAACCACCGATTAGTTTATTGTAGCGCGTAATAGATGGCGCGCTGGTAAATATGTTGTTCTGAAAACTGCGGCAGGTGGCTCAACGGGTGTGAACAGGGCGCGTGGCAGGCGCATGACGATGATGAAAAGCAGTACAGGAAATGGAGTTCGACGCCGCTAAATTTCTGATTTCAAGATGTTGACGCTTGCCAGTGAAACTTCGATATATGCGCAAACGGCATATGTTATTATTTGATGACACTGTCTGTTTTGCGGTACGCAGTTTAAACGTGCTGAAGTGAACTAAAATGTCGGTAATTTTCCAGTTAATTTAACAACAACTGGCCTAAATTATTAGGGCCTTTTTCTAAACGGGTTTACCACGTTTTTTCGATGTGTATGTGTTTGGAATGTCATTCTGCATCATACCCGCTAAAACGAAGTCGAATATAATTTTTTTAATTGTGTTTTATATCAATTTAATGTCGTCGAGTCGACATAACTAAGCCAATGTCATTGGGCGTGAGCAATACATAGCGCTCCCCACACGTATCACGACCGCAAAGGCGATGTCTAGCGATTTGCGAATATGTCCCCATTAATCATACATTTTTTAAATACGGCTAATTGTTTTGTTTTTTCGATTTCACAATGCACACCCTAGACATCGCCTTTGACAAAGCCGGGGTTTGAGGCCTCAATGTGTCTGGGCTGCGCTAACTGCTCGCGCCTAGTGACATCGGCTTATATACGTCGACTCAACGGCATTAAATTGATCTAAAACACAATTAAAAATATATATCGGACTTCGTTTTAGCGGGAGTGGTGCAGAATGACATTACAAACACATACACATACGTTTTGAAAAGGCCTTACTAACTTAGGCCAGTTAACAGGAAGATATGATTAGCGATATAAAAGGAATCTCCTGGAATAATAAAATTAGTATTTGTTATTTCTTCAGACAGAATACCAGTTTTCTATTACTACGTAGAGTACACTCTCAATATTTGATAAGCATTTCTATGGTTATTGATTTATAATAACTATACTGTGTTAACAAACAGCATATATTCTGGATAGAATGCTTTGACCGCATTGTGCATATGAGTTGCTAATTCTGTGTATGCAACAAACACACACGCACGCACGCACGCGCAAACACATATATGCTGATATGAATTAAGTGTTAGACTTACAGTTACCTGAAATAACAATTAAACCCCTTTGTCGACTAATTGGATTAATGAAAAAGAACCATAGCCATCATAACATGAATTATGTTACAGTAAATGCACTCGTCCCAGCACAACTAAGCGGTAGCGCACGCGCTCAAACAGGCACACTCGCAAACAGGAATGATCGCGCGCACACGAACGTCCATATGTAGAGGACCTAGGGTCGCAAAAAGGTCGGGTAGCAACGAACCCTCTGAATCTCCTACGTATGACCTTGCAAACGCACGCACGCACGCATACAAGCACACTCGCACACACGCACGCACGCCCAAACCTACGCTTACTTACTCGCAGACACATATTCAGTCATGCATGCGCGTGTGCATCCTCACACACACACACACACACACACACACACACACACACACACACACACACACACACACACACACACACACACACACACACACACACACACACGAACACACACACACACACACACACACACACACACACACACACACACACACATCTACATACACACGCTCACCTACTTATATGTGCTCAAACAGTCACACAAACATTCATCAGAAATATCAGAAGATTAAAAATAGCCGAGTGTTGAAAGAAAGTTTCCTTGAAACCGATATGTCGATATCCATTATCAGCACAAATGAATGACTGGCGCTTGTGCAGATATATCTGTGTTGTCGATCTCATGTCCAGAAGCCACGTCGACGTCGAACAGAGGGCGTCAACCAATTCTCGTCGATGGTTATCTAGACCTTCGACAGCGCCACTGGGGACGAAACAGCCCTCCCACGATTTCTCCTGGTCAACTGCAACCACTGAAAGGCACCGTTTCAAGCGTCATCGAAATGGCGCAGTATAAACACCGGGTGTAGCGTGTGACTTGACAGTTTAGATCCGTCAGAGTTTTTACTATGACTACATCTCTATGAAGACATTGCTAACATAATGCTATTGTATGTACAATCATCTTATTTCCTAAGCAATAATATATGTGCAAACGTGCCATATTTAGAAAATATAATTCGATAACAAAGTATACTAAATGTAGAATAATTATATTCCCTATTACTTTTATTACGTATACTAACGCTTAATGACCGATCAAGATTCCGTCATGAAATGCACTCCGGCTGGCCTAACAACATGTAGACATACTGTGAGTTGATTGTTATTTGTACATCACCGATTAATACATAATAAAGTAAAATACTATGTATATTTCGTATTTGTGCATATCATATTATGATTAATATATTATATTAATATATAATTATAATATTATAATTAGATAATGTTAGCATCTAGATGACTACACTGATACATACATGTATAATATGCTTAATATGTAGAAGTAGAAGAAACAAATCACCGTTAATTGGTCCCATCTGGCTTTACTACTACGCTATGATGACATAAGTATTCTAGTATTTGTAGTATTTATTATTTATTAACCTTTCGAACGTATAGTATATATATATGTGTGTGTGTGTATATATATATATATATATATATATATATATATATATATGTATATATACATATATATATATATATATATATATATATATATATATATATATATATATATATATATGTAAGCATGTTATAATATTTTATCCTGTAGTATAGTTATGCTCTCAAATTAGATTCGTTGTTATTGTCAAGTTTGAAAAAAATGTGTCACTTAGTGTGAAAGTAACATTATAATAATTACAAAACAAAATTCAATAAACAAATTATCCTTACTAGAAATGTTATCAAAAAGGTAAAGAAAAATAAATATAGCAATCCTTTGAGAATTTGTGAACCAGTTTAACTGTAACTATGCATTTAAAAGAATACATTGTTTTAACATACACTACGCGAATTAATACAGTGGTTATTATTAGTAGTAGTACCAATGTAGTGTAGTTTGTATTGGGTTTTTATTTCGTATACCGAATAATGTTTTTAAATATATAGTTCAATATGTAAATATATATATAAATGTATGTATACATAATATGTTATATAGTTGTTGTCATCTTTGACAGCTAATCTTTACTATACTACTATTATCTAACAAGAATACACAGGCGTATTAATACTGTATTTAGCTATCTTGAATTGTCATGCATGTACACACCCGTGAACGGGACAGCGATCCTTGATATGATGGTCTCAAAATAAAATAGTGTTATTATTATTATTACAGTCCTTCCTGTACGCTCCACCCTTTGTATGCCCATAAGTGGTTCTATAGTAATGCCGTTAAATTTGCGTTAATATAATTATACATGTTAGAATTATTCATCCTGTTGTAATCATATGTCAACTTTGTTATAATTAGAATACAAGCTTAAGGAAAGAAATTATCCATCTTAGAAATTATATCAAATGTCAAAACAGAAAATAAACATAACACTTTTGAGAATCTGTGAAACTGTTTAATTGAATCTATATATTAAAAATAGTCTTAACACGTACTAGAGAAATAGTTTGCTATATAAACCTTACAATATTAATTATAATTGATACAAAATACAATATTTGAAAAAATGTTGCAAAACTCTTAACTTAATGCAGTGAAATAACGATGGGGCATTCATAGAACTAATGGATTCTCTTAAAAATCGAGTAGATCTCTTAGCGTTGATTGCTAGTATAACGGCGACTACAAATCAAACAGTAAACTCAGGGATTTATCAAGATAAAGTAAACAATTGGGAGACAATTCCTTGGCGTCACCTGGTAGAAAAATCACAGTTTTAAATTTAGCAAAACAGCAGTATCTATAATAAAAGTGTGCATATCTATTATGTCTGGCATGTCTGGTCACTTAGGTGCAAATTTCACTAGCCACAATACACTTGTTATATAAAATTTGATATCCACAAATATGGAATATAGCTTTTTTAATTGATTATATATTAACCAGTGCTGTTTTACAAATAACAATACAGTCACACTATTAATCGATGTCGTCAGGCCGTCCAAATTATTTTGCACGATGGAATACTCGTAGGTTATTGAACGTTAGTAATACTTGTCGGAGAATATATTTCTATTTAATATGCATTGTTATCGAATATTATGTTTTTAAATGTGACAATATTGGGACTGTTTAGGACGTTTACGTTGTAAACGGAGCTGAACCAGAGCTATTAGATCTCTCGAGCTGGGGAACCCGCTCAATCTCGGACGTCTCGTCGTTTAGCACGGTGCCTATTTCAAGTTTTGACCACATATGGTGCTGTGTTATGAAAAGCCCCCCTCCCCCCAGGTCGTTCGGAGGACGAGTAGTTCTGGCAGAACTGTCAAGTCACTCTCTACACCCTGTATATAGATTCATGTTTATGTGTTACTTAGTAATTCACCTTGTACAGTACATGCACGCTGTATGTCATTGTCTGTTGAATAAATTCAATTAAATGTCTATATTCACAACTACATGACAAAATTGCACTATGCTATGCCACATCTAGCACGGTTGCATAGTGTTGGAACCATAGACCTCTGAATTCAGTGAATTCCTCATTGTAGATAACAATTCTAAATCGCTTTGAGCTGTCTTAATAACTTGATGCAGCACTATAAGAAGTTTTCCTTTCGTAAGACTAAAGTGTCACACATCTATATAAACATGGATTTCTGTCAAATGACCCTTTGACTTAGTCTAACGCTATGAAACATATTACAGTGTAACATATTTATATTTCAATAGTATAAATAACATTTGGGCTATCTTAGCATTGGAATATTACGATTGATTTATTGCACACAATATAAGATGTAATACAAGCATGGATGCTAAGTCTTCGACTAAGAGATATTTATTTATTTTAAACACCGAGTACATCGTGACAAATGCAGGCTAATTCTGGTGTATGTACTATTTCATCTTTTGATTTTGTGTATAATTCTGTTCCGTTGTTCACTGCCAAGTAAGTTCCGTGACCGTGCAAAGGTCGACACTCCCTTCTTTTTTCACCAACATATTATAACCACATGTCACAACTGCGAAGGTCTTCGTCCATCATCGTTTTATAGTCGGAAGTTGATATTGTTTATACATAGTTGCAAGTTTGTTATCTTCATCAACCATAGAGTTCCATTTGGCCGCTGCGTATTTGAATAAAACTGGGTCATCGCGTCAAACGAGCTCCCTATTTAGCACGCCGTTGTACATTATGCTCAAGGCGGCGTACTCAGTTGGACGTTTTATAACCACCGTGAGCACGCATTCTCAGCTGAGCATGAGATCTGAATCTGAGCATGGAGTTGAGCATGAGCACCGAGTACGGTTTTATAACCTCGGGCCCCGAGTGTAAATTACTGCGTACATTCTTCGGCGCTGGATGAAAACGGTGCCTTTGAGTGCGACAACAGCGACGAAGTGGGTCTGTTGTACAGATGTCACTCATTCGCGTGACAGATGATCATTAGAGGCTGTCTTGGGTGGGCTATTTCGTCCCCAGAGGCGTTATTGGAAGTATGCCAAGAGAGATGTCGACAAGAACCACTTCAACTGACGCCCTTTGTTCGACGACGACATGGCTTCTGGATATGAGATGGACAACACAAATATACTTGCCCTCATTCCTTTGTGCTGATAATAAATATCCAGGTATCAGTCTCAACGAAATTTTCTTTCAACACACGGCTTTTTTTCAGACATTTATGGCTGATGTTTGTGTGACAGTTTGAGCACGTCTGCGTGCGTGAATCGGTGAACGTACGCACGAGTGTGTGTGTGTGTGTGTGTGTGTGTGTGTGTGTGTGTGTGTGTGTGTGTGTGTGTGTGTGTGTGTGTGTGTGTGTGTGTGTGTGTGTGTGTGTGTTTGTGGGTATGTGTATGTATGTATGTGTGTGTATGTATGTGTGTGTGTACGCGCGGGCGCGTGTATGTGCGCATGTATGTGTGCATGAGCGTGCATGTGTGTGGGCGTAGGTCTTTGTGTGCTTACACTCACGTCTGTGCTTACACGGACGTGACACGTGTGCGCGTGCATTCCTGTTTGAGAGTGTGTTTGTTTGAGCGATGCGCTGCAGCTTAGTTTGTTGCTCCGATGAATGCATTTATTGTAACATAATTCCACTAGTTATGGTTATGTTTTGTTTATATCCTGTTATTCTACAAAATAATTCTTTTATAATTCTATATGCTCTGTAATGTATGAAGTCCTGTTAAAATACTTATTTAAGGTAATTATAAGACTTCATGCAAGTACACATGTGTTTTATTAATCACTTATTTTCGTGACAACATGTCGAAAAATAACCCCGCGCACTCAGTTTCTTGTTTTGGCTCTGCCTATACTATCCCTACAAGGCTTAGTCATGAAAGCTCGGTTCGCTAGACTTCAGTTTTGCCTGACACTGTCACTGTGTTTAAAATCAACGGTCTTTGATTGGTTCACTAACAAAACTAATTATACTCGGGGTTCATAATTAATCACCACGTGGCAGCTAGCTCAAAGTGGTTAGCATGAATACAATTATATATCGACTAGTTGTGGAGATAACATCTGTGAATACATATATGTACACATATACGCCTACACAGATTAGCAAGAGAAAGTAATTATTGGAAACCATGCTTTGATACAATACATTTCGAATGTATAAACAACTTACAAAGAATTAAATCCCTTAAATAGTATTATATTAAATGTTATATACGACAGTGTGTTCAGGTATAATGTTCAGAAGAGAGTTACAATAGTCGACTCGACTATTAATCATAGCTACTGATATTGTATACTAGTTTCAGTCGGAACTTGCGACTCTTCAAATAGTATGCGTCAAAGGATCTCTCGTGTGACAACCTGCTCCACTGTCGGGTGTATTGTTACATTATGTGGGTTGGTTATAATAATATGTGGGGTTGGTTGTCAAAAACGATGGGTTTGGTTGTCACACACTGTGTGGTTGACGAGATAAAACATGAAGACACATGAAACTAGTAACTACTTTGATTACCATAACAGCTTCTCGTGTATTTATCGGCCAGTAATCGACAGAACATTCCAGGATGAAACCTATTGTGGGAGCATCCGCGCTACCAGTTAATTGAAGCAATTTAAAGAGCGTCTTGAAAATCGCTGACTAAACAGTAACAAACCACAACAAGCCTGCCAGTGTGTCGAGGGTAAACCATTCGGTGGCTCTCTCAGAGTCAAGTGAGGTGTTTGACAGACACCCTGGATGTCCCTCATCAACAACAATGACTTAAAACCAGGACAGGGCATGCCTCTTTTGCACAGGTAGACAGCGTCGAATGGGTCAACCAGTTCAGATTGCAATGATGAATACGTCAGACTGTTTGGGAAATCTGCTGTGTTCAACTCCTTCAGCATGTTCCAATGCTTTACAAAAATGGCAATCAAGGTATGTTACAACCGATAATGTAATAACTTCCCGATAATGTAATAAAACCAACCGATAATGTAATAACCGCCTGATAATGTAATAACATCAACATATAATGTAATAAACTTGCTACCCGATAATGTAATAATTTTCGCCCGTTAATGTAATAAACTCCTCTTGCCTGATAATGTAATAACTTTCGCCTGATAATGTAATAACGTACACATTTCTCGTAGGACTTAGTCGTTTTCGTGGATTTCATGTTGGTTTCGTGTACTTAGTCGATTTCGTTTATTTCGCAATACCACAACTTTTGCTACTGGAATAAATTTAGTTTAAATCCAATATGCTGGTTCCAAATCGGAAGTCAGATTTGTCCCAGCAGTTCAGGATTTTGAGTTATGCATTCTCACACCATTTATTAATGGCAAGGTGGTGTAGTATGCTACTTTACAACTGTGGGCTTCATTGATAACGAAATTGTCGGCCCAAATCCTGGTATTGATGATCTCACAAGTGTTCCCTTTCCATGCTATAATGTCAGGGTATCGAATGCCCACAGTCGTGGGGTTTGCCGGTTCAATCCTGGTGTGAAACCCAGACGAAGAAATGGTTTATTAAGAAATGTGTTATATAGGTTTTAGTACGATGTTTGTCGACACTTTCGTGTCTGGCAACTCTCCCGTGATGTGCTCAAGATATATATATATATATTTTTTCGCGATGAAAAGCCGAACTAATCGGTGGCAGATTGCGCAAAAAGATAAACATGAAATACAGGAATATCTTGCAAAATATATGTTTGCATTGTGGTCGAACTCCCTATTTATGATTTCGTCACAGTTATTCTTTGTACTTTATTGGTACAAGTCCTACGAGAAATTTGTACGTTATTACATTATCAGGCGAAAGTTATTACATTATCAGGCAAGAGGAGTGTATTACATTATCAGGCAAGAGGAGTGTATTACATTAACGGGCGCAAAGTATTACATTGTCGGGTAGCAAGTTTATTACATTATCGGTTGATGTTATTACATTAACAGGCGATTATTACATTATCGGTTGTAACAAAGGTACAGTAAATGAGGGACGGGCTGCCACATGCACGCCCACGCATACGCCCACACACACGCACACGCAAACACACACACACACACACAAATACACACGCATGCAAACATGCACATACGCACACATACACACCTACGCGCGTTCAAGTACACACAGGCACGCACACACGCACACACACACACACACACACACACACACACCCCACACACACACACACACACACACACACACACACACACACACACACACACACACACACACACACGCTTACGCATTCACATCTACTCATCATGCATGTTCGTGCGGGCGTGGGTTCATGTGTGCACATGTGTGTGCGCGTTACCAAATGTTTTGTGTGTGCGTATTGTATTACGTTTATTAAAAAGCAATATGTGTTTATGCGCTTCACAACATTAGCGACGCTTGTAACGTAAAGATTAATTTCGTAGTTGAATGTGTACGTTCATATCGCTTACAACATCAGCTTTCAACAAGTGTAGTTTCCTACTTATATTATATTAACCCTGGCTGACTTGAATGTTTGTATTGATTGTATCGTCAAAGTAACTACAATGCTGGTGTTAAGCCACAGGTGACACGTTCCCTCGAATACCTGTAATACATACATATGTCATTATTTTCAATTTGTCATTGTATTTTTATTATTAATGGTATTATTATTTTTGTTAGTAATATTTTAATTAGACAATCTCAACCATCATATGTTTAATGTTTTGCAACTGTCTTTATATTTTAAGTGTAAATGTTAATGTGACGGCTACTGTTGGCGGTTCGAATCCGCTAGGTATACAAATTACCCTTGGCTTGGGCTTGTAGACCGATCCATTTCATCTTAAATTTAAAATAAAATCAAAGAACCTATGTTGGGGTATTATTGTTTTTATATGTAATCTAATGTTCTCGTTGTTTATATGTATAAACATATGTGTACATGTGCGTGTTTATATATATATATATATATACACACTCAAAAAGGTATATATATATGTGTGTGTGTGTGTGTGTGTGTGTGTGTGTGTGTGTGTGTGTGTGTGTGTGTGTGTGTGTGTGTGTGTGTGTGTGTGTGTGTGTGTGTAATCAATTGTCGACCTAAAATTTAACTTAGTAGAATGTCAAGGCAATTAAGGGTTCATGTGTCTCACCGCCTGTGAAAAAACCTGGATATATATATATATATATATATATATATATATATATATATATATTTATATATATATATATATATGTGTATATATAATTATATGTGTATATATATATATATATATATATATATATATATATATAAACTAGCATTGATGATGTTCACTGGTCACTGATGTGCTTGTCGTCCTCAGTGGTTCTTTTATGTCCTCTGTTGAGGTTGAGACGGGAGCTGCAGTAACGCGATTTCCGAATCACGAGGGATACACAGTCGCCAGTGTTCAGAGTCAAGGGTTTTTACATCTAACACGTCTGCGGGTGTTGCCCCTGGAGCCGGCGTGCCAGGCCGATGGACTACGTTGTTCACCACTTGGCCTACGCTGTCGCGCGTCCCCTGTAATTAATACAAACTAATTACTTGCCACTACAGTCAACGTTATTCTCAGTCATATGTTGACTCAGAATATGTTTCGGAATTGAAAATTCTAATGTAGTGTGCTAGGTATCCAGGATATCTACTACCATCTTGCGAATGTCGAGTGGATTGTCATGTCTGACACAGCTGTGGCTGCCAGAATCAGCAACGCATTCAAGGCAAGTCTAGAATCTCCACAGTTAATATAGGTTGGAGCAGTGATGATTTTAAAATTATTTATTGATACTTTATTTATTGGATGTTTCAAACGTTATTTAATTAGCTATTTAAATATATTCGCAGGATTTGTCATAGATGTCGGAGATGCACTTGGGAAAGTTTTCTAAAGTGGCGACGGTAGAGAGTGTGGTCATACACGCTTCCAGAGTCCTCCAAAGGCTCCAGAGGCAGCATGAATACGGTTGTTAATGTCTACATCAATTGTGTTGTCAGATGCTACAGTGTTGCCCAGGTATGTGAAGTTCTTAACTGATCTTAGTGGCGTGCCATAGATTTCAATATGTGGATCAACTGAGGTTTGTTCGGATGGTGGTTGATAGAGCGTCACAGTCTTCGTATTGATTGAAATCATTGCAGCCTGTTCAAACTGTTTGCATATCTTTCTGGTGTCTTCTAGTGTATGAGCAACGCTAGCAGCATCATCTGAAAATAGTAGTTCACGAATGCAGAGTTTTAAATCACATAGTAATGTATGTATACTGTAAAATCAAGTATATAAATACGTAAACGGTAGCTGTAAAAATATGGAGATGTCGATGCAAGTTGCTCGTACATGTCAGGCTGCCTATTTTAGCCCCACAACATAGCCATGACACGCCACTGCCTGACCATTGATACACGCAAAACAATCCTCCATGTTCTAGTGACTTCGAAGCTAGACTACGGAAATGCGGTGTTATTTGGCATAAATGGGCGATTCCTGCAAAAACTGCAACGAGTGGAAAACTCGGCGGCGCGTGTAATTACGCAGCAAAGGCGCCGAGATCACCTCCACATCACGTCTGTGTTGATAGCGCTACACTGGCTGCCCGTTCCATGACGCATAACATACAAAATACTGGTTTTGACCTTCCGAACGATGCATGACCTAGCGCCCGATTACATCGCTGACGTGATTAAGTTTTATCGAAATGTTGCATATACGCTGGGTCGCCAGCTTCGCTCCGCTGGAAGACGTCACGTGAGAGAACAACGCCACAATTTAGAACGTTATAGTCGGCGTGGCTTTTCAGTGACGGCGCCGCACCTGTGGGACAATGTACCATACAGTCTGCGCCTTATTGACTCACTTGAACTTTTTAAGTCCAATTTAAAAACAAATCTTTTTAAGGAAGCATTTTTAAACTACTTGTATGGTGTTTTATAATGAATTTAAATTTATAATTTCTAATTTTTTTAGTATCTTACTTTATTATTAACTCATTAATATATATTTTATTATTTAATATTATCTTTATTTTGGTGGTGGTGGTGGCGGTGGCGGTGGCGGTGGCGGTGGCGGTGGCGGTGGCGGTGGCGGTAGTGGTAGTGGTGTAGTATTTATTATTGTAACAATGCTATAAGATAAATAAATAAATATGATCAAAAAACCCTGCAGTGACTGTGATGTCGGTCAATGATTGATTTTATGTGGCTGGTTCAACTACTGGATGGAGGATATGGAATGAATGATTTGAGGGCACGCTGGCGTTTTACAGTTGACATTCTGTACCTCTTTCCATCAGGGAGAAGGTCGTAATGGTCGTGTAGGAAGTGATTGGGGTCAGATAAGATTTTCGTTGCCATTTGCAGTGTTCTTGACTTATATAAATGCTCCTGACTGACATCGGGTGTACAGCACCCATGTTTTCTGTTTTTAACTGGGAGGTCACCCCACTAGCAAATGAGACCGACAGTCATAACAAGACACGTACACGTTCCAATGTCTGGTTTTAAAACGGGTCACCAACGTCACAAAACAAAAGGGCAAGAATACACGCAACAAACAGTTCCCAGTGGGGTTTATAATATACAAACTGTATTCTCGAAATGACAGTGACACAATTATATGCTTACAATTGGTTTTAAGCATCGTCTGCACAATAAACAAACGCATGATTATATTCCACATTAGCGTTGCAACATATGTGTACATAATTCCAAATATGTTTTCAGGTTCGCAGCAAAATGGGGGTTGCTGATCACCCAGTCACGTGACTTCATATGGCCAACCTTGCTGGCGGCCATATATATACAGTATATATAATATTAAAGCATAAATGTATGTGTATAAAAGTATGCTTGAACGAAATAATGACCGTCATCAACACGCCGTTTGTCGGGAAATTCCTGATCCAGGGATCAGCGGCATGTGATCAGTCAGTGGGACGTGACGTCATTACTGGCAAAGCAACATTGAGGGATCATGGGAGTCTTATACATACAACGTCCCCACTCGTTTTGAAGCCGAATTGACCCCCATCGCATAGCAGCATCAACACAATAATGGAAACTATATTTTAAAGGCAAAACAAAGTTAACTGTTTCGTGGCATACACCTAATAGAGTTAATATAAAGTAACAATTTCCACATATACTCAATTTTTTTACGCCAGCGGTTTACCAGAAAAATATTTGGTAACACCCAGCCATCCAAATACTACGCGCTATTCCATCTTAGACGAAGAAGTATTGCTTTATCAGCTGGAATGTTTCAATGGTGTTATTTGAAATTTAATGTTGTAATAAGACATTCCTACCAGAAGAAGAAATATATCGATATTTAGACAGATACGTCCTCGTCTAATTTCATCCTTTCACGCACACATACACTAACTCTCTCTCCTTCTCTCGCTCACTAACTCACTCACTTACTCTTTCACACACTCACTCACTCACCCACTTGTTCACTCACTCACACATTCACTCACTCACCCATTCGTTCATTCACCCACCTACTCACTCACTCATACACTCACTAATAACTCACGCGTCCACCCACTCACCCACCTTCCCACCCTCTCACTCACTCACTCACTCCCTCACTCACTCACTCACCCAATCGCCCTTTCACCCATTCAACCACTCATCCACAATCCCACTGTCACTCACTCATTCACCCACAGTCACACTCAAACTCGCTCACTCATTCACCCACACCCACCCACCACCCATCCACCTACCAACCCACCCACTCTCATTTATTCACTCAGTTTTTTTCGCGCTCTAGGTGGTACACAAAGAGCAGACCCCTGCAGACCATTCGTTGTCTCTGATGTACACATGTATACACCAGATATAAGTCTTGTTAAAAGTATCTCCAACCTATAACCCCTATATTCATTCTAAGCATAACCTGCTTGCTCGCCAAACCCACCTATGAAGGGGCATTTGTACGAATGGACTAAATAAAGTACACAAGGGGCAGTGTTGTCAGCTTTCAATAACAACACGGTGTATTAAATGTACACATACCTGATGCCCCGACAGCAACAATGTAAGAGTAGTGGTTTCATTCTTCTTACTTACAATTACATTAATGTATATTCATTTTTCTATTAAATAAGTATTGCAAGCAAACCCAATGCTACTGATGTAATTTGTTATAGCCAACATATCTAAATAAATGTTGATAATCATTGTGGATTTGTGTTTTCATTTACATTAAATCATTGATATAAGAGCACACTGCTTAACCAAAGATAAGGTCTTGTTTATTAATTCTACTTTATAATTCACTTAGGGCCTACAGCTGAATGGCACAAAGAAACCCATTTTGAGGCAAACATGATTTGACCTACATGTTTTCGTCTTAGGTGGAAATTGTTAAAATATAGGTGCAACTATTGTGTTTTTTTAAATATCATCATAATTGCATAAACGTAGCTGCGACATATCAGCGAAAAGTATACTTTTAATGAATGTTCAATACAACTATGAAATTTCGTCATGTGTGGCAACGTGCACCCAGGCGTCACTGTTCCAATCATTCGACGAATAGTTTATTGCATATATTATATTTGTTCATCAGTAATATTGAAAAGTATTTGTTTAATATACACCACTTAATTATCTTGTAGGAAATTGAGTTTATATTCAATAGTGTGGGGCCGTTTTATATTTAGTGAAGGGTACAACAACCCATGGTGACGACACTTGTTTTTGTGATAACTAGACAATGAAAGTTCATCATCAATTATGTTCTTCACAATGACCAAGTCTTTAACGGAGAACATTAGTAGTAGGGTATTTGTTTCACTATTACAGTTTTGTTGGCCGCCTTACACCACCTCCCGCTATTCGGAATCACAGTTGTGGCAGGTAATCACCACCAGAGATGCATGGGCTTACACTCCTCGGGTGCTGTGGCCATTTCCCGCAATCTTGACACGCAATCCATTTCTCCCTGCTCCGGCTGAAAGCTTCGCAACACGATACATGACCACTGTTCATCATCTTCCTCATCCCAGTCGTCTACCTTCGATTTGTATTTCTTTGCTAGTTTGGTCAGCGCCGGTAGACATTTTCTTATGCGCTTCATGCTGCCTTTAAAGTGGTTGTTTTCTTTTCCCAAAGTCTTGTCTGTCACCACCTTCCTATACGGCGAGGAGCTCAACACATTGAGTGTGAAAGTACTGGTAACCTGATATGCTTTCTTTGACTAAGGTAGGCTCAATGTCATCAAGGGTTGTGTGACTACATCATGGACGGTAGGCTGGTTACATATGTCGCGTTGTTCACGGACGGTGGACTGGTTACCTATGGCCGGTGGGCTGGTTACCTATGGATGGTGGGCTGGTTACATATGGACGGTGGGCTGGTTACCTATGGACGGTGGGCTGGTTACATATGGACGGTGGGCTGGTTACATATAGACGGTGGGCTGGTTACCTATGGACGGTGGGCTGGTTACATATGGACGGTGGGCTGGTTACATATGGACGGTGGGCTGGTTACATATGGCCGGTGGGCTGGTTACATATGGACGGTGGGCTGGTTACATATGGACGGTGGGCTGGTTACACATGGACGGTGGGCTGGTTACATATGGACGGTAGGCTGGTTACATATGGACGGTGGGCTGGTTACATATGGACGGTGGGCTGGTTACACATGGACGGTGGGCTGGTTACATATGGACGGTAGGCTGGTTACCGACTGACTAAATGATCGTCAGATTGACCAACAATTATTGACTTGTAACGGACATTTATAATTTTAAACTAATACACAACATTTTACTTTAAAAGTTTCCTGGACAATTCAATTTCACCATATATTTGGCACGATGTTTTACGCATGCATGGACGCACGCACGCACGCACGCACGCACACACACACACACACACACACACACACACACACACACTAACACAAATTACACCGGCCAGCACACAATAACATCAATGTGTGGATACTGCAAAGTAATGGTGATAACAGCAACAACAACATCTAGAACGTTAGCCACCGTTTGCTCTAACAGAGCATTATGATGGTACTTACTGGCCTATATTCCAGTCTTAATTAATGCGGTGCCAGAAATGTTTTAAAATTCATAACTCCTGAACTATACAACTACGTACGATAAAACTTCTACAATCATAAATGTATATTACAAAACAACTATAGTTTTGGTCAAACTGACCATCATGATTTTAGTCATGGTCAAGTCATTTTGGTGGCGTCTCTCCAACACGTGTAAAATATTAACACAAGCAGAACGACGTAGAAACATTGTCACGTGTACCATGTAAATAGTGGCTTTCCACTTTGGACACATGCTCGTTACTCATTGGTCGAAAAATGCCATGTTGCAGAACCTACCTGGTAAGTCAAAACGTGCGGCCAGGAGGCCATGCCCCCCAATCCCGGAAACCAATAACTGGCTGCCTAATTCATTGAGTCACAAAGCACAATGGGTGTCAGGATATCTATGTAACATTTTCCTTCCCAGTCCTACCCTTTCACACAAGACATTTTCATCATTCAAATAGATTTAAGTTAGGAATTCTCCACTTCTTTCGCTGGCTGCCGCATAAGGGTTGACAGAGCAATGAAACTATCATTATTCTTAATGTGTATGATGGCTAATGGCTATTAAGGATTCAAAATAATAGTTGCCCGGTTACTAGATTAGGGTCAATTTGCATTTGTTTTCTTGGCATCGTTGTCGTCAAGGCCGAGTTGACCATGATTTCATTTTCCATTGTCTTTTCTCTTACTCTGTCAGCAGTCTCAAATTCCTTCTATCTATATTTTTCCATTCTTCTCCCAGTCTTTCTAGGTCACCTACAACGCAATCCCCCATCGCAATTTCGGTCTCTATCCCCTCCATTTCCCCCTCCACTTTCTGGGCACCTGCCCTCTTTGCCATTTATTTTAGCTCCTCTTGTTTCCACATGACCAGCCCATGTACTCGTCACCAATTTGTTCTTAGAACTTTCGTTCAGTCATACTCTCATCTTATCCATTTTGTCTTATCTGTTCTCTTAACTCCCACGATTATTCTTTCGAGGTTGTTTTTCGTAAACCTGGACCTTCTCCTGATTAAAACTGTTGGAGCCTAGTCGTGTATTTGAGTCATTACTATTGATAGACGCGATCAAGGATAACGAAACAAAGTTTACGTTATGACCAAAACATAAGTTCCATAGCTGGAGGGGCAATTTGTTATTTTTAACATTACGTATTATTAATAACACATAGCCATGGCATATACGAATTACACATTGGCGGACCGAGATTCAATTGCTTCAGTGAATCAAATCTGATGGAGGGTACATCGATGCAGATCTCTTCTCTCTGAGGTGGCTGCAACATTTCGTCACCATCGTTGTGCATGCAGGTGAGAGAACCTTCACATCCTCCTGGCCCTGCTGGACGGGCATGTGAGCCACAAAGCGAGAGAGAGAGAGAGAGAGAGAGAGATAGAGAGAGAGAGCGAGAGGGCGAGAGAGAGAGAGAGAGAGAGCGCGCGCGAGAGAGAGAGAGACAGAGAAAGTGACAACCTCCTAGCTGTATAGGAAGGTGGTCATAGACAAGATTTCGGAAAAAGAAAAGAAACAATTTAAAGGCAACATGAAGCGCATAAGAAAATGTCTACCGCCGCTGGCCAAACTAGCAAAGAAATACAAATCGAAGGTAGACGACTGGGATGAGGAAGATGACGAGCAGTGGTCATGTATCGTGTTGCGAAGCTTTCAGCCGGAGTAGGGATAAATGGATTGCGTGTCAAGAATGCTGGAAATGGCCACAGCACCCGAGGAGTGTAGGCCCATGCATCTCTGATGTGATGTGCTAATGAATTTCCTTGTGGCGACGTTCACAATTCCAGTCCCAACCCCCAGACACGTCTACATTAGTGTTATTGGAGAAGCACACTGGCATTTCATAAACAAGCCAAAAATAATCCTTACAACTTTGACATAATTTGCGAGTTTCTAAATCTGATTTTCGTGTCATGGTGAAGGTAGTTGTAGTTTATGTTGAGCTGTTAGGGGGTTAATTTAATGTTTTTATTGAGCCAGACAATTGACAGATTGTGGTAAGTCTAAGAAGGGTACAATTGGATATTTTGGCGAGTCTGATGGGGGTTACAATTGAGTGTTTTAGTGAACGCGAAGGGGCACAAATTAACGTTTTGTATAAGCTACGTGCAGATGCAGGTTGATCTTGTTTGGCAATTGCAGGCGTTTGGTGACCTTCGTGGGGTGCAATTGGCGATTGGTGGAGAGTTGTTGGAACCTCAACAATAAAACGTTACACTATATTTGTTCCAAAATGTATACATTCAACATCAACAGAACTGTGAGAATCATACCGATAACTGTTTGACTGTGCTAGAAAATTCCTGCAGTGGAGCAAAGACTTTGCTGCGATTTGTGAGAAATTGCAGAAATTCACAAAACTTAGCCTGTTCTTACTATGGTACAATTCTCTCATTCCAAACAAAACGTATACTTTATCTCAGAACTTCCAAAATACGATACAGTATTTTCTCTCTTGTCACATATAACACATTACACTAGGAACGAGTTGACATATTACTAAAGAATTCCACCTGGTGGAAGTTATATATTTACACTGCTGCTAACAACTTAGCAGCCTCAAGTGAACACTTGTCTCCATCGTGAATGGTATCTTTTTGGCCGTGAGATCTCCCGGTTGTAGCTATTTGTATCTGTCAGCTGAGCAACTGTCTGACATTGAACATGAGTCTCCTGTCTTGCCAGTAGTTCAGTGTACTAGACACATACTCTCATGATGAGAGTGTGTGACTAGTGAAGCTGGTGTCGAAGTAGTGCTGTGGAGTTGACGATTTGCAGGAAGGTCTGTTGGGTGGCGTTGCTGAGTCGTGTGTAGAGCTTCAGACTGATGAGGAGGTCATCTTCTGTCCGTCCTGGCGGCCTCACAGTCACCTGTCTGTCACTGCTCAAGGTCGCTTTTGAACACACGATGTCTGAAACACACGGTGATCTGTGAACATACAAGGTCTGAAACACAGTGATCTGTGAATACATGATGTATGAAACACATGATGATATGTGAACACACGATGTCTGACACACACGGTGTCACCGCAAAAATTGTCAACACGTCCCATTTCGATGTCGTGTCATGCTGAAAATACGACTCACGCAGCTCTCTTCACAAGACAGCGCCGCCCGTATGTGCAGTCACACCATGCACACACACGCGCACGCACACACACACACACACACACACACACACACACACACACACACACATCACCACGCACACGCACACGCACACGCACACGCACACGCACACACACATATCACCACACACACGCGCACACACGCACGCAAACACATCACCACACACACACGCGCACGCACTCACACACACACACACACACACACACACACACACACACGCACATCACCACAGACACACACACACACACGCACACGCACACGCACACGCACACGCACACACACACACACACACACACACACACACACCACCACCACCACCACCACCACAGACACAGACACATTCACGGCGAAGAGAAATTTGTGTTTCTGTCTATGCATGTGTTATGGTAATGCAATGTTTAAGATGCACTGAAGCAAGCTTTATAAACATACCACATCTGTAAGGGAGTCACCAAACCAAATTTCTCATACACAGATGTAATTATTAACCACACATAGCTATAGGTTCTGATTTGATACATGTAACGTAATATCTGTGTAAACATTGTAAGAAAAACTTGAGAGCTGGCAACAGACTAGTCTCTCTGTCATTCCAAATTTCATGTTTGCAGAATCATTGATTTTATAGTCAGAGAAAAAGGTTTGTAAAGTAATTCATGACATACTTTGTTGTATCCTGACCAAACATTCACACAGTCGAAGGGTCAAGGTTTGTAAGTAAACTGATGAGATATTTTGTTGTCCACATGTCTCCACTCAGCCAGTCATTGTGTTTCCTCTTTCTGTCCTAGTACTGCACGACTGGTCTGATGCCAGCATCTTTCAGCTTGGAGACATCGAACCATTTCAACAGCCTAATCGGTGTTACAGTTCTTTTAAGCTTCAGTCTGATGTGTGCGACAACAAGGTGGTGATCGCTGCCAACATCTGCTCCTCTTCTAAAACGTACATCTTGTAAGGATCGTCGCCACTTGCCACTGATGAGAATGTGGTCAATTTGTTTATTGTCTCTTTGGTTAGGTGAGATCCAAGTAAGTTTGTGTATTTCTTTGTGTGCAAATAGGATAACAAAGTTGTTTATACCACAGAAATCTATCAGTCGAATATGGCACAATGTAAGTACAGCATATAACAGTCGAGAAACGCATAATGTAAATATGTCATGTAACAGTAACATGACAGTGAGTATGGTCCAGTGTGAGTACATCATGTGACAGTAATGAGACAGTAGAATACGGGAAAATGGGACTATGTCATGTGATGGTAGCGTGCAGCACAGTACAAGTTCATTGTGCGATGACAACTTTTTCTTTTATTAATTGTTCTCTGACTTTTCTTGTATGCAGCAGTATGATGCTGTATGTAATCGATAGGTTTGTCCTATATGAATATAGTTCTATGTAATCGATAGTTCCATCCTAAGTTAGAATTGTTGTACATAACAGATAGGTGTGATGAAAGTGAGTGTTGGTGAGGCTGAGGTGTTTGGCACAGGGGGTGTAGAATAGGAGGAGTCTCGGCGAGGGCTTCAGTTCCTCCACTGAGAGGCGAAGAAACAAGTGGTGCTCAGGGTGAACAGAGAACCCATGGTGAGCTGGCAACAGACTAGTCTTTCTGTCTCTCTCTATATTTCTCTCTATCTCTGTTTCTGTCTGCCTGACTCTCCCTGTCTCTCCCTGTCTCTCTCTCTCTCTGCATCTCTCTCCCTGTCTCTGTCTCTGTCTCTGTCTCTGTCTCTGTCTCTGCCTCTGCCTCTGCCTCTGCCTCTGCCTCTGCCTCTGCCCCTGCCCCTGCCCCTGCCCCTGCCCCTGCCCCTGCCCCTGCCCCTGCCCCTGCCCCTGCCCCTGCCCCTGCCCCTGCCCCTGCCCCTGCCCCTGCCCCTGCCCCTGCCCCTGCCCCTGCCCCTGCCCCTGCCCCTGCCCCTGCCCCTGCCCCTGCCCCTGCCCCTGCCCCTGCCCCTGCCCCTGCCCCTGCCCCTGCCCCTGCCCCTGCCCCTGCCCCTGCCCCTGCCCCTGCCCCTGCCCCTGCCCCTGCCCCTGCCCCTGCCCCTGCCCCTGCCCCTGCCCCTGCCCCTGCCCCTGCCCCTGCCCCTGCCCCTGCCCCTGCCCCTGCCCCTGCCCCTGCCCCTGCCCCTGCCCCTGCCCCTGCCCCTGCCCCTGCCCCTGCCCCTGCCCCTGCCCCTGCCCCTGCCCCTGCCCCTGCCCCTGCCCCTGCCCCTGCCCCTGCCCCTGCCCCTGCCCCTGCCCCCCTGCCCCTGCCCCTGCCCCTGCCCCTGCCCCTGCCCCTGCCCCTGCCCCTGCCCCTGCCCCTGCCCCTGCCCCTGCCCCTGCCCCTGCCCCTGCCCCTGCCCCTGCCCCTGCCCCTGCCCCTGCCCCTGCCCCTGCCCCTGCCCCTGCCCCTGCCCCTGCCCCTGCCCCTGCCCCTGCCCCTGCCCCTGCCCCTGCCCCTGCCCCTGCCCCTGCCCCTGCCCCTGCCCCTGCCCCTGCCCCTGCCCCTGCCCCTGCCCCTGCCCCTGCCCCTGCCCCTGCCCCTGCCCCTGCCCCTGCCCCTGCCCCTGCCCCTGCCCCTGCCCCTGCCCCTGCCCCTGCCCCTGCCCCTGCCCCTGCCCCTGCCCCTGCCCCTGCCCCTGCCCCTGCCCCTGCCCCTGCCCCTGCCCCTGCCCCTGCCCCTGCCCCTGCCCCTGCCCCTGCCCCTGCCCCTGCCCCTGCCCCTGCCCCTGCCCCTGCCCCTGCCCCTGCCGCTGCCGCTGCCGCTGCCGCTGCCCCTGCCGCTGCCCCTGCCCCTGCCCCTGCCCCTGCCCCTGCCCCTGCCCCTGCCCCTGCCCCTGCCCCTGCCCCTGCCCCTGCCCCTGCCCCTGCCCCTGCCCCTGCCCCTGCCCCTGCCCCTGCCCCTGCCCCTGCCCCTGCCCCTGCCCCTGCCCCTGCCTGCCTGCCTGCCTGCCTGCCTGCCTGCCTGCCTGCCTGCCTGCCTGCCTGCCTGCCTGCCTGCCTGCCTGCCTGCCTGCCTGCCTGCCTGCCTGCCTGCCTGCCTGCCTGCCTGCCTGCCTGCCTGCCTGCCTGCCTGCCTGCCTGCCTGCCTGCCTGCCTGCCTGCCTGCCTGCCTGCCTGCCTGCCTGCCTGCCTGCCTGCCTGCCTGCCTGCCTGCCTGCCTGCCTGTCTGTATGTCTGTCTGTATGTCTGTCTGTATGTCTGTATGTCTCTGTGTCTCTCTCTCTCTCTCTCTCTCTCTCTCTCTCTCTCTCTCGCTGTCTCTGTCTCTGTCTCTGTCTCTGTCTCTGTCTCTGTCTCTGTCTCTGTCTCTGTCTCTGTCTCTGTCTCTGTCTCTGTCTCTGTCTCTGTCTCTGTCTCTGTCTCTGTCTCTGTCTCTGTCTCTGTCTCTGTCTCTGTCTCTGTCTCTGTCTCTGTCTCTGTCTCTGTCTCTGTCTCTGTCTCTGTCTCTGTCTCTGTCTCTGTCTCTGTCTCTGTCTCTGTCTCTGTCTCTGTCTCTGTCTCTGTCTCTGTCTCTGTCTCTGTCTCTGTCTCTGTCTCTGTCTCTGTCTCTGTCTCTGTCTCTGTCTCTGTCTCTGTCTCTGTCTCTGTCTCTGTCTCTGTCTCTGTATCTGTCTCTGTCTCTGTCTCTGTCTCTGTCTCTGTCTCTTTCTCTGTTTGTTTGTTTGTCTGTCTGTCTGTCTGTCTGTCTGTCTGTCTGTCTGCGTCTCTCTTTCTCTCTCTCTCTCTCTCTCTCTGTGTCTCTCTCTTTCTCTCTCTCTCTCTCTCTCTGTCACTCTCTCTTTCTCTCTCTCTCTCTCTCTCTCTCTCTGTCTCTCTCTGTCTCTCTCTCTGTCTCTCTCAGTCTCTTTCTCTCTGTCTCTCAGACTTTTCCTACCACCTGCCTGCGAAATGAGCATACATGATATAGCTCATAATATTATATGACAGATCCTAGTGGCATTAATGACCTAGCCATTGTCAGTGCATTGTTTATAATTTCCTGGCACATACAATATAACTAATTACAGTGTATTTTAAAATATCATGACGTTTTCAGTATTATAAGTCTGTTCCTTGTTTGTGTCAGCTGAGCAACTGGCAACGTCACCGGTCAGTTGGCAGCTCTTACCAGCTCTTTATCATCCTGTGTCAGAGCTCTAAAATCACATTACTTCCGTCATAATTTTGTTTTCCCATTTTAACTCCACTTTCTTTTTTATGACACTAGAAATATTATTGTGAGGAAACTGTTTTTATAAATGTCATAGCATAAGTGATGGATGTATTCAGAAGGATATTCTCAGTTATTATCAAACACATGCATGTGCTACACACATGAAAGCATGCAGGCACACACATGTACACAAACACACACAGCACATAGACATGTACACATACATACACACACAAGCACATAAGGCAAGTACATGCACACACATGTAAATTAATACACAAACAAACACACAAGTAAACGTAGACATCATCAGTTGTTTGCATTATGTTTTTTTCTGGAATAATTTGATTGTGGTGATGTACAGATTCAGCTACCTGGTAAATTTCTAACTGTGGCTCCTCAGTAACACCTACCACTGTCTTAGAGGATTCTGTGTTACAGGCGATGAAGGTGTCAAAGTGTTGCAGGTTCTAACAGTGTCAGTGTCATGTACGCTCTATGTGTCAGTGCTACAGGCTCAAACAATGTCAGCATGTTGACGCTTTAAAAGTGTCAGTGTTTTGCAAGCTGTCACAATGCCAGTGTGTTGCAAGCTCTAACAGTGTCAGTGTGTTGAATGCATTAACATTTGTCAGTGTGTTGCAAGCTCTCACAATATCAGTGTGTTCCAAGATCTAACAGTGTCAATGTATTGCATGCATTAACATTTGTCAGTGTGTTGCAGGAAGTCACAATGTCAGTGTATTGCAAGCTCTAACAGTGTCACTGTGTTGCACGCATTAACATTTGTCAGTGTGTTGCAGGCATAAACAGTGTCAACGTGGGATAGGTTCTAACAGGATGACAACTCTGACCTGTTGTCATGGTGAGGTGGTCTTCGATGCTGGGCCCACTTCTATCAAGGCTTGCTATGCAAGGTCTGCTGAAATATTGCCATGGTGATTAACTATGTTTGCACACATTTCCATGGCTGTCACAAAACTGGTATATGTATAATATATTCCTATTCCTGATTAATTCTGTTGATTAGTTGCACATCTCTCATGTTGTTAAGTAACGTTGAAGTCTGAATGGAAAATATATATATTGTCCCATTATATTTTTGTGTAATGGGCTTCATGCTACAACCATTCTTTGAAATCATTAATTCTTTAACATTTGCCAGTCCTAGTACTAGGGAGGTTACCAGCTCCTAGGTTTTTTCATTTACTATTTTCTCCTTATGACTACAACATGCATGTTGAAGGTTTACTCCCTGATTAGGCTATCTTTGTTCTGGTGGGCTGTATATTTTGGTGGGTTATCTTTATTCTGGTGGGTCATCTGTATTCTGGTGGGCTGTCTATATTCTGGTGGGTTATCTTGATTGTGTTGGGGTGTCTTTATTTTGAAGACATGTCTGTATTCTGCTGAACTGTCGACTGAAATAGATAACTATTTTTGTGATTGGCTACAAATTGTTTGTCCACTCTTTGCACAGCAAATTTCAAAACATTTCTTTTATTGAGTTATCATGTCAACCCTAGATAATATGACCTGCCACAGGTCATTCATTGCTTACTGCAGTTGATGTGACAAGATAGTAGCAACAATAGTGTACGTTGATAAACTATGTCCAGTGTATTATATTCATGTCACATGTGAGCACATTTTCTGTTTATATTTATTGCTATGGACTGAGAAAATAAAATTAACAGTTTGATATGTGTTTATGTATTAATCGTTAACAACCCAACATCCATGTAAGCTGATACCTAGGTGAACATAAATTTGATGTGAACAAATAAAACTTGTTTTCCATGCAAATATAATAATAACATTCAATGTGTTAACTTAATTATTACATTTTAACTTGCGGTCAACTTACGTTGTATTCCTTATATACTGATGCTGGTTATCCGCTTTCCTGGATTGTCTCTCACTCCCTCTCTCTCCCTTCTTCTCTTTTGAACTTTTGACATGTGTATATAATATGTGTGGTGGCTGCTTCATACCATGGATGTGCACGCATTTCACTGTACTTAGAATGCTGTTATAACCATGTAACACCTAATGTACCTATTACGTACAATTTACCATCTGTGTGCAGTATGCCCCAGTGGTTGAGTGGTGACTGTAGTAATATAGGTTTGTGTGTAAAAGTACAACATTAACGTGTGTTGAACCCATAAAAACGACTATTTCATAAACATGACATCCTGTTGCTATGCTACATTCATTCCCAAGGCAGTCTAGATCCCATAAATAAATGCATATCTGAACAGCTAGAAGTGTTCGCGGGTGTAGTGAAGTTAGAATTATACACAGGTGAGTTACATATAAAGGTGGAGGGGATTTAAGAATGCATGATCATGGTTTCATTTATATGGATATTTGTAATTGTTATGTAACATAGAGAAACTAAGAAATTAGATCAATAGAAACATATTACCATGTAGTTTTATATTTATTCTCTAAACTCCGCTGTGAATGTTGATTGCGATTTACACAAATATTTCCATTCCCTTGGAAGAAAGATTGAAATTTAATGGAACATAATTGTCAAAACATTTCATAAATGGTAAGTTAAGTACTTTATAGATACAAAAAAAGATTAATTAATGCATACAACAGTGCCACACTGTTATAAAGCCTTAGTAGCACAAAGCAGTGTACATACACACTGAGAAAACGATACATACTAACAGTTTTGAGCAGAGCATATGCACGGGTTCACTAATTTGTTTAAGATGGATGGTTTAAGCCAAGTTAATACAATCCATTTTCTTAATCTGTGCAATCACTGTAACGTTCACAACATCATTCACTTTAGATGTGTTCACCATCTATTTCTTTTCAGGTACATTCTTCAACTCTTTCTCTTCACCAACATTCATTCCCTACCGGTATCTATCTCTCTACCTCATTATCTGTCTGTCACTCTTCATCTCTCTCCCTCTCTCTCTCTTCAGCCACGTTCACTGTCACTATTCAGACATGTACACTATCCTGTCTTTCTTTCGATCTTTCATTCTCTCGCTCTCTCTGTCTCTCTCTCTCGCTCTCTTTGTATGTCTCTGTCTCTCTGTCTCTCTGTCTCTCTGTCTCTCTGTCTCTCTGTCTCTCTGTCTCTCTGTCTCTCTGTCTCTCTGTCTCTCTGTCTCTCTGTCTCTCTGTCTCTCTGTCTCTCTGTCTCTCTGCCTCTGTCTCTCTGTCTCTCTGTCTCTCTGTCTCTCTGTCTCTCTGTCTCTCTGTCTCTCTGTCTCTCTGTCTCTCTGTCTATCTGACTCTCTGACTCACTCTCGCTGTCTCTCTCTCTCTCACTCTCATCAGCCACTCTCACCCACTTTATTCTCTTCTGTCTCTCTGTCTCTCTGTCTCTCTCTCTATCTCTCTCTTTCTCTCTCTCTGTCTCTCTCTGTCTCTCTCTCTCCCCCAAGCCAATCATGATATGTCGGATTGAAGTCTCCATTTTTCTTTTAGCAGCACTCTGAAAGATGAAGTTTCTTCAGCACATGTTCCACCACTGGGATATGGGCTTTACTTACATCCTTGAGTTCTTGTAACTACCATACTTTGATATGGCTACTGCAGTCCTCAACATATTCTACGCTAACCTTTACAAGAGTTATGATTGTTGTGTAACTTGATAACCTGGCAGAACTCTGACGCTGGCCATATGATGCTGCCAGCAAGAAACATGTTATCTGCCTTCTTCTACAGCCCACATGTAGGTCTTACGTTGTAGTTGTGTGAGTTGGATATTAATCGCTCTTTGTTTGGCAAGCAAGATGCACAACATTTACAAAGAAACAATTGATATTCCTGCTTATGTATACAAGTATTTCATTGCATTTCTAAAATACCACAAAACCAGCTAAACATATTAAATGGAATCAATGTGTGTGCACACAACATGTAGTGTTTGCATAAGGAACACCAGCAGGGTATGAACCTGCTACACACAACACTGAACCGACATTACCCTAAACTATGCAAGTGAACAAAATGATTTAGAGAAACACTTGACAGGGCTTTAGTGTTAAAACAGTATTTTTATGTTTGCATTGTTCAATTTGTTTAATATTGTTTTGAAATCATGGTCAAATAAAAACAAATTCTTCTTCTTTTATAATGAAAATGAAAATATGTAGGTATAAGATATCTTCGATATTTTCGTTATGTGTCATAGTGTTAGTTGTTTTACTGATCAATGCAGGTACTTTGTCACGTGTTGTGTACACGTATGAAAGTAAATAAATATTAATTTAACATTAATGAATATCATCTCATTGAAAAGATTATAACCAAAGGTTATACTAGATAACATATACATGTATAAATAAACGTAACCAAATTTTAACAAGTATCTTAACATTGAATGATCGCAATTATTTATTCATACATTGAATGTATTATTATTAATATATTATAGTTCGATTTATTTATTTAGTGACGATTAAAGATGTAGTAGTATATGTAAATAGTAACAATTATTGTATCTTAGCTATTTACTATTTACGTACGTGCAACAAATTAACTAAAGCTTATCGTGAAGTTGAGATGTTGTGTACGATTAAAACAAAACAAAATGTGTTTTAAAGTTAAACATTAACAGCCTTGAATTAAATTAAATTAATATTTTTCTTAATACCTTAAAAATAACAGTCAATGTCAATGTCACACATTTAATGTTTTAAAGAAAAACATTGAAAAAGAAAAAAAAGAGGGAATGAGGAAGTGGGAGACACAGGGTACATAGCCTGTAGTACAATCTAATGTAACTAGTTCAGCCAGAGATACCTCATCGGTTGCTCCTCATAACGTTCCCTGGCACGGTTGGTCACAATCCTTACTCCCTCACAACTGACCGACTTCCGCCGGAAGTGTTCGTATGGGAGGGAAATTACCTGGCCCAAACCCCGATTCGCCAGATCGGTTGTGACCTCCATAGGATGAGCGTCACTGGTAACCCCTTCCGCCACGTGCGGTCGGAACACTCAGTTGCAATGAAGGTAGCCATTTTGTTTGCTTATAAACCCATGTCGAGCCTTAGCTGGTGAAATTGTGGTGTCAACTTGTAAGACACGTAAGCTGATACATCTGACGTTATTTATGTTGCAGCATTACTTTATAACTTGGCTCATATGGCATGCTATATCATATGATACATCAAACATGTTAACATGCATAAATGTAATTATTAAAGTTGACTTATGCAGATTCATGGTTCCATACCGGAAGTTGGGCAACAATATGGCGCACACATTGCCGACGTTTTCTCCTTCATAAATTTAAATAAGGCATTATTTTTAAACGCAGATACATAATACAGTACATCCTACGGTGAATAATATAACTCGCATTGGTATATGAGAATTCATAATTTAAGATAATAAACCGAGGCGGATTAAAACCTATTAGTTATTTGTTATTTTATATAATTAATCAATACAATGCTTACCTACGATTTATATCGACGCAAATCAGCAAGTGCATCTATTCATTACATATCAAATATGTTCCCAAGTATTGCTTTGACTAACGAGAAATGGGTTATCTGCGTAATTATATTCACAGTAGAGTGACGCTAACATTTATGCACAATGATAAAAAAATTAGTCTTAAGTATGCGTGCTGGTTTGACTATGCAAGTTAGCAATATAGAATGTCGACTTTGTACCACATGGCAATATATGTGATGTTCTACCCACAGTTGCATATTGCCGTTCTAAATACAATAACAACATTACACACATAGTCTACCTACCTTAAAGCAAATGACTGTAGCAGTCGTCGTTCTCTTTTTTGGCGTCTCGTTGTATATCCCAATGTTTGACGACTCCCGAACTGCAACATGTGCAGCTCATTCGAGAACAACTGTCAAAGCGTCAAATGTGTATCGTTTGCTGAATACCATATAATACGCTGCACCCGACGCAACACGAACCATCCATAAACACGTCAAAGTTGGTCTTGTACTGAAAACCAGAAGAACTGCATTTCGAATAAAACTGCACTTCGACGAATCCATGCTTTCGATCGAACGCTTAAGTCAGTTGTTTGTAGCAACTTTCAGGTGCAACGCGACACAGGTTACTAATCATACGTTGTCAATGTGTGCTTGCGCGGGACCAAGAACATGCCATTGTCGGAGACCGCACGTCAGGCTAAGAATGTCCACGGCAGTGAAGCTTTGCATTGTCTGTGCTAATTGACAATGAAACATGTCAGGTATTACCGACGGACAAAACCCGGTTGCCTTGCACAAGTAGTTTCATTCTTCTTGTCGAATGAACTGCGGCTTAATTAGAACGATGAGAGGGGTGAAAAGGATTGGTGGATGAAAATATGGAGGAAGAGGGGTGTAGAGGGAAAGTGATAAGGGAAATAATAGAGATTAAAGAAAGTAAGGGAGATGGAGAGGAAGAGGGGCAGGGGCAGGGGCAGGGGCAGGGGCAGGGGCAGGGGCAGGGGCAGGGGCAGGGGCAGGGGCAGGGGCAGGGGCAGGGGCAGGGGCAGGGGCAGGGGCAGGGGCAGGGGCAGGGCCAGGGCCAGGGCCAGGGGCAGGGGCAGGGACAGGGACAGGGACAGGGACAGGGACCGGGACAGGGACAGGGAGAGAGACAGGGACAGAGACAGGGACAGAGACAGAGACAGAGACAGGGACAGAGAGAGGGACAGAGACAGAGACAGAGACAGAGACAGAGACAGAGACAGAGACAGAGACAGAGACAGAGACAGAGACAGAGACAGAGACAGAGACAGGGAGAGACAGGGAGATACAATACAATACAATACAATACAATACAATAAAACTTTATTGTCCCGAACCGGGAAATTCATTTTGCAGCGTTCGTCGTCATAAAAATATAAAATACAGAGTAGAGAAATAAAAAAAAAAATGTTAATAAATTCATTATTAAAACAGTAAGTGAACATCAATCATAATAAAATACAAGATAAATTCTATAATATAATTTTAAAATTAAAGTTAAATTGTAATTGTGGTCTTCCTTTTACAAAAAAAATAAAAAAAAAAAAAAAAAAAAAATACAACATACACACATAACGCCAGAGGTGATTATCGTTTTGAATTTAGGAGTCGTACTGACATTGGGATGAATGAATCTCGCTTTCTGTTTGTTTTGGATGTTATTGTTCTGAACCTTCTGGACGAGGGCAGAAGGACGTACTCGTTATATAGGATGTGTGTGCTGTCGTTAATTATTTTATTGGCTTTACAGAGAACCTGCTTTTCGTACAAAGCAGTGACAGAGGTTTGTTTGAGGCCGGTTATTTTGCTACTAATATTTACAACGCGCTGCAATTTATTCTTGTCTTTCTGGCTAACGTTCCCAAACCAACATATAAAAGAAAATGTCAAAACACTCTGTATACAAGATTTGTAAAACATGGATAAAATGGTGTTATCAATATTAAAGGATCGAAGTTTTCTAAGGCAGTAAAGACGCTGCTGGCATTTCTTGTACGTGACACTGCAGTGGCGGTCCCATTTCAACTTATTGTCAATTGTTGTGCCGAGGTATTTATACTCGTCAACTACCTCTACCTTGTTATCGTGGATGACAGTATCAGACTGGGATGGAGGGTATTTCCTAAAATCAATGCACATGTCTTTGGTTTTTGTTGCATTCAGACACAAATACGATCTATCACACCATGCAACAAAGTCGTTTAACACAGGACCATGGCCAACTTCATCGTTAGACAACAGACTGAGTAAAGCTGTATCATCTGAGAATTTAATAAAGTACCTATTCGGACGGATGCTCCTGCAGTCATTTGTGTATAAAATGAATAACAGAGGGGATAAGACACATCCTTGGGGTGAGCCAGTGGAAACAACCTTCACACTAGAAGTTGTGTTATTCACTCTAACCTGTTGGGGTCTCCCCACCAAAAAATCAAGCACCCATAGCGCCAATTCAGATTCAAGCTTAAATTCGGAAATTAATTTCTTAAACAACAAGTGAGGCTGCAGCGTATTGAAGGCAGAACTCATATCCAGATAGAGAACTCTGGCATGGGTTTTGGCGTCCTCAAGATGACAAAGTACATAATTTATTAGAGTAGCGACTGCATCCTCCACCCCTCTCCCAGGCCGATATGCAAATTGCAGGGGATCTAAAAGATGGTCTGTACGGGTCATGATCATGGTTTTAATGATTTTTTTCAAAACTCTTCATTACGTGCGACGTCAACGCTACTGGACGAAAATCGTTAGGACAAGCAGGACGAGATTTCTTGGGGACAGGCACGACAATAGACGTTTTCCACAAGGTGGGGACTTTATGTAAGCTAAGGGAGGCCTGAAAGATGGAGTGGAAGATACCGGACAACTGAGTGGCACAATTCTTCAAAACCTGACCAGAAATACCATCAGGTCCAGGGCTTTTCCGCACATTTGTGCACTGGAATACCCTCAACACGTCTTTTTCATCGATATGTAGGTTACAATCTGTCTTAGTGGAGCTTATGATATCATCAATGACAGAACGAAAGTCGTGATTATCAAAACGAGAATAGAAAGAATTCATATCCTCTGCAAACGTCCCGTCATCTTTACCCCCTAAGGGCGATAAGCGTTTGGAATTATATCCATTTTACTTCATGTCACTCATGGTCTTAATGCCATCCCATACTGTTCTCATATCACCTGTTTTAAACTTAAGTTCTATTTTTTGTTTGTAATTCTCTCTTGCTTTCCTAATTTCTGATTTCACCGCCCTTTGAACTTCCTTCCGTTCAGCTAAATCTCCCAGAAAATAAACCCTTTTCTTTTCGTTCAAAACTTTCTTTAGATGTTTAGAAACCCATGGTTTGTTATTCGGGAACACTTTGGACTTCTTCACAGGTATAACAGTGTCAACACAGAAAGAAACGTAACTGGTTACAACATCGGTAAGTTCATCCAGGCTATCACAAGAATCCCGAAAAACATCCCAGTTCGTACAATCAAAGCAACCTTGTAGTCTGGCTACGCTGTCTTCATTCCACACCTTGACCTGTCTCTCAACACACTTTGCACGCTTCAGGACACATTTATAAATGGGTACCAAGTGGACAGTGTTGTGATCGGAGTCACCAATCGGCGGCTTGGCAATGGACCGATACGCAGTGGGCACCGAACCGTAGCACAAGTCAATTGTTTTGTTCATTCGAGTTGGGCACGTAATGTACTGGTGGTAAGTTGGCAGACAAGTTGGGAGAGAGATGCAGAGAGAGAGAGAGAGAGAGACAGGGAGAGTCAGGCAGACAGAAACAGAGATAGATTCTGTATTCTTTTACTATCGGCGGTTACGTCATTTACCTCTGGGTAGTTTATCTGCTCGACATGAATTTGGCTCTTGGATGGGAAGAAGCTTAAACAAAGAGACAGTTTTGTCTACCTGGGTGGAGCGATATGTGGGGTTAACAGTTCGCCAATCTCAAAAATGGAAAACCTTTAGAGTGTGGCTTAGGCGTTGGCGTGGGTGTTCAGTTAACAAAAGGTAAAGGTAACTTCCTATATAGCGCAGTATAAATTCCTCAGAAAAATGTGTCCACTTATAAAATATCACCCTGCAAACTGTGCTGTGCGGCTCCATTTGGTACAGAGGAGTCTTACCTCACTACCAAACAATTTTAAAAAGGTTGAAAAATTGAAAACAATGGCATATCCATTTCCTTGGAACAGTAAACCCGTGGCTTTGAAAAGAGAATCACTATTAAACACATTTGCTGACGGAGGTCTTAACATTGTAGATATTAGAACTAAATTATAATCTCTATCTGTCAAAGAAGTTCTGCAATAAATTAAAGAGCATAGAGCCAAGTGGACCTCTTAACAGTGTATTGGCTAGGTATATACCTTAAAGAGTATGTAGTTCTACACCGCCTTTACCCACCTTAAATATCATGGTGCTGGTTCACGTCCGGGTAATCTAGTCGGAGAGACAAGCCGTCAATCGATGTCTTTTCGAAAACTTTTAATGTTATTACTAATCTCATTTCTTTCAAATTAAACCGTTGCTTAGAACTGTATCAGCTTAGAACATGTTAAATGCGCTTCTTTCGAGTTTGACTTGCTCCCCGCAACATAATCGGCACATCCCATGATCGTTCGACAGACAGTCACACGTGCGTGGACAGCAACTCTCTGCCACGCCCCATGACCGTCGCCCGGTACAAAATTACGCAACATGTACTGGAGCGCCAGCGACCGATGTCGCTTCGATCGGCGCAGCAAGTTGTCTCTTGTTTCGGCCGGCCGCATCTATTCATACTACACTCATTCAAACGGATCGTGTTTACAAACACGCCGAACGCTGATATAAACATGCGTTATATATATATATATATATATATATATATATATATATATATATATATATATATATATATATATGTATATATATATATATATATATATATATATATATATATATATATATATATATATATATATATATATATATATATATATATATATGTATATATATAATAATAATTTGTGCACACATGTTATTACAACTGCGCTATTTTACCCAAAATAGCCTTGAAATAGATCATTTACGAACATGTATGCATAGTTAGTGCGTTCAGGTACTCCCACCGAAAATTTAAATTATCAAAGATGAGACGATCGCTTTATTAGATATCATTGAAACTATTTATTATCGAACAACTTATAAAAATAAACTATACGATACTTTATAAGCTGCTAGATAATAATAATATTTTTTTGGCAGTTATCACCATAATCGGGCCAACAAGCATATGAGACGGTTCACCACCACATGCATGCAATACTTCAAGATGGTCGACGATCTTCCGTGTGGCGATTGAGACTTCTTTCTTTTTCGGTTTGGGATGCAGATTGTTGACGACGAAGACGGCACATAGGACCAGTTCAGTATGTCGGTGGCATTGTTTCCCGCAGCCAGTTGTTACAATGACAATCACGAACACTTCTAAGCAGCCATATTTTATAAGCAAGTGTCGGACGAGAAACAGATCGAGAGTGTGGCTATGTCCGTCATAGCTGGCTGGCGACAAAGCCCGTTGACTATTTGCCACGTGTCACAGCGGAATTACTTCACCCCAGCAGAGCATCAGATCGGCAGCGCAGTGTCGACACGCGACGACAGGGACAGTGTGCTCACTCGATCGTCTTAAAATTTCCCCTTGCCCATAATAAGTTTATTTAATCACATATTGGAATAAATAAGTAACTGTCACGAAAATATGTTTGGAAATAGCATTGAGCCAAGTTATGCCAGTAGCGAATTGCAGATGTCGTCCGTCCGACGACCTTACTAGCTATTCTTTAATTTCCTGCCAAGTTTCTCCTAGATGCGAGAAATGTGTCGGGCACCGTGACATGGTTGCACCCCATTGACAGACTACGACGAGGGGTCAGAAGAGATTTAGACTTCCTGGTCTGACTCATGTGAAAGTGTTAGGCCTACCTAAAAGAAATGTGTTACATAACATTTTGAATAGCCATTATGAAGTGAAATGAGTACAATAAAGCAGACACAGCAGTGTACTAATTGCTACGATGTATCTGCAATGTAATGACTTGACAATGTCTTTAATTACCATAGCGATTTTTATCCTTTTTATATACGACCCTGCGGATGCAGAATTACCTGGTAAATTTGATCAATATTGAAGGGAACGCACATGCTTGCATTTCAAAAGAGCTAGAGGTATGTGATTTTGGCGAAATGCGATGAGCATAACATAACATTTCTCTGGTACAGTTTCTTTATAATCGACAAAACGTTAATATGGCCTCCAATTGGAAAAAAATCATTAACATATTATATTAACGAATGGCATGCAGACACTCTACTATCTAATCACACTCTGATTCGCGGTTGGGACACACGAAATACGGGAGCCCTGGTGTGCACTCACTGTGAGCCAAATTCTTGCATTCTTGGAGTTGAACCCAGACATATCGTGGCCGACTGCAACTGAATGGTTCTCCGCACACCAAAACAAGGCCATTCCTCTTCATCGCTGCTTTCGTCGACTTTCTTTCACTTTTTATTAAAAATATTGTGTATGCTATAAATACATCACAGCTATATTGCGTTTACATACCATATTCATACTGCATGGCGGGGCAAGACGGCTCCCGGGACCGTTTTGCCCCGTTCTAACAGGGCCGTCTCACCCCATACACACCAGTGCTGTCTTTTTCACCTTCACATGTAGTCTTTTAATATCGCTCCCATTTCGATGAAAGTCATTGAAAACGTGTAAAGATGCGAGTGCATTAGTACCAGTCGCTGGCTTATCATCACATGGTGGGCATATTAACATCGATTTTACAAAGGAGTGATTATTAGACCACAGGCTATGCAAAACTTTAAAAAAGGTTTGTGAACTTAGTTTTGGTAGCGTTTGGTCTTGCGGTCGCTATGAGTATTTGCTAGGTAGCAGCATCATGTTCCACTATTCAAAGTTAGTTTGTGTTCACTCGTTTGGCAGAAAAGACGGGGGGCCGTATTACCCCAAGGGGCTGTTTTGTCACACGTACACACTTGCGGGCGCGCACATTCACGCGCACTCTCTCATAAAAACAAGTACACTCTCAATTTGTTTTCTGTATTTTCCCTGGCGGACAGTGTCCCAAAAGTCCACCTTCAAGGGTAAAAGTATACTGTTTTAAAATAACACGAATACACAGAGAAATACGCGAACGCATCCGCGAACATCCTCGCACAGGAAATAGAAGAATAGGCGCAGGCGCAAACGGTCACTGCTTTGCCATGAAGTTGCGCATTGCGCAACTGCGGATTCTCACAATTAGTGGTCACGTGATTGCGGTTTCCGCCCAACAACGAGACAACGAGAAGGGCGTAAGATGTATGTAAGATGTAATGTAAGGCGAAATGGATCCGCTGAAGGTCAGTTTTCTCACTTCTTTTGTTGTTTTCTTACTCGCCGTCTATAGCTGCTCGTTATCGATACACTTACTACTAAATCGTTTCAATATTGTTGTAGCAAACATCGAGATGTGGACTATAAACAATAGGCCTACGACGCGCACGATACGGCCATCGGATTGGAACTCGAAGAGGCTTTCATATTTAACGTCGGTCGCACGGGAAGAGACATCAGATTCAATTCAAGTTATTGAAACGGCTGCCGACTTTATTCACAATTATCGGACGTTAAATGTTAGGATGTTATAGGGTGTAGATCGGTGAAATTTATTTTCGGTAACCATGGTCGGGAGGAGAGTAAACTCCTTTCGCTGTTAAAGCATTGGGAAACAGACTTCCTCCTCCCCGAAAGGGGTTGGAGGTTCGCCGGTTTGCAGATTCCTTCCATGGCTTACCCGCCGTCTTCAACTGTCAGTTATTTTAACCAGATATGTATCATATCTAATCTAAATGACTGGTTGATTGTCGACGGTGTCTTTTTCGTCATTCGATGTATCATTTTGTTAGGTAATAAAACAATACTTCAAGATGGTCGACGATCTTCCGTGTGGCGATTGAGAATTCTTTCTTTTTCGGTTTGGGATGCAGATTGTTGACGACGAAGAGGCCACATATCTACGGTGTGTTGATGGATAGATCGTCACAATTGTGCCTCGCAATGTTTTCAGTAGAATAACGTATCTCCTATACGCTTCGATGGTGAAGTGCGCCTAAATATGGATGTATGTATATATATATATATAGTATATATATATATGTGTGTATATATATATATATATATATATATATATATATATATATATATATATATATATATATATATGTATATATATATATGTGTATATATATATGTATATATATATATATAGGTATAGATATACACGTTCCGCCATGAACATTCTTCAGTTGTGAACGTCGCCGCGAACAGGTATCAAAACACTACCACCCCCACCCCACCCCCTCCTCCAATGCAGCGCCCCCGTCTTGACTTCCGAGGTCAATATCCGACGACCGAGAAATTGCGAACGTCACCGCAAAACTTGTCAACAGGTCCCATTTCGATGTCGTGTCATGTTGAAAATACGGCTCACGCAGCTCTCTTCACAAGACAGCGCCGCCCGTATGTGCAGTCACACCACGCACACACACACGCGCACGCACTCACACACACACACACACACACACACACACACACACACACACACACACATACACACACACATCACCACAGACACGCCCACGCCCACGCACACGCACACACACACACACACACACACACACACACACAAACACACACACACACACACACACACACACACACACCACCACCACCACCACACACACATTCACGGCGGAGAGAAATGTGTGTTTCTGTCTATGCATGTGTTATGGTAATGCAATGTTTAAGATGCACTCAAGCAAGCTTTATAAACATATCACATCTGTAAGGGAGTCACCAAACCAAATTTCTCATACACAGATGTAATTATTAACCACACATAGCTATAGGTTCTGATTTGATACATGTAACGTAATATCTGTGTAAACATTGTAAGAAAAACTTGAGAGCTGGCAACAGACTAGTCTCTCTGTCATTCCAAATTTCATGTTTGCAGAATCATTGATTTAATTTATAGTCAGAGAAAAAGGTTTGTAAAGTAATTCATGACATACTTTGTTGTATCCTGACCAAACATTCACACAGTCGAAGGGTCAAGGTTTGTAAGTAAACTGATGAGATATTTTGTTGTTGTCCACATGTCTCCACTCAGCCAGTCATTGTGTTTCCTCTTTCTGTCCTAGTACTGCACGACTGGTCTGATGCCAGCATCTTTCAGCTTGGAGACATCGAACCATTTCAACAGCCTAATCGGTGTTACAGTTCTTTTAAGCTTCAGTCTGATGTGTGCGACAACAAGGTGGTGATCGCTGCCAACATCCGCTCCTCTTCTAAAACGTACATCTTGTAAGGTTCGTCGCCACTTGCCACTGATGAGAATTTGGTCAATTTGTTTATTGTCTCTTTGGTTAGGTGAGATCCAAGTAAGTTTGTGTATTTCTTTGTGTGCAAATAGGATAACAAAGTTGTTTATACCACAGAAATCTATCAGTCGAATATGGCACAATGTAAGTACAGCATATAACAGTCGAGAAACGCATAATGTAAATTATGTCATGTAACAGTAACGTGACAGTGAGTATGGTCCAGTGTGAGTACATCATGTGACAGTAATGAGACAGTAGAATACGCGAAAATGTGACTATGTCATGTGATGGTAGCGTGCAGCACAGTACAACTTCATTGTGTGATGACAACTGTTTCTGTTATTACTTGTTCTCTGACTTTTCTTGTATGCAGCAGTGTGATGTTGTATGTAATCGATAGGTTTGTCCTATATGAATATAGTTGTATGTAATCGATAGTTCCATCCTAAGTTAGAATTGTTGTACATAACAGATAGGTGTGATGAAAGTGAGTGTTGGTGAGGCTGAGGTGTTTGGCACAGGGGGTGTAGAATAGGAGGAGTCTCGGCGAGGGCTTCAGTTCCTCCACTGAGAGGCGAAGAAACAAGTGGTGCTCGGGATGAACAGAGAACCCATGGTGAGCTGGCAACAGACTAGTCTTTCTGTCTCTCTCTATATTTCTCTCTATCTCTGTTTCTGTCTGCCTGACTCTCCCTGTCTCTCTCTCTCTCTCTCTGCATCTCTCTCCCTGTCTCTCCCTGTCGCAGTCTCTCTCTATGTCTCTGTCTCTGTCTCTGTCTCTGTCTCTGTCTCTGTCTCTGTCTCTGTCTCTGTCTCTGTCTCTGTCTCTGTCTCTGTCTCTGTCTCTGTCTCTGTCTCTGTCTCTGTCTCTGTCTCTGTCTCTGTCTCTGTCTCTGTCTCTGTCTCTGTCTCTGTCTCTGTCTCTGTCTCTGTCTCTGACTCTGTCTCTGTCTCTCTCTCTCTCTCTCTCTCTCTCTCTCTCTCTCTCTCTCTCTCTCTGTGTCTCTCTCTTTCTCTCTCTCTCTCTGTCTCTCTCTCTCTTTCTCTCTCTCTCTCTGTCTCTCTCTGTCTCTCTCTGTCTCTCTCTCTGTCTCTCTCTCTGTCTCTCTCAGTCTCTTTCTCTCTGTCTCTCAGACTGTTCCTACCACCTGCCTGCGAAATGAGCATACATGATATAGCTCATAATATTATATGACAGATCCTAGTGGCATTAATGACCTAGCCATTGTCAGTGCATTGTTTATAATTTCCTGGCACATACAATATAACTAATTACAGTGTATTTTAAAATATCATGACGTTTTCAGTATTATAAGTTTGTTCGTTGTTTGTGTCAGCTGAGCAACTGGCAACGTCACCGGTCAGTTGGCAGCTCTTACCAGCTCTTTATCATCCTGTGTCAGAGCTCTAAAAGCACATTACTTCCGTCATAATTTTGTTTTCCCATTTTAACTCCACTTTCTTTTTTATGACACTAGAAATATTATTGTGAGGAAACTGTTTTTATAAATGTCATAGCATAAGTGATGGATGTATTCAGAAGGATATTCTTAGTTATTATCAAACACATGCATGTGCTACACACATGAAAGCATGCAGGCACACACATGTACACAAACACACACAGCACATAGACATGTACACATTCATACACACACAAGCACATAAGGCAAGTACATGCACACACATGTAAATTAATACACAAACAAACACACAAGTAAACGTAGACATGATCAGTTGTTTGCATTATGTTTTTTTCTGGAATAATTTGATTGTGGTGATGTACAGATTCAGCTACCTGGTAAATTTCTAACTGTGGCTCCTCAGTAACACCTACCACTGTCTTAGAGGAGTCTCTGTGTTACAGGCGATGAAGGTGTCAATGTGTTTCAGGCTCTAAAAGTGTCAGTGTCATGTAGGCTCTATGTGTCAGTGCTACAGGCTCAAACAATGTCAGCATGTTGACGCTTTAAAAGTGTCAGTGTTTTGCAAGCTGTCACAATGCCAGTGTGTTGCAAGCTCTAACAGTGTCAGTGTGTTGAATGCATTAACATTTGTCAGTGTGTTGCAAGCTCTCACAATGTCGGTGTGTTGCACACATTAACATTTATTTTATAAGTGTGTTGCAGGCTGTCACAATGTCAGTGTGTTGCAAGCTCAAACAGTGTCAGTGTGTTGCATGCATTAACATTTGTAAGTGTGTTGCAGGCTGTCACAATATCAGTGTGTTCCAAGATCTAACAGTGTCAATGTATTGCATGCATTAACATTTGTCAGTGTGTTGCAGGAAGTCACAATGTCAGTGTATTGCAAGCTCTAACAGTGTCACTGTGTTGCACGCATTAACATTTGTCAGTGTGTTGCAGGCATAAACAGTGTCAACGTGGGATAGGTTCTAACAGGATGACAACTCTGACCTGTTGTCATGGTGAGGTGGTCTTCGATGCTGGGCCCACTTCTATCAAGGCTTGCTATGCAAGGTCTGCTGACATATTGCCATGGTGATTAACTATGTTTGCACACATTTCCATGGCTGTCACAAAACTGGTATATGTATAATATATTCCTATTCCTGATTAATTCTGTTGATTAGTTGCACATCTCTCATGTTGTTAAGTAACGTTGAAGTCTGAATGGAAAATATATATATTGCCCCATTATATTTTTGTGTAATGGGCTTCATGCTACAACCATTCTTTGAAATCATTAATTCTTTAACATTTGCCAGTCCTAGTACTAGGGAGGTTACCAGCTCCTAGGTTTTTTCATTTACTATTTTCTCCTTATGACTACAACATGCATGTTGAAGGTTTACTCCCTGATTAGGCTATCTTTGTTCTGGTGGGCTGTATATTTTGGTGGGTTATCTTTATTCTGGTGGGTCATCTGTATTCTGGTGGGCTGTCTATATTCTGGTGGGTTATCTTGATTGTGTTGGGGTGTCTTTATTTTGAAGACATGTCTGTATTCTGCTGAACTGTCGACTGAAATAGATGACTATTTTTGTGACTGGCTACAAATTGTTTGTCCACTCTTTGCACAGCAAATTTCAAAACATTTCTTTTATTGAGTTATCATGTCAACCCTAGATAATATGACCTGCCACAGGTCATTCATTGCTTACTGCAGTTGATGTGACAAGATGGTAGCAACAATAGTGTACGTTGATAAACTATGTCCAGTGTTTTATGCATGTCACATGTGAGCACATTTTCTGTTTATATTTATTGCTATGGACTGAGAAAAGAAAATTAACAGTTTGATATGTGTTTATGTATTAATCGTTAACAACCCAACATCCATGTAAGCTGATAGCTAGGTGAACATAAATTTGATGAGAACAAATAAAACTTGTTCTCCATGCAAATATAATAATAAAATTCAATGTGTTAACTTAATTATTACATTTTAACTTGCGGTTAACTTAAATTGTATTCCTTATCTATTGATGCTGGTTATCCGCTTTCCTGGATTGTCTCTCATTCCCTCTCTCTCCCTTCTTCTCTTTTGAACTTTTGACATGTGTATAAAATATGTGTGGTGGCTGCTTCATACCATGGATGTGCACGCATTTCACTGTACTTAGAATGCTGTTATAACCATGTAACACCTAATGTACCTATTACATACTATTTACCATCTGTGTGCAATATGTCCCAGCGGTTAAGTAGTGACTGTAGTAATATAGGTTTGTGTGTAAAAGTACATCATTAACGTGTGTTGAACCCATAAAAACGACTATTGCATAAACATGACATCCTGTTGCTATGCTACATTCATTCCCAAGGCAGTCTAGATCCCATAAATAAATGCATATCTGAACAGCTAGAAGTGTTCGCGGGTGTAGTGAAGTTAGAATTATACACAGGTGAGTTACATATAAAGGTGGAGGGGATTTAAGAATGCATGATCATGGTTTCATTTATATGGATATTTGTTTTTTATATGTAATATAGAGTAACTAAGAAATTAGATCAACAGTAACATATTACCATGTAGTTTTATATTTATTCTCTAAACTCCGCTTTGAATGTTGATTGCTATTTACACAAATATTTCCATTCCCTTGGAAGAAAGATTGAAATTTAATGGAACATAATTGTCAAAACATTTCATAAATGGTAAGTTAAGTACTTTATAGATACAAAAAAAGATTAATTAATGCATAGAGACACTGAGAAAACGATATATACTAACAGTTTTGAGCATATGCACGGGTTCACTAATTTGTCAGCAGATGGTTTAAGCCAAGTTAATACAATCCATATTCTTAATCTGTGCAATCACTGTCACGTTCACAACATCCTTCACTTTAGATGTGTTCACCATCTATTTCTTTTCAGGTACATTCTTCAACTCTTTCTCTTCACCAACATTCATTCCCTATCGGTATATATCTCTCTACCTCATTATATGGCTCTCTCACTCTTCATCTCTCTCCCTCTCTCTCTTCAGCCACGTTCACTGTCACTATTCAGACATGTACACTATCCTGTCTTTCTTTCGATCTCTCATTCTCTCTCTGTCTCCCTCTCACTCTCGCTCTCTCTGTCTCTCTCTCTCTCTTTGTATGTCTCTGTCTCTCTCTGTCTGTCTCTCTCTCACTGTCTCTCTCTCTGTCTGTCTGTCTCTCTCTCTCTCACTCTCATCAGCCACTCTCACCCACTTTACTCTCTTCTGTTGTGGAAACCACCCCCCCCTCTCTCTCTCTCTCTCTCTCTATCTCTCTCTCTCCCCCAAGCCAATCATGATATGTCGGATTGAAGTCTCCATTTTTCTTATAGCAGCAGTCTGAAAGATGAGGTTTCTTCAGCACATGGTCCACCACTGGGATATGGGCTTTACTTACATCCTTGACTTCTTGTAACTACCATACTTTGATATGGCTACTGCAGTCCTCAACATATTCTACGCTAACCTTTACAAGAGTTATGATTGTTGTGTAACTTGATAACCTGGCAAAACTCTGACGCTGGCCATATGATGCTGCCAGCGAGAAACATGTTATCTGCCTTCTTCTACAGCCCACATGTAGGTCTTACGTTGTACTTGTGTGAGTTGGATATTAATCGCTCTTTGTTTGGCAATCAAGATGCACAACATTTACATAGAAACAATTGATATTCCTGCTTATGTATACAAGTATTTCATTGCATTTCTAAAATACCACAAAACCAGCTATACATATTAAATGGAATCAATGTGTGTGCACACAACATGTAGTGTTTGCATAAGGAACACCAGCAGGGTATGAACCTGCCACACACAACACTGAACCGACATTACCCTAAACTATGCAAGTGAACAAAATGATTTAGAGAAACACTTGACAGGGCTTCAGTGTTAAAACAGTATTTTTATGTTTGCATTGTTCAATTTGTTTAATATTGTTTTGAAATAATGGTCAAATAAAAACAAATTCTTCTTCTTTTATAATGAAAATGAAAATATGTAGGTATAAGATATCTTCGATATTTTCGTTATGTGTCATAGTGTTAGTTGTTTTACTGATCAATGCAGGTACTTTGTCACGTGTTGTGTACACGTATGAAAGTAAATAAATATTAATTTAACATTAATGAATATCATCTCATTGAAAAGATGATAACCAAAGGTTATACTAGATAACATATACATGTATAAATAAACGTAACCAAATTTTAACAAGTATCTTAACATTGAATGATCGCAATTATTTATTCATACATTGAATGTATTATTATTAATATATTATAGTTCGATTTATTTATTTAGTGACGATTAAAGATGTAGTAGTATATGTAAATAGTAACAATTATTGTATCTTAGCTATTTACTATTTACGTACGTGCAACAAATTAACTAAAGCTTATCGTGAAGTTGAGATGTTGTGTACGATTAAAACAAAACAAAATGTGTTTTAAAGTTAAACATTAACAGCCTTGAATTAAATTAAATTAATATTTTTCTTAATACCTTAAAAATAACAGTCAATGTCAATGTCACACATTTAATGTTTTAAAGAAAAACATTGAAAAAGAAAAAAAAGAGGGAATGAGGAAGTGGGAGACACAGGGTACATAGCCTGTAGTACAATCTAATGTAACTAGTTCAGCCAGAGATACCTCATCGGTTGCTCCTCATAACGTTCCCTGGCACGGTTGGTCACAATCCTTACTCCCTCACAACTGACCGACTTCCGCCGGAAGTGTTCGTATGGGAGGGAAATTACCTGGCCCAAACCCCGATTCGCCAGATCGGTTGTGACCTCCATAGGATGAGCGTCACTGGTAACCCCTTCCGCCACGTGCGGTCGGAACACTCAGTTGCAATGAAGGTAGCCATTTTGTTTGCTTATAAACCCATGTCGAGCCTTAGCTGGTGAAATTGTGGTGTCAACTTGTAAGACACGTAAGCTGATACATCTGACGTTATTTATGTTGCAGCATTACTTTATAACTTGGCTCATATGGCATACTATATCATATGATACATCAAACATGTTAACATGCATAAATGTAATTATTAAAGTTGACTTATGCAGATTCATGGTTCCATACCGGAAGTTGGGCAACAATATGGCGCACACATTGCCGACGTTTTCTCCTTCATAAATTTAAATAAGGCATTATTTTTAAACGCAGATACATAATACAGTACATCCTACGGTGAATAATATAACTCGCATTGGTATATGAGAATTCATAATTTAAGATAATAAACCGAGGCGGATTAAAACCTATTAGTTATTTGTTATTTTATATAATTAATAAATACAATGCTTACCTACGATTTATATCGATGCAAATCAGCAAGTGCATCTATTCATTACATATCAAATATGTTCCCAAGTAATGCTTTGACTAACGAGAAATGGGTTATCTGCGTAATTATATTCACAGTAGAGTGACGCTAACATTTATGCACAATGATAACAAAATTAGTCTTAAGTATGCGTGCTGGTTTGACTATGCAAGTTAGCAATATAGAATGTCGACACTGTACCACATGGCAATATATGTGATGTTCTACCCACAGTTGCATATTGCCGTTCTAAATACAATAACAACATTACACACATAGTCTACCTACCTTAAAGCAATTGTCTGTAGCAGTCGTCGTTCTCTTTTTTGGCGTCTCGTTGTATATCCCAATGTTTGACGATTCCCAAACTGCAACATGTGCAGCTCATTCGAGAACAACTGTCAAACCGTCAAATGTGTATCGTTTGCTGAATACCATAATAATACGCTGCACCCGACCCAACACGAACCATCCATAAACACGTCAAAGTTGGTCTTGTACTGAAAACCAGAAGAACTGCATTTCGAATACAACTGCACTTCGACGAATCCATGCTTTCGATCGAACGCTTAAGTCATTTGTTTGTAGCAACTCTCAGGTGCAACGCGACAGAGGTTACTAATCATACGTTGTCAACGTGTGCGGTCTTGCGCGGGACCAAGAACATACCATTGTCGGAGGCCGCACGTCAGGCTAAGAATGTCCACGGCAGTGAAGCTTTGCATTGTCTGTGCTAATTGACAATGACACATGTCAGGTATTACCGACGGACAAAACCCGGTTGCCTTGCACAAGTAGTTTCATTCTTCTTGTCGAATGTGCAAATACCCATGACCGTACTGAATTGCGGCTTAATTAGAACGATGAGAGGGGTGAAAAGGATTGGTGGATGAAAATATGGAGGAAGAGGGGTGTAGAGGGAAAGTGATTAGGGAAATAATAGAGATTAAAGAAAGTGAGGGAGATGGAGAGGAGGAGGAAGAGGGGCAGGGACAGGGACAGGGGCAGGGGCAGGGACAGGGACAGGGACAGGGACAGGGACAGGGACAGGGACAGGGACAGGGACAGGGACAGGGACAGGGACAGGGACAGGGACAGGGACAGGGACAGGGACAGGGACAGGGAGAGGAGCGGCCAGGCAGGAAGGAAGGGAGAGAGAAAATATTTAGTATGTTTAAAAGAAGGGAGGTAAATTAGCATGGAGACAGACAAAGAGAGACAAACAACTAATTTGTTCACTCTGACACATTGCGCATGAGAACGTTAAGGGATTGCAACGCCACTCATTTACTATTATATATTTCTTTCATCTATTTGCTAAAATGCAAAAGGAACGGTTTAAATAATAATCACAATGGTATTCTGTGTGTGTGTGTGTGTGTGTGTGTGTGTGTGTGCGTGCGTGTGTGTGCGTGCGTGCGTGCGTGTGCTAGCGTGTATGCGTGTGTGTGTTGAAACATATCCCTTTCCACCAATACTGTGATGTGTAATTCATAACTGTTGTGGTTTAAAATAAATTTAAATAACAATCACAGTGTGTGTGTGTGTGTGTGTGTGTTTGTGTGTGTGTGTGAGTGTGACCGTGTGTGTGTGCGTGCGTGCGTGCGTGTGTGCTAGCGTATATGAGTGTGTATGTTGAAACATATCCCTTTCCGCCAATACTGTGATGTGTAATTCATAACTGTTGTAGTTGAAAATAAAAAGAATTACATCTTCCCAAGGGACATGCTTCGCAGTAAATGCTTTACAGTGGTGGGAGGCAATGCAAGCTTTATGAAACTTGTCACAGCTTGAGCCATTTTTATTGTTTATCGTGTAGGCCTAGTCGGAAAGATAAACAGGTATTGATGAAGTGCGAGTAGAGATGCTGGCGGTGGCTGAGCGAGTTGGAATATGATCGACAACAAAAATTGCTGAACACCTGCAAGAGAGAGGGGAAGTTCACAGAGGAATGCATACTGGGGCTGATAGTCTGAATATAGAAACGAAACGGAGATGTGCATGGCCCACGAAAAATAGAAGCACTACGTTGCTGAGGCATGTGTTGATGTTTCTGGAAAGAATCGTATTGTACGCAGGTGGCCTGGCAGTGGTAGAGGATGGGGAAGCAAATCTCCAATAACAGTTGATTGAGTGGAAAGATATTTTCAGCAAACATGGATTAAGAGTACACTTGGTTAAGACGGAGGTAATGTGAGTGGGATATAGAAGGAAAGAGCTATAAATAAACCAGGAGCCGTATTCACGTCGCCCGATTAAGCCTTCCTACCCGGATGTAACGCTATCTGCCGGATAACGGCACGTGATTCTGTATTCTTTTAATATCGGCGGTTACGTCATTTACCTCTGGGTAGCTTCTCTGCTCGACATGAATATGGCTCTTGGATGGGAAGAAGCTTAAGCAAAGAGACAGTTTTGCCTACCTGGGTGGAGCGATATGTGGGGTTAACAGTTCGCCAATCTCAAAAATGGAAAACCTTTAGAGTGTGGCTTAGGCGTTGGCGTGGGTGTTCAGTTAACAAAAGGTAAAGGTAACTTCTTAGATAGCGCAGTATCAATTCCTCAGAAAAATGTGTCCACTTATAAAGTATCACCCCGAAATCTGTGCTGTGCGGCTCCATTTGGTACACAGGGAGTCTTACCTCGCTACCAAACCATTAAAAAAAGGTTGAAAAATTGAAAACAATGGCATATCCATATCTTTGGAACAGTAAACCCGTGGCTTTGAAAAGAGAATCACTATGAAACACATTTGCTGACGGAGGTCTTAACATTGTAGATATTAGAACTAAAATATAATCTCTATCGGTCAAACAAGTTCTGCAATTAATTAAAGAGCATAGAGCCAAGTGGACCTTCTTAGCAGTGTATTGGCTAGGTATACACCTTAAAGAGTATATAGTTCTGCACCGCCTTTACCCACCTTAACTGTCATGGTGCTGGTTCACGTCCGGGTAATCTAGTCGGAGATACAAGCCGTCAATCGATGCCTTGTCAAAAACTTTCAATGTTATTAGTAATCTCATTTCTTTCAAATTAAACCATTGCTTAGAACTGTATCAGCTTAGAACATGTTAAATGCGCTTCTTTCGAGTTTGACTTACTCCCCGCAACATAATCGGCACATCCCATGATCGTTCGACAAACAGTCACACGTGCGTGGACAGCCAGTCTCTGCCACGCCCCATGACCGTCGCCCGGTACAAAATTACGCAACATGTACTGGAGCGCCAGCGACCGATGTCGCTTCGATCGGCGCAGCAAGTTGTCTGTTGTTTCGGCCGGCCGCATCTATTCACACCACACTCATTCAAACGGATCGTGTTTACAAACACGCCGAACGCTGATATAACCATGCGGTATATATATATATATATATATATATATATATATATATATATATATATATATATATATATATATATATATATATATATATATATATATATATATATATAATAAATTGTGCACACATGTTATTACAACTGCGCTATTTTACCCAAAATAGCCTTTAAATAGATCATTTACGAAAATGTATGCATGCATGCGTTCAGGTACTCCCAACGAAAATTAAAATTATCAAAGATGAGACGATCACTCTATTAGATATCATTAAAACTATTTATTATCGAACAACTTATAAAAATAAACTATACGATACTTTATAAGCTGCTAGATAATAAGTTATCATCATAATCGGGCCAAACAAGCATATGAGACGGTTCACCACCACATGCATGCAATACTTCAAGATGGAAAAATGTAAGCCGCTGCCGGGCTCTATCAACCTTGTGTTCATATTATTAATAGGCTCTAGCCATCAAATACATTTTAAATGATGAAATTTGTGTTACACTTTCACCCCTCGCCTCCTTGATGCTTATCGCCTACGGCAGAAGCGGCGGATTCCTGCACTTTGCGTAACTGATTCCCATTTCAGTGACGACAAATTGCTTTGCTAAAATGTTGGATTGGGAAGTTCTACACAGGCACAGCATCGGCGTCGATCAGTGGGGGACGAGGGGGACGCTGACCACCCCACGGCTTGAGGGGGTCAGCATAGGAAATGTCCTCGTACTTTTTCAGTTCATAAAACAAATTTATACGCATATATAGCGAGACTGATCACTCCCTTCTCTTAAAAACCCTATATCGATCTTGTAGTAAAATTAATAATAAGATATAAACTTCCCACTACCTAGTGGAAAATCACTAGATAAATTGCTTGGTTGGCCGGCAACTTGATCTTAGTCCAGTAAATTGTCATCATGCCGGGCTCTGTCATTTTGCACCCTTGTGTTGATATATTAATAGGCATTAGCCATCAAGCACATTAAAGATTATTAATTTTTGCTTGCCCTGTCACCCCTCGGATTGCAGCCTGGTCGCCCTGGTCGATATTTATATCGCCTACGGATTTATGCACTTTGTGAAATTTGATCTCATTTTAGTGATGACAAATTTCTTTGCCAAAAGGTGGGATTGGGAAGTCCTATACAGGCACCCCTGTAAGCTCTGCCTCTTGTCACTCTATGAATCAGACAAGCAGTGTTGGATCCAAAGTCTACCCCCCCCCCCAAATGTGATTGGGGTGGGCCATGGCCCCTCTTCAAATATATGTTTCCAACATAACTATTATAAATAGCATAACATAAAGGCTTTTTTAATTTATTTAGAATTAGCACCACACCAACAATAAGTTATGTTTTATATTTACCAAAAAATAGTTACGTGTATTTCAGGTCATATATATATATATATATATATATATATATATATATATATATATATATATATATATGACCTGAAATACACGTAACTATTTTTTGGTAAATATAAAACATAACTTATTGTTGGTGTGGTGCTAATTCTAAATAAATTAAAAAAGCCTTTATGTTATGCTATTTATAATAGTTATGTTGGAAACATATATATATATATATATATATATATATATATATATATATATATATATATATATATATTATACATGTCATAAATATATATATATATATATATATATATATATATATATATATATATACATATGTATATATATACATATATATATATATATATATATATATATATATATATATATACATACGACATATAATAATATATATTATATGACATATTATATATATATATATATATATATATATATATATATATATATATATATGCATACATATATGTGTATATAAATTGGTCCCCCGTCCCCCCACTTTTAAAACCGGATCGACGCCCCTGGATGCCAGTAGCGAATTGCAGGTGTCGTCCGTCCGACGACCTTACTAGCTATTCTTTGATTTCCTGCCAAGTTTTTCCTAGATGCGAGAAATGTGTCGGGCACCGTGACATGGTTGCACCCCATTGACCGACTACGACGAGGGGTCAGAAGAGATTTAGACTTCCTGGTCTGACTCATGTGAAAATGTTAGGCCTACCCAAAAGAATTGTGATACGTAACATTTTGAATAGCCATTATGAAGTGAAGTGAGTACAATAAAGCAGACACACCAGTATATTAATTGCACCGATGTATCTGCAATGTAATGACGCATGTTAGGCAGTCTTTAATTACCATATCGATTTTTAACCTTTTTTATATTCGACCCTGCGGATGCAGAAATACGTGGTAAATTTGATCAATATTGACGTGCAACGCACATGCTTGCATTTCAAAAGAGCTAGAGGTATGTGATTTTGGCGAAATGCGATGAGCATAACATAACATTTCTCTGGTACAATTTCTTTATAATCGACAAAAACGTTAATATGGCCTGCAATGGGAAAAATCATTAACATATTATATTAACGAATGGCATGCAGAAATACGGGAGCCCTGGTGTGCACTCACTGTGAGCCAAATTCTTGCATTCTTGGAATTGAACCCAGACATATCGTGGCCGACTGCAACTGAATGGTTCTCCGCACACCAAAACAAGGCCATTCCTCTTCATCGCTGCTTTCGTCGACTTTCTTTCACTTTTTATTTAAAATATTGTGTACGCTATAAATACATCACAGCTATATTGCGTTTACATACCATATTCGTACTGCATGGCGGGGCAAGACGGCTCCCGGGACCGTTTTGCCCCGGTCTAACAGGGCCGTCTTACCCCATACACAACAGTGCTGTCTTTTTCACCTTTATGTGTAATCTTTTCATATCGCTCCCATTTCGATGAAAGTCATTGAAAACGTGTATAGATGCGAGTGCATTAGTACCAGTCGCTGGCTTATCATCACACGGTGAACAAGTTAGCATCGATTTGACCGAAGAGTGATTATTAGATCACAGGGTATGCAAACCTTTACAAAAGGTTTGTGAACTTACTTTTGGTAGCGTTTAGCCTTGCAGTCGCTAAGAGTATTCGCTAGGTAGCAGTATCATGTTCCACTATTCAACGTTAGTTTGTGTTCACTCGTTTGGCAGATAAGACGGGGGGCCGTATTACCCCCAGGGGCCGTTTTGCCCAAGGTTACCCTATGCATCCTTCTTTTGTTCCCGGCATTTCTCTTGAATTTGTGGGGCCGGGCCGTAAAGATAATGTCCGTGATTCCTCGAGATGACCTAAAGCCACAATGGCTTTTGGGTAGTAGTTCTGCTGTTAGCGGGAGCAAACGGTTCAGAAGAACACGGGCAAGTATTTCACCAGCCATCGACAGAAGGGCAAAGCCTCGGTTGCCCACAGTCTGACTTGGTTCCTTTTTGTGTAGATAGTGATGATGTTAGCTTTCTGAGATGTTATATTATTTTACGAGATTTCCTTGTCTTGCCAGATCTTGCATATTAGTTCATAGGGGGGGGGATTCTGCTCATAAGGGGCAAGATTCTCGCCACCAAACTTGAGAATTTCGCGTGATGCAAGAATGACGCATGATTTCTAATTTAACAGGAATTAGCAGGAAATCATAACCATTATAAACACAATTGTTCAAAAACACTAAACACGGTTGACCCACGGCAGTCAACGTAGACTTGAATAAAGAATTACAGTGAGATAGCAAATTAATCGTTACATAATAAAATACAGCTTATTTATTCATGGAGATTGCTAGCTGAGATTAGCACACTGTTGGATGAACTACGATACTACCTTCATCTTTGTTGATTGCCTTTGTGATGTGTGACTGGCTACTTTCATCGAGAGCCTGTATGAACAGATCAAACGCCTTTGGTCCACGTCTGGGTAGAATGTGCAACAGTTGGCCTATTTTCTCTGTCGTTGTTTGTTCTCTCTAAAATTCAGATAGCGCTTTACAACCAATGACACAGACAATGACTTGCAAATTGAAGTGTAGCACATAAATACCGAATGGCTGAATGGGGATTACACCTACATTACTAACTGATACATAGAATCTAATTTAAATTTCTTTAAGAAGCTATATAGCATCACCAGAAAGAGACTGATCTAAAGTTATGCCTAAATAGGTGACGGTTGACTTTTATTCAATGACTTTTATTCATTTACGGATTCTAGTTCAGAATTAACGTAAAGTTGTCTCGATTCTTAGTAAGTCCCTTCTTGGGGCATGCAAGACTGAATCGTCCCCGTACAACAATAGCTAGCATTTAACTCCAGAAGACATGTCAATTATAAATAATAAAGGCCCAAGTATAGAACCTTGTGGCACGCCACAAGTAATACATTTAGCCACTCAGACATTGTTCCATTGACATCGGTAACATGTACTCTACCCGTCAAATACGATCTAAACCAACACATATAGAGAGTTCATTAACACCTACACTCTTAAGTTTCTTCAAAAGAATGGCATGATCAAAAGCGTTTTGCAAATCCAGCAATACCATACCTATATAATTGCCATTATCACCCTCTTGTTTAATGTAATCGGTTAGGTGCATGGATCAAACACGTATCAGTGGAATACGACGATCGAAAACCAGACTGAAATTCATATAGTAGTTTATTGTTGATTGAACACTATTCATTCGAACACTTTAGATATTATACTTAGCACTGAAATTGGTCTGTAATTCTCAACATATGTCTTACTCATGTTCTTGTACAATGGAACAATCATAGTATATATGCCGGTACACCTTTTTCACAAAATTAAGATTCTTTAACAGCGTTTTATGATTTATAATAATAACGAATAATAAAGTTTATTCGAACAAATAGTTAATTAATACTCCCAACGAGGATGCTACACTTTATTAAAACGCCAGTATTCAAAGACTGATTGACTATACATTTTGAAGATATATGAATTCTAAAGAAATGTTAAATGTCGGGGCATGCAACTGCCGACTATTTGTGTTTTACATCCACAATTAACAATCGTTTTGACATAACTATTGTCATGCACACCATACATATAATAGGCCTACAGGCCTACCGATTAATAAGTGAATCATGCATAAATAAAATTGTGTCATACCAACTCTGTTCCTGTTTAGTCCATGGGCCAAGACCTGCCAATTAATGTACTGGTACTATATTTGTTTAGAAATAATCCATATCTCAGGTACATATTTTGTATGGTGATCATTTTTGGGGCGGCTGACTGGCCTGGCGGTCATCTTTTACATGGCCGTCAAATACATTTCCCCGTAGTTTAATACACTGCGTCACGTCGTTCAATATTTGATGTAGGCAGATCGATATTATGTTTTATGGGACAAGGATTTCAAATGTGAATGTTTTGCTTTTCCGGCTTCTACATCCGCCATGTTTAAACATATGGCGGTCGTCAATACAAAGTTAACAATATCTTAAAAGATACGTCACACAGAGCTGTCATATTTATGTGAATTGCACTATGGTTGATAGCGATGTCAAACATTTTACCTTTGCAAATAAAATCGGTATGATAAAAAACATAATCTTGCCATATAGTGTCCTCCTTATAGATTTAGGTGGTATATAGAAACGGAATTAGTGAGATGGTTATTGATAATGGTGTAATTATAATTTTAGTCATTATCACCATACAAAATGTTTCTGTAGTTTATCACATGTTTGTATACTTTATTATATACAGCCAGGTTTGCCAAACCAGCTGTAGCCTGAGATATTCAACTCAAATGAACTGGACACTTTGCCTGACATTGTCGTTGTGAATGTTTGTCTGTAAGGGTGGTATGTCTGTGTGGTCTCTCAGTACCTGTGTGTGTGTGTGTGTGTGTGTGTGTGTGTCTGTGTGTGTGTGTGTGTGCGTGCGTGCGTGCGTACGTACGTGCGTGTGTGAGTGAGTGTAACCGGGGCACAGGGACTAACAATACATAATGGAAACAACTTTTAGCTTAACTGTTTTTTATAATGTGACATTCTTACCTTTATTTGCTCCACCTTTTCTGGATTAAGTATTTTCTTCTTAGTGAGCAGACTGAAGAATTCTTCACTCAGAACGATATTCCTCATCAAAAACATGCGTCGGTGTTGCAGTATATGTTTGTGCTCGGCCGTCATTCCCGCGTCGGTAGTCGTAGACATTTCTGTTGGCTAGCAGTTGTTCTCCACTAAAATGTCTTAAGTCAGGTTATCGATGCATTTATACACTCAGCTGGTGTAATCACGAAAGAGTCCAGTTTATTTTTCAGGACACCTTGACGCTGCTCCAAAAACAGGGATATTACAATTAGATTAACGAAAGGTTGTCGCTCGTTTTAATTACGTATGTCGCACGCAGTAAGCCCTGCAGTCAGTGCAGGGCCGGCCTACAGGGCACGCATTTACAGTAAACCACGTCTATTGCATGAGAGAACATTATTCCCTGTGCATAACAGTGTCCAAGCCTGTCTATATATTCGTCGTCCTCGATCTTAATATATGTTACACACATCGTGCGCATTTACGTTTCTATAGGTAATTGTGTGGTACCTTGTGCAATACAGTATGGTACCAATTATGTATAGGCAATATAAAGAATCAATTACAGCGCAACTAGTATTCTATCACTATGTAGGTCGTTATGAGTTTATAAGTGGACCGGCCACGCAATAATTAAGTGTATACATACAGGAATAATTCGTCAGCTGAATTTCCCGAAAGAGCCTTGTTGGTACTGCACATATCCACGGTGCAGCAGCAACAACGACGAATGTGGTTAACACTGTTCAGCAAAATTACAATCTAGGTTCCCAAAAAGGCATATGACATAGACCCTACTCTCGGTAAACGACGATAAGGATTAAAATACTGGTATGTTACAATTCACGAATTAATTCTGTACTGACTGCACCGTTTCACATTAATATTTTGTTTATGTAATCCAAAACATTTAACGTCTCAGTCGAAGATAACTGGCCTGTCATAGACAGGTGACTTGTTACACAGTTGAAGACTCCTGTTACAACCGATAATGTAATAATTGGTTGATGTTATTACATTATTAGGCGGTTATTACATTATCGGGCGATTTTATTACATTATCGGGCAGTTATTACATTAACAGGCGATTATTACATTATCGGTTGTAACAACTCCTCTATACATAACCGCCTAGGTGACCATGCAGAGCCAATGCCTGGTTCGATTTATTGGTGGGACTAGCTGAAGTAGGTCAGTGTATTGTATTGCTAAGAAAGCTACTTCTTCAAGGTCTGGCATAATTTAAGCCAAGGAGAGAACACTTCTGTCAAGGGGAGAGAAGCTGACAATGCGGAAGGAATATGTGTCTGTACAGTCTGTAGTGCACAATCAGCCTGAACCAGCCACCCTTGCTGAGCCTGAAGACCCTGTAACTACAAGTCACCAGGCTTGCATGGTATCACAGCCGAAATGCCACAAGGTGATGGTGAGGAGACAGTTTAGTGGATGTGTCAGATTTTCAACCAGGTGTGGAATTTTGGGAGTTGTCCCTGTTGATTGGAAAAACGGCACAGTCATTTGTATCCCTAAGACAAGGAATCTGGTCGAGTGTGACAACTGGAGTGAGTGACCTTGTTGTAGGTTCCTGCCGAAGTATATTGTCAGATGATCTTGAGTAGAATGAGAGATGTAGTGGACTGTGAGCTATGCAAGGAGCAGGCAGACTTCAGACCAAAGCGCTCATGTACTGAGCAGAGAGAGAGAGAGCGAGAGAGAGGGGGAGAGGAAGAGGGAGCGAGTGAGTGCATGAATGAGATCAAAAGGATGGATGGAGGGAGGAAAGGGTTTATGGGAAGAGAGTGAAAATGGTTGAACAGAATGAGAGGGGATGGGAGAGATGGAAACATATTATGGATACACATTAACGTTTGGATGAGTAATTGTACAAGGCAAGGGTTACACCACTCAAGGGTTACACCACTCAAGGGTTACACCACTCAAGGGTTACACCACTCAAGGGTTACACCACTGCTGCTGCCATCTCTCACTAAAGAAAGTACATTTTACTAAATATACACATCAGTGTCTCATGAAATTACCAACACCCTGTACTGTATAAGGTACACTAGCTGAGTACGTATTATAGATCAAATAAAAGTTGGTCATGCAGTGTCTAAAGGAGAGTATAAAAAATAAGACAAATTCTCTATACACCAGTTTTTCCAAAATTTTAATACATGCACTCTGTATCAACAGGAACTATAAGAATTCACTCTTGTCACATACAACACATTACACTAGGAATGAGTTAACATATTACAAAAACAAAATTCCACCTGGTGGAAGTTATATATTTACACCGCTGCTAACATCTTAGCATCCTCAAGTGAACACTTGTCTCCATTGTGAATGGTATCTTTTGGCCGTGAGATCTCCGCTTGTAGCTATTTATATATGTCAGCTGAGCAACTGTCTGACATTGAACATGAGTCTCCTGTCTTGCCAGTAGTTCAGTGTACTAGTCACAGACTCTCATGATGAGAGCGTGTGACTAGTGAAGCTGGTGTCGAAGTAGTGCCGTGGAGTTGACGATCTGCAGGAAGGTCTGTTGGATGGCGTTGCTGAGTCGTGTGTAGAGCTTCAGACTGGTGAGGAGGTCGTCGTCTGTCCGGCCTGATGGCCTCACAGTCACCTGTCTGTCACTGCTCAAGGTCGCTTTTGAACACACGATGTCTGAAACACAATGAATGAAACAAAGTCAACAGGAGAGTGAGTGAGTTAGTTTATTTGGTAAAAGATTATAATACACTGTACATATAAATATCATATTTACCGAGGATAGACACATTAATGCACACAATAGCACATTTGTTTCCAATGTGGTCCTCCAAAAAAATACTAAGAATGAATTTAAGAAAATAAAAAATAAATACATAAATAAATAAACAAGTAATACAATAATTAAAATGTAAATATTTTCAAAGACAGGTAAACAAATGTCATCAATAAGACAATGTGCTAACATAAAAGGTGCTCTATTAAAATATAATAACATGCTAGTACGTAGTAAGATTAAATTAACAAAAATGTATTTAAAATGCCACTTTAAGATGATAATTCGTCAGCCATCAATCTGCTGTATAATAGGGTCGTTACCTTTTTTCTAAAACTGTTTTTGACTTGACATGGCTTTATTTCAGTAGGCAGTTTGCAGGTTAATCTCACTTCTTGATAGTTGACATAGGGACAAAGTTCTGCTGTTGTACGTGACAGGCACACGATGTATGATCAACCACCACGTATCTTTGATAGTTAAAACCTTGTTAAATATAACCAACCATTGCTTTGCCTGAAACACTTACGAGTTGCAAGCGCCTTCATTCTAGAGGATGTGTACTTTGACAACAGTGCACAAAAAATGACAGAATGTCTGTGACGTAGACACTTTGTAACAGCTCCCCAGTCCGTGCCAGGTTGGCAATGCCCGTGAGGTGGACACATTGTAACAACTCACCAGTCCCTGCGAGGTTGGCAATGCCCGTGAGGTAGACACATTGTAACAACTCACCAGTCCTTGCCAGGTTGGCAATGCCCGTGAGGTAGACACATTGTAACAACTCACCAGTCCCTGCGAAGTTGGCAATGCCCGTGAGGTAGACACATTGTAACAACTCACCAGTCCTTGCCAGGTTGGCAATGCCCGTGAGGTAGACACATTGTAACAACTCACCAGTCCTTGCCAGGTTGGCAATGCCCGTGAGGTAGACACATTGTAACAACTCACCAGTCCTTGCCAGGTTGGCAATGCCCGTGAGGTAGACACATTGTAACAACTCACCAGTCCTTGCCAGGTTGGCAATGCCCGTGAGGTAGACACATTGTAACAACTCACCAGTCCTTGCCAGGTTGGCAATGCCCGTGAGGTAGACACATTGTAACAACTCACCAGTCCTTGCCAGGTTGGCAATGCCCGTGAAGTAGATACATTGTAACAACTCACCAGTCCCTGCGAGGTTGGCAATGCCCGTGAGGTGTGAGGTACAGACTCGCCCCAGCTGTAGCAGTAGGAGAACAATGTCCTCACACAGTGGTGGGAAGGCCTGGCTGATACGAGGTAGGGTCGGCAAGGTCGCGAGGAAGAAGTGAGGTCGCGTGTCACTCGACAACACTGCAACCATAATACCCTCACTTATTTTCACAAATTGTCACAAACATTGTGGTAATGAAGTGGAATCACATAAACTTAATTTCTACAAAATATCCTAGGTAAATCTCAGCTTGGTATTATTTATAATTATATATTAATATATTATTAACTTTATGTTAAAAAGCTGGTTAGATTAATCTTAACTCGACCAATTAAGTTCACTTCATATAAATCCATTGTAAAGCTGTGTTTAATATATTCATTACTGCCAGTGGTAATAATAATGAAACAGTAAAGAGTGGGTTAAATTAAGCTCAAGTAGACTAATTAAACTATGCATCTATTGTTCAAAACATAATGTATCACTCGTAGCTATATGAGTAAAAGATTATAACAAAAAATTACGTTGTTAGTTACACTCAAATTAAAATAACAAATTATTATTAATAAGTAAAATATTAATGTAGACATTATTAGAATAATAAGTTATTACTTGTCAACTGAAAAATTATAAAATATACAGTGCTATGCAACATACACTGAGACATATTTAGCCAGATATAAATACAAAGTGAACTTGCAAATTGGATCACATATCTCAGCAGTGAAACATGTGTGCATTCAGACAGCAAAGCTGATTAAAATACAATTATCATATTTCATGTCATATTCCAATTAAGCTCACTTAAATTAGACCATTATACCTGCAAAATGTCTACACAATATGTCCCGTCTAGACAGCTTAGTTCTGCATGCCACAGTAAGGGTTGATCAGAACTATATATTTACTGTCGGCTGACAGTGAAGTCGAGAAAATAATGTGGACTGTGTAGCACAAGAGATCAACATGGTCTACTAAAGGACTGGTGGTGCCACCATGTGGCTAAACTATTTATGAAATCTACACTGATCTGCTTAGTTGACATCACATTACCATCCAACATGGTTTACCTCTACCTATGTGCCTGACCTTACTTTACCTAATTGTCTGACTTCACAGTACCCACCTATTTAGTTGACCCCACATGACCTACATGGCTGACCTACTGACCTACCTGTGAGCAGCGTTGCCATGACGCTGACCGCCAACTTGGCGACACTGAGAGACTTGGGTAGTGCATACTGCAGACTCAGGTGTGACACTAGTTGTACTGCAAAGATCTACAACACACACATCACAGACTCAGGTGTGACACTAGTTGTACTGCAAAGATCTACAACACACACATCACAGACTCAGGCGTGACACTAGTTGTACTGCAAAGATCTACAACACACACATCACAGACTCAGGTGTGTCACCAGTTGTACTGCAAAGATCTACAACACACACATCACAGACTCAGGTGTGACACTAGTTGTACTGCAAAGATCTACAACACACACATCACAGGCTCAGGTGTGACACCAGTTGTACTGCAAAGATCTACAACACACACACACATCACAGACTCAGGCGTGACACCAGTTGTACTGCAAAGATCTACAACACACACATCACAGACTCAGGTGTGACACTAGTTGCACTGCAAAGATCTACAACACACACATCACAGACTCAGGTGTGTCACCAGTTGTACTGCAAAGATCTACAACACACACATCACAGACTCAGGTGTGACACTAGTTGTACTGCAAAGATCTACAACACACACATCACAGGCTCAGGTGTGACACCAGTTGTACTGCAAAGATCTACAACACACACACACATCACAGACTCAGGCGTGACACCAGTTGTACTGCAAAGATCTACAACACACACATCACAGACTCAGGTGTGTCACCAGTTGTACTGCAAAGATCTACAACACACACATCACACTCAGGTGTGTCACCAGTTGTACTGCAAAGATCTACAACACACACATCACAGACTCAGGTGTGACACTAGTTGTACTGCAAAGATCTACAACACACACATCACAGACTCAGGTGTGACACCCGTTGTACTGCAAAGATCTACAACACACACATCACAGACTCAGGTGTGACACTAGTTGTACTGCAAAGATCTACAACACACACATCACAGACTCAGGTGTGACACTAGTTGTACTGCAAAGATCTACAACACACACATCACAGACTCAGGTGTGTCACCAGTTGTACTGCAAAGATCTACAACACACACATCACACTCAGGTGTGTCACCAGTTGTACTGCAAAGATCTACAACACACACATCACAGACTCAGGTGTGACACCAGTTGTACTGCAAAGATCTACAACACACACATCACAGACTCAGGTGTGACACTAGTTGTACTGCAAAGATCTACAACACACACGTCACAGACTCAGGTGTGACACCAGTTGTACTGCAAAGATCTACAACACACACACACATCACAGACTCAGGTGTGACACTAGTTGTACTGCAAAGATCTACAACACACACATCACAGACTCAGGTGTGACACTAGTTGTACTGCAAAGATCTACAACACACACGTCACAGACTCAGGTGTGACACCAGTTGTACTGCAAAGATCTACAACACACACATCACAGACTCAGGAGTGACACCAGTTGTACTGCAAAGATCTACAACACACACACACACACACATCACAGACTCAGGAGTGACATCACTTGTATTGCAAAGATGTAAAACACACACACTGAACACTGACTGTCAGTAATGTTGACTAATGCTCAAATTGTTTATCTAAGCTTATGTTTGTTCATAACAACACAAAGAACCATGTAGTTGAGCAGTTGCTGGTCGTTTGCCTGATTCTTTGTGTTTATGATTTTTGACAAATTGGGAAATGAATATTATTACTACATGTATTATAAGTATAACACCTTTGAGGTGCACCAAATTGGTGGTTATCAAACACCAGAAACCTACAGATGGACCCCCGTTGGACCCCCGACAGTATCAGAACAGAACTTCCAAATAAACCCCTTGTCAACTAGAGCTTCAGACACTTGAGGTCGGGTCAAATAAAACACTCGCTGTTAAGAGGCAGGTGTGTATAATAATTATGTATTATAGGTGGGAACAAGTATTGGGGTGGGTTGGGGTGGCGTAAGGGGCATATCTTAGGGTGGGGTGTATTACGGGTGACGGCATGTATTATGGGTGGCGTAGGATGTATTTTATGAGACTAATTAAATAACTGTTTTCCCATTTACAAACCAATTAATACAGTGATGAATGCTTCTAACCAAGACACACAAAAGTAAGTCAACAAATCAATTGAACAATGCAGTGTGTCGTGTGACATTACAATTACATATTTCTGTAACTACTGAAGTGGGTTGGAGCTCAGAGGTGACTGTTACTACGACCGAGTCTGGTCAGTATAAGGAGGTGGTTGGTCGTAGGTTTCAGTTTTATTTAATGTTGTGTTGTAAGACTATAATAAACATATTGAACAATAAAACTGTCAAAAACACCATTTGTTGCCAACTCCCCATAATGCAGGATACAGGCAGTGCCTATTAACAGACAAACTTCACATAAACTATGTGAATTTGCATTGGTGAATTAGTTTAGTTATTGAACAAATACACAGCCATGTTTAAACTTCTGGCAACATTTTGCAGCCACAAACGTCCGTTCTCACATGTATTCACCAAATAAAGATTACTATTAACAACAATTTATTTCCGACCTTGTCAGAGCCCACATTTAGCCGTGTGTGATTTCACGCCAGGCCTGATTTATTCATAGGTGACTGGTAGCAGAAAAAGGAATCCATTTGGCTGTGGTATTGACACAGTGAGCATATACAAACAAGACACTACAGCAAGTCTGTGGAATACACACACACACTGGTGCTTTCATAAAAGACACAGGAACACAGTGTATGTTTGACGGTGTCATGGCCACAGCCTTGTGCTTGACCAACAGACTTGACCAGCACTAGTGGACAACACCCCACATGTATGTCCTGGTGGGGAACCCACCCGCATTTAGGTGTATCGTCTGTGCCAAATATTTGCCCTTGAAGGTGGGTCGACAGCAATTGTAAGGTCTGGGTTCACAGAGTATGTCATGACACAAGTGTTCTTGGACAGACTGGACACAGGGGTGGACACTGGTATGGACACACCTGGACAGGTGATTGTGGACAGGTATGTATATAATATCAATACATATACGAATATGTCTTTCAGTTTATTTATGAAATATTACTCTATGTAAACTGGAGCAATGTAAAGTGTTCTATGTTACTTTATATAAACTGGAGCAATGTAAAGTGTTCTATATTATACACTCTGTATAATCTGGAGCAACGTAAAGTGTTCTATATTACTTTATATAAACCGGACCAATTTAGTATTGTATATTTTGTTGAGCTTCTATCTAGTTATATAAAAAATATTAAAATATTATGACATTAAATCACGAACACCATGTATTTGCTAAAATGTAACAAAACATAAAACATCACAACATAAATGATTATTTTAGGATTGCAGGATTCAGAGATGAAAGCTAACGCAAGGTAAACAGAACTGTGTGTGTCAGTGCCTCTAGTGAGCAACGCATGAACTAGAGAAGTTGCGAGACAGCCAAAGATGAGCGACGGGTACGAGATGAAAGATTTACACAGAAGTCTACTCATAAAAAGTCGCGTCTACCTACTGCATAACATTCGACCTACTGACCTACTTTGGGGAAATCTCATTGGCTGGCAGATTCTGTCTACAGATATGGTCGAAACGATTCGGGTAGGCAGAAATACACAAGAAATGTTTCCTATATTCAAAGAAAATAGACTTTTATTTATTATACAAATGTGAAATATTTTTGGAATATAATTTGTCACTACACATACTATCTGAAGTTTGTTTGTAATATTACCTGCTTGGATCAGTGTTGTGAGTGACTGCAACGCCGGCAAAAACAACGTTAATCATTAGATATAATTACTTTAACGATTTGTCAAATAAATCAAAACAATTGGTACACTACTGATTCAATGTACATCTTGACATGTTGGTCAGACAGTGTATCACGGGCCATTATAGATACAAGAAGATGTGCCCTGAATCAGTAGTTCACCAATTGATTTGATATATTTGACAAATGGTTAAATTAATTATATGTAATGATTAATTTTATAATGTTCTTTTTTGCTGGTGTTGCAGTCAGAACATAGTGTGGGCCCTGCCGGAGGGTCATGTCCCAGGGAGACATTACTACCCCTCTACCCTCTTATAGGCGGTTTAAGGTGTGAAAATGGTTAGATTTCGGGATGGGTGTAGGGTTAGACTGCATGCGAAGGGAAGGGTTAGGTTGATGGTACATTTGACCAAGTCACATCAGCTATTTACTCTAATAACTACATATTTGGACACTTATGAGTTTAGATATCGTAAACAATTTACACAGATTATTATTGCATAAACTGTACACTTTCAAACACCCATTATCTTTGTGTATGAATTATTCAGTATATAATGGAATACGGTTTTGGACACCAAAACTAATGTTCAGCAGGCACTCTGCAATGGCTCCTGCTACACTGACAAACTGTCTGACTGTGAGACACTTTGTTACAACAGAGCGAGAAGACAAGTCGAGAGACAGTGGCTGCTCTGTTGGACATTCTTCCCACCAGGGGGCCTACAGCCTTCGATGCATTCTGCGAGGCACTCATCCAGTGCGACCACACACACGTTGCCGAATACCTCAAGGTCACGGAAGGTCAGCATTGATATGCACCGACATCTTCTGTGCACTTACACTACACCCCCAGTGGCTGCTTCAAGTCTCTCCACCAGTTCAGTTAATTCACAGCAACTTTCTTAACACGTACTGAATAAATTATTACTATTCTCTACTGGTTGTCTCTTTTAAACCTTCATGTTTCGTGATTTGTAATTAGTTAATTCAAATTACTTATTCTGCTCTCCATATATCACTGTTTATGTCTTTTGTTTAATGTGAGATGTACTTTTATTAAGTATATCATTTAATTTAGCCTAGTGATGCCTATTTTCCTACCCATAATGTCTTTTAAAATATGCATTTCTATGGAATAATGACATGTATTAAAAACTTATCCAATACTTTTATATGCATTTCCTATATATGTATCTAATGTAACGGAAACTCTCACATGTTTGCAAGGTCTAAAATATATTGTATTATGTAACTATTCAAACTCCACCCACCAGAAATAGATCTTGAACAGGAGATATAGTTTTGTAAGACATCAGCCACCATGCTGCCCTGTTGTGATATCCACAACTAAGAGGATATGGTTGCCAAGATATCATTCATCACGGTGCCTGGTTGTGATATCCACAACTAAGAGGATATGGTTGCCAAGATATCATTCATCATGGTGCCTGGTTGTGATATCCAAAACTGAGGGAACATGATGCCAATATATTACCCACCATGTTGTCTGACTGTGATACAGGGTGCATCCACAACTGAGGGGATATGGTTGTAAAGATATCATCCACCATACTGCCCAGTTCCGATATCCACACCTGTGTGCATCGCTGATAGGTGGAGCCACTGTAGCAACTTATTTTCCCTGTGACATATGACAATGACCAGACCATCTGCCATCCCATAAAATCAGACTACCTGCCATCCAATGTAATGCCATAAGTATGAAATAAATAACTAGTAAAATAGCAAACATTTCCCTGGAGCAATTCAAACCAAACGCCGCTTGAGCTTACAGATGGAGACGCTTGAACATAACGGTGGCCAAAGATGTTCAAATTTGAAAAAGTATTTAAAAAATAGTGTGGCACAAAATCATGATCACACATCCTGTAAATGAGTGTACTTATGTTAGGGCAGTGGTTGCTCAAACATTTCCCCCCTAAAATAACCCCCTGACCTGACCCCCTGCCTCTACTTGCAGCCACTGAACACTTCCGGCGAGACATCACCCCCAACTGCAGTGACCTCTCGGACCGCACGCTTGACCGGTTCATCTCCGCCTTCCGCCGTCACACGCCCATCCTGCAACGCTTCACCGAGCGCAAGTTTGAGATGATCCTACGAGAGCAGGACTCGGAGCTGGAGCAGAAGGACGAGCAGCTGGAGCAGGCGGCTCAGGAGCGGCTCCTCCTGGAGCTGGAGGTGAGCAAACTGCGGAACTTTGTGAGCGAGTGCACTCAGACGACGGAGACACTGGCCACGGAGCTGCGGGGACACGTCCTGTCTGAGCGATTTGTCACCGACGAGATCAGCAATCTGGAGACGCTCCAGTCACACCTGCGGGGGGTGGACGGGTGTCAACAGATGTGTGGTTTCTATGGCAACATGCAGGTGTTGTTGAACTACCTGCTGCGGTCGACGGGGAAGGGGAGTCGCGAGAACCCACGGGAGAGACACGGGGATGATAGGCATCAAGACACCCCAAGGGGAAGACACAAGGAAGACACACATTGGGACACCCAAGGGGGAAGAGAACAGACCGTACAGGAGAAACTACAGCAACTGACAGACGATATTGTGTGGCTCATCGACGATTGGTCAGACCGCGACGGATGCAGTCAGACGCTGCGTGTGCGACTAGACGAGGTGTTTGAGAGACTTGGTGACGTCACGGCTGACGTACAACAGCTCCAGCAGAGACTGACACAGAGCGTGAGACAGCGGTCGACGGGGAAGGGGCATCACGTGAACCCACAGGAGCGACGAGGGGAAGACAGGCAGCGGGACACCCAAGAGGGAAGAGAACAGACCGTACAGGAGAAACTACAGCAACTGGCAGACGACATTGTGTGGCTCATTGACGACTGCTCAGATCGTGACGAACACAGTCAGGTGCTTGAGAGACTTGGTGACGTCACAGCCGACGTACAACAGCTGCAGCAGAGACTGAGACAGAACATGAGACAGCGGAGACGCTTCGAGCGGGAGACGCTCTCCCTCGTCCACAGTGTCCAGGAGCTGCAGCGAGTTCAGCGGGAGGTCAGCGAGAAACAGCGCCACCTGGTGGAGTTGAGCGAGCAGCGGCAGACGATGAAGCGAAAGACGAAACACCACCGTAAGCAGCTACAGGAGACGGAGCAGACGATGACGGCGAAACACGCGGAGCTGACGCGGCTCCAGGACACGCTCGCGGAGCGCTTGCGTTCGGCCGACCGGAGCATGCAGGTGTTGCTCCAGCTGCTGCCCGACCTCCAGGATGAGGTCAGTGACGTGACCTTGACCTCTGAGGCAACATCGTTGCTGGGCAGCAGAACAGTTACACAGATGTCTGTAGTTTCCAACCCAGAGAGACAAGAAATGTCGATAATGAACCAGACAAGTAAACCTGGTCTACCCAAGCTTGAAACTACTGATGCGGAGTTAGACATAGACCACGAAAATTATCTCAAATTCAATACACTGGAGGAAAAACACGGCAAGTCACAAGTAAAGGCTTCAAAGCTCACAACAACGAATAATAAAAAAACTGACGTAACATTAACATCATCAGAGATAGATCGGTGGCTGGCAGAACAACAATCAAAGACTCCCCTACAAGACTTAGCCAAAAAAAACTCATTGAAGTCAAAACAAGCCAGGCAAGTCATATCTAAGGTAGATCCAGATGAGGCAAAGACTGGTCGGAAAGTTGTGGCCAAAACAGAGCCATGTGAGGCAAAGTCCACCAGGAAAACCAAGGAATATGCGCATAAGGCAGAGTCTGACGTTCAAGTCATCGAGAAACCACATTCAAAGGAGGCAACGTCTGTAGGTCAGGTCATGGCCAAGGCTGAGCCACAAGAGGCAAAGTCTGCTGAACATGTGATGACAAAGAGACATGCTGAGAGAGAGATAACCGTAAATGTGTCACCGACAATAACACATCATGATGACACAATGACTATAAAACCCCAACGGCCACAACCCCCTGCCATAACCCCCCAACCCCCTGTCCCAACCCCACATAACAACACTCACCAACCACTATCTACCCGTGACCTACGACCTGCTAACTACAGGACTGAGACAGTGGACAATGATGGTGACGATGGAGGAGAGACCAACGACAGGCTGGAGACGGGAACAAGACCAGGAAGAAGCAGTCAGTCTCTCCACGCAGTCTCCACTGGTCTCTCCACACACAAGACAAGGTCACTGAAGACGACCTCAACTAAACACTCTCCACTAGAGGACAGCACTGGTGATGCCACGCATAATAAGGTAGTCCACAGACGCCACCTGTCTCGGCAGACATTGCCGGCGAACAAAATACAACTGCGAATGCCAAGTCAATGACAGTGCGTCCTTAACATGAATAAAGTCAAACTGTTTAATTCTTTATTGTTATCGTTGCTATGTCATTTATATTTGACAGAAAGTTTCAGTTTAACATAACAATACATATTATCCCATCTCTAGTATTATGGTGCACAGTCTACATGTCATTTAACGAAAAAGTTACTTAATTTACATTATAGACATTCTGGCCTTGTCTATAAAATTATATATATATATATATATATATATATATATATATATATATATATATATATATAAAGAGACTGAGTGTATTACCTGCTTGTAAAGTGATAGCACACAGGTTGTGTGTGTTACCAGTTTGTACAGAGACTGCATGTTTGGTATGTGTTGCCTGTTTGCATAGAGACTGAGTGTGTTACCTGTTAGTAGAGACACCAACCTGTTGGTTCAGAGACTGTGTGTGACTTGTTTGTATAGAGACTGTCTCTTCAGACACTGTGTGTTATCAGTTTTGTAGAAAGACTGCGTGTGTTGCCTGTTGTACAGAGACTGTGCGTGTTACCTGTTTGTACAGAACACTGTGTATTACCTTTTTGTACAGAGACTGTGTATGTTACCTGTTGTACAGAGACTATGTGTGTTACCTGTTGTACAGAGACTGTATATGTTACCTGTTGTACAGTACAGATACTGTAGATGTTACCTATTGTACAGAGACTGTGTGTGTTACCTGTTGTATAGAGACTGTGTGTGTTACCTGTTGTATAGAGACTGTAGATGTCACCTGTTGTACAGAGACTGTGTATGTTACCTGTTGTACAGAGACTGTGTATGCTATCTGTTGTACAGAAACGGTGTGTGTTACCTATTGTACAGATACTGTATAAGTTACCTGTTGTACAGAGATTGTGTATGTTATCTGTTGTACATAGACTGTATATGTCACCTGTTGTACAGACACTGTAGATGTCACCTGTTGTACAGAGACTGTGTATGTTACCTGTTGTACAGAGACTGTAGATGTCACCTGTTGTACAGAGACTGTAGATGTTACCTGTTGTACAGAGACTGTATATGTCACCTGTTGTACAGACACTGTAGATGTCACCTGTTGTACAGAGACTGTGTATGTTACCTGTTGTACAGAGACTGTAGATGTCACCTGTTGTACAGAGACTGTATATGTCACCTGTTGTACAGAGACTGTATATGTCACCTGTTGTACAGAGACTGTATATGTCACCTGTTGTACAGAGACTGTGTATGTTATCTGTTGTACAGAGACTGTAGATGTCACCTGTTGTACAGAGACTGTGTATGTTACCTGTTGTACAGAGACTGTGTATGCTATCTGTTGTACAGAAACGGTGTGTGTTACCTATTGTACAGATACTGTATAAGTTACCTGTTGTACAGAGATTGTGTATGTTATCTGTTGTACAGAGACTGTATATGTCACCTGTTGTACAGAGACTGTAGATGTCACCTGTTGTACAGAGACTGTGTATGTTACCTGTTGTACAGAGACTGTAGATGTCACCTGTTGTACAGAGACTGTATGTGTTACCTGTTGTACAGAGACTGTAGATGTTACCTGTTGTACAGAGACTGTAGATGTTACCTGTTGTACAGAGACTGTATGTGTTACCTGTTTGCCGAGGTTTGGTTGACTGATGAGCTCAGGGATGAAGTCGAGACAGATGTGCATGGAGGGGATGCCCGCTACGGAGGCTGGCAGTAGGGCACTGGGGTAGCACTGAAAGCACAGCACACTCAGGATGACATACAAATACAACACTGCTTCAGAAGAGGCAGAATAAACAATTTAATGTAGTCATTTAAGCAGTGAAAACAGTTAGACATTAAACTTCTGCAAGTTTTAAAACTATTTCTAACATATAGTGGATCTCTCAGTACTAAGGTAAACATTAGAACGGGGCAAAAGTTAATCGAATGGCAAGGTGACCTGAATGGAAAGGTAACCATGTGACCTGAATTGAAAGGTGACCATGTGACCTGAATGGAAAAGTAACCATGTGACCTGAATTGAAAGGTGACCATGTGACCTGAATAGAAAGGTGACCATGTGACCTGAATATAAAGGTGACCATGTGACCTGAATGGTAAGGTACACTTACACTGGTCAAATAAATGGACTTTTGGTCTGAATGCATCACCACAAACTTGTTGAAAGAATAAATAACAATGTATAAAATGTGACAAAAAACACAATTTCGTTGGAACACAACAAATACAATACGGGCACAAGTTGAAGAAGATAGTCTCACCTGGAAGTGAACGAGCTTCACAAGGCCAGGGTTCGCAATGAACATCTGGTGGAGGTGGGAGCACACGACCCCCTGAACCTCACGGAGGTCACACAACAACCCACAGTCACCCTGGAACACAACAACACATGTCACCCTGGAACACAACAACACATGTCACCCTGGAACACAACAACACGTGTCACCCTGGAACACAACAACACATGTCACCCTGGAACACAACAAAACACGTCACCCTGGAACACAACAACACATGTCACCCTGGAACACAACAACACATGTCACCCTGGAACACAACAACACATGTCACCCTGGAACACAACAACACATGTCACCCTGGAACACAACAACACGTGTCACCCTGGAACACAACAACACGTGTCACCCTGGAACACAACAACACATCTCACCCTGGAACACAACAACACATGTCACCCTGGAACACAACAACACGTGTCACCCTGGAACACAACAACACGTGTCACCCTGGAACACAACAACACACCTCACCTTGGAACACAACAACACATGTCACCCTGGAACACAACAAAACACGTCACCCTGGAACACAACAACACATGTCACCCTGGAACACAACAACACATGTCACCCTGGAACACAACAACACATGTCACCCTGGAACACAACAACACGTGTCACCCTGGAACACAACAACACGTGTCACCCTGGAACACAACAACACGTGTCACCCTGGAACACAACAACACATCTCACCCTGGAACACAACAACACATGTCACCTTGGAACACAACAACAAATGTCACCCTGGAACACAACAACACATGTCACCCTGGAACACAACAACACATGTCACCCTGGAACACAACAAAACATGTCACCCTGGAACACAACAACACACGTTACCCTGGAACACAACAAAACACGTCACCCTGGAACACCACAACACATGTCACCCTGGAACACAACAACATGTGTCACCCTGGAACACAACAACACATGTCACCCTGGAGAAAAAAAACATGTCACCCTGGAACACAACAACACATGTCACCCTGGAACACATGTCACCATGGAACACACAACACATGTCACCCTGGAACACACAACACATGTCACCCTGGAACACAACAACACATGTCACCCTGGAAAACAACAAAACACAGTCACACACAATAACGTGTTACTGCAAAGGAAGTATTCAGCAGCACAATTGTGGATTATCTTCATGTGACAGGGTGACCATAACTGATTACGTCAGTACCAACCTTCCTGTGCCTCCAGCACATCCATTGAAAAAAATCCTTTTAACGTCAGCCATTAAAATCACCCATGAGGATTGAGGAGTGTGGTCGGCCTCCAATCTCATGATATCATTTTGGGTCATTTCAACCACACACAGCTCATATGACATGCAATGTTTAGGAAGCGAGTTGGTCATTGTATTGGTAGACATTTCTCCATTAGTATCCATATTAACTATTAACCCACCTTGTCTGTGTGTGTCGTGGGTAGACAACTCTCCAGTAGTATCTGTACAGCAGCACTCTCCTGGGCGGCTATGAGTGCGTTCTTGAGCTCATCGCGGTCGTGTGGCTGAACTGAAGCCTGAGGCCCAGTGTCAGGCTGAAGACTGGTCTGAGGACAAGACATAGGAACATGTCACTGAGGACAAGACATAGGAACATGTCACTGAGGACAAGACATAGGATCATGACACTGAGGACAAGACATAGGAACATGTCACTGAGGACAAGACATAGGAACATGTCACTGAGGACAACACATAGGAACATGTCACTGAGGACAAGACATAGGAACATGACACTGAGGACAAGACATAGGAACATGTCACTGAGGACAAGACATAGGAACATGACACTGAGGACAAGACATAGGAACATGTCACTGAGGACAAGACATAGGAACATGTCACTGAGGACAACACATAGGAACATGTCACTGAGGACAAGACATAGGAACATGACACTGAGGACAAGACATAGGAACATGTCACTGAGGACAACACATAGGAACATGTCACTGAGGACAAGACATATGAACATGACACTGAGGACAAGACATAGGAACATGTCACTGAGGACAAGACATAGGAACATGTCACTGAGGACAAGACATAGGAACATGTCACTGAGGACAAGACATAGGAACATGTCACTGAGGACAAGACATAGGAACATGTCACTGAGGACAAGACATAGGAACATGTCACTGAGGACAAGATATAGGAACATGTCACTGAGGACAAGACATAGGAACATGTCACTGAGGACAAGACATAGGAACATGTCACTGAGGACAGGACATAGGAACATGTCACTGAGGACAAGACATAGGAACATGTCACTGAGGACAAGACATAGGAACATGTCACTGAGGACAAGACATAGGAACATGACACTGAGGACAAGACATAGGAACATGTCACTGAGGACAAGACATAGGAACATGTCACTGAGGACAAGACATAGGAACATGTCACTGAGGACAAGACATAGGAACATGACACTGAGGACAAGACATAGGAACATGTCACTGAGGACAACACATAGGAACATGTCACTGAGGACAAGACATAGGAACATGACACTGAGGACAAGACATAGGAACATGTCACTGAGGACAAGACATAGGAACATGTCACTGAGGACAAGACATAGGAACATGTCACTGAGGACAAGACATAGGAACATGACACTGAGGACAAGACATAGGAACATGTCACTGAGGACAAGACATAGGAACATGTCACTGAGGACAAGACATAGGAACATGTCACTGAGGACAAGACATAGGAACATGTCACTGAGGACAACACATAGGAACATGTCACTGAGGACAAGACATAGGAACATGTCACTGAGGACAACACATAGGAACATGTCACTGAGGACAGGACATAGGAACATGTCACTGAGGACAACACATAGGAACATGTCACTGAGGACAGGACATAGGAACATGTCACTGAGGACAAGACATAGGAACATGTCACTGAGGACAAGACATAGGAACATGTCACTGAGGACAACACATAGGAACATGTCACTGAGGACAAGACATAGGAACATGTCACTGAGGACAACACATAGGAACATGTCACTGAGGACAAGACATAGGAACATGACACTGAGGACAAGACATAGGAACATGTCACTGAGGACAAGACATAGGAATATGTCACTGAGGACAGGACATAGGAACATGTCACTGAGGACAAGACATAGGAATATGTCACTGAGGACAAGACATAGGAATATGTCACTGAGGACAGGACATAGGAACATGTCACTGAGGACAGGACATAGGAACATGTCACTGAGGACAGGACATAGGAACATGTCACTGAGGACAGGACATAGGAACATGTCACTGAGGACAAGACATAGGAACATGTCACTGAGGACAAGACATAGGAACATGTCACTGAGGACAGGACATAGGAACATGTCACTGAGGACAAGACATAGGAATATGTCACTGAGGACAGGACATAGGAACATGTCACTGAGGACAGGACATAGGAACATGTCACTGAGGACAGGACATAGGAACATGTCACTGAGGACAAGACATAGGAACATGTCACTGAGGACAAGACATAGGAACATGTCACTGAGGACAAGACATAGGAACATGTCACTGAGGACAGGACATAGGAACATGTCACTGAGGACAAGACATAGGAACATGTCACTGAGGACAGGACATAGGAACATGTCACTGAGGACAAGACATAGGAACATGTCACTGAGGACAAGACATAGGAACATGTCACTGAGGACAAGACATAGGAACATGTCACTGAGGACAAGACTATTCAAGACTTTTCAAGGCTATTTGAAAAAGAAATTCAAGACTGTTTTAACAACATATGTACTTTTTAGCGCAGTAAATTAAGTTAACATTAAAAAATTTACTCAACTAAGAAAACAATGACGCCAACCACAATGAAATGCCGATTGCCCAATGTGCACGAGTTATTTTTGTGCATAGGCTTTTCCTTTTCTGGCTGTTATTCGTCACAACAATTGAGTCAAAACACTATTTTATTGACCACAATTAAATTCAAGACTTTTTAAGACTACTTTGTAAAATTCAACGATTTCAAGGCCTAGAATTTGGTCCAATCAAATTCAAGGCTTTTCAAGACTTTCAAGGCCCCATACGGACCCTGGTTACACGTCCCCCAAAATTTGGCCTACTGACATCAAGATGATGTACTGAAGTAGATGATGAGTGAGTTACCTGTGCGTGGGAAGCGAGGTGGGAGCGGGAGGCTTGGAGGAACCCTTCCAGCACCCTCAGGGTCATCTCCAGCAGGGGAGCACACCTGTGGGAGGAGATATCACACCATGGGCTGTTTCACAAACACTCTTAACAGCTCATTGGCTTTTGCTCTTTAAAGTTGGTTTTCATCGTCATGATTAGATTTTCCTCTTTAAAATAGATTTACTCTTAACAGTGATATTGTACAGTGAAACCAAACATGGTCAAGGCCTTAGTACATACGCACACACGCACGCATGCACACATGCACAAACACACACACACACACATATACACAGGCACACACGCATACACACAGGCACACACATACACACACACAAACACACAAACACACACATGCACACGCACACAAACACACACGCACACAAACACACACACACACACCAACACAATTAAACTGCCAGGTAAAATGCAGAAATAAAATATGCTGTTGCTGTTGTATATATACTCAGTATGGATTGACGTAAATACTCAGTGTGGATTTACTTAAATACTTAGTATAGACTGGCGTGAATACTTAATATTGGCTGACTTTAATACTCAGTATACAGACCTGAATACTCTGTCATCACATCGTAGTACAGTGAGGGGGTCAAGGGTCAGGTCATCCTCTGTGTACGCTGTCGCACTGAACCCTCCGTTGACAGGTCTAAGGGCATTCACTGTCATCACTCGCAACCTACAAACGTGAAATATTCACCATCTACATTCTGAAAAATAGGTCCTAAAACTTATTCAAAAATTAAGTAAAATTATTTTAGTTAGATTTTATAGAAAAAAGCTTGGACATCGCGAGTATTTATTGTAATATTTTGTAAGGTATCAACAATAAATTTTCAAAATTTGCAAATATCCATACAATAAACAACTACATACAGCTTGAGGACGTAACTGCAAATGAAATATAAATTTAATAATATTATGGTGTCATAATTAATAATATTAATGTAGTATACAATACATGTATTTTCATTCAAATACTGTTTTACTTGTTAACTGTACCTTTCAGAAAAGCTTGGGATAAAATAAACAAGAAATTTAGCATGATAATGATAAAATATAAATATATATATATACATATATATATATACATATTATATAAAATATTATAATTAATATTATGATAATGATAAAATAATAAAATACAAGTAAACACCAGAGAGAGAGAGACACTCACTTTCGTGGCATTAGGACATGTAGTTTCAGCCAGATGTCGTGCACTAGTTGTAGGACACGTCTCGGCACTCGACTACACCCGCCACTAGGGGGCAGTAGTGAGGGCAGACATGACACGATTGTCTCTGCGTATGGCAATGTTTGGACGGGACTGAGCATGCTCAGTTGCTGCAGGAGTAGAACGGCCAGACTGGTCTGTTCTGTGAGACGATCCAGGGCTGAGGAAGACCAGGAACTGTTTACTTCACCACACACACAACGACTGATACAGAGAAAGTTCTTATATAGCGCAGTACCCAATCGACAGGATTGTTAAAAGTGCTGGAAAATTAATTATATTTTACTCCATAGCAGACCTGTTCAGTCAGTTGCTCTGGGAAGTGATGATTTTGTTAGTGCAATTATTGTACCAAGATGTTTATACACAAATATACGCCTTTATCTATAGCCAGGTGTACATTCATAATCCAGAGTGAACTGAAGGAATGTGATTAAAGTGACATGAATGAACTTGCCCAAAATTAGATGACTCAGGTGTACTGTAAAGTTCTCAAAACAAATATTTTGCACAACCTGACCAGTTCAGTTCACGGTCAGGCATTGGTTTCAGACAGTCACTGTGCTGTCAGTCAGTATGTTATAAACAGATAACATACTGTGTAGTAATTTTCTGTTGAATGCCTGAACCATGACGTAGCGGCACAAGTCACGGTCTGTCGCACTCACCCTGCTGGAGACTGGCCACGGAGCAGGCTGACCGACTGGACTGACAGACTGTAGACGGCAGCGTCATCCGCTCCTCATCCAGACAGTCCTCAACCAGACACAGGTGGGGGTAGTGGGTCGCCAGCAGCCTGCACATGACTCACACGTTTAACACATGACTCACACCCTGAACACATGACTCATACACTAAACACATGACTCACACACTTAACACCTGCCTCACACACTTAACCCATGACTCACACCACTTAACACATGAGTCACACACTTAACACATGTGTCACACACTTAACACGTGACTCACACACTTAACACACAACTCACACATTTAACACACGACTCACACACTTAACACACAACTCACACCTTTAACACATGACTCACACCTTTAACACATGACTCACACACTTAACACATGACTCACACAGTTAACAAATGACTCACACACTTAACACATGACTCACACAGTTAACACGACTCACACACGTAACCCATGACTCACACACTTAACCCATGATGCACACACCTTAACAGGACAGCCTGCATGTGACTCACAAACCTAAAACATGACTCACACTCTTTATCCTAGGACACCTTATGACTGCGTACAGTACCTGAGCAGTGTATATACATTACCAGAGGGGTGTGTACATTACCTGAGGAATACAGTATAGATGAGTGCATACAATACCTGAGGAGTGCAAACAGTCCCTGAGGAGTGCATATATCACCTGAGCAGTGTATACAGTACCTGAGCAGTGCATACAGTACCTGAGCAGTGCATACAGTACCTGAGCAGTGCATATAGTACGTGAGCAGTGCATACAGTACCTGAGCAGTATGTACAGTACCTGAGCAGTGCGGGAAAGAGGCCGGCATACAGCTGCTGTTGTCTCTGGGCCTGCTGCAGTAGGTACTTGATGGGCAGCTGGGCCAGCAGACGGCCGGAGTAAGTGACCACTCTGCGACTGGACACAACTGAAAGCACACCACAATGACCGATGCAACTGGCTCACCATTCCATGTCACCGGCAACTCACAGGAACATACGTGTCTCTATTACATCCCACTAGCAAAGTACCCATCATCTTGACGGTGCAGTGCAGTAAAATACAGAACAGTATCATACCATATCATACCGTACCGTACCGTACCATACCATACTATACCGTACGTTACAGTACAGTACAATAGCGACACTTGATGTATTTATATGTAAACTTGACCAATTTCAACAAGGTAAGTTACATGAAACTTTCATAACTGATCAGCCGATTAATTACATTACCCATCACAGAAACCATGTGTTATGTTAATGATTGAACCCAGCCATCAAATCAAATGAACATGTACCCTAAAACCACTAAACATCCTTCATCAGTTTGTGGCCCAACTACAAGTCACGGATGTGGACGACACAAACTCACCCACACAAACACGGCTTTATGCAGGACCAAATTATTGCCAGTCACACATTTTGGTGGACACATGGATGTTAACTGTTAAGCCAGTTTACAAACTTTAAAATGTGTCTGAAGACCTGAAATGGACTACAAACACACATGTGACACCATTTACACTCACTTTCAAGGCATAACTAACAATATCTATGGTTTTGGAAGACCTTTTTTGCGCCTTCATTTTTTATCCGTCCACCCAAATTTCTACCCATCCATATTCGTTTTTACCCGTCCAAATGACAGGTGTACAGATCTCTGCATAAAGCTATGCACACAGGTATACTGGGTCTGTTAGAGTTGACTACATTTTGCAGGTCATAAGTATGACATCAAGATGGGACAAAGGTAAGATTTGTGACGTAAACGTAAAGATGACAAACCTGGTGTCTTCAGCAGCAGCGTGTCTTGGTACAGCAGCACGTAGTACAGCAGCAGCAGCTGGGTCGTCAGACTTGACCTCTCACCTTCGACCTCCATCGGCTCCTCACTTCCTCTTCCTGTCGTCAGCATGGAGTGTCTGAATACGGCGAGGATTTCCTGCTCACTGATTGGCTCATTGGTGCGGTCTGTCTTCGCCGTTGGAACGATGATGGAGTTGACGTAGGACTCTATGAGTGGAGACATCAGACTGTGGAGGGGCGTGGCACTGCTGCAGATCTGACGGTAGATCCAGTTCTGGAACACATGGAAGTCACATAACATACACATGAACAAAAAGCCGGCGAACACCCTCCGCTCGATGGTAGTACACCCCAAAGACAAAATACCTAAAGAGCAACAATGTGGAACCATCTACAACATCACGTGTGACATCAACAGCAGCCACACATACATAGGTGAAACCAAGAGAACACTCAGCCAGAGATTCAAAGAACACACAAACCTGGATAAACCAACAGGAGTAGGAGGTAATTGTCGGGCCACAGGAGGCTATATACATCAAACAAAGAGCCCCTACCATGAACAGAGACCAGGGATACTATCTGCCTGCCATCTACAACCAAATTATCCTGCCGAAATCTGAGGCAACACACGTGACACCAGTACGTGAACAAGGTCCGTAGATGACGGGTCGAAAAGTAGTACTCATCAACGACAATTAAGCTCCAAAGAAAGTAAAATTACACTACAATAAACCATTCTTGGAGCCATGAACAATATATTCAATAACATTCACACAGATCTGATGGTAGATCCAGTTCAGGAACACATTGACACAGATCTGACAGTAGATCCAGTTCAGGAACACATTGACACAGATCTGACGGTAGATCCAGTTCAGGAACACATTCACACAGATCTGACGGTAGATCCAGGTCAGGAACACATTCACACAGATCTGATGGTAGATCCAGTTCTGGAAAACATTCGCACAGATCTGACGGTAGATCCAGTTTAGGAACACATTCACACATAATTATAGATAATTATCTGAATTTACGCCTAAAGCACCACTGAATATTTGTCCAACTAAACAACCAGTAGACCACCTTGTTGCATGTACAGTTACATGGCTTTATGAAATCGGCCCCTGGTGGATAAACTTGACAGTGACTCACCTTAATTGGGACCTCGTACTTGGAGAAGGTCCTGCTGCGAAGGAGCTGGTAGATACAGTGGATGGGCAGGTAGCCGGTGATGTCAGCGTTCAGGTTCTCTGTGACAGCCACGTTGACAGCGTGTGACGACACCACCTGCATTATTCAGGGTCCGTACACATCTGGACATTTGAAATTCAAGGCTATTCAAGACTTTTCAAGGCTATTTGAAAAAGATATTCAAGACTGTTTTAATGACATCTGTACTTTTAATTGCAGTAAATTAACATTGAAAACATCAATCCAAATGAATCACATCTCACTCGACCAACTTATTTTACTCAACTAAGAACAAAATGGAATGCTGATTGCCCAATGAGCATGCGAGTAATTTTTTGCGTCGGCTTTCCCTTCTGCCTGACTGCCACTGGCCTATGTCAGTTAATTCGTCATGACAACTGAGCCAAAAATATTTTATTGACCACAATTAAATTCAAGACTTTTCAAGACTATCAAATTCATGGATTTCAAAGCCTTGAATTTAGTCCAATCAAATTCAAGGCTTTTCAAGACTTTCAAGACCCCATATGGACCCTGATTATTTATGTATTAGTTGTAATTTATCGGCTGTGGTATGGCTACTGTGAGATACAGCAAGTAGTGTTATCTGTTAAATGGTGTATAAGCAAGATTTTTTTATATTTTACTATTTATATATACTATACTTACACAATTATTTTTAATGTTGAACATACTTTTGTTTATAAACACTACTATTTAACAAGATTGAGAATCAACTCTAGATGGCAGGTGGACAAGGAAGCACTTTTGCTTATCGAGAGTCCAACCATCTTTCTAAATGTACCCCGCCCTTCTTAGGTATATGTCGATTTTATTTTTAAATATATTAACACTACCAGCACCTACACAATCAGCTGTAATCTATCACATTAGCTAATTAAGAGTTCATGTATATTGTCAAGGTCTCCCTGGGTCACTTGACATTTATTTTCAATTATGTGTTATAAGTATATATTCTATGAATATTGTATGTTTAAATGTGTATGTTGTATGGTTGATGTGAATGAATTCTTCTTCTTCGTAACATGACCCAGTGCCAGAGTCAACTGTTAGGTTACATATAACTAGGTAGTTATATAAATCAAAGTTGCAGTGTGACACATAATAATTTTTTTAATATACTTCAGCCTTGCTACATGATAGTTAAATAGATATATATTGTATTTATTTCAGATCAATTGTAGACATATTAATACAGTAGATACAATATTGTAAGTACATAATGATTGATCTTTGGAGACCAGCACTAAGATCTAACACATTGCTGTCTTGCTGGCCACCTGGACGAATATTTACATATAAGTCTGTACATGTATTACTGATGTTGTATAATGTTAATAACAAATCAAGATAATAATTATTGTGATTTGAAAAATAAATGTTAATGTAACTGAACAAATGCTAATGTAACTGAACAAACAGCTCTCTTGCAGTTTATATATAATGAACATGGATTCAGATTTGTATTAATCTTCTTACTCTTATTAATAAAATACTTTCCTGTTGTCACCAAATGTTTGGGCAGTCTACAAAAAGTAATAGCCTGTTCTTAGTAAATGCTCCAACATTATTGTACTTTACCCGTCAACTGCTTAATGCAGCCACCATTATTTACCTGTTCTGTGAAGATTTCATGGACAAATATCGCCTTCATCCTGGTGAGAGCATTAGCCTTCACTGCACTCTGTCAACAAAAGTATCATATAAAATAAGACACCACAAGCACAAAATGACACTAACACTCTGTGAACAAATGTATCATATAAATCATCACAAGCACAAAATGACACTAACTTAGTTGATGGCGAACACAACTATTAATGACTGAACAATGTCTGTATGTGCCAAATCCCTTTCAAAAACAAGCCAGGAGAAGGTGTAAGACCACAATAAGGTTTTTGTCAGCCATTACCAGACCAAAGGGTACCCTATAGAAATAGCATTACGCAGGTTGTCTGAATTTCTGTGAGGATATAATTATATAGTGTGGAGTGAGTAGAAATTATGTTTTTGTGCAGCGTGGCATCAGAGCTGTCAAATTATGACAGATGACAGTCTGTGTTTCTCTGCGTGTTGATACTGGTGTCATTTAGATTGTTGTTGACAACACAGATTACTGTCTGATCCTAGCAGGAATGAATGTAGTAAGATTTCACGAATTTTCCAGGGCATTTCTACCAGTGCAGGTTAATTTGATAGGAAATGTTATAATGGCCGGCTGCGGAAAAATGAAATGTGGTCTTAGGCAAGAAGAATTCTAATTTAATTTAGGAAAGAAGCTGTACTCTCCCAAACATACTAAAATGGCAAGACATATTCGGATGGTCAGTTCACCCAACATCACAAAATAATGTGTCTGTGAACATTACATTCATTTTCAACTAATTAATGTTTTCTGGGTCATAACCATGATAATGTAACAACATTATAAAAAAATGATTTACACATTTCCAATCCAGCTTTTTTCAACTGCTCTGTATGCCACATATATAGTTTTAAATTAACAGTTGAATGTTACCATAGCACTGAGCACTGACAACACATTGAGATGTGTACATGTTGTGCAGACGTGGTTACCTTCATGCCAAGACTTGAGCACACAAGGTCGGCAATAGCGTTGTTCTGGTTGCTATGGAAATGGATGGCAATGAGAAGCAACATCTGGCCAAAGGACGCTTGCACACCGCTCGCTCTGAAACAACAGATATCATTACGTTTGTATACCACTCACACAGAAACAACAGATATCTAAGTTTACATTACATCCATTCTGTTACAACATAGATCATAAAGTTAACATTCCACTCATTCTGAAACAACACATATAATTTACATTTACACTACATGCACTGAGAATGTACAGATATCATTACGTTTACACTCCAATCTCTATGAAATAACTGACATTCAAATATACATTCCATCCATTCTGAAACAAAATATACAGTATATCACAAAGTTTACACACCATATATTACGAAACAACATATACATCACACTATTTACTCAGAAACAATATATACGAATAATATGTATACATATATTAACAATAATTCCTCAGAACACAAGCTGAGACATGTATCAGAATAAAAGGATTTTAAAAAAACCGATAAATCTTTGGTGGACATGCTGATTTATAAAAAAGCAACTTTTTCATTTAAATGTTGACGTAACTGTGTAATATGTTCAACTCTAAGATAGAGCTAATTCTAAGAGTTGACACAACAGAGCAATGGAGAGGGCGAAAGTTTCAACGTTTGCATTAATTCTAGTAACAGCTACTGAGAACTACATGTTCAAAGTTGGACAGGCATTCTTACAGGAGTATACAATGAATATAAACATGCTGGCTGTTGCTTCTTGCTAAATCAGCCTAAATATTGCAGTGCCTCCACCATGTTTGTAGAATACCATGCACCAGATAGTAAAGCTGTAATTAGAAACCTTGCATTTAAATTAATGCAGAGACTTCATGCCTCTTATAATAAGTTGGTAATTGCAATTATCAACAGTGATATATAATGACAATCCAGGATAAGACGACATTGGATAAATAATGTTGTATATACATAACAGTTTTTGATTGAACGTACCATTGTGCAATGTTATTTTCTATTTACCATGTGCAATACTTTTACATTTTATAGTGACTTGTATTTTTTAATGTTTATGTGGACATTTGTAAGAGTCTGAAATAAAGATATTGAATTGAATTTAATAGGAATGAGAAGGATGACCACCACTGTGGTACTGACCGCTCAAAGTGCGTGACTTCTCTGACCAGCCATCGGATCCACTGGACGGCGGTCCTCTCCTGCTCGTTGGTCCTGTGACAAAGAGACACAATGTGACAACTAGAGACGCTGGCCAGATGACAGTGCTGGGACATGTGGGGTGTAGGTAGGGGCAGGCAGTAGACATGTACATTAAAAATAACTCTGCAAATGGCAACCAAAATCTGATATGACCCCACCCACTTCTTACACGACCATTACGACCTTCTCACCTCTGGAAAGAGGTACAGAATGCCAACAGTAAAAACCCAGCGAGCCCTTAAATCCTTCATTCCACCCTCCAGTCTCTACTGTTGCCAATGCAATGTTGTTTTATCATCTTTATTAATTTATCTTATTAAAATGTTGTCATGTTGTTTTAGCATATTTATTATTTATTATATATATATATATATTAGCTACTATTTACATGTATATATTTGACTGTATACATGCATTACTATATGACTTAAATATTGTGTTTTTATGCAATATATTAGCTACCATTTACATGCTTGATTTGACTGTATACATGCATTACTATATGACTTAAATATTGTGTTTTTATGCAACTTCCAAAGTGCAAAACCTATTTCCACTGTATGATTGAACAATAATAAAGTTATTATATTATATTATATTATATTATATTATATTATATTATATTATATTATATTATATTATATTATATTATATTATATTATATTATATTATATTATAGTGGAGAGGGTATTTACCCCAGTATGTAGGGGCAGGCAGTAGAATAGAAAGGGTACTTACCCCAGTATGTAGGGGCAGGCAGTAGAGTAGAGAGGGTACTTACCCCAGTATGTAGGGGCAGGCTAGGAGCATGGAGAGGGCGAGACAGATGAAGCGTACCCCGGCGGTGGTGGGGGGCGGGTGGCGCGTGGCTAACTCCAGCAGTAGACGACTCTCTTCGTCATTAAACCTGTCAAGGAACAACAATAACAATAATAGTAATAATAATAACTTCCTTTTCGCCAATATCCTCGAAGATCAAGCTCAGTGGCGCGACAAAACCAAGGGATTAAGCAAACTCGTGATCGTAAACAATGCGTGAGTCGTCAATGGATGGATGAAGAAGCTAGGAGGCTAAGGAGGATAGGCAGCATTAAAGACATAGGTTTTTAGATGTCGGCGGAATGAAACTATAATATTACCTTTTGATTTAACACTGACAGGAAGATGATTTTAGAAGCGGCACTCAGCGAGAAAAACGAGGAGAACGCGTGACTACCCTTGCTAAACAATGTTGGACACACTGAAATTTTGCTTTATCCTTGCTTGCGGTATTTATATACAACAAAAACAATTACACAGAAAAAGGTAAAGGTCAGTCCTAAAACAGTTCAGTGTCCAGTCCTTGAGACCGACTTCACGTACACCACACTCCCTGGCTGAACTGGTCAATCTAACACCGGCCTGACTTCTCTGGGAAGAATTAAGCCATGCTGCAATTACTGTGCAAAGACTGGTCATACGCAACTATCCACCACTGTCTATAGCCAGGAAGTTGTTCATACAGCTGAGTGAACTGATGCAATGTAGAGTGATGTAAGGTGAAGTTCACTAAATAACTGTTAACATTTACTGAAGTTTCCTTAGCACTAAAGTTGAAACTTGCTGGAGAGAATAAAATTACTACTGATTTTAAAAAGTATTTTAGAGGATAGTTATATTTTGTTTTGGGAATTATTTTCCTGGACATTGAAGAATCCACAATACCTGTGCGGTATGGCTGCATAGTTATGAGACTATCACAGTAGTTTAGCAACAGTAGCTTAAGACAGCCATAGCTATATTACCCCCCCCCCAATATTCACCGCCCTCTGAGACTTACCTCAGTGAAGCAATACCCTTGAGTGCGCAGTAGAGACGAATAAAAGCACAGCCCTGCACCACCCGAGTCTCTGCAATCTCATTGGCTCCCGCATCTAGCACACACTTCAGCTCTCGCACAAGTTCGAGTCGGAGAGAACTCAGCATCAAAGTTGTGTCTTTGTTCTGAAAACAGGCAATTATGTGTATAGATGAAATTATGTATTTAGTATGTTTACAGCCTGCACTGGCTAATGGCACTTACACTATTCAATATTTTAAAATGTAATCTAAGAAGTGCACTTGAAAAATAAAAATATTAATTTAATATCCACCGTGACAATTTGGCTCACTTGTGCAAATATATTTGGTTTTGATGCCATCAGAAACATTGTCACCTTCTGTCAGTTCTTGACACAAACATATTATTCATCACCTTTTGTCCATTCTTGTCACAAACACATAATTCATCACCTTTTGTCCATTCTTGTCACAAACACATAATTCATCACCTTTTGTCCATTCTTGTCACAAACACATAATTCATCACCTTTTGTCCATTCTTGTCACAAACACATAATTCCTCACCTCTTGTCCATTCTTGTCACAAACACATAATTCCTCACCTTCTGTCCATTCTTGCCACAAACACATAACTCCTCAACTTTTGTTCATTCTTGCCACAAACACATAACTCCTCAACTTTTGTTCATTCTTGTCACAAACACATCACTCCTCACCTTTTGTCCATTCTTGTCACAAACACATCACTCCTCACCTTTTGTCCATTCTTGTCACAAACACATCACTCCTCACCTTTTGTCCATTCTTGTCACAAACACATCACTCCTCACCTTTTGTCCATTCTTGTCACAAACACATCACTCCTCACCTTTTGTCCATTCTTGTCACAAACACATCACTCCTCACCTTTTGTCCATTCTTGTCACAAACACATCACTCCTCACCTTTTGTCCATTCTTGACACAAACACATCACTCCCCACCTTTTGTCCATTCTTGTCACAAACACATCACTCCTCACCTTTTGTCCATTCTTGTCACAAACACATCACTCCTCACCTTTTGTCCATTCTTGACACAAACACATCACTCCCCACCTTTTGTCCATTCTTGTCAAACACATCACTCCTCACCTTTTGTCCATTCTTGTCACAAACACATCACTCCTCACCTTTTGTCCATTCTTGTCACAAACACATCACTCCTCACCTTTTGTCCATTCTTGACAAATGTGGCGAACCACTTTCTCACGTTCATGTCGCTGCCAAGAAGCACGCCACTGACAAACGCCACAACGTCACTGATGCTGCCCTCTGGTGTTTCGTCCGCGTCACTAGTCTGTCCCGTGTCGTCGCACCTTGCCAGAGTCAGGGCAACAGCGAGACTGGCAAGTTTACAATGTTCCACCTTGACAAATGACAAAAACAGTTGATTACTACATTAGTCTAGTAGTCAACAGTAGCTGAATAATTAGTATGTGAAAAAAACATGGCTCCAAACATTGGGGACTGTTAATTTTATGTGACTCGGAAATAACGATAATTTAAAAGAACCACAAAGGACAACAAGCTCCCCCTTATAAAAAGATTGACTTGTCGATAATGTCCACAAAAAGGCTGACTATCGGTAGTTAATTAATTTCAACATTTTAATTTAATTTTAATCAACACAATTAATTATGAAAACACAGTTTCCACAAATTAATTTCCACAAATTAAGTGAGTTTGATATGAACTCAAGTCTCTGTTTACTGCACATGACCACACATGGACAAAATCAATATGATCCTAATACTACACAGGGGTAAGAATACTCACACAGTGCATACACACTGTGAGGGTATGGGAGGGGTAGATACTAAAGGGGGTACCGTAAGAATACTCACACAAAGGGCGCGTACTGTGGGGGCATCGGAGGGGTAGATACTAAAGGGGGTACCGTAAGAATACTCACACAGAGGGCGCGTACTGTGAGGGCATGGGAGGGGTAGATACTATAGGGGGTATTGTAAGAATACTCACACAGAGGGCGCGTACTGTGAGGGCGTGGGAGGGGCAGATGTTGCACAAACGCCTGAGGGCGTCCACCCTTTTCTGAGTAGCCACCCCTTCCTCCTCCTTCTCTGGGGCATTTGCCACGAGACTACAGCACACTGCAACACAATAACTAGCCTCAGTTACCCAGGCTCCGTGAGGTGGCAGCACTTTTAAGCCCCTCACACTCGCCTGGGAAAAGAGTGGGTCAGACATGGGGTCAAATACATTTGTATTTGAAAGTATTTAAATACTTTTTTTAAAGTATTTGTATTTGTCATTTAGGAATTGAAAGTATTTGTATTTAAATACTTTCCTAAAGTATTTGATATTTCAAATACTTTTCAACTACTTTTTCAAATACTTTGGGTATATATTTGGGTCAGTTCTTTCTTTCACCGTGTTTGTGTAAGTTACTGCTATGGTAAATTAGCCAATGTGATACCAGTGACAGTCAGGGACTAAGAACTTAATTACACAGCTTAGCACATATGGGCACCAATAAACCCTGGGTACCAGCTAGCTAGCCAATTCCCTTTGCTTGATAGAGGAAGAAGCCTGGCACTGGTTTATCAAGCCCTTTGTTCAAGCCAAGTATCCCCAATTAAATAAGCCACAGTGGACTTTGTTCAAACATCACTGAGCCCAGTGTGCAGGGCAGCCTACTTGATACAGATGATAAATGGAGAACCCAATTCAAGTCAGATCTTGTTAAGTGATCCTCAGTGAATGAATGGAAAGCTTGGCTGTGGGTTCTGTCCACATTGCCATGATTGTGTGAAAAGGGTGTGGAGGAATGATTAAAAGGAACATTGCATTCAATTAGCTTGCAGCAGGACTTTGCACTATCCCATATAAGTACTAACTTCCACCATCCTGGGTGATATAACTGACAATTTTAGAAGTATACACTGGGCAGTAGCCAGATAGGTATTAGACCACTGAATGTAACCAGACAACTTAGACAATAGCAATAAACTAGATGAACTGCATGATATATCGCTTTGTTTCTTTTACCTATATAGTAATATATCCTGAAAATGAAAAGTATTTGAAAAAGTATTTGAAATACTTTTCAAAAGTATTTGTATTTGTATTTAAATACATTTGCATTTAAAAGTATTTGTATTTGAATCCCTCAAAAGTATTTGTATTTAAATACATTTCAATGTATTTGACCCCATGTCTGGAGCGGGTCTGCATTTTCGACCCGCTAGGGCGGCATTGAAGGGAACGAAGGTAGGACAAAACCCCCTCCGGACAAAACACCCCCTAGGACAAAACCCCCTTGGACAAAACCCCCTCCATACATAACTCCATCAGTACATAAGCTCCTTCCGGACAAAACCCCCTCGGACAAAACCCCCTCATCATAGATACTAGTCTCTTGAATTATCAATATAATTAAACTTAACTTGGCTTGTATGTTTGTGCATACTATATAATATGTATATATATATACATATATATATATACATATATATATATACACATATATATATATAATTTGGTATGTAAAAAAATTAAATACATACCAAATATTTTATAATTACTGGCATAAAAAGGTGCTATTCAAGCAAGTTAGTCTCTAGTCTGGGTTTGTCTTTTGCCTGCCTGGCAGTCTGTAGCTCTGGGCAACTTGGTAACCACTGTTACTATAACCAAGTTATGTTTGTGAATGTGGCTTCAGAAAATGGTGAAAGCAAGTTACTCTCTAGTCGGCCATACCATTCGGTGGAAATGAACACCGGTGGTAATAAACTGACCGAAATAAACACTCTGATAAATGCAACTAGAAGGTTGATGATTGCAATAGAAATAAAATATTCATTCTTGAGTCTAGTATCACTGATGAGGGGGTTTTGTCCGAGGGGTTTTTGTCCGGAAGGAGCTTATGTACTGATGGAGTTATGTATGGAGGGGGTTTTGTCCAAGGGGGTTTTGTCCGAGGGGGTTTTGTCCAAGGGGGTTTTGTCCGGAGGGGGTTTTGTCCGCGCACCGGCGGCATTACCCCAAATTAGGGTAGAGACGCTGATTGGTTCTCAGGCCAACTATGAAATAAAAATTAAAATAACAATATACTTTTACAAGATAATTATATCGTGTGAAAAGTATTCAACATTGAACTTAAATTAACACAAAATAAGTAAAAATTTAAATTTACAGTTGTTTACAAAATAAGAATTACGGCAGGATTAACCAGTATCCGTGAGGTGGCAGCATTGTCTAGCCCCACACGGATAGCATACAAATTAAATAAGGATTCCTTTTTATCAAATAATGCTGTATTATAAAAACTATTAAAAATTTAACTTATATTAACATGAAATAGAAATACAAATTTGCAGTTGTTTATAAAATATAAATTACGGCAGGATTAACCAATGTCCGTGAGGTGGCAGCATTGTAATAGATCGCGCGGATAAATGAACAAAAGCCGAGATATTGTTAGTTATGGCTTGAAAATGAGTATAAACGGTGTCATATCTGTGTTTATAGCCCATGTCAGGTCATCAGGCACATATCCAATATTAATATCCATGTGTCCACCAAAACATACATGTGTGACTGGCAATAATTTTATCCTGCATAAAGCCCTGAACATTAAACGTACCTTTGTGGAAGGCATCGGGGACATTGGCGACCAATCGACACAGCAGCCAGGCTCCGTTGGGGAGGTGGAGCAAGGCCTCCGCCACCTCGGTGATGGGAAGGAGACTGGGAAGCTCGGCCTGGGCTATACACAGCACATCAGACAACTCCTCCAGGTACACCTCACTGTCAAACAACTCCGACTGCTTCCAATAACCCTCGCCCTGGGGGTCCTTTATCTGCACACAGGAATGTTCCATGTTTTATGTGTGTATATATATATATATATATATATATATATATATATACATAAATATATATATTGCCATGTTGCTTTAGCATATTTTTATTGATCTTAAATTATTGCCATATTGCATCAGCACGTTTATTCCAATATTTGATCATTTATTATATTTTTTGCTGTGGGAATGGCCGTCCACAAAGAGTCAGTTCTATTTTATTGATATACCTACTACTAACAGCCATTATTTACATACTTGATTTTATTGTGTGCATACATTACTAGATGATTTAAATAATGATTAGCCACCCTCCTCAGTGCCAAGTGTATATCCATTTTATGGATGGACAATAAATTATTATTATATTACTATATGCTTGTTTGTTAATGCCACCCTAATGATATATTGATACATTAAATTTCTGGACCTGGCAAACAGTTCAAATTATGGAATTAAGTAGTTTGTTTGTAGTGGAATAAACGAATTGCAATAGTTTTTTTTTGTACAACAAACAATTTTGTAATCATATCTGATGATTGTACACATTTTCGAGTAAAATGAAACTGTTTAAATTAATTTTAATTAAATTCAATATATTTTGACACCATATATATAATTATATATATTAGTACTAATATATATATTATATATACAGGGTGTATATATATATATATATACATACTGTTAATACATACATGTGTATTGTGGTGCAAGTCAATGGAGCGCCTTGAATGTAAGAGAAAATGTTAAACGTTGGTCTTTCTTGAACTGGTAACCAATGCAGATGTTTCACACTGGTGTTATTTATCATGTTAGATACTTGATCTTGTATATATTTCCAGACCCAATGTGGCAACTCTGCTAGTAAGTATGCATGGTTCTACACACTGACCTGATGCACCACAAATAGAAGTTCACTGAGTAGAAGTCGTAGTTTCCTAGCCGCGTCACTGTGCTCAAACTCCAGAGCTATGCCCTGTGAGAGCTGAGAGATGAAGAGACTCTCTGGGTGCTGCCCTCCTGTCTTTGCCCTGTAACATTACATGCAAAATCTCTACCTTCGTACCTGGTAGTGGGATAGTAGGTGTTTTTATTACCTCTCACCTCACAGACTCCAAATGCGATGTGTGTGGGGATGCTACAGGGTCCATGAGAAATTCCAGATACTAACACCCGAGTTATAGACGTTATGTCCCAAGTCGCTTATGTCCCAAGTCACTTATGTCCCAAATATTGTGGACGATATGTCCCAAAAACAAGATGCCAAGGCCCAAGGCCAAGTGACAGTTAAACATGAAATGGACTTGAAATGTTCTACACAAAGTGCCAGCATTAGTGTTAATACATCAACATATGTATGTTAAGACTAAAGTGCAAAAATAACATAAAAACGTAATAATAAATTTAGGACATATCGTCTAGGACATATGTGACTTGGGACATAACGTCCATATCCCCTAACACCCTACAGGCTGCTCCAAATGTCGGGAGACATGATTCAACAAATTCAGAAAGTCCCAATGACATGACGTCCAATGGCAATGTACAGGTTACATGCAATTCCCCAACTATTGACATTATGATTTCTAATTTGTGAACATTACATATGACATTAGCCAAAACTGACAATAGAACTGCATTCTGCTGAGTACACACAGTGACACTGTCACTAACAGTCACAGACATGTTTAATTAATGTTAATACATAAAATAAATTGAGCCAGGTTATAGGCTAGAAAATTACTGTCACATTGAGTCACCACATTTACCTCAGTTGTTGCTCCTTCTTAGCATCTTGTTCGAGCGCATGAAAGTCGATCGACAACAGACCAACCAGACTGTTTACAGTTTCAATGCCGGCTAAACACCGCAATATTTCCTTTCGTCTTTCTCCCCATTTATCGCTCGTGTCCAGCGGAGAACATAACGACATTCGAACCAAACACGACAAGATCGGGCGCAACTCTCGCTCAGACAGCGCCGAGAGTCGGCCAGTGTCGATGTTTTGTATCGCTTCAAACGCATTTGCAGTTACCGGAACTTCCGCGGACATATTCGCAACGGATTCCGATTTTTTCCAGTTGCAAAACACTGTCGCATGCAGCCCCCTAGCGATTAAAACAAGTAACGTCGTTCCGTGCTTAACCACTACGCGCCGCCACTTCAGCGGCAACTGCCAGCTCGGACATAAACAAACCACACGTGCTTGTATATAAGAGATATAGAAGTTCGAGTTTGTCAATTGTCATGTTATTTTTTAATTTATGTAAATAGTTTTATATTTTAATCTTTGCCGTCATGACCGATTTTAATGAGTTTTCTTTGCGACATAATTTAGGAGTATTTGCATATCAGAGGACTGCTGGCGTTTGGTCCGCCCATTATTAATTATTATTACCCAGCAAACATACCAGTACTGGGCCAATGCTGGCGTTATGCTACCATTTGTACCAATAACGGTACACACGGCATTGAGCCAGTACTCAGTCAGTAAGGCCGTGAACGTGGAGTTAGTGGCTGTACTGGCCCGGTATGCACTGGGAGTGGGATGATTCAGCCCAAAACGGATTGGGCCGAATCGTCTGTTTCTGCAATCGCTGAAGTTCAGGCTATTTGCGCTCGCATGGGCCGAGTCAACCATATCTGCAATAAGGCCCTGTGCGGGGCGGGTTTCGGCCCACAGCCTGCGGCCTGGAGACTTATTTAACGCTGTAATTTTGATGAGGGATTGCATTAAAAGTGACCTAGAAAGAGTTAAGGAGAAGAATAGAAAAGAGCAACATATAGAAAGAATTGGAGACTGCTGATAGTGAACATAGTTAGAGTGAGAGAAGAGGAAGAAAAAACACAATGGAAACGGAAATCATGGTCAACTTGATCACCCCTGACGACAATGATACCAAGATAACAACAACAAAATGCCACCTGACCCCAGTCTATCTTGAGCAGCTCAGATCGACAAGCAAAACACAAGGACGAAACTTAATTTTTAATAGTTTCTTTACAAATCTCGAACATTACATCACAACCTGAGAGGATGTTGATCAACTATAAATCCAACACATAGCATTTCATGTAACCATTCTAGAGCGGTTCTAAGTACTGTAATTATAAAATATGTATACAAATGCATCTCAATTCCATTCACTAGCTGCGGAATTTTCACTTGCTGATGTAGATATAGCGCTATTGTGTTCGCAGGAAGAATACAAATTTTACAGAACATTATGACAACCTGACTGCATTCTCGTAAATAAGCTAATGGCTGATAGCATTATGGGCGTCCTTTTATTACAATATACAGTGTACTACATATATATATATATATATATATATATATATATATATATATATATCTATCTATCAAGGCTCAAATCATCTTTCTTCCATTTCAAACCTTGGGCAAGTTCATTCATACCTCATTGTTCCACCAGTTAATGAATGAGTACCTGGCTGTAGACAGTGGTGGATATTCATGTATGATGTCTTTGTGGTATAAGTGCAGCATGGCTAAATGCTTCCTCAAAAGTCAACATGCCAGGGAGTAAAACTCAAAGCAACCCTCAAAACGTAATCTGGCGCCATAAACAAATTTACATTTACCGCGACTTTTTGTCACATTTACTGTTTTGGTTGACAACACAAAAATCTGCCAACTATAAAAGTCGTGGTTGAAGAGTCTGCACATAACTCTCTCCAGCAATGGTTCATTCAGAAAGACAATCAGGTTATGGTCCTGCACAGAGGTCTTGTTGCTCCCATCAGGACGCGAGTATCTTTAAGTCAACCATAAGTCACTTGTCAAGACTTCCTTGTCTGCTCACAGATGTGATTGTATCTTCTGCAAAAGAAGATTTACAAAAGGTGAACCTTTCAGGTGTGCTATGTTTACATGACACGTTTACATGTGAATGCATATGTCACAAAATTGGATAAAATTTCAGCAGTGTGTTATACATAAAACTACTGTCATGATTATAGATCTCTCACAGTCACATGACACAAACATCTGGTCCTGACACCAACCTAAGTACAGTGAACATGTCGGAACCTCCATAATTACATCCGTAAATTACTGAGTTATGACTATGATATATAGCTAAACTAATACTAGGTCATTAGTCAGTATGTTCAATCTTATGATCTTATAAGGTCACAGAACATTATCACCAAGCCAACCTTTGTATGCTGGCACTGAGAATGTTCACTGCCAGGGTGCTTGTCATGTTCTTTTATAACTCAAATTTAGACGGGACTAACATTAACATGATCTTGAAGTCACAGGAGATACACAGTCCCCAATGTTGGGTCAGATTTTTACACCAAATATGCCTGCCTGGTCTGGGTGTTCAACTCAACTGCTGGCATGCTAGTCAGATGTGCTAACCACTACGCTACTACGGTGTTTACATGCATGAATCATTATTGAACTGAGCAGGCAAGCCAGTTGTGTCAGTGTTATGTGGTGTACTGAGAGTTGATCTTACGCAGCATGTGGGGGCTTGTTGACTTGGGTCCTACAGTGTTGACCCCAGTAACAGTCCGGCCGCATCGTCACTGGCCCTGAAACACAATTACAGTGTGTCACAACCTTAGAAATAGCACGCGCACTGTGGCCATAATCAATAGTACCACCAAATGTCTACCGACGCATGGATGTGGATCAGATGTGTAGACAGTTTATTAAGTTGTTATTAATTATTTATTTTAATTTTACCTATTTATTATCTTGTACATGTTTTAAAATTAATTTTACAAAATGTCTTCACTCAGTTATAATCAATATACCCTTTATTTTTAACAATCATCTTTAGTTAACTTATTTATTTATCATTCATTACTATTATTTGTTATACATTATACATAGTTTAATTATTTCATTTACTTTACTTTACAAATTTAATACTAGTAATCTCATGTAATTTATTAAATGTTTTGTATATACTGTATATGCATGTATACATATTCATGGATCATCTTACAAAGATTTATTATTATTATATCAAAGTAATTCAAAGTCGAATTTTGAGGAAAGTTTGAAGTAGATCATTATCATCATTAGTACTTTATTATATGTCAATAGTAATTATAGTTAGCAAATAGATCAACTACACTACTACAACTCACTAACTCCATAAAACAGTAATCATTAGATGTAGACAAAAATAAATACATGAATTAAATTGTTCGTGGGACATTCCACAAAAAATACATGTGGACAGTGAACAGGAAAGTTGCAAATGCAGAATACAAAGAGGAATAAAGACAAGGGAGAGAAAATCAACTTGGTGAGATCTGTTTGGAGATGACAATGGCAGCTTGGGAGAGAGGTCAGTCTTAAGGCGGCCCAAGACATTCATTTTTTGGCATACTTGGGAGAAAGTTCAAGGGAGAAGGCAAATGTACTTGAGAGAAAGATAGGCAAACAAAATTTATCATTTCATACCCACTTTCTGTTTGATGATTGACTAGACCTACCTGGTAGTTGATCGTTTGGTATGGCCTTCCTGAAAAGGTATGCAAGTGACCGAAGTCCAGTCAAGGCACATCTATAGCATACCACCATGTCCGGGGTGATAGAACCTAGAGCAGAGCCAAAGGGTAGTTTATTAACACCACCACCACCACCATACACACGCACAAACACACACACAAACACACAAACACACACACACACACACACACACACACATACACGTTTCATTTATCTGGTCTTCAATAATCCGGCTGTTTCACAATCTACACATTACGTTTGGGAACCATCTTGAATACCATGTATAATAAGGCTTAAGGTGTCTCACTAATCAACAAATTCCATTTATCCAACCAAAACTTTGGGAACCAACCAAGTGTGTGGATAAACCAGATATTACTGTATATATACATAATATATATATATATACATATATATATATATATATACATAATATATATATATGCAGCTTATGCAGACCAGTTAAACATATAGCACCGACTTATGCAGACCAAAACCAGCCTGCATAAAACATTAGAGCCCTGCTTGCGTGAATAATAAATGTTATTATAAACTTTATGTGTTACTGTAGCATAACCATAATTATAACACTGAATAAATATTGTACCAAAATAAAATAACTTTGCAATTTTGGGAGCATTGTACTCGGAGGTCATATATCCTATCTATAATAATGTAGCGGTCTGCCTAAGCTGGTTTAAGAGTACATGTATATATACAAAATATAATACACCTATTATTAATCAGGGTTTGTACATGTTCAAACATGTACTTTTTGTTAAAATCTCAGAAAAATGTTACATTAACTCATGTGACTTGCAATGAGTATAAACAGCCTACGTATTATAATACTTGGTGCTGTTTGCCAAATTTCTCAATGAAAAGAGATTTTTTTTTATTTGATGACACAACTGTTTTGAAGACCTGAATAGTGCCATTTCAAAAGGTTTTCTTTTATTATTCAATGATAGTTCTGTGGTACATTAAATTAAAGGGTGGAATACTGTGACATAGTGTATAGGGCATTAGACTCATTCGAGAGAACCTGGGTTCGAATCCTGAGTCGCCCAGAAATGTTCCATTAAACCGATCAGCCAGGGAGTAACTCTGACCAGTAACATGGACGCTACATAACTACTAACCTTAGTATACCTACCAGTTTGTGGGAATTCACCAGTTTCAAGTTTACGACAGCATTGGGTGAGAAGGTCCTTGATGGCCATGTTCTTGGCCTGCATGTGGGCCTACAACAGACGGCACAGGACTGTCACACATTAGTAAGTTGTAGTAACGGTCAGTGTTCTATTTACAGCAATTAAACAGCATATAAAAAGTATAGATAAATACCTAATCGAAGCAGTAATAATCAAAGTGGAAAATGTGCAAGTTATTCAAGACTACAGTAGACCGAGTCTGCAATGCTGGCATACAGAACTTGCAATACTCCATATCATAGGATTCACAAGTTCTCATTAATGTATATGTAGGCTTTATGTTGACAAAATGAAGCACTCCTTCCAACTTCTTACAACAAAATAAAACACATTTTATTTCATTCTTATCTTTATGATCCTGAAATGTATGCATTAAAAATGTTGCGTAAAGTTAATAAAAATATGAATATTTGAGAGTAAACACAAGAGAAATAAAACTACACCAAGGTTGGCTTTTCAGTATGATTCAATGGAGTATACCTTCAACACATTGGATTCATATTCATTGTTTAGTATAATTGTTGACAGACATGCCTCAGCAAAGTTCATATCTGAAATAATAGAAATCATCTTATATTTATGATGAAACAACCACACAATTGTTCACCTTTTACACAATCAACAAGTGAATGCATCTGTTTTAATTCCTCATAATAAAATAATACAGAAATAACATTTAACAAGTTATTACACATAAAACAAAAATAACAAATAAAAAATAAAACTGATAAACATTTGAACTGGGTATAACAACAGACAACAAAGCTAAAATTACACATCAATGGTAATTCTTCATAGTTCACTTTCATTAGCATATTTTACAAGTATTCTGTAGCATACATCAATCAGCATCTGAAAAATAAAATTAAAATATAGATTCGACCTTTGAACTTTGCGAGACATCCACGGCAGCCAGGACGAGAACATCCCCAGTAGAGGTGACAGAAGGCATTTCCACACAGCGTACCTACACATGACAACAACACATGTGACCAGCCTCAACCAACAGCATATCAAGTCACATAGGCCTAGTCTGCACATAAGCTTAACATAGCTGTTGAGGTTATGTGATAGAAATGCATACTGAAGTATGACGCTGCCAAGTCTAGCATTTCAGTGTTTTACTTGTTTCATAAACAATCAAGAACTATTAAAAATATGTGCATTTACAAAACCAGCAGATTAGGAAGCTGTACACAATAAAAATTAACTTGACCTCATTTAAAAAATCAATATTATATTGAACTGTTTAATGGTGTATGGTATGACTTTAAATGTGTTATTAACAAATCAGTTCACATGAAAAAACATATACAATGTTCACATTAGGAGGAAAAGTTAAAATGTGAATAAAACAATGAAACAACGATTGTGTAATTTAGATAAGATAACAATTAGTAGTACAGAAATGCACATTAACAAATGTCTTCAGTTGCATCCATCCAAATAACTAACTATTCTAGGATTACTTAGCAGTTCTCAGGGTAATTCTTTTTTCAGATCAAAAACTGCATATCCAAGTTAACATGTATGTTTACTTATATAGAGTTTTGTCAAACGTGACACATTGAGTTCATTTAACCTGATTAAAGTCTTTCAATGAAAGTCATTACAGCTAAAGATACATCTTAACTTGCGTACACCAAACAAACATTTGTGATCTTTATATATATAAAGATCACACAATTTTTTTTAACTATCTCAAATAATTGTCTTGTAGAATGTGTTTGTAAATTTTGCATTCCGTACATTTTTGTGGAGGAGTGTCTGTCTGTCTGTCACCTGGCCGTCTGTCTGGCATTGGCTGCATACAACACCGACACATGATGTGTGTCTGTGTCGGATGACACTGGAATGTCACTGTCGGTGTCATCGACACGTCACTGGTTGATGGCTGTGCAACTGCGAGACAGTTGACACAACATGAGCAACACAGTTTTGCATTTCATCTTCTGACAACTATATATATATCTGGTATGTTCACTGTATATTATTAGTATTAATAAATGTTGATTAACTTATTTAAACTGTTCAATTAATCAATCAATAAATATATTTATTTCAAAAGACACAACCCCAGAAACAAAACAAGTAAAGTAAATAATTACTTAATAATAAATCGATAGAAAAATAATGAAAACAAATACGGAGAGCATGACTACGTCTTTAAAAATATATCTATTCTGATGCTTATTATGGTCAAACAAAACCTATCAAATATTTCAACAAACCACACCAAAATCTTAATACTCCAACCAAAAACTGCTACAGCTGACATGATATGAACAAAATTAATAACAAGTAAATACCTGCTGAAGCTGCACAGGAACCATCTGGTACATAACTGGGACACTGTCTGCAGATTGTCACAGGAGGACTGAAGTGAAGAAAGACACAACACAATACAATGGCGCATGTCATTATGATAGGGGAGAAAACAGAGTGCAGCCCACTGTATTCTGAGATGAAGATTTGATTTTGTTAACACCACACCTCTTACAAAAATCATGAATATTAAAATAAATAACCAATGTTGCTGAGAAAATAAAATTTCAGTTGTGGATTTCCATTTCATAGTTCTGAATGGCAAGAACCTCAACAAGTACATTATTTCAACCAAATAATGATATATAACATTGTGTGTGACAATACCGAGATCTAATTATAAAACTACTCCACATTGTTATAGCACTATACACCAGACATACTACATAGACACTACAATAGACATCGAGTATCATTGCTATTAATGCACAAATAGGTTATTAGAGGACAGTGTTATTGTCTTGACAATATTAATGTAAATATGCTATTCTGAGATGAGAATTTTACCTTTTTTAAATGGTTAAAAAATCACAAGATCTCTGACATGAATATCTTTAAAATACATAATTAATGTTGCTGGGTCAATAAGTCATTTCGATCTTCGACTTTCTTTTCAATAGTTGTAATGATAAGTAACTCAGTAAGAATAAAAAGAAGCTTATCTTTTAAACACAACATATCAGATTGAACAAATGTGACAAATTCTGGCATACCCAAACACAACTTGTCGACAGCAGAACCCTCTGAAAGAAATCAATGGAAAAATAATGTTATTTAATGTGCCAAACGTGCAACTAATGACTGAAAGAAAACATCACTACAAGACGTACCCAAGGTAGTTCTAAGAACTCTGGTGACGATGAAAAGAAAACATCACTACATGATGTAGTTTCAAGAACTGGTGAACATGTACTGTCGAATACGCGTCGTATGACATGATTTGTATACATTGAGATTTCATGACATGACAAGGAGCAATGTCATATTTGTGTCCTTATTAGTCTCCCAAGTTTTGCCTCCAAGTGTATCCCAGTGGATTTTAGCCATCAGTGCATCAATCATACAACATGATTTAAATGACGTACAAAGGATAACAAGTTTAAAAAATAACAATCATGGTGTGGTGTGTGGTGTGTGGTGTGTGGTGTGTGGTGTGTGGTGTGTGGTGTGTGGTGTGTGGTGTGTGGTGTGTGGTGTGTGGTGTGTGGTGTGTGGTGTGTGTTTGTGTAAGTGTGTGTGCGTGTGTGCATTTACGTGCCTGCGTGCGTAAGTGTGTGTGTGGTGTGTGTTAATGTATATGAATGTGCGTGTGCACATGTGCGTGTATGGTGTGTGTGTGTGTGTGTGTGTGCATGTGTACGTATAACATGCGTACTAATACTCATAACATACATGAAAACATGAAACAACAAGAGTGGGGTCAATGACCCCTGGCCCGAGCTCCTTGTGAGGAAACAAGCCTCAGTCTCAGTGAGAAACTTATGGAAAATCTACACAGTGCAACACGTCAAGTGACAGTATTGTGATCACTGTTGTTTGTGTGAATGTACATACCCTGAGTCACTGTCTGTGTCACTACCTGTAGCGTCAGAGTCATCAGTGTCATCAGATGAACCAGACTGTCTCGTATGTGATGGACAATACTAAAACAACGAGGCTATTATTAGCAACAACAACAACAGCTATGATGTGAGAGCATTAAGAAGGGATCACAGCATGGACGTCTCATGTCAGACATAATTAAATTATTATAACAATATTTATTTTATAAAGCGCAATTTAGTCTAATAACCTAAACTTTAAATCACGTCGTTCAAATAAAGGATTAGCCATCAAATTATGTTCATTTGGGCAGGGGATTAGACAAACTTCCCTCTAAGATAACTACAGCGGTAGTATATTTAATTAATTAACAACATTTTTTAATAAAAACTGTTAGCTGGAATCGTAATCGTTTCAATTTAGGTGGTATCAGAACAAAATTAGATGGAGGTGGAATCACAATAGCATGGGTGGAATTTAAATCAACAAATCTAGTTGGAATTGCATTTTTTTATAGAGCGGGTGTAGTCAAAATTAGAATAACGTTACTTGGAATCAGTGATGTGGAATCAACCTTATGTCTGACATACCTGATACCAGATCAACAGAACTCCAGCATAGACACTGACAAAACAGTACTAGGTATTTCTACAGTGAAGGCACTTGGTGTGAATTCATGGTGATGGTTAATTCTTCTAGAATTGCTCAATTAATCCAAAACATAAAAGAACACGACGTACCTGTCCTGATGGCCACGCTGACCAACGGAACTGGAAACACAAGTAAGTAACCGTTGCAAGATGCTGCCATGATATATACTCTAGCCAGTTGGTAATTAGTCAGCTATTCACCCATTTATTTTAATTACTTTATTATTTTAGTTATTATATATTTATACTATTTTGATACACAGTATAGTTGTGTGCTTATTTATGTCGGCGAATGTCAACAGAATCAATTTATATCAAGTTAAATGTTATCATAGTTATAATTTAAAGAAAATTAGTACTAGTTATTCAGAATTGTTTAACATACCATATTTTTGGTGATCTTGTTTTTGACATCCAGTTCTTTCAAATCTTCTTTGGGTCTACATTTCTCTGAGGAGAGGAGAAAATTGCATCACCATCTGCTATTGACATCACAATGTTCCTACACATCACACGTGAAGTACATTTGTTGCAGACAACAGATATCTTTGGAACATACAGCTCTGAATAATGAACTTACAGAATTTTGTCATTCACATATCCCCAGAAGTTAGAATCAAGTTATATTACAGACATATACATGCACGCATGCACGCACGCACGCACGCACGCACGCACGCACGCACACACACACACTGTCCCTGCAAGGACAATGCAGACCCCATTCCTCAAAAACAGACATATTAGAGAACCACTCTCACCCCTCCACATCCCTGCATGTGTAATTTGAATATTGCCTTCAGACCACTTGAATCACTTCATATAATTCAGAACAGGAAAATATAAAACGATACTTTGTGTGGGGCAACTGAAAGGACTAACCCGGATGTTCCTTCAAGTAAGCCTCAACCAGATTGTTCACAATGTGGTTCTTGTTGAAACGATCAACTGTCACTCGACACTGTAATACAAGAATAATTCTTCACAAATGCAACTCAAAGATAACGTAACAAGTCGGAGGGTTCCAAAATCAGGAGCTACATGGCAGTCAGGCACAAGTGTACATAGAGTGCACAATGAGCAGCAAATCATTTTCCTTTTTTGAAAGATTCATACATTTGTAAGTGAAGCTTCCGTATAATGCAGTGAATGAACAGGTAATACCATACAAGCAGTGGAAATGTTTGATTAATCACCACTCGGCCAGTCTTGTTTGAAGTCAAAATATAAGTCCTATTCAATACTATCATTCTCCATCTTGTTTTTGAATGAAAAAAAAATCAAAATATCATTTTTCATGAAATATCATTATTCATTCAACATCAATGTCTTGGTTCACAAAATTTGTAACGGCATATGTGCTGTAGCATTAACGTTTAACATCATTACTTTAGTTACTTTTAGGTACATCGGGTACACATGAGAAATAAACACAATTGTGACATGTTAAGTTCCTTTCTGAAATATTCCATCTTCTGAATACAAATGTATACACAATGTATCTCACTAAATCAACTGTGACATCATTATTATTGCACTGGTCTCACATAACTTATCTTAAATGTGAAATAAAATGCTTCTTATGATCAAATAAATAACCATTGTTCATATTTTACATATATTTTCTGAGTTAATGGTAGTTTAACTAGGAATTAAGGTTGACACCCATCCTTTAAATATAGAATATTCCTTATTTATTACATAAACCCATTTTTTTCTGTGGGCAAGGCAAGGCTACTAAGATCATAACTTTAACAAATTCCATAAGTTGCTGCATGTGAATCAACCAATTAAAACGGTGTATGTGTGTTCCACGTTGACCACTAGGGGGCAGGGCAGTGAAGTGGAATGTTTTGACGCTTACCGAGGGGCATTTGTCTGACTGAACCATCCAGTCTGAGTAGCAGCCGGAGCAGTAGGCATGCATGCACGGCTGCAGGCTGAAAGTACAGGCAGTGTGCACACATTCACATCTCGTCAAAGAGGGACACTATTGGTGCATCGTAATAGTCAATATTAATATCATCATTCAAAAATTTGTTATATTAACACAACTAGCCATTTCTACTCACTTCAACGTTTCAGCCACCAATGGCACTGCTCGCTAGATGGCGTGGCAAGCAGACTGCCTTGACATTTATAGACTACGGGACAAATACAAGCTAACTGGCAGTTGACAATGTCTGGCAATTTTTTCATAGAATTGAAGAAGATTATGCTACCTTATATCCACCTCGCTAAAAACGCGGTCCAGATTCATGTATCCAAATTAAGGCTCTGTAATAACACTCGACTATATACGAAAAAAAATGTACTGGCATACATGACACATGATTCGTATGTTATCCAGTATTTTGCTGAACAAAAATAATGATCATACATTACTTTTCAGTTGTTACCAAACAAGGTCAGTGACTCCTATTGTGGTAATCATAGAAGCCACCCCACCCCGTGTGTGTGTGAGTGTGTGTGTGTGTGTGTGTGTGCGTGTGCACGCATCCATGCGTGTGTGCGTGTGTGTTTGTGTGGTGTGTGGCTGGTGTGTGTGTGTGGAGGGGGTGTATGTGGTATGCATGTGTGGTTAATAGCATAGACAAAATGTTGACATATATAGTGAGACAAAGAAACAGACACACGTCTACCTGATGCAGTCGTGCAGAATCTCCTGACATATGGCACAGGTGAGGGTCTCCTCAAAGTCATCTCTCTCACTCTCATTCTTCTTTTTCTCTGTCGTTCCGCAGTCACGGGTAACACCACTGGTGCTGCCACCTGGAACCGAAGCCTTCTCGCCTGTAGTTACCCTGCTCTCCTTACCCTTGCTGGCTTCCGCCTGCGACAACCCCAATGAATCGGAACCATCGAAGTTCACCAGTTTCCCACCAGGGGTTTCTCCATCACCCAAACTTGGAGTGACGTCCTGTGTTGACGCTGCTCCAACCCCTGCGCCCTGCCCTATGTGAGGTCTGGATATGTTTGGCTCTGTCTTGGGCGGACAGCTCTCAGTTACGCCATGGTCCCGTGTAGGTGACAACTGGCAGCGACGCTTCACTGTGGGTTCCTGTCTGTCCGTCTGGCCGGCGGGAATAGATTCCTACAAACCAAGTCTGAACAAATGAAACTTGTGGATGAATTCAACAGAGCCATTTCACTAATGAGCTTATAAGCTAGACTTTGCTCTTTAAAAGAGATATCATTGAAACAAGTCAGCACCAGAATACATCTGCTGGTGTCTCGCGGAAATAATGTCCTTAGTAACATGGCAATGTGGACTTTAGCATTTGGCGTAAGACCACATTAGCATTTTCCATAGGTGACCATTATAACGTTTCCTTCATTTCCTATTAATCTTGATCAGCTCTCTTATTGACAATTTCACAGCATATTTACCCTCCATAGACAGAGGTTCAGTGAAAAATACGTGAACTTTTAATACCTCAGGCTCCCACAAAGTTCATTCAAACCTTACACCCCTCCATTTCTGCTTGAACCACCAACGGATTCCCCCTGATTACATCACCAAGCAAAATGACAAATGTATTAATACGTAGAAATGCACCGAATGACACCTGTCGTAATTTGACAGCTCTGATGTCACGCTGCACAAAAACGTCATTTATAATCACCCCACACTACATATGTGCTCACAGAAATTCAGACAACGTGCATAATGCTGCTTTTGCGGTCGGGCAATGGCGGACGTGCACCTTTTGGTGGTCTTACGCCATTTAGAAAATACTCATTAAATGTAATAATAATTACAGTTTAATGATGGATTTTCCTCACAAGCTATTATCTTAGTGAAACAGTCACTAGAACAAGATAAGGTGCTGCTACCTGGTGGGCTTTTTAAACTGGATATGCAACTACGTGATAATTGGTAATTCAGTTGACAATGAGTGACCAATACCAAACATCCTTGATCAGCTTGTGCCACCTGCTCTTCTGACTGTGGTATATGTTACACAGGTTAAATATTCACACGTCTAGAAACAAGTACTGTAGAGCACAGTGGTTCACGCACTAAGAGAACCCGAGTTCAAATCCTGTGCTGCGGTGTGAAACCTTGGGCAATTTGTTCACTCTACATTCAGGGTTGCCACTCATGGAAGCTTTCAAAATTCCCTGACTTTTCCTGACTCAAAGTTTCATTTTCCCTGACCACGCTGGTTGAATAATCATGAAAATATCTGCGTGATGTACACATTATTAGCAATTAACTTACAAAATGCAATCAGTGTTCGATGCCCACTCAGATTGCCTAGTTCAATTCCTATGCCACGCAAACCTATATATATGCTAAAATTGCCAAAAGAACAGTTATGGCATTATTACAACAGCCAACTGAAGAACGTATGGTATCCACATTTTTAACGGCGTATGTTTGTGGTATCAACATTGTTTCACGGGATCGTTACGCGTAATGAATTCGAGATCGCGGCATTACGCGCATGACACGAGAAAGTCCAATTTCCCTGACTTTCAAGGGATGTTCCTGTATTTCCCTGACTTTTCTCAAAATCTCAAATTTCCCTGACCCAGCACAAAATTCCCTGACCTTGAATTTCCCTGATTTTTCCCTGACCAGTGGTAACCCTGTACATTGCTCCAGTTCACTCAGCTGTATGAGTACCTGGCTACAGACAGTGGTGAATATTTACATGAGCAGCCTTCACATATTAATTGCAGTGTGAATGGATGTTTCTCAGAGAAGTTAATATGATGTCTGATTGAATAGGTCTGCCAGGGAAGTAAAGTGTAAAGCATTTCCTGAAAACTGCGTACTAAATAACAAATTACTGGATACTGTGCTATATAAATTACCTTTAATGTTATATAACAATTGATCATTGATCATTTGCCTTTTTTGCTTTACTTATTTTTACAGTTCAGTGAACTGAGGCAATGCAGAGTGAACAAAATTGTTCAACAACTTACCCGCGGTCTTTTCCTGCCACTCAAGATAGAACCATCTTCAGCATCTTCTTCCTGGCCACCATCAGCATCTGGACCAAAACAAATCAATGGTTTAAATTTGTATGAATTTGCCTAGGAACAAACACATGTACATTTTCATTATTTCCAACATAATTTACTTTGATGTTTTACAAGCTAGACCAATACAAATTAACATCATGGTGTGAAATACTGTTCTTTGTTAACATGAATCCATGAGACCGATATACCATTCAGATATCAGATCATCCGAATTTTTACATTCTGGTGAATTTATTAATCTAAAAATTTATCATATTTCTGAGGGTCTGTCATATGAGCTTACATGGTAACGTTGCCTCTAATGTTGCTTCCAAGTCTGAGTGACTACTTTCCCATGATGTGTCGTCTTCCTCTTGTTTTAGCTTGTCCAACTCTTGGAATAAATACGACACGTCTGCAGAGGAATATTCACAAATACAGGACAACATCCATGAAAATCTATCATCACTTTTGCGATAAACTTACATTTATTCATATGCAAGTTTTGTATATCTAATATTTGTCAAAAAATCTCAATTTTTTTAAGACATGGTGTTGAGTTGACTAGGAGGCAGAATAATTGTTTACATATTTTGTGTGTGTAGCTCTAACCAGATGTAAATTGGTAAACAACAGTGGATGCATATTCATTACAGTTTAAGTATACATTTTACATGGAAGTAATAGTACAGAATAACAAAAGCCAACAACAAACAAACTGAGCAGTGTGATAAACTCACTCTGTTGTGGGTCATTGTTCTTATGGACAATGTAAATCTCATCTCCATGCTTCAGTTGGACCTTCTGAAAATAAAGCATAATATTTTATGCATAAAATATGAAGTTGGTCTATATCATAAAATTGTGTGCAATTTGTTCATTTCTAGTTCAACTATGAATCTGTTTTATCCCACTTTTTCATAAGCGTATTTGGATTTAAACATACCACATATGGCATCATACCTGTAGGACTAAATCATAGTTTTAATTTTTATTGATCAATAACTGTCAAATTCCAATTAAGAGTTTGTTTGCTTTCTAGCTAAACAATCACACCCTCAATTGTGCAAAAGTCATGAATTTATACCACATAAAATAGTCACTCTTCACTTCAGAATGTTAATACGTTGGGTTCTTTAGGTGTGACATATTCCATTAAAAGTTTATAACTGTAGTTCCTCCACTCACGCAGTGATGAAGTTTCTCGGAGATGTTTACCAGTGTTCCATTGGTGCTGCAAAGTAAATATAATTATTTTAAAATGTTATAATGCTACAACAGAAATACATTAAAATTTATTGTAATTAGTGAAATTCCCTTAATTAATATAATCACCCTGGCAGGCAACAGAATCTTGGTTGAACTAGGAATAAGAAGATTTGAATAAATCTCAAGTGACACGTCTTTAGATCACCATCAAGTAAAATGATAGTCTGTTATCCTGTTTTAAAGTTGCATTCTGACTTCCGCCATGTTTAAAATAAAATTTTCCAGTAAACCAGCATTCCCCATACACTATATATTGTTTTCCTCAACTACCTATCAACTTATTTTCACATAATATGCCATTTTAAGATAAAAAGCAGCAAAAGACGAAAAATTGTCCTGGCAAGCCTCGCCAGTTAGAATTCTCTGATTGGTTTAGACCTCGATGAAGGGAATTCCGGTGAAAAGCGCTGTCAGGAGGGGGCCACACTAAAAGGCGGGCCACAATTGGCAGACCGCACGGAAACGGCATACCACATTCACAAAGATGCCACCGCTCGATACGCTCCATATTTACGGCATGTCCAGTTGCCCACTTACAAACTATCGCTGACTACGCGCCTGTACGGTCAATGGCTAATTGAGCATGATTTAAATAACTAGGGTATTGTTGCCTAGTGGCGCCTCTAGCGACTAACGTGGATATGTGGAACCGCCTTTTAGTTTGCCCCATTGTTTACTTACGTTGACCGGAGAGTTCCGATGGTAAAAATAGATCGACTTTTGGGAAACTCCAGAGCCGTTGTTTGTTGCAATCTTATATTTGATCAAATAACGTATAAATCCACAAAGTGAGACATGTGGTAGGAAGTATACTAATAAGCAAATATCGGTCATGGTGTACATTGACTTTTCTAAAATGCGTGAAAAAGGGGAAATTATGTCAGAATGCAACTTTAAACAAACCAACTTAATATAACATAACCAACATAATAATAATATCAGTACATAATAGTAAAACTTCTACTGTTCTTCAGCAACCCTAGTTCTCACATGAAACAAACCAGTATCACTAAACATGAGATAAAGAGATATATTATAAGTCATCAAAATAGTCATCATCACCGACAGTCTGAGAGACACTAGTTTCTGATGATTTACTATGGAAATAAAATGTTTGTTTAAAAAGATAGTTCCTGACAATATGTATTGGAGTAAACATTTGCTACAAGACACTCAATAAACAGTTTGGAATTACTGTTAATCTTTGCACATTTTTGGGTTCTTAATTTAATAGAAATATACTATACGTGGATGGCAAAGGTCTATACAGGGATGCGTCATTCATGGAAATGTTGTTCTCCTCTTAGCCTCGTTTCATCAGGAGTGAATTAGGGCATGGTTTCAGTACTAAATAATCAAATAACAACTGATCCCTTGCCTCTTGTCTTCAATCCATACACCTCCACCGCTGTCTCTCTCGATCACACAATGCACCGAAGACACAAGTCGATTGTCTGGCAAACTCAAGTCTGTTCCTGTATGGATGCAACAAAGACATTTACCTTGTCATACCTTAAGATGTGGGCATTGTCAAAATATGACATTTGGCAATAACAGTGGATGATCACTATAACGACTCACTATAGTTAATTGTTAGCATCTACTTAATAATACCATTGTTGTATTTATGAAATCTGCATTCTGGTTTGCATAGTTTGTGTACCCTAGCTTGTATTACAAGGACATCACGACACCAGAGGTCACTGCGGTTGATTAAATCACTGCGAGCCTTCACTCTACCCCTAGCTGGTGCATCCTTTTGAAAAAATCCTCTTTTAACGTCAGCCAATGAAATCACCCACAAGGAGTGAGGTCGACCTCCAGTCATTTGGAGCTATAGTCCCCGTTTCATTCACCAAGTGACCGACAGATTTTACATTGATTTGATTACAAGTTTTCTCTCCGAGAATGTCAAATCAATGTAAAATCTGTTGGTCACTTGGTGAATGAAAAGGGGGACTAGCTCCCTGCTATTCTATCGTCTGAAAGTGTGACTTCATAGAATTCCGCTTTTGGAATTTCCTGGGACTGCATGGGTGTATATAGTGCAGTGTCCCATTTAACCCTGTTTCATCATTGTAAGTAGTTTTAAGTTTATCTTACTCTTAGTTTGACTTAATTGATGTTTATATCGGCGGAGTTTTCACTCAGTCATTCGCACTGCCAACCTATAGCAGTAGCAGTAGCAGACTGAGACAGCAGTAGTAGTGCCGGTACTTTTGCAGTTTAGGCCCGCACCTCGGAAAAACCATCAAAATGTTCACCTACGATGACCAAACTTCGTATGGTTTATCTACTACACCTGTACTACGCGTATGCATTTGTCACGTGATCAAAAAATAATAATTAATGCCTGAAATCGATCCAAATGTGTAAGTAAATAACTCGCTTTCCTCGTCGAGTCCCTACTGCCACAGTGAACTCCGTCAGGTGGCGCCTGGAAAGCGCGTTATTTACTTACACATTTTGATCGATTTCAGGCATTAATTATTATTTTTTGATCACATCACATGTGCATACGCATAGTACAGGTGTAGTAGATACGCCCTGCGAAGTTTGGTCATCGTAGGTGATCATTTTGTTGGTTTTTTCGAGGTGCGGGCCTAAACTGCAAAAGTACCGTAGTGCCAAGCGACACCAGTAGGCAGTAGCTGAGTAGGAGCCAGCCCAGGGCCCAGGCCCAGGGGGCAGGATAGCAGTCCGATAGCCTATCGGCTATCGGATAGGTGTTTCTGTTTTGACAAGTTTGCAGTTAGACGACATACCTATCTTTAAACGACCGATAATAAACTTGTCTTTCGTAAGGAGTACAGGCTCTGACTCTAAGTCGGTGGTGGAAACTAACTGAGCCCAACCCTCTTCCATCTCCGCTGGCTGAGCCAATGTTTTTAGCACGCTTCGATCTCCCACAACACAGCGCACTCAGCAAAAAATACCATAACACCCCGTGGCGCCACCTACTGATAAGGCTAGGTGTTATCTCGATTCTCGAAGTGCCGTGAGGTGGCAGCAGGGCGCGAGTCGGTTAAGCGAGGTTACGCGAAGAATTAGCCTTACACATTTCTAGTTCTAGTTGTTTCCAGCACTCGGCAACGTTCTTTTAACTGACTAGTCTGTATATTGTGGTTACAACGTATGATCTTATGAGGTCTCATTTAACTAGTCAGCCTTTTTCAGAACATCTCGCCAAGCCGACCTTTCTATGCTGGCACTGAGTGACTGAGGATGGTCACTGCATGCCAGGGTGCTTGTCGTCCTCAGTGGTTCTTTTACGTCCCAAATTGAGACGGGACCGACATTAACGTGATTCTCCGATTCACGAGGGATACACAGTCCCCAATGTTGAGAGCCAGATTTTTACATCACAACTGCCGCCGGCATCAGAGGCGGGTGTGGTAAGCTAGGGCCTCTGTAATTTGCGGAACGTTCCGGCGGAACTGCCGGAACGCTGTGTTTCGGTGTTAAAACACAGCTATACGATTCGTATGAAATTGATACTTTATGTATAGTTTAATATTGCTATAATGTAACACCTCTGCAAGTATGAAGACATAATATATTGAATAAGGTATATTTATGAGCGCCGGAACGTCGCGGGCCGATGACAGACCGTCAATATTGAGCAAGATGGCGGCTTTATTATGGCTGTTCCACGCATTGAACATACTCCCACACCTACCGGCCATACCGTTAACCGGCTTGGCGCCTGACAAGTAAACATGTAATTAGGAGTTTTGTAAATACCAAAATTAAAACTAGATGTGGCTTGGTAACCAGCTTATAACAACCTCTGTATTATAAAAAAGGATTGATCCCACCCACTCATAAAATAATTACACGGGGTATACAGACATTGGTAGAACATTTTAATTATTATAATAATTAAATTATCCACACATTCGTGTACCGAGTGGAATACTCGTGTTTAAAAAAAATCCACGTTAATCACACCCACATCTATTTTTTTCTTCAATTTTTGTATAACAACACCTCTAATAACATGCTTACTTGTCAGGCGCCAAGCTGGTTACCGGTATGGCCGGTAGGTGTGGGAGTATGTTCAATGTGTGGAACAGCCATAATAAAGCCGCCATCTTGCTCAATATTGACGGTCCTCGACGTTCCGGCGCTCATAAATATATCTTATTCAATATATTATGTCTTCATACTTGCAGAGGGGTTACATTATAGCAATATTAAACTATACATAAAGTATCAATTTCATACGAAGCGCATAGCTGTGTTTTAAGCCAGAAACACAGTGTTCCGGCAGTTCCGCCGGAACGTTCCGCAAATTACAGAGGCCCGTGTGGTAACCACTACACCACCCGCGCTCTCTCATTGAACCAAGCTGTTAAAATAATGGGAGAGGCACCGGGTGTGTGTCTACCAAAATGCTTCTTGGTGTGGCGTTGTACCGAAAAATATAGCCTCGATTACACAGGCTCCGTGCGGTGGCACCACCTTTCGGCGACTAAGTCTACGAAAAGGTCCACACTAAAAGGCGGGCCACAATTGGCAGACCGCGCGGAAACGGCGGACCACATTCACAAAGATGCCACCGATCGGTACGCTCCATGTTCACAAGCTTTGTTGTTGTTTGCGCGTACGATCGTAAATATTGGAGACTTTTATTATTGTGTTGTACTAACAAATTCAAGAAAACATTTAGTGGCATGTATCAAATCAAAAAAGTTACTCCCTTTTCCAAAAGTGTTTCTAAAATACGCGAAAAATTTACATGGACAGATTTGCAATAGAGCTTTTATGCCCTTGTGGCCTTCCAGAAGTGTTTGGAGACATGGTGGCTTGTGACATATGTCGCAAGTGGTACCATCACATATGTTGTGAAGTTCCATTATAATGTAAATACTTCATGATTTTGCAGCTCTTCTCAATGCAAAAGACCAAATATAGTGCCTATAAAATTTCAATAAAATTCATAAATGTTATTACCCCTGTTATTATCACTAGTTATTTTATTATCTTCTCATAGGTGGTGCTAATGTATTTCAATGAAAGAACTGATTTATGAGCTTAATTTCTCAATACTGTTATTATATTTTATTTGCATGTTTTTTAACCCTTTAATGCCCCATGTATGATATATGATCATCATTTATTTTTATTAATTACTCAACATATAATGCCATACAATCCTAAATGCCCAATGTATCTTTTATGATACACGTAGTTACATTGCAGAAATGATACTAGCAACATCTAGTGAGTTTGCATTAACTTATTTCTGAGTTATTGGAAACTGTGCTGCACCATTTTGGAAGTCCCGCCACTTTTGACTCAGATCAATGCCACATTTTTCGAACGCATGGTGAGTAGCTATTACAAATAATCGATACTGCTGTAGTATTCCACTATGTGTTTATATTGATTACAGTCTGACAATGCAGTGTGAACAAATTTCTCTGCAATTGATGTTTTTATATGTTGTATCACATATGCTACATCATCCGCAGCTCATATTTAGTCACATTGGCTTATGGTTTAGCAGTGAGCATTCGTTGTTCACATACGTCAACGTAGTTGTTGCTAGGCTTATGAAAGGTGAATAGAAATAATCTACAACACTTACATTTATTATTATTATACCATTTTATAAAAAAAAAATTACGTTTATGCATCCTCAACAAAAAGTTCACTTTTCTAATGATATACACTAATTAGCTTACCTGTTA